>JAYKKI010000022.1:1052500-2252500 GCA_039881145.1 Druceiella hillmani
ACTACATCACGTAGTTTCATTTAAGCATGTAATTTAACTTAGAAAGTTGTAGTATTTCCAAGACATTTTACGCTTCCATGTAGAATATTTCTCACCTTAGACCTACGAGTATAATTCCAAATTTTTGCTATAATCGTTTTGCTTTGCGCGATTTTGATATTTTGTATATTTTTAGTTTGGTTTGAAAACTTTGCAAGCTTCTGAGATTTCTAAGTAAACTGTAAACTGAAAGGTTTTTGGCCACATTCAATTTGTGATAATAAGTAATCTTATCCAATAATTCCATGATTCAAATAGTTGAATCCAAATATTCAATCAGCAAAAGGTTCGAAATTGGTTGCAATGAAAGGACATCAGTAAAAGTAAGCCTTGCGTTACAAGAGTAAAATAAAGTTAAGAAAAACTTGGTATTTTTTTGAATTGTAAAAGCGGAACAATTATACGATTGAAATTCAGGCATAAGTAAAATATGCAATACGCCTCATGAACATAATACAAAACAAAACATAGCTTTCTTCTTAAACGCACATTTATTACATTTCTTATATATCTAGAAATGTTAATAGGAAATAAACATAAAAATAAAAGTATAACGTTTTGAAATTATAATCAGAACTGTTGACTTTTTTCAGAGTAAAGCTATTGCCTAAATTAATTAGAAATCAACTGTTAACTTACATTGACAATAGCGCTGTTCTTGTCAAAATTAATATCTTAGATATTTCACGTTTCATGTAGCATTCTTGATGAGCCTGCCTGACCTAAGAACTTCATGGCTTAGTATATGATGTCCATGTATGGAAGATAGAAAAGTATAGTGCATATTGCACTTTATTTCATCTTGCTGGTTCAAAGAAGTTCGTAAACTTTTAATAGAAATTATATGGGTCTTTTTATTTTTCCTATTTAAAAGTATTATTTTTATTCTCGAGACTCCAGGCCCTAACATTATATAGACTTGTGCCATTTATTTTGGTATATTAAACGGCGTTCTAAGTATAAGAAAATTCTAAATAATTATTTCATGCGATAAACAGATTTAAAGGTAAAAGGAGTTATTCTATTGAATTACAAAATGCCGATGGCACATTTTTAGGACAAATTCAGCTACTTTGAAGGTTTATTGCTTCAAAACAAATTATCATACAAATATAGGTTTTAGGGATTTGTTTCCTTATGTATATTGAAGATTTGTTTGAATTCATTTTAGTTATCCCTTTCTCTTTCTACCTCTTCTCTGTTCAAATAATACATATACACATACACGCACGCATACATACGTATATATATATATATATATATATATATATATATATATATATATATATACATATATATATATATATATACATATATATATATATATATATATATATATATATACATATATATTATATATATATATATATATATATATATATATTCGACTATAACTAACGACTACTAAATTTTCGTTTAAATAAAAATATAATCGCGATGAGTACTTGAGCAACCGGAATAAGTATTTGCACGGATTTTGTGCTGTATGTTACTTTTACGTACAAAGTATTTTATTATTTGATTACAACTTCGTGGTCACGTGCCAGTATAATAAATATTCATATTTCTTTTCTTTTGTTCAGATTTAGTGTGCAATAAAATGTAATATTATTAAAGGTACAAGGGAAAAAATTCGTGAAAAATTTTAGTGTTCGGTATTTTAATATTTTCTTTCAATTAGTAGCTAAGCAGTTGCGTTATAACCGTGTTATAACGGTGTTTTATGCTATGTATTTTAATTTGTGATTACGAGGTTGCATTTTATTAGGCTTGTTAGAATACTTTATCATATAGTAGAAAACTGGAGTGTTTTCCGCCTATGAATATTTCTTTATTAAGATGAAAGTAATTGAATGTAATTTTTTTATTTCTGATTTCTTTTTTCCACACTGATTAAAAGGTAAAGAAATCGTGTTGAAAATAATAAATATTTTAATAAAGAAAATAAAAAGACGCCGTCGCCGGTATGTCTATCTGATACATTCCGTTATTTAAAGAGTCTATTGTCTTCTTATTTATGAAAATATTCAAGTTACTTAAAATAAAACTCAACAAGTGGGAGCGAAAGTCGCACCCCAAAGACTCTACAGCCAGGATATTGTGAAATGCAACGACAAAATTACAATATTTATATATATATATATTATATATATATATATATATATTATATATATATATATATATATATATATATATATTTATATATATATATATATAGATATATAAATATATATATATATATATATATATAAATATATATATATATATATATATATATATATATATATTTGTGTGTGTGTGTGTGTGTGTGTACATATACATATTTGAGTTAGACCGCTTCACCGGATAGACGGTGTATTTTAATCTTAAAATGTGCAGTGAAAATAATTAATAAATAAATGATGCCGAAAGTCAATATTGAAACGGTGTTAAAAGCTATTTTGAAAAGTGTTTAAGACCTAGAAAGTAAATTTTGTGAAATAAAAAAAAAATACGAGGAACAATCATATTTAATTTAAAAGGAAAATGAATTAATACCGCAATAAAAAACAAAAAATTATTTACATGGAGGGTAATCTTAAGAAAAAGATCAGTGAGAGAGCATCATACCCTCCTGCTTCCTCTAAGCTGCCGATGACACGATCGGCAGCATGATGGGCGGAACCTATCGCCGCTGTTGCTACCAAGCCAGTTGCTACCAGGGCAGATTGATTCGACGACGGCTACTCACCCGACCCGACGTCGAATCATGTCGAAGATTGTCGAGTGCAAACGACGTCCGTTAAGGCCGCACTACTAGCCCGAAGAAGGTCGATGACACCCAAGTGCTACCGAATTTACGCGAAGTACTTTCTTTCACTGCGGAACAGCCGCGGAGTAAAGTGGTTCGATGAGGACCGCATCGCCTTAAAGCGAAAATACACGGTACGGGCGAAGTTAACAATAAATTTTTCAGCTGTCGAGCGCACGAAATATATTCATAAATTTCCATCTTACATCCCACTCGACGCACAAATCGCTGACCAATTATATTAAGAAAACTGCGCGTTTGTGCCCTATATTGAGAAGATGAACTCGAGAGGAGATTATGCTTCATACACACTTGGCGTACCAGATGACAAATTTGAAACTATTATATGCCCACTATTCTAGCCCCACAACACCATAAAGGAAGAGATATTGCCGAGGCGTGCTCGAAAATCGCTAGACTCGAACAGCCGAACATCGCACCGTTGTCAGCAGACAATGCAATTATACTAGTATTATCGAAATACACGCGGTCTCAAAAGAAAGATTAAGGAATTTTACACAAGTGCCCTGGCCGAAAGGTTTGATATAATTGCGATAAGTGAGATGTGGTTGGACGAGTCCGAATACGATGGCAAGATTCCAGATGTTATATGATGCTGAGAAGCGATCGGTCAACGCGCGGCGGCGGTCTGTTGGCCGCACGCGAGCCCTTCGTGTTGGGGCGCCTCTACCACTATGAGATCGACGGCGAACTTTTGTGGGCAACGTATCTGTTGGCCATAATAGAGTTTATATTTATATAATATACATTTTTCCATCGACGTCCAGTGATTTTTATGAATTATATGTTAATCACATTACTAATATCTGTGCACGCCTTAATTCCATGTGCTTGTAATTGGTGATATTAATATGTATTGTTGTCTCATAAATCGCAAGATTTATATGAATATATACTATCATATTACTCATTTGTAAATTGTAGTAATGTAAGTAATGCAAGTGGAAGAATGTTAGATGTGGTGCTATCGAGTGAGGGTGGCGCGACCTGCCGAGCGATGCTGCCTGCCATTTGTTAGTGAGGACCCACATCGTTCTGGGATTCTCGTGAGTATACATTCGGTTCTCAACCTTCTTCTGATATTAATTGCAGCATCAATTGAACCTTTTTCAAAGGGAAACTATGTCTAACTTTATCATTTCTTGTCCGAGATCGATTGGAGCGATTTTTACTCAATTGAAGGTGTGAATGCGGCTGTCAATTTTTTCTTCAATCAAGTCTACTCTTGTATCAACTCATATACACCCTTTAAGACCCAAAAGACTTCTTAGGTGTAGTATTCAGTCTGATTTAATCAACAGTTACTTTTGAATTGACATTGGAATGAATTGACATCGATCCGCTAATGACAACGAGATATTCAAATCGCTTCGGGCTACTGTCAAACGTGATATTAAGAATCTAATAGCTAATTACATTCATAATGTAGAATTGAATTACAAAAGCAATCGTTTTGGTCACATCTAAGCGTTAAAAGAGCTACTGTGACACTCGCAACATTGCTTCATGTGATGGCTGGATTGTTTGCCACCCAGCGAAGCTTTCGCTAGGCATTTCCGGTAGATGTAGAGTTCGACAATTACTCGAGTAGACGTTTCAATGGCGGTTTCTTGCTATCGTATCGAAGCGGACGTTGATGTTACATATGTGTCTTATAGCGAGCTTAAACTTGTTTTCTCCAGGCTTAAGAGATCAATCGGACCCAATGGTATACCCGGGTACATATTTAAAGCTTGCGTTGATATTTTTATAAAACCTTTATAATATATATTTAATGTTTCGCCAAAAACTGGCACTTATCCCTTGCGTTGGAAACATCGAGTAACACCTATACCTAAGGGTGGCACGTGGCCAGATGTAAATAATTTCAGACTAATCGCTATCCTTTCCGTACCGATTAAATAGTTTTATTTTCTTCTACATCGCAATGTACACTCGAGGTACAGAGGTCAAGTCTGTGAATAGCAGCATGTGTTTCAAGTCAGATGTTCGGTGGTCACGAACCTTTTATGCTTCTTTGAATATATGTCCTATCATATTCACCTTGATTTTCAAGCAGATGTAGCATATTTCGACCACCAGAAATCTTTCGATCGTGTATTTAAAGATATCTTATTAAATCGTCTTATCGAGATACAGTTCTGCGTTTAACTTTTACGATTCATTTCTTCGTATCTTGCGGATAGAAAACAATACGTATGAGTGTGCAATTGTACATCCGAGCCTTACTTAACACGATCGGGAGTGAGCCAAGTTTCAAATTTCAGGTCTCTACTTTTCAGGATACTGGTAAAAGATATTGGTCGCGCGGTGCAAACTGAGCGTTGTTTGTTATTAGCGCACGACATGTAACTTTTTACAGTCGTCAAGGATGCAACAGATGGCGAACGGTTGCGTCGTAACATCAGCTTAACTCAAGTAAATATTCAATACCCCTATTATTATAAATTACTACTATTATGTAACTAATGTTCAATACCACTATTATACTGCTACAGCCGAGCATACGTTCCTATCAAATACGAATACACGGTCAGTGGAATGCAATTGCACCATTTGTTTGCGATTGACGTTTCGTGGGCACATGGCGGATGTAACAAAAAAGTAATTTCGGAAACTTGTATTAGTGTTAAATAATTCAAAAGATTTTAAACCTATATCATCAACTCAGCTGCAATCCACGTCATTGGTGCAGAGCCGATTACAATCCGACTCCATTATTTGGAGCCCACACGAAACCAAGTACAGCTGGATGACTGAACGTGTCCAAAAGACGTACTTCCCCTTACTCTTTCCTACCGTTTTCTTCCTGAATATGCTAGGTTTCGATTCTTTGTAACTCAGAATAGATGCTACACTAATGAAATTTATTTTCCAGCCATTTAAATTAAATAATATATGCACTGCATTATTGACTAAATTTTTATTTTTTCTTTCTGAAAATTTCCTACGTTCAAGCAATCATCAACACCTGTTTATAATACCATCCTCTGAAATCGAAATATGTCGGAATCCTCCAGTTTCTTGCGGTGTTCAACTCTTCAACCACCTGAAAGCGGTCGCACCAGAGTGTGATTTATTTATGATGAGCGAGAGTAAATTTGTCGAATTGTGTCCTTGTTATATTTTGTAATTGTCATGTAAATTGTGTTCGTTGTAAGTCTAATAGCTTAAATTCTCTTAAACTAATAATATCTTTTCCTTACGTTACCTGTAATGCAAATCACGATAAATGTGTGTACGTATATATATATATATATATATATATACATATATATATATATATATATATATATACACACATATATATACACATATACACATATATATACACATATAAATATATATGTATATATATATATATATATATATCTATATATATATATATATATATATATATATATTTAATCATGTATATGTATTGATTCAATTAATTACATCAGCGACAATGGAGCAAGTATATGGTCTTAAGTCAAAAAAGAATGGACTTAAAATTAAAAAAAAAACAGTGAGCCGTCACGGGACGCCTGGCAGATGTGAAACATCGTGTTCATACAAGTAATATGCATAAAAGACAAGATTATTACAGGAACTAAATATAGCATAATGAAAAAATAAAGTATTACGAATTTCTTACAGAATATGGTGACTTTATTTAATAAATATCTATTTACAATTAATACAAAAATAATAAAGCATGTGTACCGTAGTAAACAACTGCGTCGTACTGAGTAAGGAGGGGGTCGCGTAGTCGGTTGCGCACGGCGACACGTCGCCATACCGTACACTCTGCTACATATGGACTATATATACCTTAGTATAGCGTGGCGACCCGTACCCGACACGGCAAGCGTCACCACGCCAACGATCCGGTTTATACCTGCGCCTATAGATGTTTCATATCAAAAAACAATAATTTTCAAAGTGCAAATTAATCATAATTATTATTATCTACTTTCACTTTAGTTATTTTGCCAAAGTACATTTACATTAAAAGCCTTAATGGTTTTACCAAAACATAATTCTAGAACTTATTTATTTAAAAGAGATTATTAATGTTTAAAATATAATTACACTGAACATATATTGCAATCATATGTCACTAATAAAAATAAAAACCAATGAAATTAGAGGTAACAACGTATAATCTGATTTTAATCACATTTCATCAAAAATTAAAGGTGCCAAACATATTTTTTATTGAAATTGTCGCGTGGAAATCTCATGTATGTAACTCATGTCATTTGCCAAATCATTCAGAAAAAAAGGGCCAAAACTATCTTAAATACTAAGAACTGGTGAACATTCCTAAGAGAAAAGGGCCCAAGAAGGTATCGAGCTGCTAGAGGATATCAGGACGAGATGATATTTAACGAAAATGTAAAAGTATTATTTTATATATAATAATATTATTTTTTGGTTTTACTTTTTACCATTTTATCATATATACGAAACAAATATTTTTTTAATTATGTTACTAAAAAATTAAAAGGTACAGTTTGGTTTGGAGGAAAAATGAGTATGCAAATATTTTTTTTGAGAAAAAGTAAAACCAATGTTTTTTGTAAATATTAACTAGCTAATATGTTTATTTAATGAAAATTTTTTTTTTCATTTAATAAGATAATGAACTTTCCTGGTGTTTTCCTACGCTGATATTGTTTTACCATTTAAGGAGGCAAAGAACTGTAAATCTTGTCTATGGAGCAGAAACAAATTTTCAAACCCGAAAAAAATATAACTATTTGCACCATCTATTCGTAGATTAACTAAAAATTAAACTAAAATATTATTATTTCGCACTATAATTTTAACTCGAAATATGAATATTTTTATATATGTATAAATATAAATTTTTGAGTATTTTTAATGCTCAAATAAAGTCAATTGATGAAATAGTTTTCTTTACTTAAGTAACTAAAACTTAAAAAAGTTTTCAAAGAATATTTTTTATAAAATATGTGAGATCAATTATTATTTTTAGCTTACCATTATTCCAAAATTAGCCCACAATTTCAGGCAAATAGGCCTATTTTCTTTTTTTTATTCCTCTGGTCTAACCATACATAAAAATAAATATTTCATGTGTCCGTAAGACCACAATACTTCTTTCGTTATGTATCTAATATTCTCATTACAAATACCATTTTTTTTAATTATTTCGTAAACAGTCTTGCTTTAATTTATATTTGCCTCTAAATATATATAATAGTATGTAACGCCATAGTAATTCAGGTACTTGTAAATGGAAAGCTATCGAACTTTAAAGATACAAAATTTAAAAGTATCCATATATTTAGTTATACCATTAATTAGTATCCAATTACCACTGACTGTTATAGTTTATATCACGTAATTGTTAATTATATCTTATAATGACACATTTGAATTTTTATTGGAGTATTGATTTTCGTTAAATTATTGATTTATGTTAAAATAAAGATACATATTTAATCACTAATTAATTCCTATAGAGAAGATACCATTTTTTATACTTCAATCAACTAACTAAATAATACTAACTTAAACTTAGTAACTAAGAAAAATTTAAAAAGACTGATTTTTGGTGCTTTCTCGAGTGATTATTTCTAATGAAATATTTTTTAACGTATTTGCCCTGTATCCTTAAAGTTTTAACCGCTTCCTTTCCCCATTTAAAACGATATAAAAATTAAAAATATGTTTGTTGAATATTTTCTGTATTAAAGAAATATACCAAACGTGTAATTTAAAATTTGAATTACAATTAAATTTTTTTTAAATTGTATTCATAATTTTAACCTGGCAATGTAAATATTCGTCCGTGCTTAAGAAATTTTTTTTTTGTCTTGTTAGTAATAGAAAAGGTATAGAAATTAAAAACAAGTTTAGTTACTTTATATTTGTAATTAAATGTGAGCAGAATAACGACGTACAATTTAAGTACCGATATACAAATCTATATCATGATACTCACTTTTTGATTGATTCGTAATCAATCAAAAAGTGAGTATTGGTAGTCTTATATGTGTGTATATATATATATATATATATATATATATATATATATATATATATATATATACATACATACATATATATATATATATATATATATATATTTATATGTAGATAAATGTAACAACACAGTTTCGAAATTAAGCCTTCTATAGAAATAATAAAAGAAAGCCGTTTTGAGTTAGCTGTATAATTCTTTTAGAAAAAGTCGTTAGTATGAATCTAATCAAACTTGGACTGCAGTAACGCCTCAGAAGTTAACCGCTTACACTTCGAAAACAACCCCAAGAAAAAAAGCACAAACTAACCATTGCGCAACCTTGGTTCTTCACCTAAATAAGGTAAGAGCTAACTAGCCCACCGTTAGGTATATATAAATATATAGATGATTCAATCAATTTAATGCGATTGGCATTTTAATGGACAACCCGTGCATTGTCCGCCCAGTGTGCTTCTATATTCACTTCACTTCTTATGTCATTTCACTTATACTAGGACTTCAATGTTCATTATCCCATATTATAACAGAAAATTTAACTAAGTAGAAAGTCATAATTTTTGTTTTTCTCCTTAACTGATGCGCAAAGGAAATTCATGTATATTTCATAAAAAACATTTCATAAAATAACTAAAAAGCGCTGAAATGGTAACTAAATATATGGCGAAATAATGGATAGGCGAAACATGTCCTACACTTGTATCATTCTCTTAAGGGAACTCCATATTAAATAAAACGGTATGTTACCATATTTTAGCCTTATATAATTCTCCTTTTAATATATTCGCTCTTATTAATGCCATTGTTATTATTATCATATAAAATAAATAAAAAAATGAAATAATTACTACGCTTCGAAGTTAATATAATAGAGCCTTAACACGAAAAACATAAATACATTCGCAAACGTACATAATTTTCTTATTCATTAACTTTTAACTACGCTTCTAAGTTAATATAATAGAGCCTTAACACGAAAAACATAAATACATTGGCAAACGTAAATAATTTTCTAATTCATTAACTTTTAAACAATCGTTAGTAATATTATCTTCTACTATGATTAAATATGTAATATTATTCAATATAAAATAAATTTTAGTAATAAAATTTTAGTAATGTTATTTCTACATATGACAATTAATTTAAGAGTATTATTTTAAGGCGCATTGCGAACTTAAATGAGAGGCTATACTCGCTCCTTAATCAGGTCACGAAGTCGCTCAAAAAACAACCGCGAATTCTCATACAGTTCAACGAGCCTCACAAGTTCAGGACAAATGAATGTGTAGTTAGTTGACTAAGACAAATCAGAACGAGCAGACAGGAAGCCCGCTCGCCCAGCACGATCCATCAACTTCACGCGTTGTTAAATTGTCAAGGAATAAATGAAGATTTATTAACAATTTATAGTCCGTGGAGATGAACCATTGCCTTGTAAACGGAGGCTTCTCTGAATCATTTTGAATAGCAAGTTAACATTAAAGTAAATTTCTAAAAACAACCTAAACGTTTAGTGAGTAGTTTTTCTTGGTAATGCGTGCTGGTCCCGCATTAGTTGGTCTTCTGGAGGTAAACCAACCATTTTGAATAAATTTAAATTAATTGTATGCAATGCAGTAATAATACTAATTATCGAACTTTATTTACGTTAACGGTAAAAATATTGCACAGATATAGAAAAACTACATAAAACGTACAGGCACAGCGCCTTTTCTGTCCAAAAAAATTATTTATTTGAGATTTTAGTAATAGCTTTTTTTTGTTTGGGTTTAATGACTTTAACAAATGGGTTAGTAGTTCAGATTTTCATAGTTTATCGTTTGAATAGTGTCTCTAGTTTGTGAGAATATTTTAGAAAAAAATCTTTACTTCTATGATATTCGGTAATCACAATTATACTGACTTGATATATTTTCAACATAGCAAGTCGTTTAGGTTTTTTATTGTAATGTAACTGAAAAGAGGAAATAATAAAATTAATAAAATTTTTAAAGATATTCATCAGGCGACAATAATTATAATGATTACGAGAAAAATTGGCGGGGCTAAGGATAAGAATTACTTTGTACTAATAGACGGTAACCCATGTAGCTACAAACCGTTGAACATTTTGTAGAATTCTGAAAAAATCTTTATAATGCATAATCGCGTTCGTAATTATTATCAAGGTACTGAAAACAATGATTGAAGGATTTTATTTTATTTCTCAGATATATTATTTATTTTCATCAATCAATAAAGAAAAAATCGGTATTTAAATACATGTTTGTCGAAGTTGTTGTTAGAAAGATAGTGGTTTTCACTATAAATTTTGTATTCACTTTATATTTGATCAATGAATTTGTTGACATAACTGGAAAGATAAATAATAACAGCTGGACACAATGACATCAGAAAGTTTATTGATTGAATTTATATATATATATATATATATATATATATATATATATATATATATATTTATTTATATAATTTAAACCACAATTTAAAAGTTAATTATAGGGAAAATCGGTTCTTGATAAAGATTTGGAAATAAATGTTATCCATGTCCAATAAGTAATGACAATCCGAATAGAAGTCTGCAATTTATGCAAAATGTGAATTCAAAACTTATTGTAAAAATGACGATTAACTAACTAACACAAGTTAAGTTAACTTAAATAAGTTATGAAAAATGTTATGTAACCTAAATTGTGCACTTCATGTTTAAAATATTAATTTTACATTAAATGAACATTTTTATAATCTAGAAAATGTTCATTCGACGTACAAAATGCATTACAAGAATGTGGAAATTACTATTTTTGAGTATATTTAGTTTTCTACCACGGTATTTAATTTGCGTATCCTAAATAAAAATATATACATGTAGTGCAGTTATCTGTACTCTATATAAACAATGATATCGTAATACGCATATTTTATTTTTACACACACATGTGTGTGTGTATATATATATATATACACACATGTGTGTGTGTGTGTATATATTTTGTTCCGTAACCAAATTTTCAGGAGCTATTTAAGATTCGGAATTAAATCATTTATTTATCGAGTATTAGTAACATTCCCTCGGTAAATAAAAGTATTTATTATCATACTAATATTTTCAATAAGTAGCGTCTCAGAGACAAAAAAAATCATCCCCTTACCCTGCCGCCTCAGCTAAACAGATACAGATATAGATGTAAATTATTTTAGTTAGCGCCAGGCGCTTAGACCGTGTGGTTGTACCTTGTCAGTCCAGCTTGCAAAAATGTCTGTCCGACCCCAATAATTACAAGTAAATTTGTGAAGTTCAAATTTCGTGGTGAAATATGGACGTGTATTGTAATGGATTTCATTTCGAATAAGGATTAAAATGTATAAACAAAAGTTGAATTCGACACGTAAGTTTTCAATTATTGTAAAAAAGATGGGTCAATTTTTGTTATATGCCTTAACAAAATTATCGATTTCAATAAAAAATTAAGAACACAGTCATTATGTGTGGGTTTACGTATGACGTATAAAGGAAAAATTGAAGTCTTAATTCACAAAGTAAAAATAGAGAATTCTGTGATTACGTAAAATAAATATTGAATTTTTCTGTTAAGATTATTTTTCTGTTAGATTTTTCTGTTAGATTCTGTTAAAATTCGCGCATTTGACCGTGAATGGATGGGGACGCACGAATGTTCACAGATTTTCGGAAACGACGACGGAACGATTTTTCATGGCACACAAATATTAGAACATAAAAATATCGTTTTTAGAATATATGTCCGTTTGTCTGTGAGTTTGTTTATATCTTAGTGGATCATGTAAGAACAGCTCAAAGCCTTTGATAAAATTTCTACTTGCAAATTCTGTTGTGTCTAGATAAAATATGGGCTTCGTTTTATTGAAATCACCAACCAACCAAAAAGAGGATATGGCAATTTGACATTTTAATACAAAGTGTATTTAAAATGGTTTATTTTATAATAATTATAATAGATGGTGCAAGTGTACTCTTATTAAGGTTAATTTAATAATGTTTGCCATTAGTCCACATTAACGCCACGGTAACCACGGTTAGTAAATAGTAAATCGCTACGCATATTCATTTAGCTTTACAGCTTAATGGTTTCTAATCAATGGTAAAAATTGTGTGCCAATAACCTTTCCTTTATGGCAACCTCAAAGTAGGTCAAACGTCTTCCAGCAGATACGTGCCTTATCACGTGACACAACGATTCCTTCGACCGTTTCACAAATGGGTCCTCGACAACACCGTCATGGACTGTACAAATGCTTGATTTCTTACCGAAACGTGGCCAAATAATGGTGTTTCGTTTCCAATTAGCTCAGTCACAGTTCAATTAGAAGAAAGGAAGCACGCTTTTTTGGAGATAATTAATTTATAATTATTTTTAACGGAAAGCCAATTCAAGTATAATTTTTAATTGTGTTGGAATTCTTTCCTTGTGTTGCTAATAACCGTCAGTTGCTAATAATAGTCCATAGCCGTCAATTAATAATGAAATATAGATGGGTAAAATTTTCATTTTTTCAAATTTGTTTTATCCTTATTTCAATTAATGGAAAAAAACATTTTTAAAAAAATAATGTAAAAAATAATCTCATCCCCTTATCACATCACGTTGGCCTATAAAAAATTATACCTTAAATAAATGACATAACTGACCAATAAATGACACTGTATGATTTCAATAAAAGTTTTAATTATATTCTGAATATTTTAATTAGATTAAAAATGTTTAATCTTTAAGCCGTTAAATAAATTATACAGTGTACAAAATATGTAATTATAATTATGTGATACAGTAAAAGTTAACATAACTGTTGTTTATCCTCTATATAATTTAGGTTGTCAATTAAATTGGTAGTTCATTTAGTTTTCACCGTAACAAATTTCACCTTCCTTAAACCCTGGCTACAGCTAGGTTAGGAAACCTAATTTTTCGTTTAACAAGGATTTAGTTTAATATTTCTTTTCGTAAATCTGGCAAGGGTAAAAGTATGCACCTAGAGAAATTCGATTAGATTCGCATAACTAAGCTAGGAATAATATAAATCCGCCTATTAATGAATATTTTGAAGTATTTGTACATAATTGATTCAGTTGGAAATAATGAAATTAATAATTCTTTTACGTAATTTTGTGTTTCTTTTCTACATATCTTACATTTATAAATATTTTGAAAATGCACTTTACTTATTGAAGCATTTTATAAATTGATCATGTATCAAGAATTATAACGTTATTATATGCCGTAATTACATTCGTTTCATCGTTTTTTTTAATATATCATTAACTTGCATCATTAAAAAGAACGTAGACCAGCGATGAAAAGTTTTTAATAGTATATTTTGAAAATGAACTTGAATTACAAATGTAATTCAGAAAACTTTCGTCTTATAGGGTATATCAAAGAATAAAAGGCTTCTATATACTGTTATTCTATTTTTTTATTGTAATTTGGTTAACATATGATCTACTGAAGATGTTAGGAGCAGTGCCTTGGTAAGCAAACAAATAGAACTATCTTTACGTGGTTGAAGGATCTGCTTGATTGAAAAGTCTTCAATAGATATAAAGCAATAAGTCAATTTTTGTCACTTTATATAAGTCATAGGTATTTAATTTTATACACGAACATATGTATTGATTTCTTCAGAATACTTCAGTATTCTTTCTCTCTGTCTCTTACTCTCCCCCCCCCCCCTCTCTCTCTGTAATGATGTTGCTCTACTCGAGACTCAAAATCCTATATTTAAACAGGAGTTATTGGGCAGACTATAGACTGAAATTGATATAAAACCATTATTCGAATTTGGCAACAAATTGTAACCTGAGCAAAGATTACAATTTTGTATTGATTGTGAAATACTAAAACAAATGATTTGATTGTGAAATACTAAAACAAATTATATTAGTTTATTAAAAATATAGTTAAGAATTTAGCCACGAGAAAAATTGAGAAATACAGTGAGAAGGGATTATACATTTTTTTTCAGTAGTTGAATGAAAACAAATTTCCTGCGAACGTATTATAAAGAAAGCTGTTGCTATGTAGCAAATAGTGCGAGATGGGTGAAAGTTTTCAAAATTCATGACTGGATCGGCTTTATTATTTCCCGGAAATATAATGCCAAGATATGTAATAAAATACTTACTGCATAATTGGATATTGGTTGATATAGATAAGATTCTATTTTATACAAACACCAATGGATAATTATCAAATACATAAATAGAAAGGAATGTATTTCCATAATAACTACGTATTGTAGCAATTATCAAATCTATTTTCATAGTTAATATCAGTATATCAGTGAAAGATGCGCCTTTCAAAATTAGGTGTTTCGATTGAGATTGTCTACGACTTTGATGCATATATTTTAATATAAATTAAATTAATTCGAATATAAATAACATTATGTTTTCGATGATGGTGAATTTATCGCGTATAGATTTGGACGGGGTGGAATTCACCGAATATGGTATTCTACTGTATACGTTTTCTTGTCCTACTTAAATGTCTGGAAAATAATGATACCACATGTAACTGATATTCATATATAGAAACATGAATCACTATGTAAGTAACAAGCATAATGGTAAAAATAGATACTGTTTAATACGGATCAAATATCAAAGTTACAGGCGCACTTAAATCAACGATTTTATCCTAAGGAATCAACGTACCAGACTGATGGTATTAGTCCTCTTTAGCGAATACTACGCTAATCAGTATCTATATATATGATGCCTCTAAACGTTAAACGATATTAAGAATGCATTATTGATATGACTGCTATATTATTTTAAGAAGAGTTTTATAAAATCCACTTCAATTAGAATTCCATGTAATAATCTTTTGGTGCGCTAGAAAAAAATTCAATCTTATTATTTCGTCATGCCCTTCATTCTATAACAGCTTTACAGTTTTTGCCAATCCATGTTCATGAAATATTACTAGATGCTTCATAAGGGATGTGTATCAAAATATCTTTAGTTATATTAAAAATAATATCTTTTTAGGGGCAGGCTCATATTCTCGTTTTAAAGCCCCAATTAAAAAAAATAACCTTAAGATTGACGTGCACCGTAAGATGCTCCCTCTGTGTTTTCAGCCATGAATTTCTAAAATCTAAAAAATTCTAGATTCTAGCAATTTGTTATTTCAGTCAACTTGAATTAATATATTTAAATGTACTTTCTTAGACTAGATATGTGTGCGGGCGTGCGTTCGTGCGTGAATGCTTGCTTGCCTGCCAACTTTCAAATTGTGAGGCTAATTGTACTTTTCTTAATTCCAGATTAACACTCAAAAACATTTGTCTGTAAAAATATTCATTAAATGTTAGTACTCACATCTTAATAACCATAAGTCAATAAAGTAATAATTGCATTAAGTCACAGGTTACTTAAGAATAAAAATAAAATAAATAATTTGATTTCTCGGCCGTATAAAAAAAAATTTGGTAGGTAAATTATATCCTCTGATAACCATCTATTTCCGTATTTAAACTATTTTAATATCTCAGAACTATTTAAATACGACAATGTTTTAGTAACGAGTTACTACTCACGATATATATACCGGAAGATATCTGAAAGCGAAAAGAAAAAATGTTTATATTTTTTTGTTCTAACCTTTCATTTCATAGTTTACTTCACAGCAGCAATAATTAATTTTCCCTGTGAAAAAGTTGAATAACACATGTAAATAATTTAAAAATCAATTCTAGTTGTGTTGCAAATAACTACGGGAGATTTTATTAAGGATAATGTCAAAATTCAGGGGAAAACATTATTTTTATTTCAACGTTAATACGTTTAAATAAAAATATCAAAATATTCCCTAGTTTATATATATATATATATATATATATATATATATATGTATATATATATACATATATATATATATATATATATATATATATATATATATATATATATATTTAAAACTTACTTTCTATAGAAAATTTAATCGCGGTAAAATAATCGAAAACCCTGATATTATTATGCAATGAAATACTTTTATGTTTTCCTTTTTTTTCTTAGTCTAATGCCACGTCGTAATACGGTACATGATAGGCATATAGCAGGAAAGATTACTTTGTCTAAAAGATTAACCAAGTTGACAACACGCGCAAGTTACATCGTAATAGGTAAGTCCGAGTAGATTTCCGCTTGAAGATCACGGTAATTACTCGTAATTCAAAATCAATTTTCATCTAGATTAATTAATTTATTGTTTCAAACACAAGGGGAAAACGAAAGCAAAGGTGAAATGTGAATCTAAACTTTCACTGCTTGGGTATAGTTATACTTTTTGGCAAAATAACCTTACAAGGAAGTCCTGTCAGCAACTTTCTTATGACGATTGGAAATGTAATCCTATAAGTGTTCTATTTATTTAGATTGGATAGAACATTCTATTTTAACATAAAGGTACATATTAAAATATTCTATTATTTGATACGAGACAGTCAATTTAAGTCTTTTAACCCAACATAAACAACGTTAGGAGTAATAAGATGTGTATCCAATATCGACATCTTATAAAATTGTGGCATTTCAAGGTGAATCACCTCTAAAAATCTGCCAACCGTGGAATCTTTGTATCTCCAAATTCTAAGGAAGTTATATACAAAAATATTAGTATAAAGCTCTCTTTAGGGTACCAGGTTGTAATCATTATTTGTCTTTACATTGGCTAATACTAAAAAACTTAAACTAAAATAAATCTCCAACACCGTTGGAGAATCATTTTGCAAAAATCGATTTTGTCAGTATTGATAATTTTGTATTTTATGTTTAAATTGACAAACTTATAATTAAATTCGTTCATGTATATTAGACAAATATTAAAAATTTAAAACATGGTTAATGCTTCTATAAATAATTAGTTTATATTGTAATTATTTGTATGATTGCAGAAGAATTTGTGAACAAATAAAACATGTTTTCCGCTCCTTTACTCCTCTGCCTTGATGAATTCTAATAAAACAAGTTACAGAATATAATATTTTTGAAAGTTTGGGTTTTCTAACACAAACAATATTTTTTTTAAATCAGACTAATGATTTCAGTGATTAGCGTGAACCAACAAATTAAAAAATAAACTTTTCCAGTGACTCTATTAGCATAGAATAGATGATATAAACAGGACGTCTCGTGCGGTTTTAAATAATGATATATGAATATTTCACTTTAACAACTTCTTTTATTCAGTAACATAGAATATAAGAAAACGATATGCAATCGATGGTAATAAATAAGTAATTAGTTTTATTTTTTTTCGCGACACTGAGGGTGGTTTAAATCAGAAACTAAGCCAGCATCGCCCCTGTAATATGATATCTGCTAGAATTATGCAAGAACTAGTATTTCGTCAAACAGCATTAACTAACTTGATAGCACTCGCAAGACATGTCGTAATAAATTAGGCCGAGCTCATACGCTAGCAAATTCAAAATTTGGCTATGAAAACGTTAGGTATAGTGTCTGTTGGCTAGGAAACAATGAAATTTTAATGTTAATTGAAGATGTTGCACAATAAACACTGAGTCGATTTTTTTCCTCTCATAGTTAATGCAGAAAATATTTATATCCTTTTTTTTCTCTTTATTGTTGAGCCATGTGTTATTTTTAAATTTATTTGAACTATTTTTTGTGGAGCAATTTCTAATGCCATTTTTAAGCGTTTTTTCCAAAAAAGATGTTGAAAAAATTCTTAAAAAATATATACGACAAAAACTGTTGAATTGATGCTTATGCAATATGTTTTCGTTTGATTCTCTACACGATCCTCTTAAATTTTGTATCATTCTTCATTATACCCTCTGAATCAAAATTGACACTTCACGTTTATAACTGAACTATCACACTATATTTTTGCGCAAAATTTAAAATGTTTATGTAGAATAGTTTTTTACACAATCGCCTGTAACGGACACATGGACGGATGCACGGACATACAATGAGGATTTCTTGCCTCAATACGGAACCGTTAAAATAAGGAAGGTTTATCTATAAACAAATCCCATCACCGATCACACTATTTTTATATTTTTAAGTTAAAAAACACCACATATAAGAAGCAAAGTTCATTGCTTATTTTACACAAATATTCATAAATATAAATGGTTTCTAAAAAGTCTATTTACTATTTCAATACATTATTTTCAATATAGCTTGCGTCGACTACAAACAGAAAAAAATATAAAACCTTAATTACTTAAGTAATTGACTAAATTCCCTATGAGTGCATGTTGGGCTCGCGGGAGTAACTGGCTTCTCGATTTTTGACGACAAAGTTCTTAACTGAATTTTATCTTTCTTTAAAATCTGATTTGATACTGTTCTAGCCTGATGATAATACGATTTTTGGAATATAAATTGATAAGAAATCTTAATTTTTTCCTTGAAATTCAGCATGCCTGAAGTTGATGGATTATATTCGGAGAGAAGGATATCTATTCTCTGCTCTGATTTATCTTTAGTATTTTCTTTTGGTAAATCTTCTGAGGTCGTTTATACCGCATCAGAAGACTTTGTTCCTCATAAAAATTTAATTGAGAGTACAAAGACTCTAGAGTAAATAAAGTTATTGGTTATACACCGTTCCTTTGCGTGAAAGAACTACTTTAAATAAATATTATGACTAGCCATAGCTTATATTCCTAACTAAGATCCAAACCGTCCCGTCCTTTAAGTAAAGTGTTTAAATAAAATAACACATTAGGTATTAAAATATCTACGTAATTTTTGTATTGCCTTAAGGTTTGAAAGTGTAATTAAATATTTTTTTAAATTGTTTTAAAGTTTGCAGAACTAGTTTAGTGTTTTATTATCCATTATTAAGTATTCAATTTACGTAAAGCAACAAAATATTTATCGTAATCATTGTTACATGGACATAAAGTAAATTACATCAGAAATGGTACCAAATAGCTTATAATTGCTTGTTAATTTTATTAATGTTATATGTAAATAACAACACACTTATAAAACCAGGTCACCCGTTTACAAAAATGACAAAATTTCAAAGTCTCTTTTATTTAAATAACAAAGAAATTCATTAAAATATCATATTTTTCTGTTTTATGTTTCTCCATAATGTGATTCTAAAATTATTTTTGAACTTTTTACTATTGGCTTTACTCGGAACTTTGTTCAGAATGTCAACTTCATTTATGCTTGAACCAAAATATTTTGTCGTGTGTACGAACATATAATTTTTAAATAAGATTAATACAAAGTATTTTCAGATAAATTAATATTTCCCGAGAAAAATAACATAAAAACCATGTCGCTTAACTTTAAGATCAAGCTGTCTCTTAAAAACGGCGAGAAATTTTTTCTACAACTTTTGGTGTAGATCGAACAGACAAAATGTTTGGTTTACACAGGAAACATCAAAATTCTTTTAATAAATTTGTTTTTAATTTTTAATTCAAATATTTGTTATTTACCGAATTTTTTCTTATTAAAGGCTCTAAATACCATTTGAAAGTTTTTAAAACTAATGCCACGTAAAAATATTGCAATATGCCAGATTCATATCGATTGACTTAATTCTCTACAGCTATTTCCAGAAGTCAGACTTTAATACACGACTATATAATACATACTTTTTGTCCAGTCCATACCATGACGACTCCAGGACGCCATCGCAGATTATATGACTGAAAGATTGCCTCCTCCAAACGTGACTGAATTATGGTTTTAATAGTTATTATGATATGGCTTTTCGTATCCTGCTTGTTAGCTTTGATAAATTACAAAAAGCCGTTTGGGTCGTAAATTAGAATTCTTTTCACATGTGCTGTGGAAATTTTTGGTCTTTAAATAATTTAATTTAAATATTTTAGCTCTATAACATGAATAGAAATATATGTAAATTAATTTTCTACTTTCTTTCCGTTATTATTAAGACTTTCGTTAGGCTTTTTGCCAAACGGTTATTTTTGTTATAAATTTGCTATTTCGGTTTAAACAATTCAGTAGACATGAATTTCCTTGAAAATGGATTTTGCTGGGGCCGTTTTAATATATTTAGTATTTTGCTGAAATTTGTTAATAAACATAAAAAAAGACATTGAAAATGTGTAAGAAGCTCGAAATATGATCTCTTTATTTTCCATCAATTGCATCGCAAGACATTTTATAAACTGCAGGCAAGAGTTATCTAAATTCGATATCGTGCTTAACAGTTCGCTTAATTTTTTTTCATAAAAGACTGCACTCACGCCGACGAGTGCGATTCTCATTGCTAACGACCAGACACAAGCTACAACAAAATGACGTACTTTTAAAGGAAGAATCACATTTCTGATCCATGGCAGCGAAAGGTTTATCTGACGTCGTCGTGGTGAGCGCTATGAACCAGCTTGAACAGACAATTTCTCAGTCCAATGGTAGATCAGTGATGGTTTGGAATGAAATTATTTGCTATTCACTTACACCCCGTTATGAAAAAATAGGATCCGATTTTCTCCTTTTTTTTTAAACTCTTCGTGAAATACGACCATATATTCTTGTTTGATGAACAAACGTTTTCTTATTACATAAATGTATTCGAGTCAAAATGAAATGGTTATAAATTTTTTTTAACATCCTTTATTGGATATGCATGATACAATCTTAATATACAATTAACTAATTAATATTAATGAAATGTACTATGCATTTTATTTTCAAGGAAGTCGTGTACAGTTTACTGTAGCAGTGTTCAGTTAACAGATAAATTAAGTTTAATCTTGAAGTTAATTCATAAGGTTTATTATGTTTTAACCTTCTCAGTTCATGGGTAATATCCAAAAGTCGAATAGCTTCTACATTGGTATGGGTAAGGAGTCGTTTTTCGTGTTTAATAGCATATTTTTGGATAATTTTGTTAATCCTTTTTATGCCTAAGTCGCTGTGAATTTCTTGATTGGTTACATAGCGACATGCATTTGTATTTATAACCAAGAACTTGTTTTGGCTTCATTGGATTACATTACGATTTGACTGCTTCGTACATGTCCAAAACTGAGCGATAGAAAGGTAAACGTGTCGCTTATAGTAGAGATTAAGCTTGGAATGATATATAACCAAAGACAACATTTGTCGTTGTTTCAACCTGATTTGCTCAGCTTTTTTCATTTTCAATATACTTTAACGTGATATTTTCAATTAAGGCTACTATCTAAATGGAATCTAACATATTTTGCTGTAACTATTTGCGGGACTGGAATTTCGTTAAGATAAATGTGTATATTGCTGTTTGTTCGTCGCAATGCAAATGTGACATGAATGGATTTAGATTCATTGAGTTTGCTTTTCCAATCAAGGGTCCATCTGTTGATTTTGTCGAGTACTTCTTTTAAATTTTTGGTGGCTGGACTTTGCGTGCCTGCAGTTGCCATTACTACCGTACCATCAGCAAAGGTACTTATAATTTTTTTTTGTAGTAGGAAGATCAGCGGTATACAGTAGATAGAGCAGAGGTCCTAAGACACTTCCTTGCATTGCACCTGCCCGGGTGCGATAAAAACCTGAATACGTTCCCTCATTAGCAAAGATATCTTTGCTAATATCCCACCTGAAGATGTTGTAACACAACGAAACCTAGGTCGTGGTAAAGAAATTAAAGAAAGTAGAAATAATACTACATCACGTAGTTTCATTTAATTGTGCTAACAGTGATATTGGTCTCTGCGATGTCACCTGTTCCGTTGGTTTATCAAGTTTTTACATGATTATTTGCGTTGTTTTAAAGCATTTTTAACCGAAAACAAGCGTTATATAAGTATGTTAGCGTGACAATAATTTTTCACGTAATTCCATAAATAGATCAGGAGATTTTTCATCAATGCCAGGTGCTCTTTTAGGGTTAAGAATTCGATCTATTTCCTGTGTTTCTTCTATTGGATCTACTGATTTTAATACTCTTACTGATTAATACATTGGAATTGGATCAATGCTGGTTTGAATATTATGGGATTGGAATACTGATTCTAGGCGATGAGCAAAGGCTTCAGCTTTCTCTTCATTTCTTCTTATCCACTGATCGTGTGCATTCTTGATAGGTGGCACTTGAACGTGGAGTCGTTTGAATCTACGAGTTGTTTTCTATAGTGAATAGTCTTTGTCTGCGTCAGGACCCGGTGCCGGTGTAGACGTCGATGCAATTCTGCTTATAATATTTAATTAACTTATTAACTTGATTTTTCACCTGATTAAAAATCCTTTTGTCAATCGAATATCTAGATCTATGCCATATATGTCTTGATTTTCGCCTCTCGTTGATTAGACCTCTAGTGTCGGCAGGGTAATTTATTTCTTGTTCTGTTTTATTTCTTAGGATGAGAATAGCCTTACTGGCCGTCAGGTTTAAATATTCAATAAATTTCTGTGCCTGTTTCTTCAGGTCATTAATAGTGCCGAATCTTGCTTTTATATCGATCAAGTGGTAAAGTTAATTTCTGAATAGTTCCCAATCAGTATGCTTATTGGTGAGATTCTGTTTTCTTTTTTTCTTAGTTATTATTGCACTCGGCGTCAATGGTACAGGAGTATAATCCAAAGTTAGATCATCCACACCTTCTATTTTGATTTCTAGGTAAGATAAAGAAATCTATCATATCAGGAATTTTATTGGTATCTGTAGGCCAATATGTTGGAGTACGTTGAATGGAACTCGCATTTTGTTACATGCTAACACTTCATTCCCTTTGCCCGGATTGATCATTCGAGATCCCCAAGAACTAACTGTGACGTCAAAATGGCCTCCAATAATAAATCTTGTACCCAGTTTTCTGAATAATTTGACATAATGACTTTTTGAAATATTGTGATGTGGTGGGCAATAGGCAACACCAATACTTATGTCAGCTTCATTATGCTGAACAGCAATTATGGTGGCTTGAATACGTGCCTCTTTTATTTCTTTTTGCTGAAAATGTTGTATATTTCGTTTTATTAACAAGGCCCCACGGGCACGTTCGCCCGTTCGTAGACGTTATATAGATATAGATATTAGATATCCTTTCACTTTAATGTGGTTCTTTTGTGAAAATTGAGTTTTAGATATTAGTGTGATATCTATGTTTTTAGTGTTCATGCATACTTTTAGTTCTTGGTCTTGTTGGGTAAGCTCATTTGCGTTCCATGTTATAATTCATAGGATCTTGTGATTAATTTTCAGGTTTTTTGACTTTTCGATTGATGGGCTTTGGGTATCCTCCAATTTTTCCACTATTTTGACCAACTGGCTAATACTTAGTTTAACTTCAGCCTGAAATGAAGTGAGCAATTTCATCATCTCAGCGATGGTAAGCTCGTTAGATGCAGCTCACTTCTTATTATCATTAGTTGGATTATTTGTATTTTTATGGTTTGAGCGCAAGAAATTTTAAAATAGATGGTTTTTCTTTTTCAGACAGTTCTATATTCTCGATTTGCATTCTTCGGCTGTAGAACTTTCAATTTATTTTGATAGGCGGGACAACCTTTGTAGTTTGCCGGATGTCCACTTTCGTTACACAGTGCACATATTGCTATAATGTTGCGTTGTTTTTTGCATTGTGTAGTGTGATTATTGTCAGCACTTTTTACAGACTTTGGTTGTATATTACAAAAATTCTTGGTACGTCCCAGTTGCTGGTAATCTGTGCATCGTGAAATACCTTGTACCTTTTTAGGTGGTTCAATGGTCAACTTGCAATGCAGCAAGTTATTAATTTCAAATGCAGAACTATTGTTCCCTTTTGGTCAGATATCTACATATAATAATGGAAAATGTTTGTATGTTTTTTCGTTGTCTTTTTCGGAATATTTAGGACATTAAGAACATCATGTTCTTATTTATTGATTGCGAATTTTATATTACTGATATCTATGGATGACGGCAAACCTGTTATTATATCTATACAATCTGTCAGTTTTCAATTGAAAAGTGAATTTCAATTTGTAAAAGAAACTGTTTTGCCTGTCTCCTTCTTCCTTTATTTTGGTGTGGAGATAATTTTTAATTGTTCTATAAATCGTTTTCGTTTTGATAAGTAATTTTAGAATCTTTATTTGATATAGCCTTAAAGTGTCCCTTGGATAAATAATCACATATATTGGGCACTGTTGATTGTGGTAAAATTTTAATATGAGTTTCAAATGCATTATCTTTCTGCTGCATCTCATTTATTGTTATGTGTTGTTGTTAACACTAAGCCAACTATTGTCGGTATGAGGCCACTACATGTTCATATGAAGTCATGTTATTTATTCCGATATAATTTCATATTTTTAGAAAAAAAATATGTGCCCTTCCAGGTTTCGAACCTGATGCATTTCTGCCGCGTGTTTATCCATTATACGCTGCGCCACAAACGCGGTGTGCAGTGTTGCAAATAGCGGCTGGCAGAGAGCCGCACGAATATAAATAAACAAAAACGATATTTGTAAATAAAGTAATTATTGACTTCACACTTAGTTATAATTTTAAAACACACAATTTTCTGTCACTCTTTCGATCATAACATCACTATATCGTACATTTACATTTATGTTTTTAAACATTATTTATGTAATTATTATCCACTGCTTACATTTTAGTAACTTTATGTAACTTTAATAATTACATTATGTTCACTTTTAACTAATAATATTAGTTGTCGCAACTATATATTAAACTGAATAAGAGCTAATCAAGTCACATCCGTGTCCACTGACGAAAGCAGAGAACTAACAAACGAGTGGAAATTTTCAAATGTTTTGTACGTAAAGGTTATAGATTACGTAAAGGTTATAGATCCTATGAAAAAAACATAGGACGTCAACATCTATACTTTATCTTATATTTGGATAAAATCCATACGTCATTTCATACAAGTGGAAGAGAAACTGATGGGAATAGTTCGGGTGTTTTATTGTATTATGCAATGAATTCAAAGTTAATATTTGAATTTTGTGTCAAACTTAAATCTTCAAATCGATTAAGATCTTGAAATATAAATTTAAATGAATAAAAAAAATTGAAATATGTTTGTGATTGTGAAGAAAGAAATTTAAAAATATTTATAATATTTTAGTATTCACTTAATTATCTGGTGAAAATTGTGGTATAATTCAAATAAATATAAGTGATTATGAACACGCTTAATAAAGACTATATAAATATTATTGGCATATATTTTTCCGACGTGTGATGTAAAATGTAATCTTCTTTATTAGATAATTTATTAGTATGACATATAAATATTTGTGTAGATATTGGTAACAAAAAAAATTCTGAATTTATTGCAGTTTTTCTATTTATATATTTTAACTCTTGGCTCTTGGTAATAAATATTATACAATGTTAAAATTAATAAAAATATAGGTTATGTTTCTATCAGTTTCCTGGAAAACTGTTCGTATATTTCACAGAAAAAAATCACTTATCGCGCAAATCTTGATTTAGAAATTTGAGGTAATTTCAATCTATCTTTTCGACCAAGTTTCTAAAACTGTTAATAAATTTTGAAAAATATACTTTTGAGAAATGATACACTTTCTCTTATATTTTGGTATATTGTTGAAGATTTATTTCTTTTTCGTGCAAACAAATTAACACTTACCAAGTTTCTACCAGAAGACAACTCTATGTTATTAATCTAATAAAAATGATTTAGATTTTATTAGTAATTCTAATAAATTGTGTACTAATATTCAATTAACTTACCAGGCATTTTTTTTTAAATTTATATTTTTTTTTAATTTCGTTACAAACAAGAATGCTAATTAAAAGTAAAATTATGCAGAGCTCCATTTCAAAACATGAGTTCCTCGTTCAGATTCCTCATTACTTGTCAGTAGCAATAAAATATACTGTGAAATTCATCTTTCTATGTTAATATATTTTAAGTGAACTCGATTCTGGTAGTGTTTATTCTTAATCCCTTTTAAAGCTTAGAAAGTATAGAAGAAAAAACTAACTTTGATGTCAGTCAAGACGTTTTAACTTTAGAGAATAAAAATGTTATAATTCATAAAAAAACCACCACAATTTTAACACCCTCTTATTGAGAGGTTCCGATGACAATTTTATTATTGAATAGACAATATAATATGTGCGCTTACATGAGACAAACAATTGTTATTTGTTGGCCTTGAAAAGTGGTTTGTGTAGCCCGTAGATTTTTCAAGTTAATTTTAGGAAATAAACATCAAAAACACAAAATAAACATCGGTTTATATAGTTTTGTTTTTATTGTGGTATTTTATTTAAACATTGACGTTTATAGATATGCCATTTATCAGCAATGATTTTAATTAATAAACTAGTCCAAATGTCCTTCTGGGGCATAAAAAAGCCGTAAATTTATGGCACACCAAAAAAGCGGAGGGACTGCCTTACCATGGTGTCGTAGCAGGATGTCAATATGTAAAGGTGAGTTTATGTATGAAACATATTGTAATTTGACATATATATACTGCCTTTAATAAAATTGTGTAGAATGCATATTTTCAAAATGACCTTCTTCCCATATTCTATCACGATGAATGCATGTTCATCTATTGTTACTAAATATAGAATGTTTGACTAAATATACCATAACAATTCTGAACTACCCATTCTGGTGAAAGCAGGCAATAATTATACTCAATATTTTTTTAGTTTCATTAATTTAGTATAATCCTGGATTAGTTCTTCAAAAACTACATTTCTATGCAAACATTTCAATATCTTTTATCCCATATTTGCTCTAGGCATATATTTCTTCTTAGTACTGTTAAATGCGGTTCAATAAAAAGTTTTCATAGTTTATCTAGCAAAAACGCCACTAATCATACTTTTTACCTATGCCAAGTAAGGCCATTGATAAATATTCACGCCCGTACCACTCATATTGTTTTGGAAAATGGCGACGGTGTTTGCATGTACAAAAATTCGGAGTATAACTGCATACTGTGCTCGTGCTACCGTCGTCAGAATGGGCACGTGCCGTCTTATAACGGTAACAGCTCGTTGGTGACTCAGTTCAATGGGCTTTTATAGCATTCAGCATATCCGTGCTGGCTTCGATACGATCCGATGACAGTAGATATGCTATGGCATACTTATTGAGATATTAGCGGTATTTTACAACTTAAGATATAATAGGGCCAAATGGATAAAAATCTGAAAGATGACAGTTTAAAAATATAATAAACTTTATGTAAACAGGCATAGATATCTGTTAAAGCTGAAACAGGAAATAATTTAACTTTCTTGTAAAATTTCATCGGTGTCTTAAACAAAAGAAAGTATTGTAAGGGTTGAGATATGGGTAGACAAACGGACGAACGTACTTGACAAAATTATGAGTATGAAGTTTCATTTTATGCCATTTGACCATGTAACACAAAAAAGGCACTAAAGCTAGAGGTGATCTCTGGTCTGATCTCTGGTGAGGTGAAAAATTAGAGGTAATCTCTGGATGATTTACCATACCAAATATAGAATTTAACAGGAGTAAAATAAGTATAAGATATATAAGTATGTCATGATCAAATTAGGCACGATGTTATGAATTAATACACTTCCCTAAGACAATTCTCACTTAGCTCTTCTTTTATATTATATTACTCAGCTCTTCTTTTGAGACGTGTCTTATCGCACAATTCGACGAGTCCTCCAATCATTGTATACAATGGGTTCTCTAAGGTGTCATCGTCCACGAATGGTCGACGGTTATATTGAAACTTTGTCGAACAATGAATTTAAATATTTTATTGATGTCGGATGAATTAGCATTTTTCATTTCGTTTCATGATTTTTGTGTTTAGGTAATAATTATAGAATTCAAGTTATACAGAACAAAATTTATTTAATTACATTTACATTATTTTTAGGGTTCCTCTTTCAACAGAAAAAAACGTGGAGCCTATAAAAGATCATTAAAATATACATTTAAAAGTCGGTCACGGACATTTTCATACATTTAAAATGTTAAAATAGAGTACCAAAACACTAAATACTAATAAAAATGATAAGATTTGTTTGAACGTATTTCACGATGTAAGATTTTGTTGAAAAGATGCATGGCACGTCCTAATAGTCTTCTGATCAAAAGCACAGAATCAAAAAGTCAGTTTTAAGATTCATACTGATCTCACCGTTTTCAAATTTATAAAATAGTACTTCATATTTCATATTGATACTGAAAATAATCGGTAATTAAACTTTTTTAAGGACATTTTTTTCTCATTTTATATTAACATTTTATTAAACCGAGAAAGACAACCCATTTAAAGCGATGACTGATCATAATTTTATCCCAAGCTGGATTAGGTCTGATTGAAAACCAAAGTTATCCTTTATTTTACAAAAACACTTATCATCACTACCTGATCCACAGGTTAATTGCCAAGTTGCCTCCTGTTCGTTACTCTGTGTCATTCCTCTCGTCACTAACTTAAAGGGCTATCGTCCGCGAAATAATAAACTGTTTGTAAATTTTAATTTATTTTCTTTAGGTTAAACATGACGTAAAATTTAAGGATAATGTTTGCAATATAGGCTACCCGTACTCAGATTCATATTTGTTTTAGGCTCTACGAGACGACCTCTTGAAAGTCGTGAAGTTCGTTGAGGTGCGAGGAAACCCTTTGTTATATTAGCGTGTGAGCTTAAAATAATGGTTTGCGAGCAAGTAAAGTTATTAATGTCATTAGGTAGTTATTGTATCTAACAAAATTTTTAAATAAATGTTGATTTTAACAGCGACTTTAAGAACATATTTAAGGAATTTAGAAAGTAAAATTTATTATAGTCGAAATACATTACCCCAAAACTTACCCAAATAATTTTAGTGAACTTAATAATATCAATGAACTTCAGTTAGTGGTAAAATTTTTTAACTATTCCAAAAGTAACTAAAGAACAAAAAACAAATAAAGTTTAATAATTAAAGTTTTCAGATAATTTCAATAAGAGAAAATTATATTTTTTTATTGGTGATTAATACATATGTAATGATCAGTAAATTAGTTTAAAAGATAATGAAAATGAATATCTGTTCCTTTTTAATAGACCATATTCTTTTTTTTAAGTTCAGTAACAAAAGAAAAAATTGAAATAGATAAGAGATAAGAAATATATCTTTCTAAGATCGCTTAAGTGTCTATCCGGACGTCGGTCACAATTGGTTTTCTCAGAAACCCCTTGACGTAGAAACCTGAAATTTGGCATTGTAACAAAAAAAATTAACCTGCATATACCTCAGTAGCTAAAATGCAATAATATTTATTTGAAAATTTTGGAGAAGGCGTGATAAAATATGTCGTTCGTTCATGTGCGTGAAGAAATATGTTCAGAAAAATGTGTTTTCCTTTCCTTAGTTCGGAAATAAATTAAGGTGAAATTATGAAATAACATGGTTTTTAAAAGTTTACGCCACAGTCGTACCATAGCGATGATTCTAAATCTCATAAATTTGAAAATCTCATTAGGTTTTCATGCCTATGAAAGACATAGTAAGCAATATCACACATGTATGTGTGTATATGCATATATATATATATATATATATATATATATATATATATATACACATATATATATATATATATATATTAGATAGGCTAGTAAGTCTTTGGCCACAACTTCTAGAAAGATTCTCAAAATTTCTGAGAGGTTTTACTGTAGGTTGTAAATGGACCAAAGAGCAGACAGTTGACAACAGTCAACGCCGAAGATTTAAATGAATTACCTAAAAGGTAATGGATTTAAATCGATGTCACATACAGATTCTATTATTTTATGAATTTTGTCTGGGTTACAATGCAAGGCCTGCCACAGATAATATGTGTCATGTGATTGGCGAGTCCATGGTGTCATAAGCGACTGCAAAGATTTGTTTAATTGGACCTTCAACGATTACGTCGCCTAATTGGGGAGGATCCTCGACTGACGATTCGTCAATTGGTAGATGAGCTACACTGCAATCATAGCACCATAGAAACATATTTGCGCGATTTGGGAAATGTATTTAAATACGGTATGTCACCTACGGTACGGTATGTACCTCAAGAGTTGTCATCATATCAACTCGAGTGCAGAGTTGATACTTTTCCACATTTATTGACATTGAAACCTGACTTCGACTAACTCAATTAGTTAGTAATTGGCTATGAGACGTGGGTTACATACGTTAACCATAAACGCAAACGTCAATGCTTGATGTCGGATAAATATGAGTTTCAGTAACCAAACCTGACGTAAATGCCAAAAAGGTGATGCTCAGTTGCTGGTGTAATATCAAGGGCATTATTCGTTGGGAATTGCTTCCAGAGGAATCTACAATTAATATAGATATGTACTATGAACAGTTGGACCGATTAGCTAACAAATTGAGTAGTCAACGGGATAGAGTTTATTTTATACGTTATAATGCTAATCCATGTGTTGCAAAACATACTCGTTATAAATAAGAGGAGTTTGGTTGGATTTTACTTACTCATCCATCATAGTCACCGGATATTGTGCCCTCTGATTATAATTTATTTAGGGCTCTAAGTAACCATTTACTTGAAAAAGTTCGTCGTTAAAGAAGATTTCAATAACGACCTCACACAGTTTTTTGAGTTAAAGTCACCGGAATTTTACAAGAAAGGCATATTTTCACTGCCAACTAGATGACGACAATTAGTAGGTAATAATGGTGCATATTTAAATTAAATTTAGTGTAACGTATAAATTTTTTAATACAAATTGTTGACAGCAACTCGGGGTTAAAACGTATTAGCTATTCCGATATATATATATATATATATATATATATATATATATATATATATATATATATATATATATATATATATATTTATATCTTACAATCACTTGATATAGAAAGGAAAAAATAATTGGATCAAATATTTTTGGAAACCTATTTTACCTAGGATAGTACATTTTATTCATAAATCAAACGCTTATCAAAGTAGACAGGAGACTTAAAATGAAAGATTGAATAAAAAATACTAACTTACATACTGAGCTAACGGATGTGGCAGAGTTCACCTGAGAATTCAAATTGTCCTGGGTTTGCCATGTGGAGTTTGCTTTATACATATACAATTTTTAGTAATTTAAGTAATAGTTATAGATTAATATTAATTATACGCAACTGCAATAATTTAATTCTAAACATTCGTCTTTTTTAATTACTTGAGAAATAATCTATCATATAGGGTGTCATTTTAAATGGCTTGTGATAAGGACTAGAAAAAATTCTTAATTGAGAATTGTAAATTTGAAGACATTAAAAAAAATATGTAAAAATAGAGCATAGAAATTGACTCCTCTGTTATAACGACATTTAATTTCTTTATATTTCATAAAAGAAAAAAAATTAACATATTTTAACATATTGAATATCAAGAGAGAGATTCATTGGCGAGCACCGTACATTGCCTTGTCTCTTCGTGTTCTAGATTTTATTACTTTTCTCATGTATGGGACGACATTTTCTCACGTTTTCAATTTATATCTAAAAGTTTCTCAATTACGTTGAACTTGAATAAATGGTAAAATAACCTTAATTATCACGTTCTATTTCATTGTTCTATTAATTTTAGTGTTTTTGAATTAGGTCAAGATGAGTCTCTGATTTAGGTCAAGATGAGTGATTGGGGATCAATTGGTTCATTAGGAGGGAATTGCAGACTATATAAAATAACAATTACTACATTGAATGTATTTATGTTGAGGTATTTATGTTAAACATAAATATCGAATTGTTAAGAAATTTTTTAAATTTTTGCAAATAGGTAGTTATTATTTTTGAAATGTATTTGTCAATGATATGATATTTTCCTCTTACCGTTTGACAGCAAACAATTTCAGTTCATTTTAAAAGAAAAATATATATAATTTTATTCTTTTGCTTCCCTAAATATAAGGAAGACCTTAAAGCTCATAAAGAAATATGTGAAATTTATGTTGGTGATTGATTAACTGAACACATGACAGAGTTGTTTTAAACAATTTGTTCAAGAGATTTCTCACATTAGGAAGACCAACATTTTGTTCAACCGATTGAAATTGGTAATGACCAAATAAGTGCCGTAATTGAATAAAATCATCCTATAAATATGGGGAGATTGCCGGGAAGTAAAATGTATTACCCATAATTGACAATTACTTAAATGCTAAATGGAAGTAATTAGGAAGCACGTTGTATGAATTGAATTAAAATAAGGTTCACTATATATTTGCGATATGCATCTCTTATTTCATAAAATCAAACCTTATATGAATTATAAATTATGATTAAAAATGGATTATCTGCAATAACATCGATATAAGTTCACCATGGTCCGAGTGTAACGAAACAGTGCAAACAGTATTTTTAAATTGCATCAAAATAAAAGATTGTGCAGTCACGGAGACTACAAATGTGTTTTTTTATTCTATCCGACTTGTAATAGACTAAACAATTCATTTAAATGTTTACCAGTAAGAATTAATAAAACTGGAACAATTGAAGAAAAATGGTTGTAATTAACATGTCATAAAGAAATCATGTTCCATTATTTCGATATGTTTTTAAGAACCCTTGAAACAATATTGAAGCTTAGTTAGGAAATGAAGCTTAGTTAGGAATGTTACATCTGCTATATATATTTAACCTCGTATCTGATAGCCATTTATTATGAAGTTTAAAAACTTTTTGAATAGTAAAATTTCAGTACGGATGATGATTTGAAATCGCATCAATTCCATTTTTTGTCTTATAAATTTTCTGAGTGCGGAATATAGAATTGCGAAAAATGGAAAAAAACATTGTATAATACAGTTGCAAAAAATGGAAAAAGACATTGTACAAAATGAGGACAAATACTTGGATCAGATTAAATTATAGTCGGTGTACATAATAAGATGCAAAACATTTTTTTAATACTATGGTCATTTAATTAATATTTATTTTAATAACTTATTCACATACGAACTTAAATCGTTACAATTACAATATTACAATTAATTATTTCTCACAGATCTTTATAGTTCCACAGGTAATTTGGAAATTTTGTTTAATAAGGTTAAGGCTGCAAGGCCCAAATTTTTTTCACAATTTTAGCTAGTACATCTTAAACAGTTATTGGAAAGCTAAAAAGATGACTTTAAATGTCAATATTTTTGAAATATTTACAATATTATATATGTCTCACCTACTAAATTATGTAAGTGTAAGTATTAAAGAAGTGTTTTCCATCGGAAACATTATTTAAACATTAAAATTCTATAAATGACTTATCATTTTGTTATGTTTCGTGGTACAACCATATATTTATTAGCTTCGTGCTGTCGCTACTAAAAGGAAAGATTGAATATTACTTCATTTCATATATATGTTTGTATTAAAACTACGATAATTTCACAATAGTGACGAAAGTGGGTAATTTAAATTAAAATACTCCAATGATATTTTCTTAAATCGAATATACATTTTATAGTTTGCATAGTATTCATTTTTTGCACTGTTATCTACATACCAAATTTGTTATGTCAGGGCCGTGCACGACTTTGCGTATAACAGGAAAATTGTGGTGCTATCTAAATATACTTTGAAGTATAATTGAATAAGTAATTTTCGTTTATGACTCGTCAAAAGAAAATGACATTCCGATCCAAACATACTATTTTTTGTCGATTTAATTAACACTACCACATAATTTGATAAGATTAATGGTATTACAGTCTATCTTTGTAATGATGAATAATTAATTAAGGAAAGAAAAGATTGTTGATATGTACAAAAGAGGAATATTTTTTTTCTTTCTTTAAACGACAACTAAACATGACCATATACCTATACTACAGATTGAAAGCTGGGTGCAAATATCTTCCCACTGAAAGCTGGGTGCAAATATCTTCCCACTGAAAGCTGGGTACAAATATCTTCCCACCTGTCACACTACAGTTAATTTTGTCTCCAATCAACTGAAAACTGTTCTAATTCTGTCTCTTCATTGTCGGGGAAGAAAATTGTTAAGAAAATTTTATTCATATTTTGACATTTCGTCATCGTGTGAAGTTGATAACTCGTACTCACAGAGCAGGCTGCCTATCTGTTTGTTTTGATTTATCTTGGTCAATTTCAATGCATTTATTTATCATAAATTGATAAGACCTGTTGTAATATTGTAGGAATACTCAGTTCAATGAGCGGACAAAGATTAAATTAGGCTACACCTAGATTATTATATCTCCACATAAGGGTCATTATCATAAGTGGTATATTTGTCCAAATTTTTAATTACTTATATAAGTATATACCTCAACGATAAATAAAATAAAATTATGAAGGTACTTTATTTGATGTCTTTATATTAGTTTATAAACTACAAAAATAATATTATTACAACTAGGAAATAAAATTGAAATGAGATAAAAGGAAATTGGTGTGACATAAGTCAATAGACGTAAAATTTTTTCAGACGGTTTTGAAGGCCTACGTGAATGCTGACAATATACAATGAATGACGCAACTTAGTAACGTAAACAAGAAAATAATGTAAATAAAATGATGGAAAACCTTTAGGAATGGGAAAAGAATTCGTGAGTCAGTCATTAGATCAGAGAAGTTTGGTATCAATCAGAGGAGCTGAGAATTTCAGGAATCAGTCATCCAATACAGTAAGCCTCTGTGGAGGATTTAAAATATTATAAAGTAATTATTGAATATAAAAATAACGCCAATCACGAACTCAAAATTAAAGGCCAGACACGTAAAGAATACCTACGTTTTAAAAGTTTTCTAATCGTATATGACCCTGGTGTGTACTTTTACAGTTCATAAACATACAATTTCATATATATAATCTTTTTCCGTCCAAGTTTTGAAGTTAAATACCTGTGTTAGGTAAATATCTATGTCTACCTGCTCAACATTTTTCTAAATCATTAAATATATTAAGTATCAATCGTTTATTAAAACTGCTAATAAAATGAACTTTGTCCATTTAACATTGTTGGTTTTTGGTTATTTACCATTATGTTCTGCTTAAGAATATATCAAAAGTAGACTTATAAGTACAGTTACCGTTACAATGTCCTGAGATTTCAAAGGAAAAGAAATTAAACTTTGAAGGTTTAAGAATGGTTATAATGATTACCAACTACTGCAATACAACTACAGGCACCCGATTTAATTTTTTGAACATTCCTTCAAACTTGTAAGGCAGAATGTGTATCAGTTTGTGGACGAAGAGAAAGTGATTTAGATTGTTCGGTAACAATACAAAGGAACTTACTCCTTTTTATATAACGAAGCTGAATGCGTTGTCAACATTTCTGCAGATAAAGTCAATGAGGATATTGAAGAAAATAGGTCTCCTGGTTAATTTATTCTTTAATAAAACTCTGTCAAGCGCGAATGAAAATCATTTTACAAGTTTTCCATACACATTTAGGCATTTATAAACATTTAATGGCGTGTAATATTTCTATGAAACTATTTATAAAATTTAATTTATTGCCGAAAATATATTGCCACCTATAACGAAAAACGAAACGAAAATATGTTGCCTACTATAGCTTCTACAGACGCATAATAAAAAAATACATTTTTCTGTGATGTGACTACAAATTACCAGCTTTAATTGTTTTTCCTCCATTTATTTTGTCAGTCCCTGCTTCTTGTTAAATTACATGATTCTAGAATAATGAGAAGTACCTTATAGGTTTTATTTCATTTGCGAGTGTCAAAATATGCGGCACAGATGGCCATATTTTTAAAGTTTTTCGTATTGCGTTGACTTAGAAGATTGCTTTTTTTACAGCAATAAGTAACTATAGAACTAAATATTTCATATTAATTCTGACTTGATATCTTTATGCGTTCCTGAGAAAAAGAATCTTGACAGACGGACAACGAATTGATCTTTTCGGGGCTCTTTTTTTCTTTTGAAGTACTGAACCTCCAAATCTTTTTTTTTGCTCAAAGCTATTTATTATTAAATTACTTTTGACAACAAAGTTAAAATATTTTATTATTTTTAACAATTTTTACCTGAATTCATTTTAAATTTATTACTGATATATGTATCGACATATTGCATCGATAGTTAATAATTTCAAATTTTGATGGCAGATTCATTATTAATAAGCTGAAATTCTTTAAAATGTAGTGCTTCTTAAATAAATGGAAACTATAAAGTTATGACGATAATTTCACGAACACTTTAAAAAATTAATAAATGTTAATTCAAATTTTTCCAAAAAAGTTATACGTTTTTGTTTTCGAAGGTAATTTTTGGATATGATCTTAAAAATCAAGTAAAATATAGTATAATATTTCTCTAAGTAAAATATTTCTCTTCCGAGGTTTTTCATTTTTCAGACTAACCGAACTTGATGTGTGTCAAGTTTCAAGTTATTATGTCACTAGTTTTCTGAAGAAATTATATAGTAGAAAATATTTTAATAATATATGTAGAACTACATTAAAACCAATCTTAAATAATTTTTTCTGAAATCCTGATACGTTGCTATTTAAATCTATAATTGCTACGAAAGAAACAAAAAAAATGATTATTTAATTAGCTTTCTCTAAAATTAACATTTGAATATATTAGTTATTAAGATGTATGGGCACTAGTAGGCTTTACTAATATATTAAGTTTAATTTTAAGATTCTAAGTCTAATGTTTCCAGAAAAAACGGTTCTGGCAGGCGGGCAGACGGATTTCAATGATCTTTAGAAGGGTTCTGTTTTTTTCCCTTTGATTTACGGAATTCTAGATTTGGATAGAGTTTGTCCAAAAATCAAGTTTATTCCCGGTATATAAGGTACAAATCATAATATCAACGTTATTATACACTCGAAACGTCATAGTTTGAATAGCATAAGTTTCATAATTCCATTTCACCATCACTTCAGGTTCATAACTGGAAACCGCCAAAAAAAACAGAATTCTTATCAGATCACTAATATGCCTGCCTGTCTATTCAACAGTGGCAGATAATTTCAACAGCAGTTTAAAATATTTCTGTGGTAATTTTAGAGGAGGCTAATTACGTAAAAGTACAAAAGTTTTTTTTCTACTTATGTAGTGTGGCATGTGTCATTTGAAGTTTGGATAGAACCTGGCAGAACCTGGATTACAGGAAAATTATAAGAAATATTCAGTGTTCTTGCGATTTATGGTATTTCTACGCCTGGAAAAATCAATAATATCGATATATTAAATGGTTAAAAATAATATCGGCCTGTGTATAATAATATATCAATAGCTTAATAATAACGCTTTATATCATCAAAAATTTGTACTTTTAGATGTTTGTAAGAATATAAGGAACACTTGTAGTGTGATTTTTACTCGAAATATCCTTAATAAACCTCTTGCAAGAAAAGGGCAGGCACAAAGGATTGTTTAAAGGTATTGAATCCATGTCAATTTCTTCTTCATACAGTATTTATCTCATCCAATATAATGGCTTCAGTGTTTCTCAGTGACTATTCAATAAATGGCTAAACAATATAGGCTGAAAGAAACGCCCAGCGCGGTGAGATGTTTTAAATTTACTTTAAATTCTATTTTACATTATATGCAGAATTATCTACGAATGAAATTTAAATATTATGTCATTGAAATTGTTTCTTATTTGATTTCAGTTCCAACAAACGAGTTTTAAAAAAAAATTCTGTTCGACTAAACCGAGGAGGAATTATATATTTTTTCTTAATTCATAAGACTTTAAAATAATAATAGATTGAATCTGAAAATACTATATACTACACCAAATCAAACGAAAATTATTTACTCTGCAGCGATGCTAATAAAAACAGTTCTTCTTCTCACAAATATTGTAACATTAATCTAACAAACAAAAATATTACCACTAAAGTCATAACACGGAAACCACAGCCGGGACGATCTTGCTCCGCTATGAAAATATTAAAATTTCTACAATTATATAAATGTTGATATACCCAAAACTTCTTATCAAATTATAATTGCTGTTGAAATAGAACATATTAAATTACCTTTGAAATACGCACTGTTTTACGTAACTTATTGCCAAATTGTAATGAAATGTTATCCAAGTCTATAACTTATGTTTTTCTTGGAAATAAGGCGAGAAAAACATTTGTATAACTAAAAGATGATTTTTATTTACATTATATCTACTACTAATCCACTGTAAAGGTTAAGGACATGTAGTTAAATAAACACCTGAGTGTGTTTGGCATAGTTGCGTCTATATTTCGTTCAACACCCTGAGTGAGATTGCAGTCAATCAAAATAATAACTGTAATTTGAATGTACAAGAGAGCGATGTAGAGTTTCTTGAAGACATGTGATATATATAAGATTTTATTATGGAAGATTTCACTCCAATATTAGCCCCTCTGACTTACGTACAAGAAGTATGATAAACATGTTGTAATCTACGTATAATGTTACTTTCTTCATATAAAATTTATGACAAATCTGTTTCCTATATTTTTCAAGAAACATAATGAATCGGAGCTGAAACTCTAATCAATTTAGGGACTAAAGCAAAGAAATAATGATCTCGGTTGATCGTCGACTTGACATACAATTTCAAACAATACCAATCCAGAAGTAATGCCTCCATATCTTGTATTAAATACGTGTTTGGTTCACATTGGATTGTAAGGTCAGGTTTACTAAAAAATATTTCCAGTAACTGTCACTGGATTGAAAAAAGCAACACTTTTATTCCGAAAAAGTTAATCGTATTTTTTTAATAATTTCCCTATTATGACCATTATTTCCCTTTAAAAAAATATATTTCTATAGTATATAACAATGAAAGTTTCCAATTACAAAATGATCTAAAAATTTTTTTATAATGACAACGAATAGGAAATGAAATCATATTGATTTATCAATATGATATTAAAAGCCAAGTAACAGAAGAACAATTGTATCCTTTTTACAAAAAAGAACAGATTTTTTGACATCGCCTGAAATTGTTTATTTTTTTTTAAATATTAATTCTTATAATCTATTATTTTGAAAAGAGATGGTGTTGTAATTGAAATGTAATATCCAGGCGCCGTGTAAAAACAAAATAAACCTATTAAATATGAGTATAACCCTCAACAAGGAGAATTACATACACGCTTAGGTATAAACATTTTAGGATACAGAGTGTCCCTATTAAACTATTTACAAATATCGACATTATTTATTAAACAAAGTAGTAGTATTTCTCATTTAAACAAAGAATATAGAAATTATTAGTGCCAAATTATAATTTCCTATTTAAATAACTAAGGTATAATGAATATAAAAATAGCAACTTTGATAGTGGTCCCAGTTTCTTTTACGAAAGAAAAGTTATAGTCATGTGCTTCAAGTAAATGTTTTTTCAACGATATTCCTAACACTAATGCCAATTTTTTTAAAGCACCTTTTCATATGTATGGGAGGTTATTTGATAAATAATGTACACTAATTACAAATATCAGACCTAGCATCGGGCAAAGGAATTAGATATAATTTACGATCGTATTACGTATAGAAAACAGAAGCTCTTGACAAACAGACAGAGGACAGAGGGATAGACAAACAACGTTGCCATAACATAGGGTTTCTTTCGAACCCTTTTCTAATGGTAATATTGTTTCGGCGACGAGGAATATAAAAAAATAATAGTATCAATCCAAATGAGAAGGGAGAGTGGTTAACGTAATTTAACCATGTTGTAATTGAATGTGCTTAACTTTCTAGCACAAGACTTATTAGTGACTAATTTTTTTCTACCAATCATATAAAAAAATGTCGGTTATCAAATGTTTGTCCTGAGTTCGCTTCAACCGGTATTTGAAAGAAAAATTGTAGTTACTTTTAAAATGTTTTATAAGAAAAAAACGTCTTAATAGAACTTGTTTTTGTCTATAATGCGGCAGGGAATTAGGATTCGATAATGATTATTACTTTTGTTACTAAAATATTTTTATAACCGTCATATTACGCACCAATTTACTAGACCAGTATTCGCTGATACGGTTACCGCCAGTCCTTATTATGTTGATTTCATATATCCTAACAATTAAAATACCGTATATATATATATATATATATATATATATATATATATATATATATATATGTATATATATATATATAATATATATATATATATATTTATATATATATATATATATATATATATTAGTCATTTATTTTATATGTGATGTCAAGTCGCACAATAATTAATTAAGTTTCAATTATAAGCCTATTTATTGGAGTTATATTATTTTCCTAAAATTCAGATATTAAATTTTTTTCGCGAATTTTTCTCACAAATCGTCGTACGTTAATTTTACTGCATGTTTTTGAATAATTTAAATGCAAAATATTATTCTCCATACACTGTTTCTTGTTATTTTTATTTTGCGGTGAAAACAGTACGGGTAATCAGAAACTCTATTAAAATCATTTGATAGGCAGCATCCTTTTTGGTTTTCCTATTTTTTCATTGCTGTTTATTAATGTAGAAAATGAGTAATGTATACGCTTCGTACTTATTTTAAATTCTATATAGCCCATTGATTGAAATATGGAGTATTTAAACATCATCAAATTTGTAGAGTGATTAAAATTCACTAATAATTTTATATATTACATTTGGACTAATATATCTGTATATAAATTTGTGTAATTAAGTTCTCAAAACGACACATTTTATCTATCTTAACTGCAACATTGTAATTATCATGTTGATGAATAAACAAGCTACTTTGTCACAGTGATTTCTTAAGTGCTAAAGAAACTTTTCATCTTTAGTCTATAAAGAGCATAGCGATATTCTCTTAAGTTATCAACTGAATTTTGGCGAGTAAGGAACAAACAAATTATTGTATTTTTTTACGAGAGGAGAAGCATGCCCTGGCTTTATGAATTATATTTAAAGCGTCAAACAATTGAAGGCAAACATGCAATATATTAACAAGGAAGTGTGAAGGTGTATTTTGCTATAGTACAGCCAAACACTGGTTTCAAAGGTAAAACAGAAAATGTTGATTTTTCCCATAAATCTTATCTAGAGCAACCACAAAAGCTTATTAAAACAGATTTCAAGTTATCTGTTAAAATTTCACTCATGTTTTCATATTGCAACAATTATTGGACAACTGAAAATATTATGTTTGGCTACTGCATGAGCCAATGAACATTCAATGTCAGAAGACAATACACAGAATGTCAGAAGACAATAGACATATTCCTACAGTTATTGAGCTTCTCTTTTGCCAATTATTGGCGAATGTTTCTTAGTACAGGAGATAAAAACTTGAAGCGAAATGTTAATTTTCCACTCAAGGGAATAGAAGCTGGAGAAACTGGCTTAAGTACATCAAAATATGACAATAACCAAGAAACTTTTTTTACTGTACGGTAAAGTGAGAATGGAATTATTTACAGAAAATTACTTTTCGCTAATTAAAAATTACCGCTAATATTTACTGTGAAGAAATGAGTATAGCCCTGCTGAACATTCTGTAAATTAAAGCAAAATGTCCTTATAAATTATAATACTCGAATCGACGTAGCTCAAGTGACACTTGAAAAAATATTTTTGTTGGCTACGATGTGAACTAATTATAGATGAGCTGAGATATCGGCTTTGTTAAGTGCTAATTTAATATAATAATTTTAATTGTGAATGTTTTCATACATCAATTATTTAACTGATATCCCTTAGTTTTTTATGTGTCATAGAATTTATTTTATGTTCCGAAATAGAATTTTCATTTATTTAACTAAATATCACCCCGTTAATAGTAAAAGGGAGAAAATTAGTAAAATATACACAATTATTTAATGAATTAATAATCCTTTCAAGCTCTATCCTCGATTCAGCTCTCTTCAATTTTCTAAGTCAGTTCTAATAGGATTTCACCAAACTAGAATTTACTCCAACTTAAGAAAATTTTAGTTGATAATTTATATAACAGTATTTTCCGTTTTCTCCATTTTCAGAAAAATATGAAATTATTAGTCACATAAGAAGATATTAGGCAATATTTATACCAAGAAAGTATAATTTTCGATTTTAGATTTTTTAATGATAAATTTATAACAAATAATACATGTATAATACATTTTCCGAATTATTTGATTGATCGTGTATAATTTTTTTTATAATCGTGTCAACGTTTAAGTAAATAACTTATTATTCCAACCTATCATCCTCATAATCCGTTTTATATGAAGGTGATATATTCACAAGACTAGATTTATCATAATTTTTAGCAACAAACCAGTGGTTTAACATTAGCTAAACAAATATTTATAACTAAATAAACGACTTCACTTTCTCCTTAATCACGGGCACACACTTCCACGTCAAAGAACCAACTTCTTCCCTCATAAGGCAAGAGGCTCACATATTCCTGACAAATGAATATGTACTTGACTAAGACAAATCAGAACAAGCAGACAGGCAGCCTACTTTCCAAGTGCTATCCATCAACATGACGCCATGTTGAAATGTCAAATAATAAATGAAGATTTATTAATGATTTAAATTTCTCGAGGATGTAGCACAGCTATGCACGCTGGAATGGCTTTATGCCAGACTGGGATTAGTTGACTGTTGAATAAAAACTAAGAACAATTTTGCACTCAATGTTTTAAAGCTAGTGGATTCAAATTTTTACCTACATAATACCCATGTTTGTGGGAAAAGCTTGTACAGGTTAGCTGATTGCGAGGGAATTTCAAACTTGCTATTATTTTGAACTGATTATATTACGTGAATTCGACGATGTTACCCGATGAACAACTAATACATATATGTGCATAGTTCCATTATTGTAAAATGAAATTTATTTCGGTAGAAAAACGAAAATTGCATTTTTCGTAGATCACGTTTATTAAGTTGCGGTAATAATGTAGTGAAACCATTTGTGCATTAATGCCTATAACTGCTTGGTTTTCTGTTTTAATGTAAATCAGTAATACTTAACAAAAATGTAATTATGTGACCCAATATTTTACTTGAGTCGCTCAAATAAGTTGTTTAAAGCAATTTGATGTTTTTTTTATGATTTACGCATGAATATCAGTTGAAAAATTTACAATCCAAGAATATTTTGGATTATGATAAAATAATAATAATCCAAAAATATATCTAAATTTAATAATAATGTGTATTTTTTGTTAATTCATATCGTACAACGTTTTCAATTGTTTTAAATCCTATTTTGAAAGGTACGAACTCTCCTCAAAGGGAAGTTCTAACATAAATATTTTTATATATATTTTATATTGGAATTGTCGATTTTAATAATTGATTTTAACAGATTCATTTCTTTCCCGCCGGATCGGTCAATGAGTTCATTAAATATTTTTTTAAAAATAAGTGACCAAATCCATATTAGATAACAAATATAAAGCAGAATCAAATACCATAATTTTTTCCTAGACAACGAATTCACCTTGAAATAGTCCTAATACTGATGATGTCGAAGATTAAGCTATACAAAGGTTTTTGTGATCGTGATTAAGATAAAATCTGTCAATGTTCCGCCGAGACAAGAATCTACATGCATGTAAAAGAATCTACGTGTAATTGTTAACATATTTGGATATTTACGTTTTGTAATCTTCATATATTTTGTATCATGGTTATTTTATTTAACCCATAATGATTGTTTTGACTATAATTTTAATGTAAACGTAACTTGTGTAATGTTTTAACTACATTGATAACACTGAGTTTTCTACTAAATTAATAATCATCACGATGAATAATCATGATTTTTTTCATATTTTCTAAATTTTATCGTTTTTCCTGCAGTTCCGTTGACGTGATATCCAAGATATTGCAAGTCTATTAGACATTATAGCTGGTGAAAAAGTTGTAAAAAATTTTTTTACTTGATGCGTAACCCCATTTTCTGGTAATACTTTGACGATGGGCACCTAAATTTCCTATTAACGATATGCTTAAGAGTTCGTTTGTGATACTGTCAAGTACTTTTCCGTAATGAATATTAAAATGTCTTCTGTTTAGAGTTTATAAAAGGTAAGAAGTGCCAAGGCGTGTGGAGCAGAGTTTGGTGGTGAGCCTGGGGACAGGGCTTCATCATAGAAAGGTGATGTTCTGGGAGCCGGGCTGCTTTTACCACGTTAACATGATAATAATAAGGCGGTGCTGTTTAAGCATTACTGTTGGCATGTACAGGGTATAAAAGCTCCACTGTTGAAGAGTAAACTCACATCCTCGTATAAGATTATGTAATTCTAAGTATGACCTGGTCTGCATTAGAAGAATGTAAACCGTTTAATTGTTTTAGGTAAATGTTATTTGGGTTAGGTAAACATTTAACTAGATATATTTTTCACATTTGCATTTTCTTTTACAAATTTTATACATAATATGGGAAACATTGCTTAAAAATTCATAAATAATGGGATATAAACCATACTATCCATGTACAAAAAGGTGAGTTTTATTGGTCGAGTCAAGATTTTTATGATTTCCTTAAATACTTTGTAAAATTCTTTAAAAAAATCCAAGTTAACGTTCTTTATTTTGACAGCTGATGTATAAAATTGAAGGTCACCGTATTTTAATGAATTAAAACGTGTATCGTTCAACATGATGAAATTTAAATTAAATGGGTTTACGTTAATTTTGATATCAGATTGGTCAAGTAACTGTTATTCTTTAAAATTACTAATATAGTCAGGCGGTATATGAGTATTCCCCTTTCCATTATAAGAAAAACAATTTTTTGGATAATTTACTGAATTGTTGCTTTTTGGGAAGGAACGAGAATCCATTGGCCGTTTTCTACTCGTGGCCGAATTTCCAAACATCTGTAAAGGAAGTTATTTTAACAGAGCTTTGGAACAGATGTAACAGTTTTGGAAATAATTTCAAAAGTTGGGTTAGCAAAAGTAAACGTTAGTCATGTTACATGACTAGATATGGTTATTAAACACTTTACAATTTCTTAATTTATCTGAGTTACAAAAATAGTTCTTATTCCTAGTGAAATCAACATATTCATTTGAAGGGATTATGGTTACATAAGTTTTGGAATTTATTACATGATATGCTAGGGGCAATATTAGGTTTTGAAATAGATTAAATTTTTGAACATTAACGAAAGGTATCTTTGATATAAATACAATTTGATTTTTGCAATAATAGCTTGTCATTTCAAATACATCAGTGAACGTTAACTAGATATGAATATAGTCTAAATCTAATGACACAATTAACAAATTTAAACTAGATGTAAATATATAATTGTAGACTTAATCTTGGTAGAGTTATTTAGTTAAATAATATATGGTTATAGGATATTTTTATCCAACATTGTAGCGTTTGTTGTGACTTCAATTTTAAATAATAATATGAATAACCTATTTTATAATATATTTAACAACTTCATGAACTTAATTTTCAATAATAACTTTTTCAACACAATGTTCAAGTCTTTCTAAGCCAATGCCATATTTTCAACGGTGCTATTCAAACTCTGTTCACTAGTGTTTATTTTGTTTACAGTCTCCTAAAAAGCAGAGAGTGTTGACGTAATTAAGATATTTCTTCAAGCTTCAAGTATTTTGCTCATTTTCTTTGATCTGTTTCCACGTTTGTATAATGTTCGAATGTTTTAGAGAGTTTTTTCCCAAGGTACTTAAGACGGTGTTGTAGAACTTTTATGTAGTCAGGATAAGTGGCGTCAGGGGTAGAGTTGTAAATAGAATTAGGGATATATGGCTTATGGTCGAATAATAGCTTGTAAGAAGAGTACTGGGTTATTGACTGTATGGCAATGTTGTACAATAGCATTATGCTATAAACATATCTGGTCTTTATTGTTATTAAAACTGGGTTTTAAATATTCTTTGAGCATAGAATAGCGACGTTCTAAATCTCATTGGATCTGATGGTGATACGGCTATGCTCACTATCGTTATATTTTCGAAAAATTATAGATTCTTTTAAAACGGTCCTATGTAACTTTTCATCCCTGATCGGTGAGAATAGTTTTGGTTATACTAAATAAAGATATGAAATGTATTAAGTACTCACATGTTTCTTCAGCCTTAGTGCTTTCAACAACATAAGCTGGGGTAATTTTGTAAGGCCCTCATATATTGTTGGGATATTTTGAATTTTTGTATCTCTGAATTCAGGTAAAGGTCTGATATCTACCAAAAATAATAAGGAATGTAAAAAGAGGGTTGTTTTTAGATAATATTAGGAAAAATATTTCTTGGAATGGTTGAAAGTGAGCTTGAAAAACTTTTCGTAAATATATAAATGTGCTGTTGGCTTTAGCGATGTTTTGATGTTTAATTTAAAAAGATTAATATTTTTCTTTTTAATGAATGCAGTATTAGGGAGCATATAGTGATAATGGTTGAAATATCGGATATGTTCGTTCTAATATCGTAAGTTATTTCATGATTATTCGTTTTTTAAAACTGTCGGTGCTCCTCTGCAAACTTTGCGATTTCTGACTGCCAGTTCGTTGGTTCTTGTTTTCGACTATGATAACTTGTATTGGTTTATATAAATTTTCTTAATGAGGCATTTTGCCGAATTTTCTTCAAAATCCGACACTGCTATGAAAATATCATGACCACTTTAAAATATGATTTTCTAATAAGCAATTTTTTCTTGAATTATTTTTTTCTTTTAAAAATGATAAGAAATCGATGATTATTATTATTATTAAATATTTACTTAGATTTAAATTGCAACTTGTATCTGGATTACAACTAAGGACGGAATTCCAATGAGGGAGTCTGAACTCCGCAACTTTTGATCTAGAGTTTATAAAAGGTAAGAAGTGCTGAGGCATCTGGGAGTGGCATTTGCTAACAAATCTTGGAACAAGGATTTCGTCATAGTAACATGATACTCTGAGAGCCGAGAAGAGAACTGTATTGAATATGCATTATTTCTAGAAAGTACAGGATATAACAGTGCACATTTTGAGCATTTTGTCTATTACCCTCTGGTAACTTTATTTTTTAACTAATGTGGAATGTCTCCTATATTTCTTTAAATTTATTACGATTTGTAACATCATTTTCAAGTGATGTTACAGAATGAAACAAATGGTATTCTCATCTAGTAACGAGTAATTAGTTCCTACCGAAAGAAATTGGCATCAGTTATTTCGAGAGTATGATATCCAAATAGTATGAATACAAAATAAAATTATTTCCTGTTTATACCTATATATATATTATGTAATAGTTTTTATATTAACTAGGATACCTTACGTTAATCGTGTGGATATCAAATAACATCTAGGCGCTTTTTGTACGTCAGTTATAGTATTTTGCTTGAAGATGCGAGTAATTTCATTGAATCTTCTGAAGTGTTTATTATCCTGAAAACCCATCATATTATTATGCAATTTATGAATAAAAAATTATTTCATTATTGACTAGTACCCATTGTATTAAATCGGTTAAAACCATTTTTAATATCATTAATTTCATAACGAATAAATAGCAGTCACAAAGCCTAATTGCATTTAGGAACAAAGGTTCATCGAACACTAGTATTATGAATAATGATAATTTATTTAATAGTAGAACAAATATAAACAAAATTGTTGCTGTGTATTAATACTTGGACAGTCGCTCCTTATAGCGTTTGCACAAGACAAACATGAGAAATCATTCTGGTTCACCTACTACTACTAAAATATTGGAAACTTCAACGCGGGCGGATGGGACACTCTTCGGCTATTAAACCTGATTAGATACAGCGGTAATTTGTATCGGCCCTTGTAAGTTTTAGGCTATAATTATTAGTAGTTAAAGATATTTTTGTAAAAACATCTGTGTTTAGCTTATCAGGGCTTTGAAGAAGTCAGGATTTCTCCAAAATACTGCGACCTTCTACTGATTTTGAACCTCTTAATCGACATAATCCTAACAGGTGATGTTGGTCGCAAGGTTTTTCCATACAACATTTTTAATATTTTTTTTTAGCTATACCAAATATATATTTTCATCGGCGACCATGGAGTTCTCCTAAATAAATTTTAACGTTTTCCAGACTTATATATTAATTATGTTTTCCACCTAATTATCCATATTTATGTCTCTTATTTTAAGTAGCGGTACAAATATTTAGAAATAAGAGATTTGCGCTGTTCATACATCCTTCATACAGTATTTTCTAAATATAGAAAATAAAAAACTTTAAAATAATTTATGTATTTATTTTTGGAAAGCATCACCAGCATGACCATTTGAGACGCCTAAGAAATTTGTTCTTTCATAACCGTTCCCTGAATTTGATTTTTAATTCTCTCATCCGGATTTATTTAAAATGAGACCTAATCCTAAGAGACCTAAGATTTAAACTGTGAACTAATCTAATATCGTGCGGATAGCACGATATTAGATTAGTTCACACCATCTCATATATCGGTGGTAATTTTCAGCTCTTTGAAAGTTATTAATATTATTTTTTGTGTATTTATTATTACATATAGTCTTCTGCAATAAAAAGGTACTTTAATAGATTTTCTTTCGTTAATTCGAAAAAAAATAATTTATTGTAACAAAAAGTTCTTCAATATATTTACACGTCGAAGACATTAAATCAATTTACGAAGTTAATTAATTTTTCTGCAATAAAAAAGGTACTTTAATAGATTTTGTTTCGTTAATTCGAAAAAAAAATATTTATTGTAACAAAAAGTTCTTCAATATATTTACACGTCGAAGACATTAAATCAATATACGAAGTTAATTAATTTTCGAACAGAAATTTAAAAAACAAATATCAATTGCTTTCAGCTAAAAAGAGATATATATATATATATATATATATATATATGTGTGTGTGTGTGTATATATATATATAACAAACATTCACTCCGTCATAATAGAAAAATCTAGATCAAAAATTGAAATACCAACTTCGTTGCATAGTACTTATAATAATGAGATTATCTTCTTAATACCTATATTAACACAACAGGATTTTGCTTTTATTTTAAACTTTTCAAACTTACTTTTGTTATTAGCCTCGATTTCGGACTTTCCTAAGTATTCTTATAAAAGTTGTTGAAAAACATTTTGTCCAAGATTTAATCATACAATATTTTATACAACGTATACCGAAATGCGCTCAGTTAGTCATAGTTAGGACCAACATTTCGAGTGCAAGATACGGATTAAAATCTAAATCAAATATGGACTCTTAAAATATAACAGAAAATGATTATCTTTCATTATTAGCATTAAAACGTAAATTTATTGAAATTATTGAAATTACTTACGTTAATTTCTAATCCAAACTTCGACGGTTAACTGTAATTTCAGGATCCTTACTTGACTTGAATATCATTAAGGTAATGTTGAGATGATGGCGAAATATCACGGGTATTATTCACTAGTTGCTGGTTTCATAGTAATCTCAGGTGAATGCAGAGATTTTTTGTCAATAATTAGATCAACCAGCTAGCAAACTACGTAGTCAGTAGGATTGAGTCTTTATCCTGAAACTGATTTTCACCGCGATAATTATAGATAGTATACAAAAAATATATTCCTCAATAATTTTACAGGTTAGGCCAGGTTCTGTTAGTAAATTACAATATTTTTCATTACAACATTTTAAATTACAACATTCACAATATTTTTAAGCCCATCAAAGAAATACTTTGCAATATTTTTAAATATTATCTTGTAAATTTATGAATAAAAATACTTTTTACCCTTAAATGTTTACATATGTTTAAAAGTGTAGGCAGTCCTTCTAGTACGACAAGTATACCTAACACTTGTTCCTACCATGTCTTTTACATACGTTTTACATACGTTATTCCGGCATGTTTGGAAAGGCAAAGATATTTCTTGAAGAAGAGGTACAGAAATACAAATTATATCCTTATTTGTCTGTTTATAAAGTCGCATCGTTATCTCATTACTTTATTGGTACCTTTTAAAATACGCATCATGGTGAAAAATTGCAATCGATTAAGATATCTCAAAAAATCATATCACCCGTATAAACATGTTTATAAAATATAAAAATTGATTTCATTTAATCGGCCAACTACATAGTTTGATTCAATTAAACAGTCCAGATCATACCAGATCGACTACATGTAAAATATATTAAAGAAATGAACACGTAATCATTGTTACTTTTATCTCAAATCGTAGAATATATTCTGACTTCTAAATGGTTTGTAAATATTTTGAAAGGTTTTGCAATTTTTGTTAAAAATCTTGTCAAACTTAAATAGTAGATGCTGCCAAATGAGAACTTTTTGCATTCCATTAGTAAACTTGTAGCATGCGCTATTTAATAATACATTTTTGATTCCAAAACCATCAGTCCATGTGAAACAATAATAATTATTCTTCTAAATACATAAGGTTGTTATGAAATGGAAACTTTTATTAGATTGGACTATATTTTTCAAAAACATTATTTCCCGATATTCTCAAGTCAGGTGAGATATTTCGTGACTGAACTTTTTAAAAATATTGTTGACTGTTTTCCGACTGTTTCCGAGAAATAGAATAAAGCAGAGGTATTGAGAAGGAGAGTTATTTTATGAAACATTTCTATTTTCTTAAATATTAGCATTTACCTTATTTTAAGTTAAAAATAATACTTTAATATTAATTACCGCGGCTAACGTGTTTTCCTAATTTATTTTTATAACAATTCCATCAAATATTTCAGTAGCAATATTTTTGTCAAATAATACTTTTCCTACAAACTAATTAAATATGAAGGAAAATAAAAGTATAATCCGATGGATACTTTTAAATTTGTATAGTAATCAATAGCCTGTCTTAATCCGCCGCTGAACATAGGCAATGTGTGTATCACTGTCGGTAATATGTGTATCAAAGCCGCCTGACCGGCGTGGCATCAAATAATTACCACGCCAGTCAGGCGGCTTTGTTATCGCATTTCGTAGCTTCTACCGTTAGCGGTGCTACTACTGTCCCTGTTTTGTGGCATTTTAGCTACGTAATCACAAACATCATTCGACGCCCGGCGCCTACTGATCTTGGGATAATGCAGTACCCCGCGCCTTCGAAGCTCGTAAGCATATGCACCATTCATCTCACAACGGTGTCGACATATATTGCACATTATTGCCAAATATATTATTATTTGTTATGGATCTAACATACCAATAAAAATGAAAGAGGAACGTAAGAAAAACATTACTTGTACCCATTAAAAAAGACTTGCAAATGGATAGTGAAAAGTTTTCAAAGGTAGTTTCCTAGTAACTACGTACCCATATGAGGTCAAAGATATTAAATATCCATAACCTAATATATGGTCATTCATGTATAAGTGTCATTCGGGATTTTTTTGTTACTCGCAAGTGGGTTGCAAACGTTGCTGTCGTGATAATTTTGCAGTTGCGTAATACAAGTGAACAACACTCAGTGCTTACTTCATTTTGGTTCGTTAAATTCAAATGTACGTGGTCCAAAAACCCTATACGTTACAAACTTTTATTTAATAATAATAATAGAAATACAAAAATTTAAAACTGAGACTTTCATACCTATCAAATAACCTGAAAATTAACATAAGTTACATTCAACACTCAATTGATTATTGCGCCATTATCATCATTGATAACTCCAGAGGTATTTCAATGTCTTTAAATTTTCAATAAGAGTTTTGATTCAAAACTCTAATTCTGAAATTATTAGAAATGTTTTTCTTGAAGAAGAAAACAAATTGAAGGCAGGAAGGTAGCTCAAATAAATGTCATTTTAAAAACGCCTCCGTGAAAAATTTAAAACAAAATCCATGTAAAAACTTATTTCCCATTCTTACTCGGCGATTCCTTTTCAATGAATAAAAATGCTTACTTTTTTATTTATAGGTCAACAATATTAATGTCACTTCTCTTTTCATTGGCGCATTTACTTCTAACAGAGTCGTGCTTTATCGCGCCGCTTAATGAGTCTTTTGACCGTTTAACACAATGGATCTTTAAAGACGCCATTGCAGGTTCCACAAATAAACGATCACCTCATTGAAACGTGGTTGGAAAATGGTTTTTATTCATCGATTTTATTGTGATATTGTGTTCGTGATAACACTTTTACTGTCCGGTGGCTGTTTTAAATGAATTGTAATTTTGAAGTGTAATTTGTGAAGAAACTTAAGTGCGACAGAAATTTTTTGTGAATATTTTCATCTCTATTTGTTACCTTTTTAATAATTAAATTTTAATGGATTTTGGGTATTTTTAAAAGATTTATAATTCCAAGCTCTTCAATTTTGCAATAATTTTAATATAATTTATACCTTTATTTTTTATTAATTAAGCGCGGCATGCAAAATCTGTCCTGAAATTATTCGTTAAACTTTTGTACTAGGCTTTGAAGTTAATAAATTTTCATTTCCTTATTTCTATAGAAAGACAATAATTTCATTTCATTACTTAACAAAAGTGGCAATAACTTATATTGAATTATATTTCCCTAAGACTTGTAATATTTAAATTAGTCTAAGGAATTTAATTCTGTCCTTGGCAATAAAACCCTTAATATTTTTTCCTTCTTAAAATAAGGACAATTTCATGTAATAGCGGACTATAAACGAAATTTGCCCTATCAATAATATAATTTAGTGTTTATACATGATGATGTAAAATATTGAGTTAATTAATTTTCTTAAAAAAAATCTTGTCCAGCTTACAGCATAGTGCCAGTACGGTAAGCAAATATATACACAGAACAGATAATATAACTAGAGACGGTAAGCAAGCGCATCACTATTTTGATCCGCATATCATATATTTTTCCCTGCACGGTGACGCATACCTTAGCTGTAGATCGAATGCAATAAGTAGTAGAGCTCCGACATTAGCGTGCAAAAATGCCATCCTGTGCCATAATTACGTGCAATAATAAAAGTCAGGTAAAAAATGTAACCAGATCCGTAATTTTCTGTCATCGTTAAGCTATTTTAAACATATTTCCTTTGATTTTAATTAAAACCATTGTTGGCAACAGCGTCGTGGCCGATATGGGTTTCATGTGCTGGACACTGAATTATATTATGGCATAAGTATCATAAGTTAAATATCTTTGAAAACTGTTATCTTAATAAGAGAAATCTTTTACACTTTAAAGCAGATTCTACATTGAAATAATGCTATTTAATTGAACCCCTGCTATATTATTCTTATATTTCATAAGTTAGATTTAAAAAAATGAATAAACTTAGCGATGATAAAATTTTGAAGTATATGTTGTTTGAAAATTATATACAGCAAATAAAAAAAGTTATTTCCGACAAAAAAATAAGTAACTACAAGGCTTCGTGACAATTTCGGAAAAGGAAAAATTTTAAAATTTTAATTTCTTTTTATTTTGGCCCTCGTATCAAGTTTAAAACTGAATTGAACCGGTTGTTACATTAAGATATACATGTTATTTACTTTTATTATATATAAAACCTTTTATAAAAGGGAAATGGATTGAAGCTACTGGACGAAAGAACTGGTTTCCTGCAAAGATGGGTATAGTTTGCTCAGCACACTATTTAGAACAAGATTTTGAACGAAAACAGTCTTTTAGAAGATACTTGAAGCCAAAATCGGTTCCAATCATTGACTTTTTTTCGAATTTAGGTTTTTAGAAAAGATGAGTTTATAATTTATCATTCACTATTATTTTATACTTATTCAATATTTACTCCTCAATTTCACTATTTACTTTCAGATTAAAAATATGATTATTAGAGGAACAATTCGCCATTTGCGAGATGAGATATTATATAATCTAAGAATCACAAATGTTCAGATGAAAAAAATTTTCAAAGAATGTGTATATATCTTATCAATTTCACAGTACACTATAAATATTTTAAACATTTTATAATTTTCAGGTACATAAACTCTTGGTTCGACAAATGGTGAGGTTAAAATCGGCTGGAGTTATAAAAGAAAAATATACAGCGGCATTGAAAAGTTTTGCACCCACTCTCCATTATTATTCCCCGAAATCATATTCATTGGTAAAAAAAAATTATATATTACATTGGTAAAAAAAAATTTGAATACATGTTTCCGTTATCCTTGTACTCTTAAAAAGTAGTACGAAATTGTAGACCAGGTTTCACTAAGGAGTCCTTCATAGCGTTAAAATATAAAGCCAAAAGAACAAATTTAAAAAAATTAGCCAAACTTGCCTTCGATGAAATGACAACACATCGTCGCGTTGAGTGGGACGGTAAACAGTTTCATGGATATTCTAACCTAGGACATGGTTTAAGTTATGGTTATCTGGCAGAAGTTAAAAAGGCCTTTGTATTTTAAAATACAGGTATTAACTCAAACTGGAAGATTCCAATAAGATATTTACAACACAAAAAGTTATAAAAAACACAAAAAGATACTAAAAAGCCTCTTAATAAACCAATGAAATTGTTGCAGATTGTTTTTGATATTGACAAATCCAGGGGAAATTAAACTAATGCCACTTCTTATAAATCCCGGTATGTTATTATCACCAATTTTGATAAAATATTTAAAATTGAAGAAACTGGATTACACACTTTTACATTGTTGAAATTTCGGAGGAATAAAAAACAAAATAATTAAGATTGAAATAAAATTACAACATTAAAAGAAGAAGCGCACTGTCTCCTTTATTATAACTAGAAGATATTACGTCTAGAAAATATTAAATATGAGTGATGATATTGTATGAAATAAATGAGTAATAGAGACCTAATACATTAGACAACATTAATAATGCAGTGCACTTCAAATTGTTTCAGCCTGGTCAAGGAGACACATCAGAAAAGAAAACAAAAAAATGAACGGTATATATAAATAGTTCTACAACCTAGTTTCAACCATCAGAGGCCCTTGATATTGCATAAATATATTACTAATAATAACATCCATTTAATTTATTAAATACACCTGAACATTTGCATTATGCAACGTCATAAAATAACATCAATTTAATTTATTACACTCACTAAAATACTCGTATATTGTATAACTTTCAAAAATATAATAAAAACTATACTTCTCTTCTACCAAAAAAACCCGCGAAAACTCCACTTCCGTTATTGTTTCTAATAATTCTGTAATTATAATTTCGCTCAAAGAACAACTTTTTGCGATGAGAGTTAATAATCATATGTCCAAAAGAATTAAATTATATTATGATGGATTGGATTTATATTAATTGATAAAATAGTGAAAAATTAGCTAAGTGCATATCTAAAGAGATTTCAAGTACGGTTTTGTAGTATCTTATATGTATGTTTTTAATATTTATGAAATTTTCGAAATCACGTAAATTATAAGTTTTAATAACATGCTAGTTTTTAGAACTTTCTTCACATATAAATGGATGGTTACGTAATTAGAAGCCTCAAAACACATTGCAAATTTAATGCTTCTCAAACAAGTATAAATCAAATAAATTACATGAAATATAGATTTAAAACTTAAATATCTTCTCAATTGCATTTTGTCACTTTAAATTTTATAAGAGTATAACGATAATATAATGCTTCCGCTTATATTACGAAACTTTAATTAAAGTCTGCAATACATTTTGTTAGGAAATCAATTTTCAGCCGAAAACAATGGAAATTTTTAAAAATTTTTTGTCGATAATTTGAAAAGCGCTCGGGTGATGACAGTTAACGCTAAGCCATATATGCACATGTGGAAATGCTAATGGCTTATTGTATAACAAATAGAAGTTTTACCGCTCAAACCTGAACTGAATATTTGAAAGGTATTCAATTCATATTTGATTGCTCAATGTATACTGTGTGTTCCATGGAGAATATAGAAGGTTTCATGGAGAACACAGGAAATATCTGTTAGCAATTAAATTAATAGTTAGCAAATTAAATAGTTAACGGGTCCAAGTTGATTTTTTCTCGTTAACTTATCACGTACTACGAAATAAACTTTTCAGAAATTATATTATTTGGTGGGATTTTAATAATATATCTGACTATTATTTAGATTTTTCTGCTTTTTAATTAAATCTTTTTTATAACGCCTAGCAATCATTTACAGAGTAGGCAATTCAACAGTACAACCTTCAAAGAGATCTTACAAATTTTGCAGTTGCATGTACATTTCAGAGTAATAATTTGCTTACCTTATATTGTAAAAGAGCAAATTTTGCGGCCAGTGCCCAGTTGATGATAGCATGTCATATATATTTCCGTGATATTTGATTTCCAACATTTTTTTTTTTAATAAGTCGTAGTTAAGAACTTACTAGTCAACTTAATAAATTAGAATTAATATTTACACTCATGTATCATTGATAAATAGACGACTGTGGATGAATGAGAAAAAACTGAAAAAAGAAACATTTAGATAACATTTATAAAATATTATGTGAAACAAACAAATACTTTTATAACTTTTAAGATTAAATAACAATAAATATAAAATAACAATCTGATAAAAAGGAGGGTAGCAGTACCCACTTTGTAAAACTAAGGGTATATTTATTTATCTATACGTATATTTATACACACAAACACACACACAAAGATATAGATATGTATATATATATATATATATATATATATATATATGTATATACTTCATTGCCTTCCGGTTGAGTTTAAATTATTTCCTATACCTTATTTGATATATAGCTACAATTTCAAATTAATAATATAATTTTGTGGGAGGAAATATTCATCAAATAAAGTTCTCCATACTGTCCACGCATCGCTCTTACATCAAATGAGATGTACAACAGATTCAATTAAATTATTCCCTACAATAATGTTTTGGAGGAATTTTGCTTTGCCTTTACGCCTGCTCCAATCAACTAAATATTATATTAATGTGACAATGATAGTTATATAATACCCAAATTAACTTAGCACAAGTCTTGTAATGTTAACTTCAACATGTATATATTCTAATAGATTTACTGACATATCTCTTTAGATGTATATTTTGGGAGTCTTAAGATATTTGAGTCACTTTGTGCAAAAAATAGTAGCTGACCAGAATTATGTTCTTGAATATAGTTCTTTATTAATATTTAGATAGGTAGTCCAGGTATTGGAATATCTTCACTATGAGGTTTGAATTGAACATAGAAGAAACATTTGGGTAAACATTTTTTTTGTTATTTCCCACCTTAAAGCATTAACGGTCATCCACTTGATTTTGTAATTTCATTAAAATTCTACTAATTTAACAGACCAACCCCAAATGCAGATCAAACACGACGAGGTATTCATTGCTTTTCCTGGTGAGAAATACTAAAGTCAATGTAGTTTCTATATTTTTCTTTTTAATAGTTCTGTGATATTGTTTTGACACTTTTTCATAATATAATCGTTGCAAATATAACAACAACTATCTGGCAAGTTATTGAACTATCTTGAAGTAGATTACTTGTTTCAGATATACATTACTTACCTTTCCTTTTTCTTAAAATGTCGTTGTTTGTTATATTTATCAAATCAATAAATGCAAAAAAAGAAAACTAAAATAATAGCTATGAAACTTACTAAAATTTACAATAATATATTATTATTAAGCTAAAGAAGAGGAGACCAATATAAGTTACTGCGGTCCATTACTCAAAGAAAAGTAATATACAATTTTTGGAAAATTGTTAAATGATGGAACTTTTAATTATTTTTATCTTAATAACCATTATATAATACAATAACAAAGATAAGTATTCAAGCATTTTTTGAATGAAAAAAATTATTGAATACTGATAATTAACTTGATATCGGCTAATAAAAGAAGTTCAGGCGGTTTTGTTTGCACAAAGTTAAAAATAAGTTTCAAATGACATAAAAAATGTTATTCCTTTAATTAAATTTTTTTTTTAAAACTTGAAACTGGTTTCCATAAAGGAACATAATAATTTTATGATTTTTGGATTTCAAAAATGGAATAATTACCGCCTCAATTTTAAAATAAAATTGCCTACTATTCGCATAATTTACCCATTATCAATAAAATATCACAGTCATCTGGAAAAAGGTCAAAAAAATACTATTAGAAGTTTGGTAGAATTTCCCTTTCTAAAGGACAAAATTTTCTCATTTCATTCTTAACAAGAGAAGTTTTGTATTTTCTTGCAAGAATAATATGTGCTTATGTCAATTTATTTTGTTTCGTTTGTTCACGTTTCGCGACTTCCTTAGTTGCCGAATTATTTTATTTGAATATTTTTTGCATTTACGCAAATTGTTGATTTTACGGTTGAATTATTACGTTTTACGGTTGAATTATTTTAAACGATGACGTACAACCTATAATACGTTTTACGGTTGAATTATTTTACACGATGACGTACAACCCTTAGTCAGCAACAACGGAAAGTAGCGCATCTTCGAATGGCTCATTGCCAGAAGAAACATTTTTAAACCATTCCTGTACGTTTTTATCATTACGTCTTATTCAAGGGTAACGTTTATATTACGAAATGCCTCCGCAGCTTTCGAAAAAAAATTTGCCGAATTATGCTGTATTCATTATATTTAAATATAAAAATCATACTACAAAATTTAATAGCAATGATAAATTACGACTTTTTATTGCAATAAATGATGTTATTTACGATACGCATAAACCCTGTCTCCCACAAATTTTACTAACAATTAACAGAGTATCGCATTAGATGAAACAAAAACCACATGAATTTTTTCGCTTATCTCACATAAACAGTATGTTCCCAATATATTATTAAAATCAAGAACTAGTGTATTAATGCATATCAAAAAATAATTAAACAAATATTTTCAAGCAAATTTCAGTGCGGGTAGCACTAAATACTCTTATGAAAATTCGACGAGCATATCGCACACTTTCCATCAGCAAGTTTTTTTGATTATCACCAACTGTTGAATTCTCGTCAATCTGGTTTTCTAGAAGTTTTCTGAAGACTAGTATTTCAACCATCCTGATTAAAGATAATGAGAAATTTAAACTTCACCACTAATAATATACACTCAATTTCGTAGATTTTGACATTGCATTCATTGGACTAAGTAACTAAATGTTACTCAACCATTTATAGATGCGTTAGAATTCAATTCTGTAGCTGTAACAATATATATAACTCCTATTCGAAGTGTACTAACTTAAAAACTTATACAGCCAAAAATTATACTTAAGAAACTTTTTTTTGTTACTATTTTAATATTTATAAAAACCATTGCCAGAAATTTTAAAATCAAATAATCATCCGTATGCTAATGAAGATTTACATATTTATGTCTGTCCATACCCTACTGCTATTTCAATCTTCGTCCATGACATCAATGCGGATCTCCGTATCTAATTGATAAATAGGCTCAAAAAAGGATCTCTTAGTAATTCAAAATATCCAAAACTGTTATACGAGTCCTGTGTTAGAATTGAAATTAGACGACACTTTCCTCTTTTTTTTTTTCAACTGTCAAAGACATAAGATTTCTTCTTGACTAAGATTTTAGCAAGCAGCCTTACGTTAATAACAAAGTTTGTCAGATTTTAAAAATGTATGTTTTCTAAAGCTTAATCAACAATTTATTCCAATTCATACTTAAATTCACTCTTATCAAGTACTTTCACTTTCCTCGCTTAGTTATGGGGATATTAACTTGAGTAAAATGTCGTTTTCATTGAGTACTCCTTCATTGTGCACGCTGAAGCCTGAAACAAACTTAAGTTTGAAAACAATATATGTTTAAAATTATTTGAAAGATATAGTTTATTTCGTTTCTTTTCCATCGTAACGTATCTTCTCCTTTTTCTTTATTCCTGTGATTATTGTCGTAACCATGTAACAATTTTTCGCATTAATAATTTTATTCTGGCAACTATCTTCAGAAGCAAGTATCAAACTCGCAAAATGTGCGTTTTTGGTAAATAGAAGCAATTGTTCATAAAAAAATAATTTCAAATTATGTGTATTGGAAATATAAAACAAAGAAATCAATAACCCAATAAGAATATTTTCAATTGGTGTTACCATTATGCACAGAGTCGATTTAATGTAATTTTAAATAAATGGAGATTGTTAAAATGTTAACCTATAATATAATTTGACTCACTTTTGAATGAGAAGATCTTGTGAAAATGAATATGGCACTGTAGGGTAGGGAAATAATAGAGGGTACTTGTATGGCAAATATTAAATTATAAAAGGAGATATGTCACGATTTTAAATATTCAAAGTATACTATAAATTGGTAATATATATATATATATATATATATATATATATATATATATACACAGTATGTGTGTGTGCGCGCGCGCGTGCGTGTTTGCGTATTTGCATATTTAAATAAAAAACGGTCAAAATATAATTCGCAATGATGATAATAAGCACAAGAGAAGCGATAAGGAAGAAATACACATTATTTTCTTGTGACATTGGAAAGTTACTACCAAAAAAAATTCACATTCTCGATAAAGCAACAACTTTCCACGATTGATTAGTTTTAGTAAAAAATAAGAGTAAAAATATTCTAATATACGTTCATTATCAGTAAATTTATCCATGGCCGTGATTTAAAATATGTAAATCAAACTGATCAGAACTTCGATCACATAATTGATAGCATGTTTCTCTTTACGTGTAAATTAGATTAAAAATTAAAAACGTACAATTTGCTACCTACTACTATTACCGTTTCGAGTGCGTTAATTAGAATATCAGAGTTTTTAATTTTTATTTAATTTATTTCAAAATAACTGCACGAAGGTGATGCTAAAATTCAAGTAAGAACCAAAAATGGTACAAAATCTCTGCTCTTCTCAAAACTGCATAAACCATGTTTATACCAAGCAAAATCATATTTAAAATACGTAACCTGACACTTTCGGAACATTCCTGCTACTTTTGTTAAAAATCTACTCATGTTTTTTGTACTTAAATAGATATTTACCAAAAGTTTGCTATTATCTGTGGTAAAACCATTTAAAAATTTAATCGTTTCAAATGACGGAGTGAACGATTTTCATAATAAGTTATCTATGCATTTCATATAAAAAAAATTAAAACAACCAAAATGTTAATCTAAATAATACAAATTAAGCAATATTCTTCTAAATTATACACAAAAGAATGTCTTATTGGAAAAGAAACGAGCGAATCAAAAGCTAACAAATCTAATATAATGTGGTAGTTTCAGTGCAATATGCTATCCTTCTATCCATGTCGAAGCTAACGGAAAATCTTCATGTAATAAAAATAAGAAAAATTAACTGATTGAACGTTCACTTGATACAAGCTGAAACTCCCTTTACTTTGAACACAGCGAAGGTTGAACAAATTTAATTCTGAAAGCGAAACCGACTAAAGTAATTTTTACATCATCCGCGCTACTGATGCAAAGGACTTCAATCTTTTCAACAACTTGCAATAGACTGAGCGGGCTGAGCCAGGCTTCAACTTGAGGCTGCCCCATCATTCATAAACAAAGCAATATTTTATGGGGTAATTGGATTTGGGATAAAGTCGGTTTATGTCTTTTTCTTATAAGAAAACATGCTGAAGTTTCTACATAATTTTAGTAAGAAATTATCCTGGATTTATATTTTCTCCCCATGTAGTCATGTAGTTCTAACTATTGTTTAAATAAATTCGAGTACCGGAACAAAGTCGTATCAAAGAGTAATTTTGCTGAACACTTTATTCTAGACAATATATTGAAAGATGTCAAATTATGTGAAATTAAACAGAAATGGATAATAATTGAAAATCAGAGTAATAATTTATCACAATGCTGTTTCGTTCGTGTCGCCTATCATAATAAATTTGTAAAATACTACTATTTTTCAATATTACTGGAATCGGAGCTGAGTGAAATATAACATTTATATGTGACGTGGATGTCCACTATAACAGTAACGGTTTTTTAATTATTTAGTTGTTTGTAAAAATATTGTACCGCAAAAGTTTTCTTGTTTTCATTATTATACGCTCTTCTTTACGGTCGTTATTTGAATTCGCTTCACTTTTTGTCTAAAAAAGTTTTGTCTGCTAAGAATAAAGAGATATAACAATTTCACAATATTTTCATTCAACTTTAATCTAAATTTCCATCAACAAAACTGTATTAAAATTTATGTAATATACATTATTTATTATAAGCTTGAATATAGCTACGGACTTTCCCTAAAATAGATGCAGTAAATTGAATTTAATACTTAATTTAATGTAATAGAAAGTAATGTAGGACAGAGTAGCGATGTGACAGAATTCAAAGTTACAAGTAGTTTTTGAGGTGTGGCGGATTTTTCATAAATTAGTGAATCCACTTTTGCTGACTACGTCGCTCAACGCGCTACCTGCAGCTATCGAATAATGTCAGCGTGTCTTTTTTGCCTTTAATGCTTTAAAAATTAAGAAGCGATACTTTATGGAAGGATTTAACTACTGTCAAATTTTCATCTCACACATCCTAGAACTGTTTTGAACTCAAATACATACTCACATATAAAAAATATGCAGTAGTTTGTAGTTTCATTAAAAACTGAATGTATGGTATAAGCAACGAGAAGAAAGTCAATGAAAGTACGAAACAAGGCGTTTTAAAGGGAAAAATTAGTGATATGATCATTGTTCTACTTCGTTTTAGTATGTACATTTGCTTCCAGTGGCTAAAAAATGTGAAAGAAGTCTCCGATAGACAACGGATTTTGTAATTAATAGTGCTCAGTAAAAAGACAAAACGATAAATTCCAAGTTCTGTCGATCGCTCCGTCCTTATGTTATATCACTGAAAAATTTATTTCTGAAACAAAATTAAAGAAAAAGTTATTGGATTGAATTATGTCAACTTGCAACCTATTAGTATTGGTGCTTAAATAGTACTTATCGTTTTATAACCGGAAAGTGAGTATTTCTAGATGTAAAGGCAAAAATTTTACTTTTTTGTTTATTATTGCCAATTGTGGATAAAACTAGCATAAATGTTTTTAGTACATTGTCTAGTGGAAATTTTAAGCATATATTTGTTGCTGAATCATAAAGATTTTGAATCGGCTGTTGTAAAAATTATTTTGTTTTAATTTTTTTTTTCATATGCCTAATTTATCTTTGAAACGTTAATAAATGCAAATTTTGAATATATTTGGCGTTAATTTTGTAGAAATCCATTATTTGTAACTGAATGACGTGACGTAATATTATTTCAACTTCATGAAAATTGTTTAGCACGACCTAATTTTCGCCGTATGATAACATGTTCAGGTGAGCAATAAGCAAAGATCATTGCTAATTGCCCATGTAAATATGTTGTCATACAACGAAACCTAGGTCATGGTAAAGAATTTAAATAAAGTAGAAATAATATTACATAACGTAGTTTCATTTAGTTGTCATACGCAAATTTGGTTAAAAGTTTACCTGTTTTCACTCCACTCACTGTTTCTTCAGAAATATGTACGTAGTTACAGAAAATTGATGCTACTTTAAACCCATTGCGAAATAGATTTGTTATATGACTTTTCTGAGTAAAACACCGAGTCATGTGTACGGTATATGTTAAAAAATAAAGTAAATTATTTCCTATTCAATGTAATTGTTTACATAAGTATAACTAAAATTATTGTAAACTTTACCATACAGGTTCCTATTTGATTATTTCCCTGATTAGTATCGATCGAGTAACATGCAAATATATGACTTAATTTTTATTTAGAAATACAAATTACTTCTTCTTTTAGATTTTTCAATAAAAATTCGGCTGTTCCATTAGATGCCCATATTTACGACTAGAATCAAATTAAATCTAAAAACCGAAAATATTAATATCTTTAATCTTGCCAGTATAGTAACTTTTATAAAGTTGGGTTTCATGGTAATGTATATAGGAGTATCTTATTTTAGGAAATATTTTACATAGTTCTTCTCATTATTTTGAATATACATTTATTTTTTTGAGGAATGTGAAAAAACCGATATACTATATCATTTCAATATATTTTTTTGGATCAAATCAAATCACATTAAAAAAAACAAAACTTTAAAAAATACGAAAAAGGTTATTTACAAAATTAAAAATTACTATTAACATTGGATCAAAACGAGAAAAACAACAAAAGTGGGTTTATTAAACAAGTCTAAAATATGTTTTTCGCTTTCGTCTTTCAGAATAATATACCCAAAGAATCCTGCAAATATATGCCCTAATACTTAATACAAAATCGGGTTTTATGAATATAATATTCGCAAATATTTTTACTGTAAATACTACTTATATTTTTATCTTATTTTTATCTTTTTCTTTATTACGTGTCTAAGAATGAAAATAAATGTCTTAAGCCAAATAGTATGTAATTTTGATAAGAATAGAAAATTATTTTTTCGCTTTTTTTCAAATATTTAGATTTCTACTTTCTTAATTTTGAAAGGTCCGTAAATTGATTCTGGTATTTATTTCTATAAATGTATTTATAATTTTACGGCTCATAACATGTCAATAAAATGTGTTTCATATCATGGGACACATGGAAACAATTTCCGAAAAAAAATCAACGGCGCTAAAATCCTTGAAAAAATATCATATAAACGAATGCTTAAAGTAGTCAACTTACCGTTATCTGATGCCAATATTGACATAAACGTAAGGTTGCAATTAAAACCTAAAACAAGGTGAAATTAAATAATAAAATTTTGCCTGTATCCATCTTTTGTAATGACTTAAAAAAACGAGGGACCATACCATATATCGATTAAACTATTTAAAGTGTTGTTTTGCTACTTATATGACAATGATATATACCTTCTTAAATATGTACAAAACAACATGATTTATTATGAGATAATAATTATAAATTGTAAACAAGATTGCTATAAATTGTAAATAAGATTCGAAAACACTGTTATTGACAAAATTCTTGGTTAATATTTCTGAATAGAGGATAATGATATTTCCAGCAAATAAGCTTATTCCCGGGCTATTTCGAATTAAGAAAGAAAACATTTATAAACATGGAAACGTTTTTGAGTTTCTGGAAAAGTTTTCGAAATTATAGTTTTTAAAATTATATGAAATAATGTGCTAAATTTGACCCCTCAATATTTTTACCTAATTATTTTTGGTATTATTCGGTATATATGGATTAATATTATTTATAGCCAAACTAAATTCAAGTTTCTATGTCGAATGATTTCTGAAAAAAACGGTTGGAAGCCCGGCAGACGAACGTACATGTGAATATATTAAAACAGTTCCGTCATTTCTTTTTTGTATGTGGAACGGAAATCTATTAATAAATAAATTTTAAGTTATTTACTTATTATTCCCAATATAATAACGAACCTTCATGCGGCGGTATCGTCTATCATGACAATGAATATATTTCAGTGCATCATTTCAGTAAAATGTCGATTCAGGTTTTCGTAACCTAACCTAAAAATCTTAAGAAAGCTACATTATGGAATAACATTTTAGAAATTACGTTTTGTAATTATATAAATTGTAACTAAACTTTCGCTAAATGAAAAGAGAGTTCGTGGAAATTCAAAAGGAGCGTCCTTGAAATTCTGTCGGAATATAACATAATTTAAAATAATATCTTGTAAAAATAATACCAAATACTCAGAACTCAGTAGGATTGGTGAATCTAAATTAACAAAAAAAGTCTATTTCTGCGGATAGTTAACATATCAAATTTTAAGCAAACAATTTGTTTTCACATTTCATATTTACGTTTTGAATGGAAAATTTAGACTGGCCAAAATCAGTTGAATTGAAAGTTTAATTCAATATCTTTTGATGTTGTATTGGAGATAAATTAAATTATATTATTCCAACATTGTTTTGATCAAATTGTTATCAGGAGCCTCTTCTAGATGACCCCATGCACGTCGTAGATATTGTATGCTTGTTTTTCCAAATCATTTCCAATGCAATAAAACTTTTTATTAGTAAATTTCACAACTCGTATCTAATGATTAAAATGACAAAATCTGAAAAATAATATAAGTAAAGATAACTGATTAAAAAATTTAAAAATTAAAAAAAATTGTATATTTTGGAAATATTTTGTTTTATAGAAAAATTTGCAATTAAACAACATACAAAAAAATTTTGACAATTTCATTAGCGTAAAAATTGTCAATTTAATGGATCTACATCTGTAATTTGCATATTTGCTTTTCTTTCCTTTTCTTTGTGTACAGATATCATTTTTGATTCCTAAAAATTTAAGTAATTTGAATATCTTGTGTCAATAAAATGAAAAACAATGTACCGTCTAATTTAGTATTAAAACTGATTTGAATTTTCCTCTCAATTATGTTAAATAATCAATTCCGATGTCAGTGAGATAGAAAGCCGCGACGCGTTCAATGACACACTTCATATTATGTGAGCTGAGCTAAGCTTCACCTCAACTCTAAGGCTGCACCATTAATCCACCTGTCAAACGAAATTACGGCCGCGACTCAGGCGGGCCAACGCATTTTGTCAAACGTTCCGCCTATATCATTTATTAGGAGGACGCACCTCTGCAGATCAATTGGTTTAAGGATAATATGCTTTACCAATTCATGCCGATACGAGGCCAAACACTAGGGTATAACTTCATTTATCGTGCTTGTTTTAATTAGAGAAACTTTAACAATTTGAAAGTTTTGATTTTATATTTAAATACAATAAAATAGAACTGGAGTCGGAGAAAATATATATATTAATATATTTCAAATATCCATAATACTGTTTCGAGTGCTAAGTCATAACGTGAAATGTATGTATCGACGATGAACGTATGTATCAATGTACCGAATTTACGGAGCTATAAAAATTTGTTTTTACTGTTTCGGTACAAGTATTTTATATATAAATATTTGTCCAAGAGACTTATAATTTGCTTGCGCTTCTTCTTAATATTTTTTGCGGTATACATAATTAATCCATCTCAGAAGCGGGCGTTAATTAGCGAATCGACGCACACGATCCTGAACAAAAGTAAAATCCGCGATAACTTCACCGCCAAAATTTAGTTAACAACTAGTTGCTAAAATTGTACAATGGAAACTATATAAAGCCACATATTTTCGAAAAGGCTATATTTCCTAAATGATGAAATAGTATTTTTATTTACGAGTGTGTAAAAAATATGAAAAAATTTTGAAAAGACCAATTTTGCGTCTTTTTTTTTGTTTGATAATATTTCGTTAATTATGCCAGATAAAAAAATGTTTTCATTAAAATAATGTTAAATATACTTAAAAAAAAATTTATGTCACATTGATACAAATTATTTTCAAATATTTAAATAAAATTGATAAATATTGTGAATTGTTTATGTTTTAACTTTATAATTTAAAAATATAATAATAAATGATTCAATAAATAGCATCGAATTTTTTTCTGCTTCACGTATTACCGTAGTACTTACTTCGGGTGAAATAGTAATTATTATTCGAATTGTACACTTTCATTTATATATGTATAATTTTCAGATTATATATAAAGCACAAAAAAATATTACGTTTTTTCTGATGACCGCAAGTATTTGAAAATTTATTGCAAACGGTTATTTGTTCAAGGCGCATTATATGCGAGCGGAAATATCATACTTCGTTTTAATTATTTGATTGGAAATGTATTATTTTGTCGTAAAATACATAATGAACAGAATCTAGGAAAAATTTATTGCTGTGAATACATAATATTATAGTTATAAATAATTGCGTACATGAGTTTGTGTACACGTCCTAAAATAAAAAAAAAGATAAACAAATCGCTTTAACCGTTAATGTTATTTCAAAAACACAGTAAATATTCACAATCCGCCATAAATGCAAAATATTTTGAAATAAAATGTTATATGTAAACGTATGTATGTGACAGACACATTACACGTGTGTCATGTTCGATATTAATCACTGCCAAATGTATTACCCGAATTTCGACTTTATTTTTGATCTACTGTTCGGTGGACTTTTAATTTTAAGAACTAACTAATACCATAAAGTTTAACAACGGTTATCTGCAATTTTTACTTGCCTAAGAAGATATATTTTAATTTGTTTTCTCCTGGAAGTAATTTCTATGTTTCTGTTATCTTTTCATTTTATTTACTCGATGGAATTGAAAAATTAAGAAAAAATACCAAAGTCCATGTAATAAAACATTTCACTAAGGTCATACTAATGTATTACCCGTGATAATTAATTCATACTAATGTGTTACCTGGGATAAATATACTTAATAGCGTATTATTTTAAAGCAAATAGCAAGCAAAATATTTATCCCAGATATTCGTAGTATTTGAATATTTATTCTTTAGTAATAATATGAGATTTTGGCAAAAGTTATTAAAGTCAGTATTTAAATAATGTGCATAATTAAATCGGTATGTTAGCAACTAAGGTTCAAGACGAAACAAAATGGAGAAGAAATTTATATTCAAATAAAAATAGACTTTTACACGTTGGCAACACGTGAAACAATAGTACAAATACTGGAAAAATATTTTATGGGTTTACGTCATTAATAAAACTTTACTTTGTTTTCAAACATGTCTGAAATTTAGTAGAGATGAATAGCCGAATTTTGAGATGGCTTTCCAGAATGGGCCGTTGAGAAGAAAACAAAGATTGGAGGAATATTTCATATATTAGGGCTTCCATGGCATATCAATTTGTCAATGACAAGATACGATTCGAGTGGTGGTGATGAAAAATATGGCGTGTCTCTGTTACATATCCAAGATAGTATTGAGAATTGAAGCCATAATTCAGTTGCTAATGACAACTTTAATAGACGCTTAAAGGATTTTTACTATACCCAGTAGCATAATTAGAAAAAAAATATAAAAATTAGGTTTGATAAAATAATAGTAAAATTTTGTAAATCTATATTTCTAGACCTCGTTGCAGACTGATATTACATCAAATTTCAGAAGAAAGGAAGTGATGAACATGACAATGTATATAAGGTAAATGCCTCAAATTTATCTAAACATAAATTAAAAGAAAATGTTCTTATTGCTTATGATATGTCTGATAATTCTTATGAATGAAGTGAGTATTGAGGTAAATATTTAACTTAAATTGAGATGTAGAAATAATTGTAACTGAGGTATAGGGTAAAGATGGTAGGTAAGAAGTTCAGGTAACTGAATAAATTTCATATACACTCATTTATTCATAACATGTGTGTCTAAAACTAGAGAGAGCAATATACAAAAATTGCAACCAGAGCACTGCGACAGTGATATGTTTTCAATTTTTGTATATTGTTATATATTAAGAGTGAAGAGTTTGGATCGATGAGCAAAACCGAATACACCGCGAAACGCACAGCGCCTTGCGCCGTATAATAAATCCACGTCGAGCTCGCTCCCCTGTTTTGAACGTCGATCGCCACAGGACGAAGAACTACACACGCGCTACACTGGATGATGACGTGCAGACCGAGTCTAATATTTAGGGGCGAGTCATAATGCAGTGACAACATGTATATCAGTGAATATTAAAGTATAAATTGTTCAAAACTTCGATTTCATTTACATGTATTGGTAAAGTAGAACTGAAAAGTTTTCGTCTCTTTATTAATTTAAAATACACATTTTGTTATGGCATTTTGTTATTAAAACAAAATATAGGCTTAAATCTTGTAATATTTCTGATAAATCCTGGTATAACATAATATTTTTCTATGATGTCTCTTTGGGAAAATAAGAAGGCTTTCACTTCTAATGGCTTATATCAGAAGGTGCGTTAATAAGTTATCTCTTTGCATATAGATACTAGTAATGACTAGAGAGAAAGTGTTAGGAACTGTTTGGTCAACCTTTTACGAATTTGAAAATCTAGTTTTGAGATTACATTTTAAGTCCTTTTGACATAGAGAGGATTAATTTCATATTAACTAAATCACATATTAACTAAACTATAACCGTACTAAATTTAATGTAGTGTTTAAATAAAAAATGTATTTCACTTACTACTCGAGTATAGGTCTTTCCTTCCTCTTTGGTTATAATATTATGTTATGACGACAACAGGCGAAGGTACGAAGAGGTATAGACAATGCTATAAAATTAGATGCATGTATAATAAAAACAATTCTATCAGATTTATAAACCTGGTTTTACTAGATTAATGTGATTTTAAACGGTAAAACGCAAACTTTTATGCAAAGTTTATAGGGAATTAAATTTTTAATTACAATTGTGTCTTGTAATACAATTTGTGTCTTCTACAGACACAAATTATTGGAGAGTTTGTAATTTTTGTTTAAAATTCAAATTTTATCATTAACATTATCATTGCATGATTCTCAATAGTCAATATAACTTCTTGAGAAGTTAATAATTAGGGGGTCGAATTATCCAATAATATTTTGTCAATAAATGTGTAAAAATATTCTGCAAAAAAAATTAAATAAGTATTGGATATAATAAAATACCATCGACAACGACTAATCGAAGTATTGTAAATAATAAAGTAGTAATAGACTATTTCGTATCATTCAGATTCTGCTTCTTAATATACATATATATGTGCATCATATAGGTAGCCTATTTACATAGGTCGGATTTTTTTTGCGTAGAGAACTTCGATTTCAAAAACAACATTACTTCCTCAAAATCAATAGCTTAGAAATTATAATTCTTTAGGACTTCTTTGAAAAATTTTTACTCCAGAATATTTGTTCAAAAGTTTTCCGCGAAATCACCTAAAATTTGGTATGAAAATATAAAAGTCAGATACCAAGTATACAATGAGTGTTTTTTCGTTTACTCTTAACTTGTGCTATTATCCGAAAATCCATATTGATTTATTCTTATTTTGAAAAGAAAAACGTGCATTTAAAAAAGATCGCTGTAGTAAAATCTATACAACTAAAAATTTTATTATGATCTTAAAAACTACTTTGAAACATGGTGTTTTTAAGATCATAAGTAAATTCTAGTTCTATAGATCTTTAGAAATTAACATCAAATCACCAAATGTTAAATTTTAGTCATGATTGTTATTTCAGGAAAACTAAGTGTGTCTCTCTTACAAAAGCATTAATTAAATTCCAATTTACCAAAATATTGGCAAATCAATGTTTATTAATCTTAATATGTAACGATAATGATAATGATACAATTTTAATCTAACACAAAAGTTATAAACTCTTTCCAATCATTCAAAGGAATTAAACTATTTATAATGAGTTTTCTAATTAATTTGTTTCTTCTATTTTAATAATGTAATTCTCTATAAACTATGCATGAAAATTTGTATTTTACTGTTTAAAATCATATAAATTATTAGAGCCATTAGACCTGATAGAGTTTTGTTTATTATTCATGCGTCTATTTTGATAGCATTGTCTATACCTCTTCGTACCTTCACCCGTTGTCGTCATATTATATTATTATAACCAAAGCAGAAGGAAAACCTATACTCTAGTCTTACTTGTTGCTACATGCAAACAGATAAATAAATTGATATCACAATGAAATTTTAACGAAGACCACTTTTTAATTGGATAAAGGTGTTTTAAATTTGAAAGTTTATAGCATACATAGCAAACATAAGCTTCAATGGGATTTAACTTTTTCTTTTCTAGGATATCTGAAATCGCAAAAGCAAAAAAGGATCGGAAATTAGAGACCTCTTTAAAGTATGCATAGACCAAAATTATTTCCTATTCGATAAAAAAAAATTTCAACAAGTTAATGGCCTTGCAATGGGCTCCCCCCTCAGTCCCCTTTTAGCCGAGTTATTTATGAACCATCTAGAAACCAGCCTCTTAAACAGTAAATTAGCGACCAATATATTCTACTATTATAGATACTTTGACGAAATCCTTATTTGCTGGAAAGGTACACAGCGACAATTAGACCAGTTTGTTAACTTTGCTAACTCCCTACACAATAATATCAAATTCACTTTAGAAGCAGAGTCCAATAATAAACTTCATTTTTTAGATATAACAATAGAACGCAAAAATAAGGAACATAAATTTAGTATATTTAGAAAAGACACATTTACAGATTCCATAATTAATGGGCAATCTCAACACCCTTGGTCCCATAAGTTAGCAGCCTTCCATTCCATGATTCACAGAGCTTTAACCATCCCTCTAGAAAAACCTAATCTACGTAAAGAAATAAAAACTATAAAACAAATCGCAACAAATAATAATTATGACCCATCAATTGTCACAAAACTGTACTATAATAAATTAAGAAAAATACTAATACAAGAAATATACCCGGTCGTATCAAATAATAATAATATTTACTATAAATCTATCCCATACATAGGTAATGTTTCACTCAAATTAGGAAAACTCTTAACTAATAATAAAAACATAAATAATATAACATGTACGTATAGTACCTTAAATAACTTGGGTAAAACCCTTATTAATAATAAAGAAAAAACAGATAAACATAAAAAGAGTGGTATCTATAAACTTAAATGTAACGACTTTAATAGTGTATACATAGATAAAACAGGAAGAGATTTTAATACAAGATATAAAGAACACATTGCCAGCTGGTGAAATAATAAACCAGACACATCTCACTTTGCTAAACATCTCATTGAAAATAACCATCACCCCCATACTGATAATTCCCCCTATATATTACAAATAAATAAAAAGGTAATAAACTTAACATCCTAGAAACATTAGAAATAAACAGACATAAAAAAGATATAAAGGTCAATATATTAAATGAACAACTAAATATAATATCATCACCCATTCTTAATATCTTCTAGATATAATATAAATATACAACATTGATACTACAGTGCCCTGGAAATTGTTTCAGCACTAATACACATATAAATATAAGTATATATAATAAAAACAACAAAAAAAAATTAAAACAAAAAAATAAATAAATATATGAATACATAAAAACCGGAGATATGTTGAATTAGTATGTAGAATTACCTTGTCCTTACTTTCAAATACCCTTGCTTTTGTATAAATAAATTACCGATAATAACTTCCATTTAATTTTATTACATACACCGTAAAGTTTGCATTGTATAACCTCACATAATAACAACAATTGAATTTATTACCTTCACTAAAATACTGGTATATTATATAATTATCGGTAATATAATAAAACCTACTCTGCGCCGCTGCAATAAACTCACTAACATAAACAATGGAAAAATCCGCACAAAGCAGGCTTCCGCTATTGTGTTTATAAACATATAAATGCTGTTGGTTGTTCCTAAGAGTTAATCTTTGCTAATATCCCACCTGAAGATGTTGTAATACAACGAAACCTAGGTCGTGGTTAAAGAAATTAAAGAAAGTAGAAATAATACTACATCACGTAGTTTAATTTAATTGTGAATATGAAAATATTTATACTTTAATATTCACTGATATACATGTTGTCATTGCATTAAGACACGACCCTAAATATTAGACTCGGGATGCACGTCATCATCTAGTGTAGCGCGTGCGTAGTTCTTTACCCTGTGGCGATCGACGTTCAAAATAGAGGAGGAGCGACGCGGATTTATTTGTAAATATACGGCGCTGGGCGCTATGGATTTCGCGGTGTATTCGGTTTTGCTCATCGATACAAACTCATCACTCTTAATTATAACAATATATAAAAATTGCAACCATATCACTGTCGCAGTGCTCTGATTGCAATTTTTGTATTTTGCCTTCTCTAGTTTTAGAGACACATATAATGTATGAGTTTATGTGAAATTCATTCAGTTATCTGCACTTCTTACCTACCATCCAGATAGTTCTCATATATTACTTAATTTTATTCAATTACTATACATTTTAAGTAATTTAAAATTAAATTTGATTTTCAAATACAATAATTTGATATGCTTAACCCAATTACAATTCTTCTTCCATTTGGAATTTAAATAAAATTTAATGTTTTTTGCTAACGATGTGAAAATTATGATTTGTTATCGATGGTTGTACTAAAAATTCTTTCAGCATCTATTAAATTTGTCATTGGTAACTGGATTATGGCTTCAGTTCTCAATACTATCTTGGATATGCGACAATGGAAAATTGTCGCAGACAAGCTAGACTGAATGTACCACTTCTAAGGATTTCAGAACTCTGTAATGTTAACTGTGTAATAATATTTTTTTAAACCTTTTATATTCTAACTACACTGCACTAAAATTAAAATAAAGCGATCCATATACAAAACTATTATGCGGACGTATTTAGAAATATTTTCATTGCTAAAATTTAATGAACTATCTATTGAAATTAGAGAAAACTGAAAAAAATGAGGCTCTTTATCTAATACCTCATCATACTATTATCATCGGACGCATTATATGTTTGTAAATGTATTCTCAGATTGTAGATATTAACGAAACATTTACTTTCCAATTTACTATTATTGAATTAAATATTTCGATAAAAGCTTTGAATTGATTTATGTTTATATAAAAATTTTATGTTTTTTAGCTTTAAATTTCTAAATGTATTTGAATTAGTATATAGCTTTCACTCAATCGCCTACCACCTCCTATTAAATGGTTGAAATTAGATAAAGAAGATAGAAGAAAAATTAAATTTAGTACATAACTAAGTCCATAAATCTGAGCATACCGAAAAATTCAATAAAATTATATTACCATTTCCATTTTTTTATTTACGTGCCCACACAGTCAAAACTCTTTTTAAAATCAAGGTAGCTGATATCTTCCTACCATCTTGACAGATATGTACTTGACAAATGGTACAGTTGAGCATTTCAATAAAAAGATTTTGGTCGCCCTGTAGCTGGGTTTGGATTTGCACAAAAATATTTATTTTAGTAATGTAATTTTAGAAACCTTAATAAATGTGGAGAGCACAGTCACGGACATATACTTTGAGCGTGTGACAGGCATAGTGTAAGCGTTTTTATGTTTTTTCTTCAATTAGCTTTTAAAAAATGGGTTATATTGGATTCCAAATAGCGCTTCTCCTTTAAAATATTTATAAAGAATCATGTTCTTCGTCAGATCGACAACTCTGACATTATATCTTCCACTCGCAATCACAAATTTCTACTAAGCGACACACTTACTGCGATATTTAATTCAATAATACAAGTGAATGTCGAGAGCGTAACAGTGAATAAAGTGTTCAGATGTATAAAAAATTAATATTAAAATTCAATGTTAAATTAAACTCAAGTCACGTTATTATTGTAAAGTTAGTAACGTCTTTAATCTAGCAATTGCTAGATATTTGAAGTATTTTGAAATTAAATTTGATATTCAAATCCAATACTTTGATATACTTATCACTTAATTACACTTCTTCCATTTGGAATTAAAATAGAATTAAATTTTTTTTCGATTATCTTTTTGCTGACGATGTGAAAATTACGATTAGCTATCCATGGTTACAGTCATGCCGAGAAGTAGTAAAAATAATCTTAGTACAAAATAATATCCCCTTAGTATAAAATCATCTCTAATGCCTAATTTTTTAGTACATTAATAATAATAGAATATTGTGAATGAAAACCCAAACAAATTGAGAGACGATAAATTTTTAACTCCATGTCGTATTAATATTCAAATTTTTATTTTAACCTCCATATTACAATAAATGACCTAGGTATGAACTATCCAAAAACCAGGTGCAAGAACTCGGTTTAAATTTGTTTATTGCTACTAAACCTTAAAAGTCTGCACTGTTGAAACAAAAGCCACAAGTTCAATAGAAAAACTTTCACCAATTGCTGCTGTGAATACATGACATTTTGTGCAGGTTCTAATGACGATTATAATTTTGTCTTGAATCTTTTTTGGGAAATATCTTAGAGAAAATTTCTTTACTCTTTTATTTTGATAATAATTTGATTCTATGAAAAAAACTCAGATATATTTAGTACCAGGAATTTGAATAATTAAGACTTTTGCAGTTACATTAAGAAAGTCGTTTTGCGTTTGTAGATCTCTTTAGGTGAAGCTTTGAATTCAACCTTACATATATCTCTCTCTTATTCGTTCGTCAGTCTGTTCATTTTGAACTTACTTATATAATATATATTATATACCTATATACCTTAGATAACTTTTATAATATCTAAATTATAAAAGTTATTTGCATACAGTTGGTACTGATTATATAAGGCAAACTATGTTATTTATATACATTTTCTCCGTATGCCTAAAATAGTAGCTAGTTGATTTGCATAGAGTTTTATGGTTCAGTCAATGTTTAAAATACTGTAAACCATGTAATTCATCATGTCTGAAATATTCTAATATATGTTTAAACTTGTTTCTGCCTGAAGCTCTACTGATCTTTTTTTATTTTTTCCTTGGCATATATATATATATATATATATATATATATGTATGTATGTATACATATATATATATGTATTTATATATATATATATATATATACATATATGTAGTTATTTTGAAAGTGACCTAAAGGTTTTTGTAATCTGTAAGTAAATAAATGAATTAATGAGTCAGCTATGAAATTTACAATTTTTCCGTCATATATTTCTAAAAGTATTAAAGATTCAAATTTTCTACTAGTTTATACTTTAGTATTAATGTCTTATATGCCAAAAGACAAAACACATTTCTAGCATTTGCTACAGTTGAATAATGGGGTTTTTTATAATTTTCCAATTTTTTTCTTTGTCAATGTTCTTATCAAACGATGGTTCAATGGTAAAGAATTAATTTCCTTTTTTGGTAAATTAAGAAAATCAATATTTATAACTAGAGCTATCAATAATTTAATTAAACTATTTTATATCACTTACAATTTTTTGGAGTTTACTCCTTAATATTCGCTTTTTATTTATAACGCACATTATGAAGTTTGTTGATTAGTAAAATCATAAATTCAGAGCGTACAAAGTTCAAAGCATTAAAAAAAGTGTAACCCTTCGGTGCCCTTACCGCGCAACATTTCTGCTCATCTTTAGAGTGAAATATCGATGTTTATTTGACATAATCTCCGCAGTAGGTGCGCATCAACCGTTAGCTAATTGACATCAAATTATTTACTGACAGTTGTAAGCATCGTTTGTTTTGGCTAAAGGAATTGCTTTTAACAAAAGTAATGAAAAGAATACATCAAAAAAACTACACAGAAAAAGATAAAAGGTTATTATTACAGATATTGGTCTCTTACAATGATATAATTGGAAATAAACGCACCGATGAAGCAAACGTGAAGATGAAAAAAATGCCGAAATATATAATGGGTATAATAAAAATATATAATGTTATTATTAATGAAAGAGTAAGTACAGTCAAATGTTCACGTTTATAATGAAAACAGAATACAGAATTAATTTGTTTACACGAATGTAATTTCTTTTTTTTTAATAATATGCTAAGAAATACATACTTTACTTGTTATTTTAAGCAAAAGGAAGTCAACTGTGCCGATTTTTGCCTAATATTAAAGCCAAGCAGAAAAGAGAGTTGGTAAGGGAAAGGCAGCAACAGATTATTACCGGTGGAGGAAACGCGATTAGCGACATCCAAATTGACCCCGTCGTGTTTTTAGAAAGTGAGTAATAAAGTTACCGGGCAACGATAGTTTTTAGACTGAATTATTTGAAATTAATTTGATTCGAACTTATATTTAATACTAAAGAAGCAGTATTGCAAACGAAGCTTCTATTAAAAAAAACTTCTATTTTATATTCTTTCTAGTGATATGCAAAAATGTGTTGAAATTGAGCAACAATCGACGAGAAGAAGTGAAGTTTTTGCTGAAGCCGCGGAAACTTTGCCACCATCATCCAAGACAACGGAAGATGTTCCTGTTGGTCAACCTAAGGATGAGTTGCAGGAAACCATGTTGGACGTGGACACGAATGTACCAATCCTTGAGACGCTCTAGCAGCCAGTATTCGGATATACTACTCACTTTCAGTCAACATCAGTTCCTTCAGAGGGAAGCATAAGAAAATTGCATGAGGTAGGAAATGAAGCAGAGACGACGAAGAAAAGACGAGTTCTATGAAATCTGCAAGAAAATTTTGTTAAGTCCAGCTCGAGAAGCGAAGGCTAGTGTTGAAATTGCAGAGAGGGAATGGAAAATTAAATGTTTTAAATACGTTTTTAGATTATGATTTTTTTTACTTATACATTTTTTTATTATTACATTATTATTATATTTTGTGTTTTTCAATACTGTTTTCTTCTTATTTCATTTTCATTTTTATGTACTATATTTATATATTTTTTATACTATTTTTAGTTTCATTACTTTAATTTTTCTGCTCATTTTGTATTTTATTTTATATGTTTTAATTTCCACGAAAGACATTTACATTTTCAATACTAAATCATGTAGTAATTATTTTGTTATCTGTAGAAAGGCAGTTTAGTATGTTTTTTAAAACATTTAAAAGCTAAAAAATTTAAATTTTTATATTTTTAATCTTGCGGAAGAATGGTGGAAATTATTTACTAATTATTAAATTCGCATTTATCTTGCATTGAGCTTTGCTAATATGCGTCTATAAGTATAGATTACAAATTAATAAGAGATTGGCAAAACAAATGTTCAGAGAAATAGTGTATTGACCAATGAAATAGGATTTTTATATTGAAACCCTATAAAAGAATGAGTTGTATTGACTAGTCCAAAATAATTTAATGTACGTTTTTTTCTTTTAGTTATCGACGGATTGAGCCATACATTGCATTTCAATAACATAATTTTTACTTAATGTAGCTTCTGCCATCATTTGTACTCGAATTCAATTTGTCAGGACACAATATGTTTTTGGAAGTATTTGTTAAATTACCAAATATGAAGAATGAAAATGTTTTGATAACTTCCTGAATTAAAGCAGTCACTGGCTTATATCATCTAGATCAAACAAATTGTATGCACATTTTTACATTATAGATGTAGGTAAAGTGAACCATCCAGTTTAAACTAATTGTAATGCACATTTTATTATTCATATATCGTTATTCAGATTGAATTTCAATAATATAATTCTTGAATTCCAGTTTAGAATATTAATAAATAACTTTTCAGAATACGATACTTGTTTTTTTAAGAATTTAGTAATTAACAAATGTGAAAAATAAATAAGAATTAATAACTTCCTAAATTAAAGCAGTGCAAAGAAAATTTATCCCTGATTTCTAATTGGTGCTACTTTCCTGTAGATGCATATGATACAAGTTCTGTGGACACAGGTCTGTGTAATATTATCTGTAAATTTAAGAATGAATTGTATGTTTATTAATGTTAGATGGATGAAATTATTACAAAGAAAAAACGTCACAAATAATACAGTTTTTAAACTTTGTCAATACATATAAATGTTAGTTATGGGTGATGTTATCCCAGTTGACAAAAAATTAATACAAATAAAAAAAGACAACGTATTTTAGAAATATATTCGTTAAGTAAAATTATTTATAAAAGTATAAATACTGTTAAAAATTAATACAAATAGTAAAAGAAAAAATAATACTCAATACAACCAAACATTACTAATATTTATCTTATAAAGTCTTGATTGAAAATAAATGAAGCAAGTGTAACAAAAAACCGAGTAAATACACAATAAAGTAAGTGTAAAAATTAAAAATATTCCTTAAACAGATCCAAATACCATACATAGCATTTTAATATTTATCGATATTTAAACGTAATATATGATCTAGTAATGGTAATCCATCAGATCATTTTGCAAAAGCCATAACCGATTACACAATTTGAATAAAAAAACTAGTCGCCTCGCAAACCCGAATCTGTATCGAAGGAAACTGTAACGTTGATAAATTTTTCCAATACTTGCTCAGTTTCCCCAGGAAGCTGATCATTACATAAATAGCTGTATTATGTATAACTATATTATGTATGTTATGTAACAAGTATATTGACTATGGCATTCAATTTATTGGAGTTTATTCTTTACACTTAAAAAAAGTGTAACCGTTAGGTGGCCTCAACATTTCTGAGCATCTTTAGAGTGAGATATCTATATGTTTATTTCGTATCTTCTTATGGCGTAATCGCAATGACGGAGCGTGACATATATAGTTTACTATCGTTCGCTTATATCAATATATAATCATTAAATGTCATTATGTGTAAATATTTGATATCTTCTATCCTACAAAATTAAGTCTCTTTTAATTTTAACTTCTTACTCTCACGTTACTGAATGTATAATTTTCATGATGACATAATATGTAATACTTTCTCGGCTCTGTATTTTCCACATTACCCTTTTCAGAGTTTTCTCCACCGTTTACTTGCCCTAGATTTTAGTGCTTATGACTGTATTTTGCCCTCAAACCCGTATATCGCAATCTTTTAAGAATATCAAAAAAATTTCGAACTTTCACTAATTTGGAGCATTATACATGTTACGGGTTTGAGATAAACTATTGAAGAGGAAAGTATCTGTGAAACATACTCCTCCTCAAAACAATACTTTGTTTACTTAGTCTGTGACAAAATAATCCCGTTTACGGACATGGGCCGATTCTCTATAAAATCGAAGGTCGTAGGTACATTTCTATCCCTTAGTCAATGGTAAATAAGTTAGTTATTAATATTTTTGACAAAGAATCGTCTTTACAATATTACTTATACAGACGGGAAAACATTATAATAAATTGGTTCCTTTTTCCAAAACAATACAAGCCATATACATTCTATTAAAATAAACATAAATTAAACAATTCTAGTTAATTATTAAAACAGTAAATTTTATAATTTAAATAAGTTTTATCTAAAATTAATTTCATTTAATTTTTTTTAAATATGACACTTTACACTGAAATTTACTTTAATTTAACGGTAAGTCCCCGTTCGCCTACCTTTACTTTTGTCCGAGTTAATCTCGGACACTATGAATTTTTTTTTTCGAAATATATTTTTTTTATTCCGAGAAGGGCTTAGGTATTTATACTGTGAACCAGTTGTGTAAATTAGCCGAATTTTGACAATTTTTCTCAAGAAAGTCGCAAAAAATCAACAATCGGTGTATTTTCGTAGCATGTTCTGGGCAAAACGTTAAAGATAAATGATAATAATGTAAGACAATATTGTTCACATCATAAAGTTCTATAAAATTTCACAATATATATATAGCCTATAATAACGCAATAATGAATTTTAATGCTTTGATATATGGTTTATTAAGGTGTTAAAAATCACATTTTCAGTGCCATTTTGAAGCTATTAAATAAGAAATTTTATCCATATAAATAGTTGTGCTGGTTTTGATTCGGTTTTGTATAACAATTAATTCGGTTTTATGAAAACATAATTCATAATTCATAATTCGAAAACATAATTCGTAAAAGAAATATTCCTTTTTATGCATTATAAAACAAGCTTTCAGGCTTTTTTAAGGCTTTCTCTATGTCAACCTGTGCAGGCTAATCTTAATAGCTTGTTTTCCAGTTTTCACCAATGGTAGATTTATTTTTGAGAAACATTTATGTGAATAATTTACGCATGTTTCGTGTACATTAGCCAACATGTGAGTGTGAATTCCTCGGAAAAATCAACAGTCTGGGAGTTTCGTGGTGTGATCCGTATAAAGCGTTAGATATGTGTGAAAATTATGTATTACAAGATTGTTAGCTTCAAGTAGTGCTACAGTAAAATCTGTGAAATTAGTTCGTCACGAAATAATTCAACTAATGGCAGGTAAATTCAAACCCTTTTCAAATTCAATATATTTTTCTTATACTTATTGAATATAAGTGAAAAATTTAATTATATCGATCCATTCAAATGAATAGTTAGAAAAGTGAGAATTTTGCGTAATAGAAAAAAACTCAATCGTAGCATTTTGTGTTCTTAAGAACTATTCGCACTTCTATACCGACATGTGACTAGATCCCACGGGCCGCTGTTATTTTATTTAGTGAACGAATATTCGATATTGGAATCGTTTGCCAGAAACATATATACATATAAAAAGACGTGTGGGTGTAATTATTTTTTGACTTAATTACAAATAGTTTTTTTTTTCAAAAAAATAAGTGCGCATAAATATAAACGTAAATATTTCAATACAGAAAATCAATGTGATATTAAAGCTTATTCATTCCAAACTAATGACATTAAGATTAGAAAGAAACAATTTTGTAATACAAGCGTTTTTGAACGACAGTGTATGAAAAATGTATTCCACGTAACGACGTGACTCACAATTGATCTTAATTCATTAGTTCAACACTAAATATAAAACTTTGTCATTTAATATAGTGCAAAAGAAATATATAATTACAAATGGTCTTTAATCATATTAGTTAGAATTTTAGAAAATTAAATTTATATTAATTTATATTTGAAAACGAAGTTCAATTTTGAAGAAAGCTGAAGATAATTTTTATTATATATAAAATAGAGAGAATCAAGTACCTATAATTTTGTAACAACAAAGTAACTTATTAATTCATACAACTAAATTTATTTCTTTGCTTTACTAAGTCTCTTTCTGGACTATTTCGGTGACATACAATTAGGTGAAAGAGTTCTACTGGTTGCTATTTGGCATGAAGATAATTTTTTCTGCGAAATGAAGACTAAAACAGAGTGAGGCTCTTCGAACACCTACTTGTCTTGAATATATTTAATACGATTAGGTCAAATAGGAACGACGACTATAATTTAATATGGCTAATTCAATACACAGTCCTATAAATTATTAATGTTTCGAAATATTTCAAACTAGATTTGTTACTTCAAAACGGTGCAAAAAAGGTATAAGCGAAATAAGTTTCGGTACCTGCTTCTAAAAAAAAGTACACGCCCCGGTATAGTTTTTTTTTATATTCTCGTATGTGGTTATTAGGTCCATGTTGTTTATGTTAATAACCTCGAATCTAAAAAAATTACACCTTTTATGGTTTATGGAATAAAAGTAATGAAAAAATAAACATTTTTTGTGAGGTTACTTTAAAAATACCATTTTCATTTGTATTTACGGATAACTTTTTGGTTGTCTTCTATTTTCACTTTGAATTTCATTGTAGTATCATACACTTTGAAGAAATATAAATTATCGTGTATAAACTATTGCAATATAAACTGAAATATAAACTATTGCATGGTGAAATTTAAAATTGAATATTTTATTCAATATTTGTTTGTATTGTGTTTTTTTATTTAAAAATATGGTACTATAAAATATCAATTACGGTAAAAACCAACAGAAAACTAACTACTTAAGTAGTAAAATTTCATGTTTTATTATAAAAACGATCACGATTAAGGACGTGTTTAAATATTTCATGAAAAACCGTCAATTTTGCCAGGTATAAAAACCCTTAAAATATGTACTATAATAATTTTGTTGTGGAAAAATAGACCAATTCTGCATCTATATTTACGTTAAATTTTACGGAAAAATAGACCAAACCTTCATCACATATAATATTAGTAGAAATGAGTCTTTTTGGTCACAAAAAATAATCTATGTCATGTTTAGTGAACTATGTCCATAGAATAATCTATGTCCATAGAGTTATATTCTAGGACACATTAGTTTAAAACAGGCTGGCCCTAAAATTACGGCACCCTTAATTATCATTAGTATTCAATTCAATTATTTCTATTAAATATATTCTAAGTTATTTATTTCTAGACCATACAGTAATTGAGAAAGGACGGAGGAAGCAAGCGCATAAGCAGCTTTTGAAAGTATTAGAGAAATCACTCCTTTATTTTTAAATTGTTTTTACCGTAAAAATATTACGTTTAGTAGTTAGTTATAAACAAAGCTTAAATATATTTAAGCTTTGTTTTTAATTTACAATCGGAAACCAATTATACCAATCACAGCCCATTCCAAAAGGCAACAGAATAGTAGACACATTACTAGGTGTATGGATGATGTAGTGTTATAAATACAAAATAAATAAAACTGGTTACCTAACAAATATTGAACACATACTTTCATTTTAATTACAATGTCGGTGATCAAAGTAATGCGAGCAGACTATATAATTTTCGCGCTCCACAAGTGGCATCACTAAACATACATTAGTGATTTTACGACTAGTAAATATTCGTCCTCAAGTGACTGGATTTTTTAAATACGTCGTTAATTTGATATTCAAATTTAGCTAGGAATAGGAGGGCGGATCAGTTATAAAGATTGAGGGAGGAAATAAATTTAGGAAAATTTAAGCGCATTCCTGATAAAATGTGGATTATTCTTCGAAATAAGTACATTATATAACTACGATAGGAGCATATAAGCTTTATGTAAAGTAAAAATAATTGACTGACGACAAATATTTGTTTGAAATTATTTGAGAAGGTATTTTAATAACTGTTTGAGTTTTCATATTTTAATTCCGAAAGTCCGTTAAAACACTGAAATTTAATTTTTTAGCCAAGCAACATAATATGCGTGATTAATATTACGTAGTTAATTTTTGACACGATTTAATTTAACCATTTGGATGTGAAGTTCAGTAAAGAGATATTATACACCATACATTTTATATGCCAAAATATTAATTTTTTAAATTTATTTCTTTGATTCAAAATCTCATTGTGACATGTCAAAATGGACAATAAATAAAACTGATCGTAAAAAATACTAGAAAATAATTACACTGTCAAATATTAAATACTGTTATCATGATATATCTATTTGATTCTAATTTTAGGGGTACGTAATTAGATTTAGTAGATAATCATTGCTAAGAGGAAAAGAAAATTTTTTAAAATCAAGATTGCTCAAGCCTTTCTTTGCCTAACCGATGATCAGTTGGTTTCTTTGCCTAACCGAGAAGTTATGGAACTTTCGAATAAAAATCATCGACACTTATCGTTCTAGATCAAAATAAAATTAAGTAGAGAACCACTTAACAAATGTTAACCAAGTAAGAAAAGTTCTTATTTAATAATTTAGATTTAATAGTTTTTTTACTATTAAATTGGTGAAAAACTAGCAACTGGCGACCGCAATCTGAAAACTACTATGTCTAATTGAATATATTATGCTTTTTCATGAGTAATTATGGCAAATATTTCAGTAGGGAAAGTGGAAAAAATTTTTGCAATATTTAAATAATTCGATTTCAACCATTCAAGTCAAAACATAATCATTAAATCTTTGCTTGCAGTGTGACTGCAATGTCTAGCTTAAACTCACCTACATCATTTAATGTGATTTTTTTGTTAGCTCGCATTACCTCGCAAAACATACGCGCAATATTTGGGTTCGCAATGGTAGTAAAATTAAATTAGGCTGTCTCAATATTTGAAAATTACCTATTCAAACATTCACTCACTCTCTGTTTTTTGTCTAGTTGTGACGGAACTTTATTCTTAGCGTTTGAGTTAAGGGATTACCGACACCAAACAATGCAGACGTGGCAGGTATATCAAATGTATATCAAAACATTCTAAAGGTTTTAAAAGACAAAGTTATAATCTTTAAATTAATTAAACGAGTAATCCCCTACTACTGAAAGTAGAAATGTTGAAATAATGGTTTTTAATGTTATATAATTAAATTAACAGAAAAAAGGTATTTAAGTTTTGTAATGTTTTAAATATACCAGATTAATTAGTCTTACTTTCTGTGTAAACCTTAACACAAATTTTAAAAAAATCAAGCTATTTTAGACGTAATATCGAAGACTTAATAAATTCCGTGAAAGGTATCGAATTGTAATTTAAGTGAGTTAATAGTATTAATTTATGACTACATATTTTCGTGTTTATGTACATGTCATTTATTTTAATAGCACAGTTTCATGGGACAGTAGGCAAATTTGGTGTAAAATATGGAAAGCATGATTAATTTTGTCTATTTTTTTTTCTATTTCTCATATAACATTGAGTCCAATTTTATGTTTAATTCGTGTCAACTATTAATTCATTTAATACGATTGTATTTTTAATATTAAAATAAACAAGCACCAGCGGTACAAGCGTGTCAACAAATACCCCAGTAAAATTATGTCTCTAGAAACGAGTTGACTTTTCAAATTTGATATTGATTATTCTATTTGATATCGATTATTTTCATATTCGATATAATGATATGATTTGTGTTTACGTGGCTAAGTTCATATTTTGAGGCTTGTCAATATATATATATATATATATATATATATATATATATATATATATATATACATATACATATATATATATATATATATGTGTGTGTGTGTGTGTGTGCGTGTGTGCGTGTGTGTGTTTGTATTGACACGATCTGAGTTTTTAACTTCCTTAGATATATTGAGCTTCAGAATATTAACGTACCCACGTCAACACAAATCCTATCGTTATAATATCGAATTCGAAGAGTTAATTAGTTTCAATTTATGAGGTATTTGCTGACACGATTGTAACGTCTTTTTGTTTTGTAATTGTCTGTTTATTGACAAGTACGATCGTATTAATCAAGCTAATAATTGAAAAGTGTTAAATGCAATATAAGAGTGAACAGGTATATAATAAATATAAAAAAAAGTTGCTGTATGTCCACGGAAAAAATTAATTCATTAATCATATTTTCCATATCTCGCACTATATTTGTCTACTGTCACATGATACTGTACTGCTGAAATAAATTATGTGTTCATAATCAAAATTATGTAGTCATAAATTAATGTACGTAGCTCACTAAAAGGTACAATTAAATATAATTCCATATCTTTCACGAAATTGCATTGTGCCTTGGATATTACATCTAAAACATTACGATTTTGTGAAATTTCAATTAAGGTTTAGACAAAAAGTAAGACTAATTGAAAATAAGATAGTTCCCATATTTAAAACGTAAAAAAAATTAAATTAATTTCTTTAATTTATTTAATAATATAACTCTTAAAATCAATACTTCAATATTTCTACTCTTATTCCAGTCATAAGGGATTACATGTAAAATTAATTGAAAGTACTGAACTTTATCCTGTAAAATATGCAGAGCATCTCGATAAAATTTATAGGCCTTAAAAGGCGAGTCTACTTCATCATCCTTTAAAATATGCAGACCTTAAAAGGCTAGTCAGATAAGTGCAGTTCCGTGACAATTACACTGTGAGTGAAAGTTTGAAAAATTAATTGACAGATTGAGACAGCCAAGTTTCATTTTACATCTATAACAAATCCAGATATTTTGCAGATGTTTGCAGGATAATGCGAGCTAAAAAAAGAAATCGCAGTAAATGTTGTTGGTGAGTTTAAGTTAGGTATTTGTAGTCAGATCGCAAGCAACGATTTAATTATAAAATTTTTACTGGAATGGTTGAGATTGAATTTCTGAAATATCACACTGTTCTTTCCCCTGTTACTGTTGAATCGTTTTTTACAAAAACTTAGGAAGTGTCGTAACGTATTCAATTCTACGTTTAGTTTTAGATGGCTTTAACAAGTTGCTACCTTATCGTCAAGTTGATAGTTTTTTTTAAAAGGGCCATTTCTATCTTAAACTCTTGTTTTCTTATACCTAATTTAATATTTTTACCTGATTCTCTATTCAATCTTATTTTTATGTAGAATGATCAGCGTCAACGAACTTTGTATAAAAATTACAAAATTTCTCGCGGCTACTCTTTTTCATGGTTTAGGCAAAGTACGATTTGGGCAAACTGGATTATAAAAAACTGGTTTCCTTTTTTTAATGTAGACATATTAAGCATATTGAAGGTTTATCTCTCACTATTTACTAAATGATTATGGGTATTACAATGATAAGCTTCCTATACCCTTTCATATTTTTCCAATATGTTAAAAAAATCTGGATAAATTCATTATCGTAGTAGTACACGCACTACGAGGGTGCCGTACACATTTGTGCTATCAGACTTCACATTATGCCAACTTTCAAGATTATAGGTCGACTAGAAATATTAGAAGAAATGCGAAAAATCGGTAAACTCCTTATTTTCGGTTCTTTAATCTGGTGAAAAAACTATTTTTATCGACGTAATAATAAAATAAAAATTAAAAATATTTATTAAAAATTACATGTTTCAGTTTCTTGTCAAATATGTGTCTGATTTGTAAAGGATATATTTGTAGATAGAGACTTCAAAGCACGTGTCAATTTCAAAACTCTTTTTAATACTTCGCTACTTTAGTATAATCTACTAATAAAGAATAGAAACTCCCTACTTTATCACTCAAGCCAAGCCCAAAGACTATGTCGTATATAAGGGTATCGGAAAATGATTTGATGAAAAATTTCTAAAAAAGGTAAAACGATTTATTAGGATAATGATATGTTTTTTAATACAATCATTACTTCGTAATCTTTTATGTTATGTACGTGTTCGTAAACATTTTCAACGATAGATGTCATTACTGAAATTTTTGAATTTATTAAATTATTGTATGTTTGGATATTTCATTCGGAAAAATACGTTCTAGTTACGGTAATAAATTAAGTAACGAATATCATCGGGAAATATTAAATAGAATATTAAATAGAGGAGATTGTGTGGCTGCCGTTATAATTATTCACAGTGAAATAGTAGTTGAAAAGTTACTCATGGAAAACATAACTATTGGATTTTGTATCGATATGTAATACAAGCGTTCGTAGTATTATTTCTACCAAATTTAGTCGTGGTTTCTTAGCATTCTATGATGCATGCTGCCTAATAAGTACATACAGTAAGTTTGTATTAAGAATAGTATGTAACTTGTTTCCCTTCTATTAGTAATTTTAGAGATGTTTTCTGACCTCGTAGCAAAGTCCGTACATGCTGTTAATTATCTATAATGTTGAATTAACTATATGAGTCACGTTAAGTATAAACATGTTGTTTCTTCTTGAGAAGATTTAAGAATATCCTATGGTTTAATATAAAAAATAGCACTTATTTTAAAACAAAAACTATTGATAAGCAATTTATATTTTCCCGCTAAAAGTGGCATGGCAATTATATACTAGTGATCGAAGCTACGATTGAGTAAAGTATTGTTGGGAAATAATTTGTTATATTTTTGAATGGCAGCAAAAAATTGCTATTACTTTACTAATCGAAAATTTCATAATTATAACAAAGGTTATCCCAAGTCTCTCTTTTTTTTAATATCTTTGTGATGAAGCAAAAATATACATGAACATTAGTTTTCCGGATTGGATGTCATATTGAGAAATTTTAAGTTTTTACAATTTTTTGTTATTATGTCATGGACATGAAATCAACAAATCCATGAACATTGACTAAAAATATCAGCTAGTATATTGTTTAAATTAAAATGATTTTTTAAATAAATTCATAGAATAATTTATCTTCGAAGGTTGAAGTATATCCACGTCATTTTATATTTACATTCTAACCTTAGACCTATTATTCCAAATTCCGGCTAAAATCGTTTTGCTTTGCGCAGTCTTGATATACTGTCTATTTTCAGTTTTTTTTTAAATATTGGAAACCCTGAGAATTTTTTAATAAGTGAATATTGCAGTGTAATTAGGGATTGAATGATATCTTTGCCAAACTAAATTTATGACAGAGTAATCGTATTCAAGAATATGACGATTAAAATAGCTCAATCCAAATATTCGATCAGAAAAACATTCGAAATTGGTTGCAATTAAAGGGCATCGGCAAAAATACGCCTGGAGTTTCAAGAGTAATAAACAATTTTGAAAAAATTAGGATTCTTCTTAGAATTCAAAAAAGCAAAAAATTAAGCTATTGATCATTAGGAATGAGTAAAACATGCAGTACACCTCATGAACATAATATAAAATAAAAAGAGCTACCTTTTTAAACGGACATTTATTATATATCAAGAAATATTATTAAGAAATAAAAATAACAATAAATATCTAAAAATTTCAAAACGTAATCAAAACCGACTGTTTCTTTTAGGGCAAAGCCATTATTATCCAAAGCCTAAATTGATTAAAAACCAACTGTTAACATATATTGATAATTACATAATTGTTATCAAAATCAATGTCTTAGATGCTTTACTTTTCCTATGACATTCTTGATGAGCCTATTAGACCTATGAACTTCATGGCTTAGTATATTAAGTCCTTGAATGGAAGACAGAAAAGTATTCAATGTAAATTTAGTTTCATATGGTTGGTTCAAACAAGTCCGTACACTTTTAATAAAAATTCTATTATTTTTTTTTTATTTTTTCTATTTAAGAGTCATTTTAATTCTTAAGCGGCCAGGTCCTAAGATTTTATGGACTTATGCCCTTTTTTTTGGTATATTAAATGGCCTTCTAAACATAAAGAAAACCCTAAATATTTTGTTCAAACGATAATTACCTTTAAAGTTAAAACTATTGAAATTATGAAACACCGATGGCCTATTTTTAAGACCAATCCAGTAACTTTTAGACAAATCTAGACAACAAGTTGTCATATGATTACAGGTTTTGGGTATTGGTTTACCTATAAAATCACTCATTTAAATTTTTATCATAATTGGAACAAAATTGGAGACTACCAAAAATCTGTACTAAAATTGTGACGTTTCGTGTGGAATAACAAACAGTTTTGATTAAAATTAGTAATTCTATTAATAAAACAGAAATATACTGAACTTATATGTAAAAAAAAAAGATGACAAAATATTTAATATTCTTAGAAGTAAGAAATTTAAAGCGCAGTTAAGGACTAAGGACTTAAATTATTTAAATTGCTGTTTAATGTTTTCATAATGTGAAAGATTAATTTTATAGCTTGTTTACCGAATTCATTTAAGTATTGCTTTCTCATTCTACCTGTTTACATAGCTACTGTCTATTTTCTCCCAGCAGATTTTGATAGACAGATATTGGAAATTCCCTCAATTTCAGTTTATTAGTTTTAGCTCATGTTGTTTCACTTTTCTCTAAAACGTAAAATTATTTTTATTGCAATAGAAATAAGGGTAGCTCTGCCGGTCAGATAATATAAATTTAGCTAGAGATTCCTTCAATGAGCCTTTTTTAATTTTCCTGAATTTAATGTAATATATAATTTAATGTAGGATAATCGGAAGTTTTAAAGTTTTCTTCTTTTTAATTATTAAAATCAAGACTTGGCTGTGTCATAAGAAACAAAACCTGTATCAATCGCCGTACACGTATTGCCTGCTGCTTCGCTCACTTTTCACTATAAGCAAAATTCATCATGACAAATTTTCTTTAAATCTTGGTTGCTAACCGAACAATAAGCCAAACGTTTTTTTGTAAACCTATTAAAAATTTCGACAAGTTCATATATCATCCCATGAATTACCAATGAAATGCTAGTTTATTAATTGCCAACCTGATCGAATAATTAATTAAAACTAGGTAATAAAAGTGAAAGGTATAATATATATTTGAAATGCTTGAACGTTATATAAAGTAAATGTCAATCAGTGACATAACTTCAAATTTCTTCAATAATTAATTGCAAGAACAATATATACACTTTGATCCATCCATTTTCTATATATAAACTATATTTAAACGGAGAATGGAATTCATATTAACTTTCCGACTTAAGATCTAAAGAACTGATTTTTTCGGAATCCGATTTTAATTTATCACCGTTGCTGTCAAGCAGAAGTCGATTTGTCCTTATCTGTCGCGCTGTATCAGACGCGTCCTAGCAACTTCGTTAATTTGTTAGACGAGGTATTTCCGTATAATTCTTTGCGTAATTTTGGCATGTATTGTATATAGAGGCAACGCGGGCTTAAACTGTATCAATAAAGTCAAATGAACCAAAGAAAATAAATGAATAGATTGGATTGTTTCATATTGTTAATATTTGTAATATAGAGCACATTACTTTTATTTATGTGACGTACGTTATTTATTTGAATCGTTAAGTCAAAATGTTGTATGTAACCAATTTTAAATTTCAATATGAGATTTTTCCATTTCTAGGGATCTCTACTTTAAAATATAAATGTAGCTCTACCAGTTCTTTCATACTTTCGACAGTCGAAAATTATAAGAATATTATTACAATTGAAAAAACGCGAAGATCCCAAGATCCCTTTTGAATTTGCTTAATGAGCTGAAGCTATCTGTCATGCAAACGTGAGATTATTATTTTAAAAATAAATAATATAAATATATATCCACATATATATATATATATATATACATATTTATATATATATATATATATATATATATATATATATATATATATATATGTATATTTCTTTTGCAAAAAAACGAAACTCAACGTTCCATTTTTCAATGACACAATAATAAAATTGTTAGGTTCGTAAATATGATTAAATTGTAAAAAGTAAAACCAAAAAATTATTAAATATTACATTATTTATTTTCAAGCTTTTAAAAGGAAAAATTCTGTTTCCTGAATTATTAACTAAATTTTCATTCTTCGTAACTGACAATTTCCTACGTCCCCGCGGTGTTCAACTGCTCAAACACCTGATCGCGGTGGTACCAGGGTGTGATCTATTTATGATGAGTAAAAGTAAATTTGTCGAATTGTGTCGTCATTACCTTTCGTTATGTTTAGTCTAAAATTTTTTTAACTCTCTTAAACCATTAATATCTTATGATTTGATTACCTGTAATGTAATGATAAATGTGTGTGTAAATGAATAAGTGTATGTACATATATATATATATATATATATATATATATATATATATATATATATATATGTATATATATATGTATATTTCTTTTGCAAAAAAACGAAACTCAACGTTCCATTTTTCAATGACACAATAATAAAATTGTTAGGTTCTTAAATATGATTAAATTGTAAAAAGTAAAACCAAAAAATTATTAAATATTACATTATTTATTTTCAAGCTTTTAAAAGGAAAAATTCTGTTTCCTGAATTATTAACTAAATTTTCATTCTTCGTAACTGACAATTTCCTACGTCCCCGCGGTGTTCAACTGCTCAAACACCTGATCGCGGTGGTACCAGGGTGTGATCTATTTATGATGAGTAAAAGTAAATTTGTCGAATTGTGTCGTCATTACCTTTCGTTATGTTTAGTCTAAAATTTTTTTAACTCTCTTAAACCATTAATTTCTTACGATTTGATTACCTGTAATGTAATGATAAATGTGTGTGTAAATGAATAAGTGTATGTATATATATATATATATATATATATATATATATATATATATATATTTATATATATATATATATATATATATATATATGTATATTTCTTTTGCAAAAAAACGAAACTCAACGTTCCATTTTTCAATGACACAATAATAAAATTGTTAGGTTCGTAAATATGATTAAATTGTAAAAAGTAAAACCAAAAAATTATTAAATATTACATTATTTATTTTCAAGCTTTTAAAAGGAAAAATTCTGTTTCCTGAATTATTAACTAAATTTTCATTCTTCGTAACTGACAATTTCCTACGTCCCCGCGGTGTTCAACTGCTCAAACACCTGATCGCGGTGGTACCAGGGTGTGATCTATTTATGATGAGTAAAAGTAAATTTGTCGAATTGTGTCGTCATTACCTTTCGTTATGTTTAGTCTAAAATTTTTTTAACTCTCTTAAACCATTAATATCTTATGATTTGATTACCTGTAATGTAATGATAAATGTGTGTGTAAATGAATAAGTGTATGTACATATATATATATATACATATATGAACACTTGTATATGCATATGATATTCTAATAGTAACGGGACAATGTAGCGGGTATATTTATGACCGTAAGTTAAAAATAATGGATTTAAAATGAAAGAAACAGTAATCTTGAATGTATAAATAGTTATAACTATTTATTTTCACTTCAGTTATTTTGTCTACGGTACTTTACCTTTACATTAAAAGCCTTAATGGTTTCGCCAATTAGAATTTCATTATTTAAAAGACATTATTAACATTTAAAATATGCGTATAACGAACATACCCTACAATTATATGTAATTAAAAGAAATAAAGAATAATAAAATTAGAGGTATATAATGTATAATTTTATTTTGATCACTCTCCATGAAAATGAAAGGAGTGAACAATTTTTCATTGCACTTGTCCCGTGGAAATCTCATGTATGCAACTCATATTGTATTCAGAAAAAAGGGGCAAAACTATCTATTATATCAAGAACTGGGGAACATTGCTAACAGAAAAATTGGCCCCAAGAAGGTATCGAGCTGTTAGAGGACATCAGGATGAGATGATGAATAATGAAAAAGTAATAATATTTATTATTTTTTTGGTTTTATTTTTACAATTTAATCATATTTACAAACCTAAAAAAATAATTATTGTGTTATTAAAAAATTACAACCTATAGTTTCGTTTTGAGGAAAACAATTAACATGCTAGGATTTTTCTAATAAAATTAATACTGTTTTTTTAATTGAAATAATAATTAAATAATATGTCCCTTTAATGAAAACAAAATAATTTTTTTCGTTTAATAAAATAATATACTTTCCTGGTGTTTTTTTGGGCTGATATTGCCTTACCATTTAAGAAGGCAAAGCAATGTAAATCTTGTCCCTAGACAGAATTCAAATTTCAAACCTGAAACAAAATATAATTATTTGCAGCACCTATTCGTAATTTAACTAAAAAATTAATAAAATTCTTAAAAAAAATTATTAGTTCATACTATACTTTTTAACTCAAAATATGAATATTGTTCCTCTGAGTCAGTTGACCGAAATAGTTTTCTTTGTCTATGTAACTAAAATTTAGAAAAGTTTTTTAAAAATAATTTTTCTAAAATATATGAGATCAATTATTATTTGTAGCTTACCATGATTCCAAAATCAGCCCATATTTTCAGGCCCATAAGAAGCCTATTTACTTCTTTTTATTCCTTTAGTCTAACCATAAATGCTAATAAATAATCCTTGTGCATGTAACATCACAAAACCTTTTTCGTTAGGTATTGACTGCACATTCTCACAACAGATCAACATTTTTCTAACTATTTCGTAAACAGGTGTTATATGGCAATCTTGATTGAATTTATACACGCCTGTAAATATACGTAATAGCATATAATGCCATAGTTATTCAGGTATTTTGTAACAGGAGAGGTTTTAACTTTGAAGTTTATAAGTTTTAAAAAAAAAGTTTAAAATTTAAAAATGAGACCATGATATAGTATGATTTTCTGACTGTAATGAAAATTATAACTTTAACCTGTTAGTGGATAAATAATACTGGAATCACTATAAAGGGACTTTTTCAATTTTTTTCCAACATTTTTGTATAATGTTTAACTCAGTAATTCCCCTTGTCACGTCGCCATGTAACTTTTATGGGACGAGATTCGTTATTCCATAGATATCTCCGTAAGGAATAACGTAGAACCTACGTTAAAGTTCTAATTCTGAAAAAATTAAAATACTCCTATAGCTGCGGTATTAAAATGTTAATTTAACTGATGTATTATTAAAATATATCAGTCGAATAAAATAAACCTGTTTTAGATATCCAAATGGACAGGCTCACCATTTTCCATAGATTCTCGTTTTATTAATCAAGGTCATACTTTAAAAAAATTTAAATTTTGATAAAAAAAAGAAATTTTAGAAATATGCGATTCTCTACACCAAGTATTTATATTAAATTTAATACATTTCCAAGACACCACAATTTAACAATATTTCCTATAAATTAATATTTCGTTGAAATATTTATCGAATTTTCTGACTTCAGTAAAGTTCATTTCTAAATTTATAATTAGTTGCACTTTGTAAAAAAAATAACTTTGGCATTTGTACGGCCACGAATTGGTAATAACTCCAATATGAGATTCTATCACTAATTATTATCCAATTACCACTGAATTTTATAATTTACATCACGTAATAATTTAGTATGAATTATAATAATATATTTGAATTTTAATTGGAGGATATGGATTATAATTCAATAAGCAAAATGTATTGGTTTACGTTAAATTAAAGATCAACTTACTTAAACTTGGTAACTAAGAAAAATTTGAAAAGGATTGATTTTTGGTGTTTTTCACGAGATTATCTTTAATGACAATTGTTTTTAAATATATTTTCCCTCTATCCGAAAACTTTTAAAGCTTCCTTATTCTCCATTTCATACAATATAAAAACTAAAAATTTGACCAAACGTCAAATTATATATATGTATAAAACTTTAAATTTTAAATAACAATTATATATTTTTTAAAACTTTGTCCATAATTTTAATCTGGCAATGTAAACATAATATAGTTTAGATCCGTCTTTTTTTGAAAATTGAATCTTCGTAAATGCTCTACTTTTGTCTTTTTAGTAATAGAAATGAGTATGACTATTAAAAACTATAACGGCACACAATTAATGTACCAAAATACAAATCTACAGAAATGAATCAAAAAGTAAATATTATTACAAATATATATATATATATATATATATATATATATATATATATATATATATTTCCATATTTGTCTATGAACACCTGAGTTTTAGATTATAAAATTCATGAAATTTTTGGTCCCTTATGACATTTCCTCATTTATTTCAAACAGGAAACAAGGACAACATGATGGCATGACAATTAACTTCCATACCAATATACAGATAAATGTAACAACACGGTTTCTAAATTAAGCCTTGCAACGAAACAAGAAAAGAAAGCTGTTTTGAGTTGACTGCATATTTTTAGCAATAGTCGTTAATATGAATCTAATTAAACTTAGACTGCAGTAACGTTCGACGAATAAACCGCTTATACTTCGAAAACAACCCCAAGAAAAGAAATAAAGAAACCAACCCACAGCTCTATCTTGGTCTGTAGGCAATCTGGGTTCTTCACCAAAGTTAGATAAAATCCGACTAGCCCTCCATTACGTATATATAACTATATAGACGATTTGACTAATTTAATAAAAATCCTTATTTAATGAAAATCCAACATTTGTCTGTCCACTGTGCCAGCGCTTCAATATTCATTATGCCATATGATAAAAGAAAATTTAACTAAGCAGAATTATAATTTTTTGTTTTTCTCCTTACCCGTTGCGTAACGGAAATTCGTGTTTATATAAAAAAAAAGCATAACTTTAAAACGGAGTTTTAATGGTACCTAAATGAGAAACAATATTCAGGAATATCATATGTCCTACACAGGTATCATTTTCTTAAGGCAACTTCACTTTAAATGGAATAGTATAGTACCGTACTTTAATCTTATATAATCCTCCTTTTAATATATTCGCTCTTCTTAATGCCATTGTTTTTAATATTACAAAAATAAATAAAAAATAAGGTAATTACTACGCGAAATATATAAATACATCCGCAAACGTACATAATTTTCTTATTCATGAAACTTTTAAACAATCGTATGTAATCTTTCTAAGTTTGATTAAATATATTTATTCTTCAATAGTTAAAATAAATTTAGTTATGTTATTATTATATATAAAAATTAGTTTAAGAGGATTATTAGATGACGTATTGTACACTTCAATGTACAGCTCTACTAACTCCTAAATCCGGTCACAAAGTCGCTCACAAAACAACCGAAAACTCTCATACAATGCAACGAGCCTCAAAAGTTCATGACAAATGAATATGTAGGTAGTTGACTAAGACAAATCAGAAAGAGCAGACAGGCATCTCGCTCTCTAGGTACGATCCATCAACTTCACGCGTTGTTAAATTGTCAAGGAATAAATGAAGATTTATTAACAATTTATATTCCGCAGGGATGAAGAATTTCCTTGTAAACTGAGGCCTTTGAGTTATTTTGGACAGCAAGTTAACATTAAAGTACCGATCTGAAAACAACTTAAACGTTCAGTGAGTAGTTTTGCTTGGTATTGCTTGCTAGTCTCGCATTTGTTGGTCTTGTGGAGGTAGACCAACTATTTGGAAAAACTTAAATTAATTGTATGCAATGTAGTAATGATACTTAATATAGAACTTTATTTACGTTAACGGTACAAATATTATACAGATATAGAAAAACTACATAAAACGTATAGGTACAGCGCTTTTACTAGCCAAAAAATGCATTTATTTGAGACTTAAGTAATATATATTTTTTGCTTTTAACGATTTTGACAAATGGACTATTGGTTTAGACTTTTATATTTGTTCAGGTTGTCTTTTGAATAGTTTTTCTAGCTTATAAGAAAATTACCTAAAAAAAATCCTTTCTTTTATATTATTTCATGATCACAATATATTCTTGATATGTTTCTAATAAAGCAATCCGTTTAGGATATTTAATGTAATGTAACTAAAAAGAAGAAGTAAATATTTAATGAAAATTGTCCAAAGTTCTAAGGGTATTCAATGGCGGACAATAATCTTTATGATTAATGAGAAAGATGGGCGGGACTAGGGATAGGAACTACATTGCACTAATAGACGGTAAACCATGAGGCTAAAACATATGTATGTATATATATATATATATATATATATATATATATATATATATATTGTAGCTTCATGGTTTACCGTCTGTCAGTGCAATGTATTTCCTACCCCATTTTATATTATCTACATATTTTATCAATGAATTTATTAACATGATAGTTACAATTTCATTTAACTAGACACCATAACATCGGAATGTTTTCTGTAATTCATACATAAAGTTTAAACCATAATTAAAAATTTATTTATAAGGAAAATCGGTTTTGGATAAAGATTTCAAAATAAACGTAATCTATATCCAATAAATGATGACATTGAGAATAAAAGTCTACAGTATATGCGAAGTGCGAACTCAGGAATTATTGTATAAATATAGATTAATGAAAACTTAAAAAAGTAGAAAATTGTGATGTAACTAAAATTGTAAACTCCATGTTTAAAATATTGATTGTAAAATACATCAGAGAATGTAGAAGGTGCGTTTTTACTAGAGTGTATCTTGTTTTTTTCTAAATAAAAATAAATGCAGTTATTTGCACTTCAAATAAACAAATATATCGCAATACGCATATGTTTACACACACACACACACACACACACACACATATATATATATATATATATATATATATATATACATAGGTATACAAAGTTACATTTTATTGAGTAACCAAATTTTAAAGGGCGATAAAGAACGGGCAATTAAATCATTTCATGGAAAAAAAACATCGTATTTTATCGAATTTTAATAACATTTCCTTGCTACGTAAAAGAAATGACACACTATTATGTCCGATTGAAATTACAAATAAATTTCTGAAGTTCACATTTTGTGAAGATTGTGGTGGATTTCATTTCTAACAAGGATTAAATTGTCTAAAGAGGAGTTGAAAACGGTTCGTAAATTTTCAATTATTAAAAAAAAGTTGAGTTAATGATACGCCTTAATAAAATTATCGATTTCAATAAAAAAATAAGAACAGTGTTATTATGTACGGGTTTACGTATGAACTATGAAGGACAAATTGAAATTTTGTTTCACAAAATAAAATTAGAGAACTCTGTTCTTACGTAAAATAAATATATTTTTAAATGTAATTAACAAACGACAACAGCATTTAAAATCTTGTCACAATTGTTCTTTACTCGAGATCTTGCGCGTAACTCAAATTTCATTTATACAACCACGGGCAGAATCCGTTAACACTCCCGCATTTGAACGTGAACGGACGGGGACGCATGAGTGTTCACAGATTTTCGTAAAAGACCTCGGGTAACCAGTCATTTCATGTTCTCTAAAATAAAACGGATGCTTCTAATTTGTTTTTCGATCTATGGGAATTAAGAGAAATGTTTTTGTTTAAATTTGATCTCCAATATATACTTTTAAATTTTGGTCACTGATTGAAAAACATTCCGCTATGTATGTTTGTACGTATATAATTTTATTTTTTGTAAACTGCCGAATTTTCTTATTTGCAACTTGGAAGGTATTTAATGTATAAAATATCGTTTTTAGAATATTAGTCAATTTTGTTTCTTTATTTTTAAGCCTATCGCGCAAGAACAGCTAAAATAATTTTAATTAAATTTCTACTGGCGTATTGTCTTGGGTCTAGATAAAATATGGGATATGTTTTAATGAAATCGACCAACCAAAAAGAGGATATGGAAATTTAACCTTTTAATATAAAGTGTTATTACTTTTAAGTAATAACACTTTATAGTTTATTTTATAATATTCATAATAGATGGTGCAAGTGTACTCTTAGTAAGGTGTGCCTATAACTTTTTCCTTATAGCAACTTCAAAGTGGATCAAACCTCTTCCAGCAGAGACGTGCCTTATCACACGACACAACGGGTCCTTTGACCGTTTCACACAATGGGTCCTCCGCAAAATCGTCATAGACTGTACAAATGACTGATTATCTTACCGAAACGCGGCCGAATAATGGTATTTCGTGTCCATTTGGCGCAATCGCAGTTCAATTTAAAGGAAGGTCTCACGATTTTTCGGAGACATTTCAAACCATAGTATTAAATACTTATGGCGGTTACTTATTGAAGTTATTAAATTAATTTATGGATATGTACATGTTTAAGATAAAATATATTCATTTATACAATATTCATACAACAGTTTGAAGTTGGAATTTTTTGGTTATTGTTAGTTCAGAAATTATAAAAAAATATATTTTTTTGTTACCTAATACTTATTTTGAAATATAAATCAACCTTTTTGCTGCATATATTGCATTTAACTGAAGAAAAAATATTTGAAAAATATCGTTTTTATATTCACACGTTTGAATAAAAGGTAAATCAAATTGCTTTAATAGTGTTTCCTGTTATGAAAACAAATATAGAAATAGTAATTATTCCCTAATCGAAACTAAGTTAATGTTGAAATAGAAGATTTAGAAATAATCTTGTACCATTTTCGTCAAGTTTTAATTAAAGTTTTGCTGATTTCTCAACGTCATAAAGTTTGAACAATTATATTGTATTGATTTTTAATTGAAACTCAATGCACATATAAATTTTAATTTTGTTCGAATTCTTTCGTTTTGTTACCGATAAACAGTCAATATCCATCAATTAATAATACAATATAGATCAGTATAATTTTTGCTTGGTACTATTTTTAGTGGCATATATATATTGCCACCAAAAATCAGTTTTTATCTTCATTTCACTTAATGCTTTTAATACTTAGTGAAAATTAATAAACAGTAAAAATAATATATTGTTCTTATCATGTCGCATTGACCTTTAAGAAAATGTAAACTAAATATATAACATATCTGAATAATAAACAACACTATACTTTCAATACTGATTTTAATTATTTTCTAATTGTTTAACTTTGATTAAAGATTTGTGGTCTTCAGGAATGAAATAAATTAAACATTGTGTAGAAAATGTAACTCAAATTATGTGACGTAATAAAAGTTGACCTAATTGCTATTTATCCTCTGCATAATTTACGTTGTTAATTAAATTAAAAGGTTATTTAATTATCAACATAACACATTTCACTTACTTAAGCCGTAACTACATCTAGGTTATGAAATTTACGATTTAGTTTAACATTTCTTTTTGCAAAACTGGCAATGATAAAAGTTTAAACCAAGCAAGATTCGATTAGACTCACATAACTAAGCTAGGTAGAAAATAAATCCAATGATTAGTGGATCTTTTGAAGTATTCACTGACATTCAAACATAATTGATTCAATCTGAAATTAATAAATTTTTTCGATCTACAACTGATAATTATCTTCGATCCCTATAAATGCTTTTGTGTTTCTTTTCAGTATATCAAAATATTTGAATGAATATATCGCTTCTTTCGTTAAACGCTTATGCATAAATACAGAAATAATAATTTTAGAGAATACTAAAACGTAATAAAATTCTCAAATACCCATTTTAGCCATGTGTTAAACGATGCGATAATTATGATAAAAACGTTCAAAAATAAAATACTATTTTGCTTTACGTTGCAACTTTCATCATCGTCGAATCACGAGAGTAATTTTAAAGTAAACAGGTATTTTTAAAGAATATTTAAATGATTAAATATTATGTTGGACACGCATAAAAACTTTATACTTTCAAGCGATATTTAGAATATTATACAGACTTTTCGAACGTGGGTTAGAGAGACCCCAGTGGGATATTATATAGAGCACAATGTTCGATCTTTGTTTAGTTAGTACTTTGTGTAATCTTCCTTCATGGATTTCGTTTGGGAAATAAATCGAGCAAAGCAACAAGCAACATTTATGTATATATATATATATATATATATATATATATATATATATATATATATATATATATACGGTGTCCGGAAATAAATATCGGGCGGCAAGCTCACGCGGGCCACATGCAACCACTACATATATTCTTTTATTCAATGAAGCGAGCAGCTGATATTGTTATTTCACTTATACCCCTGCCATTACGTACTAAAATATAGAATTTAACTTAATTGTTAAATAACCTGAAACATGACTAATACACATGACATAACAAATGAATTACTAATGTACTCATCGATGTTGTAGTATGCGGAAATAAATTATCGCATGACTTAAATATTTTGGAAAATATTGCACAAAAAAATATTACCATTAAATTTAATTCACTAACATACAATAAAAATTACTTCCCTTTAATGTTTTATTAGCCTTAAATATGCAATATTAACCGTCTTTTTGTAAACAAAACCGCATTTATATCCAGTTAACTTCTCACCTATATATGGTAAACTATAACATCGATAAAACCATAATTAAAATTAATTTAAATAGTGTTACAGGCCACATGTTCCAAAACAACGTTAATTAATTATTTTTTTTATCAATAGTTCGCATTTTGAGTATTGTGTAAATATACCTAAGATTGGATTAAATAAGTATGTATGCATAAGAGGATTTTTATAGGTATCAATGATTATACCAGATTCGGAAGAAGACCGATAATAGAATAATATAATAAAGATAGAAGAAGATAATTATTTAATAAGTTTTGTTATTACCTATAGGGAAAGTAGCGTTTTTAAACCTTTAGCTTTGAACGTAAAATAATGGTAAGAAGCTGTCTTCGTACTGTGCAATATTCAGTTCATAAAATTGTGGAAATATATCGTGTATTTAAAAAAAAAATGTAAAGTTGTGATTTTAAAAGAATAATTTTATATTTGTCCGTTTTGTCTTCGCTAATAGAAATATTTTTTTATCAACCAAAATAGTAATCGACAATTAAACATCGGTTTTTGGTAATTTTTAAGCCGTGAGCCAAAACAAATCAAAAAGTTTAGTAAAAAGCCTTGCATCTTCTTTATCATACTTTAAAATTTAAAAAAATATTTCAATTAATTTAACGTTAAAGCTATTCTTGCATTCATTTCAAAATTCAAAAAACAACTGCGTGCCCAGGAGAAGTGGAAATATCATTAAGACTATCATATGAGCTAACACTTGTAAACTAATATTTAGATTTTTTAACACTTGTAAACTAATATTAGTTACCTATAAAATCTAATAATAATTAAATCATTGTTCAAACTCCCAAACACCAAAGGAGAATTAAAGCATGTATCGATAGTATGAATGCCTTACATTAATACTATGAGTGTGATGAAACACAATGAAAATTTAAAGGCATATTATTTTTATTTCCACTTCAACTGATATTTTATCTATTTTATTTATTTAAAAAAATCCAAAAATATAATTTATACGTAGGTAAATAAGTTTGTTTTCATGTACTATCTCAATCTAATTCGAAATAACGCAATACACGTTGGTAATTATGTAGAAGTAAATAGACTAATATGACTAAATTGACTGAATATATGAAATTTATAATAATATATATACTCAGTATAGGATAAAGGATTAATTATAAATTGTGGTTGAATATTTGGGACTACATATGATAATAACGGACTTGATGAATTACGCTGATTTAATTACAGAAATATTAATAACTGCCGCGATCAAGTTTGCGTAATTTTGATTATTACTTTCATAACATACCAAAGAAAAAGATATAAATATAATTACATTAAAACTGTGTTTAAGTAATTTTTTATGTATTTATTTGCATTAACACGGTATTTACAAGCAAAACTTCACAATTTCAAATTATTAATATATACTAGGTTAGATTTGCATTAATTCACGTCAAACAAAATTTTAATGTTTAATAAATTTATCATGTATAAAGGATTATAAGGCTATTATACAATGTAATTACGTTTGATTCATTGTTTTTATTTAATATGAATAACTATACCGTTAAAAGGAACGTAGGGCAACTTTCAAGTTTTTAATAGTATATCTATTGTAGTTTGGTCAATTTATGAATTATTGAAGCTGTTAAGAGGAGTGTGCCTTCTTTGGTAAGCAAACAAAAATATCTATTTTTCCTTGTTTTAAGGACAAATTGTGAAATCAGCTGGAAAATCTTTAATGAATATAAATAAGTAAGTCGATTTTCTATTTAATAAGACTATTCTTCTTACTTTATATAAGTCATAAGTATTAAAATATGTGGGCGATGATTAAGGTGAAAACCACAACTTTAAAGGGAAATGAAACTATTTGACTCTAGATATGAACGTATGTGCTGATTTTTTCAGCTTACTATATGATCTTTTTTCTATCTGAAATGATGTTACTCTACTCGGGACTCAAAAGACTATGTGAACGAGCTCTTACTAAGCAGAATATTGAGTGAAATTGATATAAAACTATTAATAAGAATTTGGCAATAAATTGTGAACTGAGCTAAGATTTTATTGACAAGATAGTAAAAATATTATTTCAGGTGATTTTAGTTATTAGCTTGGCCAAAAGAAAAATTTGGAAAAAGAAAACTGCGAACCATTTTATCAAAAACAATTTTTTTCAGAACTTGACTGAAAACGAATTTCCTGCGAACGTTTTCCTGCAAAGTGGTTCAAAATGGGTGAAAGTTTTTAAAACTTTCGATTGGATCGGCTCTAATATTTTTCGGCAAAGATAATGTCAAGGTATTTAAAAAAATTGTTTAGGTATGCTCTAAATATTCTTGGGATATTGATCGATATGGATAATATTAAATTTCATCTAATATCAATGGATAATTACCATATACATGAATAGAAAATAATGTGTATTGTATTTCCATAATAACATTATGGTAGTAGTGTTGCAACAATATCCAATCTATTTTGATAGTTAATATCAGTATATCAGTCAAAGGACATGATTCATGAAATGAAGTGTTCTGATGGCAATTATTGTGAAATTTACCGCGTATAAATTTAGATAGCGTCGAATATACCGTATATGTAATTATATTGTACACATTTTTTTGTCTTATTTAGATGTTTTGAAAGTACTTGTCACTGATAAAAACGTGAAGCAATTTGTAAGTAATATGTATAATGGACAAATAAATGAAACTACGTGACGACTCTACTTTCTTTAAGTTCTTTACCACGACCTAGGTTTCGTTGTATTACAACATCTTCAGGTGGGCTATTAGCAAAGATTGTCTTTTTGATTAATCTTTGCTAATACCCCACCTGAAGATGTTGTAATACATTGAAACCTAGGTCGTGGTAAAGAACTTAAAGAAAGTAGAGATAATACTACATCACGTAGTTTCATTTAATTGTGAATAATGAATTTCTACAAAATTAACGCCAAATATATTCAATGTATAATGAAGAAAGTAGATTTTGTTCTTAGACTTGGTTGGTGGTCTTCGTCGACTTGGATCAAATATCAAAGTTACGGGAGTATTTAAATAAACGATTTTGTTCTGAGGAAGTAACGTAATAGAATGATGGATTTGTCCCATTTAGCGAATATTTTTGCTAATCAATATCTACATATAGGTTGACATTAATATTGTATTTTCGATACGACTGGTTATATTATTTTCACAAGATTATTGTAAAATTCAATTTAATTTGGATTCCATTAAATATTCTTCGGTACCAAGGAGAAAAAAGGAAATCTTATTATTTCATCCTGCCCTTCATTCTATGACAGCTTTACAGTTTTTGCCAATCCATGTTCATGAAATATTACAACTAGATGCTTCATGTAGTACGTATATTAAAATACCTCAATTAATATAAAGTAAAAGTAACTAAAAAAGTTTTTTTTTAGAACTTGTTAAAATAATACAAGGTCGTGTTCACAATTTTTTGTTTTAAAATCCCGTTTACAAATTATTAAGCTTCAGACTGACTTGCACTGTAATCTGTTTTTTCAACTATATATTTCTAAAACCTAAAAAGAATTCTAGATTCTAGCACTTTGTTTTTTCTTTAAAACCATTGAAAAAAAATAAAAACAGTGCCAACTATTTTTCATGCAGAGTTTTGTTTTTTTTTTAATAAAATGTAAATTAAATTTTATACATAAATAACTGAGCGCCATCTTTTACAAGAAACTAATCGATTCAAATTAGGTAATCTTCATAAAACGCAATTTTTGTCTAATTTAGGCATATACCTACTTATGGTTTATTTGTTTACATATTTTGATACATACAATGTTACGTATGGTAGACTCATTGCTACGAATTAAATCTCTCATAGCCAACCAAAAGCCAGTCCAGCCCTGTCCTGTGAGCGACCGGCTATCGAACCTGGATCCCCACAGCAAGCATTGTCTTCCAAGACCGAGAGCCTTCTGATCTAAGTGAATTTTAATGTTGATCTGGGGCGCACGATATAGTGAATAGATGTATTTCTTCGGAATCCAACTAACACCTAAAACATTCAGTATGAATTGTTCAATGTACGAGGATTAGTTAGTTTAAAAAAGACGGTGCTTATTCGTGCTCTGTTTCTGTGCCTCTTTTATTATTTCTTTTCCTCTTTATTTCTTTTTTCTCCATTACTTCAATTTGATTTCAATAGCAATAAACGTATATCCATTCATATAAGTGTATGCAGTGTCATAATATATAACATAATATCTACATATTAATTGCTTTTCTTGCTGGCTAGAAGAGCAAGGCTCAGCCTCAATCGCAGACTTAAGACAAACAGAATTTTGTCGGTTACCTTTCGAACATATACAACTAATGCGAAAGAATTTTGAAATAATCGTCGCTGAGTAACCGAGAAAAGTACAGTTGGTACCGGATTTAATGCTAAATAGGATTAATTGCAGATCGCGGAGCAGGAACTTTATAAATAAAATTTGTAACAGACCTAGGATTAAGAAAAAGAAATAGATCTAGGAATAAGCTGGCACAAAAACAGTAACCTCAAACACTCGCTCGTACATACAAACCGCATACGCACAAGTAGACTCACATAAACACATAAACGCATGTATATATATATATATATATATATATATGTATATATAAACTCATTTGCAAAAAAACGGGCACTTATAGGAATAAACCATATCAGAGTTATTTTATTATTATTTGATGCATTTTAGATGGCAATATGATGAGAATATTGTTATTTAATATTGAGATATCGTTTTTATCTACTTCAGTCATTAAAAATGCGAATAAATAAAAAAAAAACGATGTAAAGCCCACAGACAAGCGTTTTCATACTGGTACATCAAAAATGGCTAAAGTTTCATTTTGAATATTTTTTAATTAATTTAACATAAAGTTTTAAAATTTAGTATTGCTAGGCATGCATTCGACAATGTGTTATATTATTTCCTAAGGAATATATTCCCATTCAGCGATGATCTCATTTTAAGGGCTTGAATGTTATCTGGAGCTGGTTTTACGGCCCTGACGCGTCGTTTGAGATTATCCCATATGTGTTCTATCGGATTGAGGTCAAATTCTAGCTGGCCAGTCTAACCGACGAATTCTGGTCTCCTGCATATACGCATCAACGTCTCTAGATCGATGGACGCGAGCGTTGTCGTCCATAAAAATGGACTCGTCTTCAACTGCTGTTAATGCGGGTTGGGCATGAGAAATAAGAACCCTGTTATGTACTTTTGTGCATAAAGTGTGCCATTTTCAATAAAAAATAACTTGGTACGGTTACCTGAGTTAATTCCAGCCCAAAACATTACGGAGCCTCCACCGTAAGGGATAATTTAATCAAAGCACACTTCCGCGAAGCGTTCTCCAGGTCTTCGTAAGACTCGCCGACGTCGATTCTAACCATTAATCGATATAGGAGCTTCACCGAAAAATAAAATACTATTCCAGTCTTGTTGAGTCCATGACGAAAAATTTTGAGCAAATCTCAATCTGGCAGCTCGATGCTCACGGAGCAATGTAATGCCCCGAGCTGGGCGATAGTGTATTTACGACCTGAAGTCTCCTTCTTACTGTCGATAGGCTTGCTCGTGTACCTCTAACGTCTTCGAGGTTCTGTTTGAGATCCACGTACGTAACTTGACGATTTTGTAGCGCTTGACTGACTATGAAGATACACGGGACGACATAATAAATAGAAATTTTATTATGTCGTCCCGCGATTCAGTGCACCGTTTTCTTCCAGAACCGGGCCCTCTACTGACGGAGCCCGTTTCTTGGTATCGTTGTCAGGTCCTTTGGATGGTGGAACGGGTCACATTATATTGCTGAGACACATAATATAAGCTACAGTTACTTATCGTTTTTTCAACCATACTAAGAACAGCAAACAGAAGTGAACTAATGCAGCAAATAGCAGAAATTTAATTAAAGTTTATTCGTTAAAATTAAAAAAACATAACAAATGAAAAAGAACTTAATAGGAATTGGATTTCATTTACCGCCAAAAAATATGTTTTTATTAGTGAAAAAGAATTCCCATTCAAAAAGAATAAATTTCAAATTTAGAAAGTTCGTTTTTATGTGCCAGAATACACTATACCTGCCAGCAACAATTACATTTAATACAACCTCTTAATAAATAATATTTTGTTAATAATATGACAAAATCCAAACCGCCCGTTTTTTATGTAAAATTGTGTATATATATAAAAAATTAGTTCCGCATACTCCTCTTCTCCTAAACAAATATTTTTTATTATTTAGGTTTTAAAGGCTGAAACAGTAAAGGTACCTGAAAAATGCATTTCCTTTGGAGTACAAAAAGCTTTAAGAACTTATCGCTGTTGTCAGTTTTAATGCAAAGCTAACGTATGTCGTTGTCACTTTTAAAGCAAAGCCCGTGATTTTGAATATATTTGATTACATAATCAATACATTGTACAGAGAGGAATATAAGTGTATGGATATAACGGAACTGGATTACACAAATGGAAATTTTATTATATAGGACCAAATTATGAGCTATTATAAAGATTTGCAGAAATCTATCTCGTCTACGTCGTTCAATCAAAACAAATACTAAAATGAGACCAGTGAGGTTTTATAAAAGTAAATTGCCTAATTGTCACTTGATCGAAGATTTTATGAAATTGGTTTGGAAAATTCAGTTGTTTATTGGAAAGAGAGCTCAGTGAGCAGAACGAGACTGTGTATTCTTTAAGTGCTAAATATTTCTTTTGAATGCTCCCTTATGTACAAGTATACAAATATAAATAAAATTGTCAAAATAAAAATAAAACGTTACTGATATATGTTTCATAGAATTATTTGAAAACTTTTAGTTTGTGAAAGGTGATATATTAAACTAATGCATATAAATATGCTTAGATCACGTGCGGAATATTTTATCGTTAAAGTTTTCGATCGATACTATCATGGTAACAACTGGATGAAGTGTCAAAATGAGGCTTCAAACTATCACTGAGACTATTTATATAATCGTTAAGCTAGTTATGCAAGTAAGGGAAAATTATAGTTCTCTTTACTAACAGCGAACTTCATATGGTAACATTAATTGCACGTTTCTTTATTCGATATGCCCACTCAAAGATATTACTCTATAAAAATATTTATTATGTTAGCACTACGTCTTATAACTGTCAGTTAATGAAGTGATAATTGCATTAAATATTTTAAGGAGATATAGCCGTCTATGTCACATCAATATTCGATAAAGTAATCTGATTTTTCGGCTATATAAAAAAAAACATTTGATGGGTTAAAGGAAATTTTATGTCCATAGTTGCAACCCATATATCAACTTAAAAAAAATTTCATTCTTAACATTGCTATACGTACTAAGAGGTAACACTACTAATAAAATTTTATTGTTAATAACACTACTTCTTTATTAATAGAAATTTTCACTACATTCTTGTACTATAATTAAACTAAATATAATAACATACCCATAAGGTAAAGTACAAAATAAAAATAAGTGTATGAAAATTTAATCAGGTCAAAAAACCTATTATTTAATATCAGTATATGTTTGTAAATTACAAATATACAATTCAAATATAATAAAAGTGTAAGAAATTATTCCAAATACTGAATTCAAAATATAATTTTTAATATATGGGTCCTCTAAAATTTTCTTGTAGAAATTATATATCATACTTAATTATTTTAAACAATATTTTAACAAGGTTTTAATTATTATATTTAAAAAATTCGATCTAATGTAGAAACCCCTTATTTTTTTCAAAATGGATATCAACAGAAGATGAAGTGAGCAAAACTGGTAACATTTATTGAGTGCATAGTATTTATTATTTTATTATAAATACTAATAATGTCTATAATCCATTCAGGATTATTAAATTATTAAATAATATTTTAAAAAATGAAATGCTTATGAAACATTATTTCCGACTCACCAATCAACTAGCCACTTTGTGAGTTTCTTGTCGATGATCAAGTTTCATAGCATTTCTGATTTGAAGTCAAAGTGAATTTGCCAATGGTATTGGAACAACAATTCGTAAAGTTGCTCGATCGTCTTATGCCATTAATAGAATTTCATCTAAAAGTTTCTTATGAAATAGATTAAAAAGTACATTTAAATAATAAAAAAACTCACTTGAAAAGAATTCTTCTTAACTATTGATTTTATATTATATGTCTATGTACAAATAGATATGAAAAGTGTTTACGTCATTGATATTAAATAAAAAAGTAAGCGACGTCGTGCTGAATTTCTTGTAAGAATACTTAGTCTGGTTTGAAGAAAAAATAAAGCTTTGGTTGAAATAATCTGTCCCAAATAAGTCACAAATGTTCCCAAACTAATCCAAGGAAAAGAGATATAAACCGCCAAATGTTCATAAATATTGTACGAATAAGTTTTGTTGTCACAGTTTGCAGGAAAAAACTGAATCGGCAGCACGTATGTACACATTGACGTACGGATTATCCTCTCAATTCAATACCATATTCGTCGCCGTTAGCCCATGATTTGGCAACCTGCAAACTTAGTAACTCGGTCTCAATATTTACTACGAAATATTAATTTATCCTTTCTACGTGCGCAGAAGGGTGCTCAAAAATAGATTGAGAAAATTCTTTGCTATTTTGAAATCGATTTTCGAAGTCTTTTTACGGTTATGTATTTAATATCAATGACGTAAGTAAAATAAAGTCATTAAATTGGTGTGTAATAATCTTATTTTACTTACTATTATCTCGTATTTTGAAATTCATAGCAACGACAAGTTTAATTCGAAGAAACTTAGTACAATAATTTCATTAGATCACAAGGGCCTACATTTCGTCGAATAGAATACCAATTACGATACGTATCACTGTTTCACTTGTCTCTTTAAAATATATCTAAGTTGATATTTGTGGGATCAGTCCCTTAGAGTTTGAATAAATTTACATATTATAAATTCATTTTATGCAACACAAAATAATATCTGGCCAAATAAACAAAGTTTATAAAATAAAAGACACAAAATACTTTTGCAGGCAGGTTAACTCAGAATTCATTTAACGAAATAATTAACAATACAGATATTTTTGTTAACTGCGATTATACATAGTATTAAAATTTTAATAAATGTATCAACAGAACTTTCCCTATTTTTTATAATCCCGGCGTCGTATTATTAAACATATCACTTTTGATAAAATCTGACATCTCTTAAAATTACTGACTCGTTCTCGTCAAAAGTGTATGTTAAACTATGCGCGTTATTAAAAACTATTATTATATTGTCGTTGCTAAAATAAATTTAAAAGTTTATTGAGAATATGTGAAGTGTAGAGATATCACCTATCTCATTCGATCTTATCGGAAAAAATATACATTACTAAAATGACGTCACTATTCAGTATTATCAGCTCTGTTGAAACGTTAAGTTTAACCATTTATAACCTAGTCCAATTTCTAAGATATATATAGATTTTTATTACTCTTCGCCAGCTTTCGCCTTGAAAGTGAATTATTTGTAATTAATTCAATAATTTCTTTTCCACTTTAATTTAAAACAAGATCGTTATCGTAAGGAACAGGATACAACGTTTTTAAAGGTGTAAAACATATGTAACATTATATCAACAGAAGAGTTTTACTTCAAAGTGAGATTTTCAATGATTAGCGATTGAATTAAGTATAAATCTAAATGTATTACTAATTCTATTCCCATAACTTTAATTACGTAAGACATGAGATTGACTCATCGTTGTTGCTGGGAATTCTGTGTAATTTTTCATACATATAGAGTCATATTTAGAAGTTATTAATCATTTATTAATATTTCCTGTGATAACCAGTTATTTTAGTGTTTAAAGTGTTTTAGTACCTATGTTATTGTTATATTTAAATGGGTCTAACCCATTTAAATATAACAATATTTAATAACGGATAAACTCAGGATAAATACATCAAAAAATATCAGAAAGCAAAAAGAAAAAATATTTATATGTTTCATCCTAACTATTTATTTAATAAGCCATAAATAATTTTCAGTATAAAAAATTTGGAAATTACATGTAAATAATTTTAAAATCAATGCCAATCGTGCCGCAACTTATTATGGGATATAACTTTTGAGATTTTATTAAGAATAATATTATTCCACGCTTTAAAGATTCAAAAATTCACGGAGAGACATTGCTTTTATTTCAACGTCTAAAGAAAATATTTCTTAATATATATATATATATATATATATATATATGTATATATATACACTATATGTATATGTATATATATATATATATATATATATACATATATAAATTTGCTTTCTGTAGAAAATTTAATCGCGGTAAAAAATAATTGAGACGCTCAACATATATTGCAATAAAATAATGTTTTGTTCCACTCTAAATTTAATCTAATATCGCATCAGTAATACGGGTATATGACAGGCATTAGCGAATAATAAGTTTTAGCGGAATATTACTTTTTAATTAAAGGTATTAAAACTTTCTTTATTTTTTGCATACATGTTTTCAAAACTTGGTTTTTATGGAAAATTTAATCTCGCTAAAAAAAAATAATCGAGATCCCTGACATTATTATGCTTTGAAAAACTTTAATTTTTTCCTTACTTGTTTAAGTCTAATCCCAAGTCACGTCTGTAATATGATACATGATAGGCATAAAGCATGAACGATTACTTTAAAAGATTAACCATATTGACAGCACTCGAAAGTTACAATCACGATAGAAAAACCGAGTAGATTTCCACTTGCGGACTGAGGTAATTACCGGTAATTAAAAATCAATTTTCATCTAGCCTGATTAATTTATTATATCAAAGGCCGATCCGCAGCTGTGGTTAAATTTTAGAATTTTTAATATATATTAAATTATGGCTTAGTATATTAACTGAAAAATATGTCTGTTTTCGTGCACAGTCTGTTGAAAATGATCATTAAGTAATCACCAATCTAAAAATTAATGAGGAAATTTCAAAAGTGATTGAATTTAATACTATTTTTCCAACATCATTTACTGTTAAGAGGTTAGATATATCTTCAGTTTATTGACATGTCAGTTAATATCGATGATACAGAAATGAATGCAACCATTAATATATATTAATATGTATTTATTGTTGTATATATTAATATGTATTTATATAAAGTCGAGCATATCTTGAGGACTGGTCAATATATCTATCACTCATATAACACTCTTAGTACTTCTGTTGTTAATGTATTTGCTCTATGCTTTATTAATATAACATAATATATTAAGTAGAAGTTCTTTTACCAATAATGTTGTGAGGAATTTATAATTAAATTAAGTAAAATATTTTCAAACTTAATATGTAGATTGCTCGTATTGTTTTTAACATTCAGTATTACTTGTTGAAAAATTTTACACAATGTACAGTATCCGAGTTTTTAAATGTTTAGAGTTTTTAAATTTACTGAATGTATAAGATACTTGAAACAAGTTTACGATATTTAAATGAAAACCATTATTTTTATTTAAATTTAGAAAAATAACATAGAAATCAGATATGTCAGAATTTCATAAAACTGTATCTTCTATGAGAAAATAAATCTTGAAAAAAATGATTTTACCCTGACAGTTACTTTATGAATTTTATCTTCCTCCAAGATAAAATTCTTAAAGTAATTCATAATATGTAAATTCATAATATAAAATAAAGTGAGAAATTTCATAATCAATACCTCTATGCTGAAAATAATTTAAAGTAAAAAATATTGGGTTTATTTCCCATAAATGTGCCATCACCCTAATGAATCATCAAATTTTGTCGTGGCTAATAACTAATTCATAAAATATGTATTATGTTGCTGTCACACGTTGTTACCCCCAAAACGGTAGAAACACAATGAAAAAGGAAAAGAAAACGTGAAATGTCCATTTAAACATTGTAATTCTATTTAAATATGTTGAATAGAATATTCTTTTATAACATATTGTTGAAGTTATCGTGGAAAAAGAAACAATTTTCCCCCTTCTTTACTTCCCTACCTTTATGAAATCTAATAAAATAAGTTACAAATTTTAATCGTTCTCAAAGTGTGGCCTCACTAACACAAAAAAAAATTAAATCTAACATATGGTTAGCTCTAGATTAGCGCAAACCAACAAATAAAAACTAACCTACTGTGTTGAATCCATCAGCAAAAAAAAAATGACATAAACAGGGCGTCTCCTGCGGTTTTAAACAATAGTATATGAATATTTTACTTTAACAATTTCTTTTATTGAGTAATATAGAATAGACGAAATGATATGCAATAGATGGTATTAAATAATTAATGAGTTTAATTTTATTTCTCTATACCAGCTGTTGTTTAAATCAGAAACTAAACCGTTAGTGACACGTTATCTGTCAAAAATGCGCCGGAAAAGGTATTTCGTCTAACCATAATTAATTTGCTAGCACGCGCAAGACCAATCGTAATAAATAAGCTTGAGCTTATACACGAGTAAATGAAAAATTACTATATTAATATTAGTTACGAATATTAATATTAATGATAGAATCTAATGTCGAGAAGATAATGGAATTTGAAAGTTAATTGAGGATTTTGCACAATAACTATGTTTTCCCTTCTGCACTTATCGCAGAAAATAATTAAGTCCTTTTTATTCTCTCTATTGTTCAGCCTATTATAGTCTTCTGTCGCTCAAAACATTTAAATTGTTACAATTTAAAATATCAGATAGACGTACATTGCGAACTTAGAAATATTGTTCAATTCAGAAAATGTTTGATAATTTAAAAATTTTATTCAACAATTCTTTTGGGGTGCAATTTTTAAGCATTTTCCCGAAGAAATATTAAATAAATTCTTAAAAAAAATAGATCACAAGAACTATTGTATTTGTGCTTCAATAAATTTTTCATTCGAAACTGTAAGTGATTCTTGCAAATTTTGTTTTGTCATTTTACCCTTTGAAATTAACACTGAACTAAAAACGAACTTTTTACATTTCACGTGTGTAATTTCCGCTACTTTATATCTTTTTGCTAAATTTAAAATTTTTACATCGAATAGTTTCTGAAAAAAAATCGCTTGTAATAGACGGATAGACAGATGCACGGACTCACTGTCCAGTAAAGGTTTCTTGTCTTAGTACGGAACCCTAAAAATAAGGAAAGTTCAACTATAAACATATCTCACCACTGATCACGATATTTTTAAATTTTAATATTCTTGTATTAAAAACACCACAAATAAGTGGCAAAGTACATTATTTATTTTACACAGACATATTTAAATATAAATGATTCCTAAAGTCTACATTTCGATAATCCATTTGAAAGTAGCTTGCGTCGAGTATAATAATAAAAACACTAATATATCCTTAATTAAACAAGTAATTGACTAAACCCCACTTGAGTTGGGTTTGCGGAAATACTGATTTTAGGCACTTATTAAGCAAAAAGTTGTCAATTGAATATTACGTTTCTTTAAAATCTGATTTGACACTGTTCCGGCCTGTGTAGTGATAAGAAATCTTAATTTATTACTTAAAATTTAGCACGCTTGAAGTTGATGGATTGTGCTCGTAGAGAAGGCTGTTTATTCTCTGATCTGATTTGAATTAAGCACATTTACTTTACAAAAACTTTTGAGGTCGATTATACTGATTTAAAGAATTATAGAATACAAGGACCACCCTGCAAGTAAAATATTTAAATACGGTAACACATGAAGCATTAAAGTGTCATCATACTGAAAGTATGATTAATTTTTTTTTAAGTTTGCATGATTTTCTTTTAGTTTGCAGAATCTAATTTCGTATTTTATGAGCCATCAATAAATGTTCAATTTATTTGATGCAAAAATTTATTTATGATCTATTTTTTTATATGGGCACATATTTAAGTCAGAAATAGTGCCAATCTCATTTTCATTTATATTTGAACATATCGTTTTTAAGTCAGAACAATACCATGTATTTTGAGAAAAATTTATGTTAATAGACCGTGTCGCTCAATGTTCTGATTCAATTGTCTCGTAAAAAATGACCACAAAATATTTCTACAGCTTTTGGTGCCAACGAGTGAATTAAGAGTTAAAATCTAAGGTTTACAGAGGAAATATCAAGGCTAACCTAATATACTGTTTCTATTTATAATTCTATATAATTCTATTTATATCTATAATAAATTGATTTGCCAATATTTTCTATATTTAATGCTCCGAATACCATTTAAAACTCTCTGAAACTAGTACCACGTAAAAAAATATGCTGGATTATTTTATAAAAAAAAAGACGAGGAAAAACGTTATTAATAAAGTCATTTCTTTCCGACCATTATATTCAGGTATACTTAAAACATATTTCAATCATTTTACTGATGTTGATTGACGTGATTCAATAAACTTATTTCTAGAATTCATACTTTGTTATGCGACTATATAATAAATACGTCTTGACCCATTCATACGATGACCGCTTAAGGACGCTATCGCAGATTATATGAATGAAAAATTGCCTCCTCCAAACGTGGCTGGATTATGATATTAATATTTAATCGACATTATTATGATATCGCTTTTCGTATCATGCTTGTTAGCTTTGATGAATGAGATGTAATTACTAAGTGTAATTTAGAAAAAAGCCGATTGGGTCGTATTTACGTTTTGTAAATATTTTCTGTATGCCTTATCATATCTGTTTATTTAACATATGTTTGAAGTTGTGGTATTTGTCGAGCAATTGATATTCATTAATGTATAAATTATAATGCTTTATAAGCATTTGATTTTATTTCATTTTCTAATAAAATAAATTAGAATTATTCTCATGTTTAAATCAAATACGTTGCGAGAGATTTACTACTGTAGTACAAGATATTGAAATTACACCATTTTGATATTTTGGCTCTGTGGAATGAATAGTAATTTATGCATCTAATTAAATCAGATTCGTGGCATCCATTATACTCGAAGATATTTTAAGGCATAGAAATTTAGGGCCATTATTATAATCCGTTGATTTACCTATCTCCATATCAGATAGGAATGAAAATATGTTTCTTAGTTGTATTAACACTTTGGAAAACTAAGTACCGTTCTAGCTTTAAAATTAAAGAAAAGAAATTTTTAACAAATTTTATCTTTCCAGAAAATTAAAAACATAAAATAACTTTTATACGTAGTTATTATTAAAAATTTTTTAGGCCTTTTGCTTAATAGAGATTTATGTTATAAATTTGCAGTTTGTGTTCAAATAATTCAACAGACTTGAATTTACTAGGAATTTTTTTTTATTTTGTAGTTACTATAACATATAATTTAGTATTTTGCTGTAATACATCTGTCACACCAAAAAAGAAACGTTGAAGACGTGCTTGTGCGTTGATCGTCTTGTCACATTTGGTGTTTGATGGACGAAACGTAACAAGATGATCGTCGGTAGACCTCTTTATTTCCATTCAATAGCACCGCAAGGTATTTTATAAGCCGCAAGCAAGGGCTATCTAAATTTTATATAGTGCTTAACAGTCCCATTCTATTTTTTTGATAAACGACTGCCCTTACGGTGACGGGTGCCACTTCCATTTCTAACGACCAGACACGAGCAACTACTTCTTGCTTATCCACATCACGGCAATGAAACAACGTACTTTCTTCGAACGAGTCACATTTATGTTTCATGGCAGCGACCGGGGGTTAAAAATCTGACGTCATCATGATGAGCACTATGAACCGGTTTCAATAGATCAGTTTCTCTATTCAATGGTAGATAAGTAATGGTTTGGAATGGAATAATTTTCTGTACACTTACACCTTTTTTTACATTAATTAATGATTCTGCAAATGCTGACCGCTATAGAACATATATACACAGAACAGCTATAGGTTCAGATTTTCTTGTTTCCTATTGAAACTCTTTAGATTTTTCAGCGTTTCGGGAATCGCTTTTCTCATAAATTATAATGCACGGCCCCATATACTGCAATCGTCATGCATAGCTTCATGAGAAAAAAATATCCCTGTCTTCTGGTGTTCATAAATGACCACGGATTTAAACCCAATTGAGTATGTTTGGCATATAATTGGCAATTACGACAGTTATTTCCAAACCTGCAATAACTCAATCAGTTGGTATATGCACTTGATTAGATGCACAAGATTAACGGACTACGGGGTCTCACCTCTCTGGAACTATGAAGCGACTGTATGGGAGAGGAGTTTGAAATAATTAGATATTACCGAACTAACGCACTGCGAGATCTCGTCTCTTTGCGTACCGTCGAGTCTCATCTCTTCATAAATGCTGATTTTGCTACCAAAATTTATTTAATGGGACTATTTTGTTTGAAATGACATTTTCAATACAAAAAACTTGTCAAAGTCCTTTAAATTTTCCCTTTACCTATTCTCGATGATAGCGTAGAGAGATACAGAGAGAGATTGATGCGAGAAAAGTGAATGTTGAATGAATGTAGCTTTCGAATGAGTCCTAATTTATCCAAATCGGATAATTTTTTTGCAGACATATAGGGCTCAAAGCCAGGAAAGTTTTAAATTTTTTTTACTATACTTCGGTTTTGAACACTTTTTAATGTAGTATGTCAACATGAAATTATATTACTGTTCTACAAATATAGGACAATGTAAATTTTAGCTTCAATATTACATTGTCATTTTCATTAAATATAAAAATACTGTTATATTTTCTTTGTTTAATAGTACAGGTTTTCTTAATAAACAAATGTACTCGAGTGAAAATATTGATATTCCTTCGTGAAAAAAAAATAATTGTTTTCTATACTTTATCTTATAATTTGTGTATAAAAACCATACGTTATTTCGATCCAAGTGGAAAAGAAACTTAAATGACCTGTTCGCGTATTTTCTTATATTATATAAGAAATGCAAAGTTATTATTTTAATTTTGAGTCAGACATAGATCTCCATAGTGATTAAAAACTTGAAATACAAGTTCAAACATATAAAAAATTAGAGCATGTGTGAATATATATATATATATATATATATATACATATAGCTATATGTAAATATATACACACACACACACACAAACACACATATATATATATATATATATATATATATATATATATGTATATATTTATAATATTTTAGTATTCTTGAGAAAATTGCTGTGCAATTGATGTAAATTTAAGGGAACACGCTTAATTAAAACTAATTACATAAATATTATTAGGAGATAATTTTTACAAGTGTGATGTGGAACGAGTCTTTTTCTGAGTATAACACATAAACCTTCGTACATATATTGGTAAAACAATAAAATGCCAAACTGATTTCAGTTGTTTTATTTTTATTATATTTTAATTGTTGGTGTTTATGACTATAGCATGATGTTAACATTAATACGAATATAGGCTATGTCTACCAGTTCCGATAAAACCAAGCATAAATTTAACAGAAAAATCAACTATTGCGGAGATCTTGCTTGATGAAGTTCGGGTTGATTACAATCTATATATAATATATGGCATACCTAAAAAGCAGAGGGAACTGCTGTACGATGTCGTCGTAGCAGGATGTCTAAACGTATAGATGTGTTTGTGTATGGTAAAAGTTGTACAGTGACGTAGAATTAACTGCCTTTAATAAAATTATGTAGAATGCATGTTTTAAAAACGACCTTTTTCCCGTATTCTATCATGACCTGCATTCGTCTATTGTAAATACAGAATTTTTACTTAATATACCAAAACAATTCTTAACTACGCGTTCTGCTCGAAGCAGGCTATAATTAAACTGATTTTTTTAGTTTCATTAACTTAGTGTAATACTGGATCTACACTTTAACGCGAAAGTTTTATCATCTAGTATCAACAATGGAACCCCTATATTTGCTCTAGGCAAATATTTTCTCTTAGGACTGTTAAATATGGTAAGATGAAAAGCTTTCCAGCGTTGATCTAGCAAAAGCGCCGCTATCCGTACTTTTTACTTATTTATTTATTATTTATTTATTTATCTACTTTAATGTATCTAATTGATACATATGACGGACTTATTGCTACAAGAGCAATCTCTTACAGCCAACCACAACACCAGTCCAGCCCCGTTCTACGAACGGCCGGGAATCGAACCCGGGTCGCCGCGGTGGCCGTATGCCTTGTGATCAACCCAACACACCATGGCGACATTTGCACGACTTATGCACCACATTTAAAGAAATCGTAATAAAATTATTAGATACAATTATAATTTGTATCAACTAAGAGTAAAGTAGAGAAGCCATAAAGAACTAAAAACACGATTTTACAAAATACAGCAGTAAAAGAAAAAAATAATTATCGAACTAGTTTTCTCTCTTTACTCAGTAAGGACTTTAGTGCAAGCCATGTTTGTTATTGAGTATAGGTATTTTGGTATTGAGTATAGGTAGGTTGTTTTGATATCTTATTAAAATGTTAAGTATACTATGCACTTACCATTAATTTGAGAAGAAAAATATTTTTTTTTTGAGAAAAGGCACCCCACACTTTTACACTCAAATACTTGCATTAGGTATACTCAATAACAACTTACTTAGGCTTACGCTAAAGTCCTTATTAAGCACACGAAAAAAACGGGTTTGGTAATTATTTTTTTCATTTTAGTGCAGTATTTTTGAAAGGCGGGTTCTTTTTGGTTTTTTAAAGCATTAATTTATTTTTATTTTTTTATTCTTGTTTTTGCTTTGACGGTTAATTTTTTTCTTGTCAATTTCAATAAATAGTTCTATTTTCATCGGTTCTAGATAAGTATGAGAAATTTAATTGAATAATTGTACTAATATTTTTTTAGTCTTTTTTTATTTTAACTTAACTTTTTTTTGTTTTATAAAATTATTTTATTGTCATCAATTCTCGATACATGTGCAAAATTTAAAATAAGTCGCACATCAGGAAGGGGAGCGGGTGAAAATATAATGGAAAAATTTCGTTATTTTCTTTGGTCATTCTTGTTTTATGATCAATTTTTTTATATGTTTTATTAAATTATTGTATTGTCATTAGAACTACGCACACCTGCCAAGTTTTATAATAATACAATAATTATAAATGCATGAAATTTAGTTCCACAGATTCCATCACATAGTTATGTACATGTCAAATTAAAAAAAAAACGTGTTGAAGAAATTAGTTTTTCTCTTGGTATCAGCTTTCCGAAAAATTATTATTACTTGTTATGACATTACTTTAAATTTTTTTGAATTGTATTTTGAAATAAAATGATGTTATGCAAAAGAACACACAAAATTATGATTAAAATTAAATCTGAATGTATTCTCTACGTGCTTTTCTTCTGCCATGTCTGATATAATGACAATGAAAGCCAAGTTTCCAAATGGATATTGTCCTTAGAGTCATGTCCTACAGTAAGGCCATTGATAAATATATACGTCCGTACCACATATTGTTTTGAAAAATGGAGACGGTGTTTGCGTGTACAAACATGCGGAGTATAACTGCATACTATGCGCGTACTATCGTTGTCAGAATGGGCATGTGGTGCCTTATAACGGTAACAGATCGTTGGTGACTCAATTCAATGGGCTTTGAAGTCAGGACAGATACGCTGAATGCTATGCAACGTTTCTGTGTTAGCTTCGATACGATCCGATGACAATAATATACGCTGTGGCAGTTTTTGGGGTCTTGACGCTATTTTACACCTTAATATTATAATAGGCAAAAAAGATAAACATCTGAAAGTTGACAGTTTACTAATATAATAAGCAATATGTAAACATACATAAATATCTTAAATATGTAACCGGCAATTATTTAACTTTTTTGTTGCAAAAGTTCATAGCTGTCTTAAACAAAATAAAGTATTATAATGGGTTGATATATGGGTAGAGAGACGGACGAACGTACTTGACAAGATTATGAGTACGAAGTTTCCTTTCATGTTATTTGACTAGGTAACACAAAAACGGCACTAAAGCTCAATGAAAAATTAGAGGCGATGAATTAATATATAAAATATTAAAAATAAGTATAAAATATATAAGTATGTAATGACCAAATTAGGTACGATGTTATGAATCAATAGCCTTAAATCCATATTATCCAGTTATAAATCAATAGCATTAATCCATCAATAACCTTAATACCAATCAAAAGTAATTGATGTGACTGTAGCCAGCTCTTTTTTTTTGAGACGTGTCATCGCATAATTCTACGAGTCCTCCAACCATTGTTTACAAGGCTTCTCTAACGCCTATATCCACACACACGGTCAGGACTCTCAGTCAGATTTTACTGACAGTTAAACGCGACCGTGCAATGGGATACGGTCGGTAAAATAGATTCTTATTTCGCCTCGACTGATTGGCGTTGAGATGAATTAGCATTTTTAATTTTTCGTGTTTAAATAATAATTATTAAAGGTTCCTTATCAAAAAAGAGAGAAAATGGAACATATGAAAGATCATTGATATGTCCATTTATAAGATATATAAATATATATAAATCATTATAACATTTATTTCAAATTATTTCACGATCTAAGCTTTTGTTGCAAAGATGCATGATGTGTCCTAATAGTATTCTGGTTAAAAGCATAGAATCAAAAATACAGTTTTAAGATTCGTACAGATCTCAGCGTTCTCAAAGTTTAAAATAATATTTCATATTGATACTGAAAAAAATCGGTAATTAAAGTAATTGACATAGTAATCTTATTTTAACATTTTATTAAACCGAGAAAGACAATCCATTTAAAGCCATGACTAACTAAAATGTTATCCCAAGCTCGGTTTCATTTGTTTGAAAACTATATAAATTATTTTTTTATTTCACGAGAATATCTATCACCACTATCTGAACCATAGGTTAAGTACCAAGTTCATTACTCTGACGTCAACTACCTCTCTTGACTAACTTCAAGCGGCTGTTGTCTGCGAAATGGTGCTGCATCAGAGAAGATAATGAATTGTTGGTAAAGTTTAGTTTATTTCTTTAAAGTTTAACGTGACGTAAAGTTGGTAAATAATATTTACAATATAGGCTACCTGCGTGATCAATAATTATTAATGTCGAAATATAATATACCAAAACTTACACAAATAATTTTAGTGAACCTAATAATATTCGTTAATTTCAAGTGGTGGCATTTGTCTACTAGTTCAAAAGTAACTAAAAAAACAAAAAATTAAAAATTTAATAAATACATTTTTCAGTTAATTTCAATGAAAGAGAACAACATTTTATTGTCGTTAATTAATAAATATGTAATTATCATTAAATTAACTTAAAAATAATTAATATCAGTTTCTTTTTAATAGTCCATATTCTTTTTAAGTTCCATAACCAAAGCAAAGAGAGAATCTTTGTATCAGATGCCTTTACGGCCGTCGTTCACAATTTCTTTTCGCGGAAACCCCTTGACATAGAAACTTTAAATTTTGGCATTGTAAGAAAAACAATTAGCGTGTGTGTACTTTAGTATCTAAAATTCGAAACTATTCATTTGAAAATTTTGAAGAAGGCAAACTGAGGGCTTGATTTTTTTAAATTCACTATATCGTGTTATTATCAAAAAACTTGTTAACTTCTCTATAATGACTCTAAAATAGTTAAATGTGGAGTTAAAAGTATGTCTGAACTCTCAGAAGCTTTTTACACTAAAAGAGGCCTAAGAAAGGGCGATGCTCTCGCTTGCCTGTTTTTTAACATTGCTCTTGAAAAAACAATTAGAGATACCGGAATTATAATAAGAGGTACAATTTTACAGAGGTCCTTATAGATTTTGGCCTATGCCGATGACATTGACATTATCGGCAGAAGCAAACAGGCTATTGTTGATGCCTTCGCTAGTGGCTACAGCTATGGATATTAGACTAACCATAAATGAGAGAAAGACAAAACTCATGACAGTAAGAGGTAGATCTTATATTTCCCTCCCACTACAGATAAATACTTATGTCTTCGAATATTTTGACCTTTCTACATATCTTGGTTCTGTCATTCCTCATAGAAACCATATCAAGCCTAAAATTGACAAGAAATTGTATATGGCTAATAGGTGTTACTTCAGCCAAAGGAATTTTCTGTAGTATAAACTTTAAAACGGGAAACAAAAATTTCTGAAGTATAAACTTTTAAAACTGGAAATAAAAATTAATATTTACACTACTCTTATTAGACGAATAATTCTGTGTGACATTGAACTTTGGCCTTTATCAAAAGCAGATGAAGATTGACATGTTATTTTTGAAAGAAAAATACTTCGTAAAATATTTGGTCCTTTCAAAGAAAATAAGAAATGGAGAATTTTGTTTAATCATGAAATTTATAGAAAATTTTAACAACCAAATATTGTCCGAGTCGTTAAATCATTTCGTATCTGGTGGCTCCGGCACATTTTTAGATTTGAAGACAACAACCCGGTCAGGAAAGTGACCTTTGTCAATTAGGAGGGCACCAAAAAAGAGGAAGATCTTCTACAAGATGGATTGATTGTGTCGAGAATGATTTTAAAATTTCAAAAATTCAATGCTGGCGGGAGGTTGCCGCTGACCGGAACCTCTGGAGAAAGCTTATCGAGAGAACCTTAATCTGTAATAGGTTGTAGTGCTAACCAAGAAGGACGTAGTGTTATACAATATAAAGTGTTATATTATCATAGATATATAGAAATATATCCAGAAAAATGTGTTTTCCATTCCTTATTTCGAAAATAAATTAAGCTAAAATTATGAAGTAATATAGGTTTTTAGAAGTATACGCCACGATTGTACCATATTAAGCAATATACACACACACACATATATATATATATATATATATATATATATATGTATGTGTGCATATATATATATATATATATATATATATATATATATATATATATAGATACACATATGTATGTTTTCCTAAATTCACAGGCGATTCTCTCGGAAACCATAGAGCCCAAAAATTTGAAATTAGGCATAGTAGTACACCTTATTAACCGATATAATTTGACCTACATAACACAAATAAGATTAAAGAGTGGGTAAATAGAAGTATATTTTTTTATTTTATACATTACGTGGAGTTTGGAATGTACTTTATAGTCACTTGACACATGGAGCAGAAAATTATTTAGAGCGAATCTAATCAAAACACGTCTAATGACGAATAGAGAAACAATACCCATAATAATGGAATCAGATATTTTTGGAAACTGCTTTTTCTTATAATAGCAAATAATATTTATAAATCAACTCCTTATTATGAGAAGACAGATGACTTGAAATGAAGGTGATAATGATCAAATAAGTGACACAATTGAATCAAATCATCATATAAATCAGCGGAGATTGCTGCGAGGTTAAATCACACATAATAATTGACAATTGCTTAAATTGCCTTGAACTAATTACGAAGCATGTTATATAAGTCGAATTTAAATATGGTTCACTTAATACTTCCGACGTGGATCTCATAATCAATAAATATTCAATTAATACTTGCGATATATATCTCATATTCAAATTGTATGAATTATAAATTATGATTACAAATTGATCAGCTGAAATAACATCAATATATGACCATCATGGTCCGAGTGTAACGAAACAACACAAGCAGTATTATCAAATTGCATCAAACTAAAAGGTAATGCAGTCAAATTGGTGAGAATACAAATATGTTTTGTGTTTTATAAAGGGAAAGATGGGAAAATTGAAGGTTCAGTTTCATTGTGGAATCCATCTGGAACGTTACTTTTGAAGTTGTTTGGTGTGTTTTTTTACAGTTTACTAACACATTTTGATGAATATAATTTTGTTTTCATTCAAATATTGAAGCTAAATACCTCTTTCAGGTAAATATCCATTTCTAACTGTTCCAAATGTTTCCACACCTTTAAATATATTTAAATATCAAACGCTTATTAAAACTGCTAATAAAAATAAACTTTGTCAATTCAAGTTCGTTGGTTTTTGGTTATTTATAATTTTATGCTGCTTAAGAATATACCAAAAATCGGCTTACAAATACAGTTACCATTACGATGTGATAAGATTTCAAAAGAATGGAGATGAAACTTTGAAGTTTTAAGAATTGTTACAATGATTACCAACTACTGCAATACAACCACCGGCACCTGATTTTATTCTTTTTGAACGTTCCATTGAATTTGTAAGGCAGAATGTGAGTCAGTTTATGGATATAGAAAAAGTGATAAAATTATTCGGTAGCTCGGTTATAATGCAAGTGAACTTACTCTTTGTATTATAACTGAGCTGTTTGAATGCGTCGTCGATATTTTCTGCTGTTAAAGTGTGTTTAAGGAAATAGGTCTGTAGAAATTAGGTCTTAATAAAAAGCACGAGTGGAACTCATTCTAGAAAGTTTCCATACAGAGTTTGGTTAAATACCAAACATTTAATGGCAAGTAATATTCCCATTAACCTACTTAACAAATTTTAATTTCTTTGAACGAAAATATATTGCCCACTATATTTTCCACAGGCTTATATTAAAAAATAGTTAAAAAGTAGATTTTTATTCGCTCTTAAAAAATTTTTTTTTATTTGGAGTATCCTTAGTAAAGCTTTTGCTAAAAAACTGTAGACAAAAAGCTATTGTTTAAAGGTATTGAATTCATATCAAATTCATTTTCTTCTACACACAGTACTTAGTTCATCTAATACAATGGCGTCAGTTCATGTTTCTCAGTGACATTTCAATAAGTGACTAAAGAAAATAGACGGGCATGGACGACCAGCGCGGTGAGAAGTTTTAAATTTATTTAAAACTTTATTTTACATTATATGTGGAACTGTCTACTAGTGTAATTTAAATATTATACTATTGAAATTGTTTTTTATTTGAATATCGTTTCAAACAAATCAATTTTCAAACTTTCTGCTCGACTAAACCCAGAAAGAATTGGATTTTTATTTCTTAATTCATAAGTCTTTAGAATAACAATAGACCTAATCTGAAAATAAAATCAAATGAAAATTAATTGCTCTGCGGCAATGCTAATGAAAACAGTTTTTCGTCACCTACATATTGTAAGCATTAATCTAACAACCAAAAATATTACCACTAATAATACAACACTGAAACCATAGCTGAGACGATCTTTCTCCGCTACGAAAATATTTAAATTTTCTACAGATTATGTAAATGTTGGTATATCTAACTTCTTATCAAATCATATTTACCGTTGAAATAAGCCGTTTTAAAATACCATTGAAATACCTATTATTTTGCGTAACTTCGTTTGAAGTTATAATGAGGCTTATAAAATGTTATCTGGATCTGTAATTTGTGTCTTTATGGGGAATAATTTGAATAAAACATGTGTACAACTAAAATATTGTACAAGTTTTATAGGATAAGGACATGTAATTAAGTAAGAGTGTGTTCGGAATAGTTGCGTCTATGTTTTGTCATCACTATAAGTGAGGCTGTGGTCAATCATAAAGTAATAACTGTAATTTGGATGTATAAGAGAGCGATGTGGAATTTTGGAGACATATGAGATTGAATATATATTTTGAGTAAGATTTTATAATGTTCATGTAAAAGCAAATATTCAAAACACTTTGGCAATAATTGAATATTACGACAAAAAAGATAATCACCCATGTTGCTCCTATGAAAATATGAAAGATTTGACTCCAATTTTACCTCTTGTGGCTTACGTACAAGAAGTATGCCAAACAGGTTTTACTCTATTTATAATGTTACTTTCTTCATACAAAATTAATAAAAAATCTGGTTTTAAATTTTTTCAAGAAATAAGATGCGCCGGATCTGAGGCTATGTTCAATTTAGAGACTAAAGCAAAAATTATCGCGGTCGATGGTCGATTTCAAACAATTTACTGAACTGCTAGAGATAGCATCAATTAAAAACTTAGAGGCTTGCCTAATCTTGCTTGAAGTCGTATCTTATCTAACATCGCCAAATTTTTCTAACTAACTGGGCCAGTTACTTATGAATTCGTAAATTGTAAATACGGAAAACACCTACTGGAAGGTGGTCGAAAGTAGAAAAGCAGCTGATACATTTGGACACCAAAATAGTTCCCATTTAACTGAACAAATGATAGAAGTTTTAGATGCTAAATAATTTTTGGAAAATAGTTTAGCACCTTCCAAAATATCTATACATATAAAAAACTGTAGGATAGTAAATTCTGTACATGGAAAATATTTTAAAAGACTAATTTAGAGTATAGAGTGATAGTAGAAGCCACAAAACTATTTATTTTTAGAATTTTTGTCTGTCTCTGTGTTAATTTCTTCTTCATTCATACGAAAACTACTGCACGGATTTTGATGAAATTTGATATGGTAATAGTTTATACCTTCGAGAAATATAGCATAATTTTTATTTGGATATTACAGATATAAAAATACTCTGTCTTGGTTATTATTACCGTATTGATACGGCCAACGCAACCATAAGGGTTTTTGCTTATCTTTATTCTTGTGGATATATTAAGATATGGTACTGCTAAAGCTATTTATTAGCATTTTAGGAACTTTGATACTCCTAGAGGTCTAAGAAGAAAAAATTAAAAAGACAAGATATGCTTAATAAATTTTCTTATACCGAATTCCACGCGAATAAATTCGCATCGGCGCTGGTAGTATTAAATAAAAATGCGCTCTGAATTGCAGTCTCCCTATGTCCTATATTGCATTTTCTTTCGCAAATTTCTTTTTTATATAGTGAGCATTTTTTTAATTATGGAGTATTTAAGCATGAACAAATTTGTAGTCATCAAAATTGACTAATGACTTCATATAATACACTTCGACTAATATATCAAATTTCTCTAATTTTATTTATCAAAATAATACATTTTAACTGTCTTAATAGCAATATTTTGATTATCATGTTGCTAACTAATAAACGAACCAATTTCACCGTTATTTTTTAAATTTTAAAGAATCTTTTCATTTTTATTGTATAAATAAAGAGCATAGCGACCTTTTCTGTAGTTAGCAACTGAATTTCGGAGAATAAGGAACAAACAAATTATAGAATTTTTACGAGAAAAGAAGTGTGCCCTGGCTTTATGAATTCCATTTAGAGCGACAAACAATTGAAGCAGCATGCAACGTATTAAAAAGGAGAGTGAAAGAGTATTCGGCTATGATAAAGCCAGACATTGGTTCCAAAAGTAAAAAGGGAAATGTTGATTTTTTCGGTAAACTTCATACAGAGCAACCATAGAAGCTTAATTAAAATAGATCTCAAGTTAATTTCAGGTTATCAGTTAAAGCTTCACTCAAGCTTTCATACTGCAACATAAAAATAACTTATTATTTTAGACAGTTGAAAATATTATATTTGGCTACTGCACGAGCTAATGTACCTTCAATGTCAGAAGGCAATCGACATATTCCTAGAGCTATTGAGTTCTGCCAATTATTTGCGAATGTATCTTAGTACAGGAGATACAAAATTTAAGGCAATTGTTAATTTTTCACTCAAGTGACTAGAAACCGTAGAAACTGGTGTACGCACATCAAAATATGACACTAACCAAGAAGCTTTTTTAATTGTAAGGTGAAGTGAGAATGGAATTATTTGCATGAAATTACTTCTCACTAATTAAAAATAACCGCTAATATTTACTATGAATAAATGACTAAAGCCCCGCTGAACTTTCTATAAATCAATGAAAAATGTATTCTTAAATGATAATGCTCGAACCTCGAATTTAACACTTTGAAAAATATGTTCGTTGGCTAATATGTGAACTAATTATAGACGAGATGTTATTGTTAATTGCTAATTTAATATAATAATTTTAAATGTCAATGTTTTCATGCATCAATTATTTAACCGATATCGCTTAGTTTCGTATGTACTACAGAATTTACTTTATATTCCGAAATAGAATTTTTAAGGATAAAAATGTGGACATTAGTATGTATATACAGTTACTTAATAAATTGATAATCCTCACGCTATTTTTCGATACAATTCTTTTGAAATTTCTAAGCCAATTCTAGTAGAATTTCACCAAAATATAATTGAATCCAACTTCGGACAGTTTTAATTGATATCTTATATATAAGTATATTTTGCTATACATATTTTCAGAAAAATATGAAGTTATTAGTCAGGCAAAAGTATTAAACAATATTTATATCAAAACAGTGTTATTTTTGATTTTATATTTTTTAAATTTATTGGTTAATGATAAATTAATATCAAATAACGTAATAAAGCAATAGTCGCAACAAGAATCTACTGGATCATGTTTGTAAAAGCTACCATTTCTTTCTATCAATATTTGCGCTCTAAAGTGAAATAGATACTTTCCTTTTAACAGTGGTATGCATTTTTCACTGTGGTTTTAAAATAAGGATTATTAATGTATTTGGACATCTACTTTTTACATTTGGTTTCTGCCGACATTTCGTAATCTTCATATAGTTTATGATGTCATAATTAGTAAGTTTATTTAAGTTGTAATTATTGTTTTGAATATAATTTTAACGTAAACGTAACTTATGCAATGTTTTCACTACATTGATAACACGGAGTTTTCTACGAAATTAATAATCATATTCATCATGGTTTTTTTTCGACATTTTTTATAAATTTTAATCTTTTTTCCTGCAGTTCTGTTGACGTGATGCTCAAGATATTGCGAACTTCATGCATTATAGCTAGTGAAAATTTGTAAAAAAAATTTTAACTTGATGCATTACCCCATTTTCTTGTAACAGTTTTCGAGTGGCATCTAAATTTCCTAGTACCGATATGCTTTAGGGTTCGGTTGTGACACTGTCAAGCACTTGTCCGCAATGAACATTATTATGACAGTAACTATTTAAACTCACTACTAGCCAACTCCTAGAGTGGAAATACACAGGATTTTCTTGAATGAACTGTTTGGCCGAGAAATGATATAGTAGGTGAACAATGAAAATATATTTTCAGAATATATACTTTAACAATTCAATTTCATAACATTCATCAAAATATGTGAGCCATCCTGTTATGACGATGTTAAAATATGACTTAAAAATAAAAACAATTTATTTTTTAATTATTTATTTATTTAAAAATTATTACCAATTTAATTGTCATTATTCTTAAATATTGACTTAAACATGAATTGTATCTGGATTACGACTGACGCGGATTAAGGACTGAATTGAACTTAAATGGTATGAACCCCGCGGGTTTTCGGTCTGGAGTTTATAAAGGGTAAGAAGTGCTAAGGTATTTGGGAGAGGAATTTGCTGGTGATCCTGGGAACAGGACTTCATCATAGGAAGGTAATGCTCTGGGAGCCGGACTGCTCTTACCATTTTATTATAAGAATCATGAGGTGGTACTGTTTAAACATTACTGTCGGTACGTACAGGGTATAGAAGCTCCCCTGTTGAAGAATAATCTCATACCCTTATGTGAGTTTATGTAATGGAATTTCTAATTCTAAGAATTAATACAATTTTTTTTCTAATTCTAGGAATCTCCCGAGATTGACCGGGTGTAACAAGGGTGAAGTATGTTCACAGTTCACGTTAATTCTCGTCACGTTAAGTCACGTTCACAGTTGACGTTAATGTATCTTTCATTATGACGAAATTTAAGTTAACTGGTTTGCTTTATATTTGATATTACATTGTGCAAGTAACTGTCTTTCTTTAAAATAACCAATATTTTCATATGGTATAGCGGGTATTACCATTCCCATTATAGCAAATTCATAAACATTTTCGTAATAGGTTTCAAATTTTTAACTTCTGTTGATAATTGTCTTACATATATAAAAATATCAGAATTTTTTCTATGAATTATTTATTAACACAAATGTTTCCATGCATAATTTGATAGAATGACAACAATGAGGAGTATTTATTTCCATTTTTCGATGTTGGATTCATGAGTCAACAGAGTATGAAAAAGATTGGTTTTACCATAACGCTATTTTTTACGATATGACACATTATTGTTTAAATCAAGATATTTTTATTAAGGTTCCGTAGACAAAAAAAGAGACGGGACCATCATACGTCTGTCCATAAGTCATAGCGGTCTTTCCCAGAAATATGTTGATGTAGAAACTTGAAAGTCACTGTAGCGATAAAGGATACTAGCTAGCACTAAATTTTTTCAATCCGTTTCATATAAACATTTTAAATTTGTCATTTTATTGAAACACGACAAAGTATTTTAACCTGTAGTTTTATTTATTTATAAAATGGATTCAAAAATAATAAAAAAAAAATTCATTTCATGTGTTAAGTTATGTACAAATTATAGAACTAATTATGAGAATTTCAAATCTTTTTAGTATTTTAAGTAAGTTACTTCTAGAGTTATTGTTAAAAATATCCACCAAAAATAAACCCCATCTCCAGAACTGCTAAACTCAATATTATGAGAAGAAAAACAGAATTACAAGAAGTTTATCTTTTAACGGACACAATTTGAATGATTTTTAATTTCAAAGTTTTTGAATTCTTCACAATATTCTAAACCCTATTAAAATATACTGGCTAATATATTTATATGGTGAAGAACGATAGTAATATTTATCATGTAAATTGATGACTAGAAATGCTATATACCCTCAAATTTTGTATATATGTTTAAGTGTGTGGGGAGTCCTCCTAGTGCGAGTAATACTTATTTTTATCATGTCTTTTATATATGTTGTATATACGTTATTAGGGCATGTTTGGAAAGGCAAAATTATTTATTGAAGAAGAGGTGTGGAAATAAAAATTTCATCCTTATTTGTCTGTTTATAAAGTCTCATAGTTATCTTATTACTTTATTCCTAGCTTTTAAAATACGCGCAAAACAGTAGGAAATAATTATCTACTATCAATAAAGGCACACAATATAATCACAGCCATATCTTTCGAAGAATTGCTATATCTCAAAAAATCATATTACATATATAAACATATTTATAATACATAAAATTTATTTAAATTAATCAATCAACTACTCATTTGATTCAATAAAGCAAAGCTTGTGGGGTACAAGTAACATATACTAAATCGATTATGTAAAGAATACATCAGTGTAGATTAGGTAATGGAATGAACACTTAATCATTGTTACTTTGATTTTGATTGTGGAGTGTATTTTTATTTCCAAATCATTTTGTTAATATTTTTAAAGGTTCAACAATTTTCGGTAAAAACCTTGTTAAACCAACTACCAATTGAGAATAATTTGTATTCCATTAGTAAACTTGTGGCATGCATTTTTTAATAATAATTTTTTTTATTTCATAGCTATCAGTGCATATGGAACAATGATATGTATTTTTCTAAATATATAAGGTTGTCATAAAATTTGAAATTTTATTGCATTGGATTTTACTTTTCACATACAATATTTCAAGCCATGTGAGATATTTTCCGATTGAACCTTTAAAAAATATTTTTAACTCTTTTCCAAATACTTGAGGGAATTAGAGTATATCAGGTGAAAGGTTAATTGGAAGGAGAGTTATTTTATGAAACTAGCCATTTTCTTAAATATCATCACCTAACCTATTTTAATTTGAGAATAATATTTTAATATTATATACAGTAGGTAACGCGTTTTCTTGATTTGTTTTTATAATAATTTGATCAATATTTCAGTTTTAATGTTCTTGTCAGATAATATTTTTCCTGCAAACTAATTAAATAAAAAGGAAAAAAAGACTATATTACGATGGATACTTTTAAATTTATACAGTAATCAAAAGCATGTCTTCATCCACTACTGGGCTTAGGCATTTCCCAATATACGTTTCACTGCATGTAATATCTCTAATCACTACGGCGGGCAGGCGGCTTTGCTATCGCATTTCGTAGATTCTCACATCCGTATTATTATTACTGTTACCGTTTTGTTGGCATTTTAGCTACGTAATTACAAACATCAGTCGGCGCACGGCGGCTACCGATCCTGCCAACAATAATGCTTAAACAGTACGATATCCCGCACCCTCAAACGTTAGAAGCCTATGATCAATTCAACACACCATGGTGTCAATATGTATTACAATTTATTGCCAAATATTAATTGTTATAGATCTAACAAACTAATAAAAATAAAAGAGAAACATAAGAAAGACACACTGGTACATATCAAAAACGCATGAAATGGATCGTGAAAAGTTTTCACAGATAGCTTTCTCGCATTAAGACATCCCTTTACAGACATTGTAAGTACATACCCATATGAATTTAAAGGATATAAATGTCTTGAATTTTTCATATGCTTATCTTGTTCAATAGTTACCTACTATTTATTTGTTTCTGTCAAGTCGGTCACAAACCTTGCTGCTGGTGATAATTTTGCAGTCGGATAACACAAGTTGATAACTTCATCTTTGCTTGTAAAAATACGTGGACCAAAAACAACAGACGTACAAGTTTGTATTTAATAATAATAATAGGAATAAACAATTTCAAAACTGAGAATTTTATACCCATCTAACAACCTAAAAATTAACATATGTTACATTCAATATTAAATTGATTATCGCCCCCAATTGCATTATCATCATTGATACCTGAAGATATTTTTAAATTTTGTTTTAATTTGCAATAAGAGATTTGATTAAATTTTTTTCTGAAATTAAAAGAAATTACTTTCAGGAAAAAGAATAAAAATCGAAGGCCAAATCGTTAGCTAAAAAATTTATAAAATGCCTCCATGAAAAATATAAAAAAACCCATGTAAAAACCTATACCCCATTCTTGCCTTTTGAAAGAAAAAAAAATGATTACTTTTTTATTTATAGGTCAACCATATAAATGTCACTTACTTTTTCTCGTTTTCATTGACGCAGTCACTTCGAGCAGAGTCGTGCTTTATCGCGACGCTTGATGAGTCTTTTGACCGTTCTACTCAATGGATCCTTAAGGAAGCCATTGCAGGCTACACAAATGAACGATCACCTCATTGAAATGTGGTTGGAAAATGGTTTTTATTCATCGACGTCATTGTGATATCGCGTTCGTGACATCGCTTTTACTGTGCGGTGGCTGTGTTACGGGGTGCAATTTGTCGAGAATCTTAAGCTCGACGGATATTTTTTTGTAAATATGTCCACTTACAGTTGTCAACTTTTTAATAATTAAATTAATGTCATTAAGACTTTTGGGTATTTTTAAAAGATTTGTAATTTTATGCTCTTTTATTTTTCCGATAGTATTAATCTAAAATATACCCATATACAGTTCTTTAATTACAGGTGGCATGAGAAACTGTCATGAAACGATTCGTTAAAGTTTTATATTAGGCTTACAAGTTATTTTATTTTCCTTTTCTTATTTCACTGAAATGACAATAATTTCATTTCATCACTTATCAAAAGTGGCACTGAGATGTATATGATTATATTTTATTCCGACTTGTATTATTCATATATTTTTTTGGAATTAAATTCTATCTACAGCAAATGCATGCTTATATATATATATATATATATATATATATATATATATATACGCATACACGTACACAATTTTATTTTCAACTTCTTGCGTTTTATTTTCAATGTACACTGAAAAAGTCACAATAATCTTAAAATTTGTCTATTTATTTTCTAATAGTTATCCACTGAAACGTTTTTCATCATTAAAGCGATTAAAAATGACATTAAACTCACGATGAAATAAACAATTTGTAGGGATGATTTGGACATCATGTTCATAAAACTAAGTGAGGCGTCTGCCATTATGTTACTTTTTTCAATTTGACTTAACTTATATTGATCAACAGTTTGTTCTTAAAAATTAGAAGTAATTTTTACATAAGTTGCTATCAATCGCCATTTGGTTTTCAAAGCTATAAAAATAGCAGATTTTTTTAACTCAATTACCATTTATATTTGTGACAGACTTATGCCAAAATGATACGAAAATACTTAAGAAATTTAGTCGTTATTATAGGTATTTGTATGCGTATTTCGTTTATTATTATTTAACAATAGTGATATGATATAATCTCTTCTAAATAAACACTTGATAAAATGGCAAATAAATTTAATGTCAAGACACAACAGAAGCCGTCATAATCCCATAAATTACAAAGAACAAACTCCAGTTTCTATAAAGAACATATTTACCGTTAGACATGAAACCAAACCGCTATGTATAACTCGTAAAGTAGAAAAAGGTATAATATTTAAGGAACAGATGATAAAGGTCAAATAATACATAAAAACAATATAATAAAACCTATTACTAAAAAAATAAGTTGTTGGAGGATTTTTCTAACATTGACACAAGCAATCGTAGAAAAAAATAAACTAATGCGACTTGCTAATAATCCCGGTATATTACCATTTTAGTTAGAAAATTTTAAATTGAACTGGATTATACATTTTTATCTTGTTAAATTACTGAAAAACTAAAAGACGAAGTAATTACGATTAAAAAGCAAATTATGACATTAAGAAAAGAAACGCACTCTTCCTGTTATTCGTTGTATATAATTTAACAAATATTTTAACAAATATTAAAAGACCTTTAACAAATATTTAAAGAATCGATTATTGATAAGCAAAGAGAAATATGATTCTGTCGATAAAATTTGATTTCGTTGTAAGCTTATTGACGATCAAACCTATGCAAAAACCTACAATACATCCATATGGAACTTACTAGCGAATCAAAATAAAATAATAAATAAAATAAATAAAGGAATTAGTTTCAATAAACCAATTTTCAAAAGTTATAATAGGACGATGAAATAACAGTAAATTAACAAATTAATATAAGTAGCAAAATCAATGAAATAATAAGAAATTCAAATTTAAATAACCTTTTAAACTATTGGCTAAAACAAACACCTAAAACGATTTTGTGTTCACTGCATAATATTGAAAACTCCATTGCTTTACCTTGACTCCATGTTGCACATCATAATGTCATCCCACCTGATAATATATAATATGTAATGTATACACTCAAAGCACCAGCCACTTAAACAACTAATTATAGATAATCAAACAGGGTACAGAGATTGTGATGAAATAGTAGAGATGGGATCCTACTACACCAACAATATTATCATTTTTACAACTAAAATACCCTTAATACATAAGATATTGATTATCGTCTATTTTCCACCGTCAGAGTAATTAGAACAGTAATTATTCCCCCTTAACCGCTTCTAGCCATAACATTCGTACCAATATATAAAGAATGGTTATAGAGAATTTAAATCCACGTATTACTGCAATAAAACAAATTTAATTGAGAATCCACAGCATCCAGACTACATTCATAGCTAGAGACTCCTCCAGGAACTTTCGGCAGATTGCTAGCATACATTTATGAAGACATCAACAGAAATTTCGGGAAAGCTGGATGATCAATATTATGTTACATTTCCAATAAAAACAAAAGTAACTCTAAATTGCGGAAATGAAAGCCATATTTTCATCAAAAGAACCTATTTCTTTGAATTTCTGTAATGAACGTTCATAACGTGTTGAAAGGGTTAACTAATCAAGTTATTATCATTCGAAATAATATATATATATATATATATATATATATATATATACGCAGAAATCAAATTGCAACTTTTGAAAATTGAGTATTTTCAATACTCAATTTTCAAAAGTTGCAATTTGTTGCCCCTAAAATGCTAAACCCCTGGAAATTAATAGTATTTATAAACTATTAGAATACGAGTGCTTAACAATACCGATCAACATCGTACGCCTACCTGTCGAATCTTACTTAATATCTTTGAAAATATAGAAAATCTTCAAACCAAAATCTAATCAAGAACATGATTTTGAGTAAAACACAGTTATACAGTACAGTTGCATGTAAGTTTCAGGGTGAAAATTTGTTCCTCTTACCTTGTAAGAGGATAAATGTTGTAGTTAGTGTCTAATTGATGACAGCAAGTTATATATATTTTCGTAATATTTAGATTCAGTAAATATTGTTAATAAGTCGTAGTCAAGAAGTTACTAGCCAACTTAATAAATTAAAAACTTAATCAGTAAAAAAAACAGGGAGAAGAAACATTTTAATAATATTCAAAATTTACACGCCTTTCAGTATATATTTTAAAGTGTATCTTAATTGATCCATATGTAATATGCAACAATGGACTTCATCTACTATTCCACCAAAATACAAGGAGACAATAAATCTATCATTCATAATATATTAAATGAAACACACCATTACTTTTACAACTTTTAAGACACAAATAACAATAAAATCACATCCAACAAATAAATATGTGTGGCAATAGTACCCACTTTGTGGAAATAAATGTTTTCTGTCTAAACGTATATGTACTTAATTGTCTTTAGTCGAGTCTAAATTATTTGCTATACCTTTTTCTAAATTCTGAATTATTTTTTCGACAAATAGCGACAATTTTGAATTAATAATATAATTTTGTGTCTGGAAGTTTTCATCAAATGTAGGTCCCCTTACTTTCCACGCATCATTCTTACATCAAATGAAGTGTACAACAGATTCAATTAAATTATACCTTCCGATAATGTTTGGAATGAATTTCGTTTTGTCTTTACGCCTGCTCTAATCAGCTAAATAATGTATTAAGGTAACAATGAGAGTTATATAATAACCAATCAAACTTGGCACAAATATTGTACGATTAACTTAAACATGAATATATTTTAATAGATTTGCTGATATATCTCTTTGAATTTTGAATGATTGACACTTTACACTTGCTTAATAAACTTCAAATCTAAAGAATAATCACGGTAAAAAATTATTTTATTAAATCTAGGTGATATATATTACGATAACATAGGTCTGAGAAATTTAGTAATAGAAACATTTTTGAATGGTTATAGTTTACTTTAACAAACTTTGATGACAGATTTAATAATATCCATTTATTTTTTCTACCATCTAAGGACGTTTTGAATAACAATTTCATTTGTTTTTTGTTCCTAATTAAAAAAAATAATGTTAAAATTAAAATGACTGCATAAAATGTTATTATTTGTAATACAGATAAAAAAATGTTTTTAATTTTAATGTAAAAGCCGATTTTCACATATTTTTCCTAATTATGACGGTAAATAATAACGGTGGGAACAGTAATATTTTGGGATCTATCAGACTTTTTAATAAAGTTTTTACCACCTAGTTCTAACATTTTTCTTAATACGGTAGTTGACTCATTATAAATTTTGATATTTTTCGTACAATATTGTGAAATATAAGATAATTGAAAACCAGTCTTGAAAAACATTCAAAAATTGATTGAAAAATAAACCAGTTATAGGGTTCTAAATTTGAAGATACGGTTAAGGTTGGTTATATCCCTGTCTCTTTTCCTCGTGTAGAATATAATGTGCAATATTAAAAATGACCTCACAACACCGTATTTGCCGTCCTTGTCTAAAGATTAAATTTAAACTTTTATAACTTTGTCAATTTTAAGATTATTAAAAAAAAATTTCACTCTTCATCAGCTTGTACCTTAAAATTATGATTATTGAAATAAAAAAAAATTTAGTCAAATACCCAGTTGACAATCTTTTTTTATCTATTGAAGATGTATATTGATTACAGTCTTATTCACATGGAAAACATTAAACTATCCTAGTACATGTTGATAACTTTCAAATCTGCGCATAACACCCTCTTGTTCAAATTCTTACAGTAAATTTCTCATGTTCTTTACAGTAAGTTACAAAAGTATTGATTCGATGTTCGCATAGGATTTTATTAGTAATATAGAGTACCTACAAGTAGACGCACATTTATTTCCGTTTTGCAGATGCATAATTTTTAATTCTTCACTAATTTCTACATAATTCATCCTTCTCTTTGAAGAATCAATAAAATATCTCCATTTATTTGGCCTGTATTCTACATAAATCATTGATATGTGTTTTGAAATGTCACTGCAGTAAACTGAATCCATATTGAGAAAAATAAAGAACAAACTAATTTTTCTCTTCCTAAACCAATAAAATGACATACCGGGTGGCAACAAATTCTTTTTGTAAATATTTGGATATGTCTTTGGAAGACGAAAGTAATGTAGAATTTTGGGAAAATTGTTAAGTGTTGAAATTTTATTACTTTACCTTAATAAGTATTATAAAACGTAGTGAAAAAGATTAGTATCCAAGAACCCTTTTGGATTGAAAAAAAAGATTGAATACTGATATTTAACTTGATATCAGATAACGAAAAACGTTTATATTAAAAATAGACTTTAAATGAATGAAATATATATATATATATATATATATATATATATTACTAGCGGACCCGATGGACGTTGTCCTGTGGAAACATAACTCCAAAAGTCATATTTTTTTTAATCAATCATAAATGGTTGGGGTTGTTTTTATGAAAAATTATGTATGAAAAACTTATTTCTATGTACCTGACGCCACTACGCGTACAGTTATCACAACTTGACTTAACAATTGTTTGGTGTGTGAGAGGAAATAAATACTATAAACTAACTTGTGTTGGATAAAAACTTAAAACTAACTCAAATAGTACCGAGAAAAAAAACTTTTAATTATTTTTATAACCGGTATATTATTTTTCAATCTATAAAAAATTAATCTTTACATATATTTGAAATCTTAATAATAACTTGACTAAAATTTAATTTCTTTTATATTAATGCATTTTGATGAACAATATTCTTAATTAATCCCCGAGGAGTATAAACAAACAAACCTGATGGCTAGCCAACCCTTGAACACGCCACATATAATTGGCCATGCGAAAAGCATTAATTTTCTGGATCCAATCCACAAATTGACATTGTTTGTCCTTGTGACTAATTAATCGTCATTACCAATGCTAAGCGTATTGGATATTGCAAACGTCTGAATGGAATAACCGAGTCAGAAGGAACCATTGGGATCCGTGGTAAAAGGACATTTTCACCTTCAAACTTACCGTTAAAATGGTAGCTTCAATAATATTGCACCTGATTTTTTTTACAACTAATCATGTGCCATTGCATAGCTTTGGTGCATTCAAATTCCGAAGCAAAATGATTGGTGAATAAATTTTTAATAGCAAGTTATATGGTGGCATTCCAGGTATATCCAGTGAATTTAATAATTCAACAGGATAGTTTACAACATCTGCGGGATCGACAACCGTGTCGATCGATTCGAATGACATTTCATTGCCAGGTAATGACTGTTGTATCTTGATATTTATTTTGTCGACATCTATATTTTTGGCAGCCGAAATAACTCGCTCACGTAGCCACGCATGGTTAATGTAATTAGCTCGTAAATCTGGAAATATACTTTCAATCAAAGCATCTTTGGTAGCCATAATGTTGCAAAAATTTTCTGGAAGTCGAATGCATTGTGTATTTTCATGCAATTTAATTTTCCCATTGCCAATATTGAGCAATTGTTTAGAGAATACTAATGCTAATGGATAATTTTGATGTTGAACACGCATATTCATCGTAAGACATAATTTACTGACATTTCGCCATAGGTATGACTGTTTCAAACATGCTTTAATTTCGTCTGCATACGTAGCACGGGGAATGACCGGCAATGTCTGCCTGAAATCATCGGAGAGTAACAGTAAGGTAAGCAACAGTAACCACCAAAAAGTCTGGTATTATTATTCAGATCTTTCAACGTTTTATCAAGAGCTTCAAGTAAATGCTTATGGGACATAGTGCATTCATTCCAGATAATAATTTTACATGTTCTCAAAACTGTAGCCATGCCTTAGTGCTTCTTTCTGCTAATGTGTAACATAAACATTGCGTCACGATTTGTGTGAATATTTAATGGCAACTTGAATGCTGAATGCGCAGTCCGTCCACCATCAAGCAAAGTCGCTGCAATGCCTTCAGAAGCAATTCCCAATGCAATATGATTTTATGACCGAATGCTTGCGAGTATATCAGTGAAATAAGAAATGTTTTGCCAGTACCACGTGGTGCGTCCAAAAAATAAAATCCGCCTTGCTGTGCTGCAATTAACAAATTAATTTCATCAGAGATTTTTTTTGCTCAGCATTGAGCAGTTGCTCATTATTAGCAACAAACGTAGCCAAAGAGGTCAAATCAAACTGTTTTTCGCGCTGAATATTATTATATTTATTACATAGTTTGAAAAACTTAGTTAGAGTGGTTTTTGGGAGCAGTTAATGCTTGTTGTAAAGCAGTATGTTCCGTAACACGTTGTCCATTTTCAAAATGTATGCTCAAATGTACAATAGCAGGATCTCTTTCGTGTATGGGAAAATTGAAAATGCGCCATATTGCTTCATTGCTGCTAATGTATCTGCCTATTTGATAACGTGTTATTTCGTCGTTTTCATTCACATTTTGAACAGCAAATACAGCCATATCACTGCCTTTATGAACGTATTTGCAAATGTATTTGATTGATTTGACCGAATTGCATTATTCAACGTTTATGTGAGCCTTGTAGGTTTTTCTCGGCAATGGCAAATACGGACCCACACACCGATTATCGATATCAACTATTACACCATTTGACATACGCAGTGGATATTATTGGCCATTATTGTCCATGTCTCTACGACGATATGACGGATAACCATCAATATTGGTGATCGTGTCGTTTAAAAATGGTTTCGGAAAACTTTTTGTACATTTTCCATTGTCCACACATGGTGTCGTCATATTTAGAGTACAGCATGAACCATGGATCGTGTTAGTGGTAACAATTTCAAACAACTCTTGATCAATATTCCGATCAGGAATTTTCGTCTAAACAATTTTATCAATTTCTTCTGACCGCACTTTATCAACCAACCAAACCAATATATGCGCGTGTGGCAAATTCTCGTTTTTGCCATTCAACAGAATACAGCCAGCAACGTATTTCGCCAAACACAGAATGATGTGTAATCAAGTTTATTAACGATTAAAATTTTTTTTGAATACACGTGCAGTAATATAATGGCGATGTATAGCTGTTTGACCTGGCAATAACAATATTTTAATTTCATTACAGTTTGGAATACACGTGAATGTGGTTAAGAGATCTGGCCGGCCATATGCACGTACGAAAGTCATGGCGTTTTGAATATATTCTTGCATGTGACGCGGACTACCAATATATTATGATGGAAGAATATATGCAGTACCGACGTTGTTGAAGTTAGTTGTTTCATCTACGTTACAAATAACGGCATAACGCAAATGAATATATTCCTCGGAACGAAGCTTCCGTTGATTGAACTTGATGTACCATAATTTTACGTACATATCAACACTGACTTGAAATAGTTGGCATCATAAGACAATGTTATTAGGATTAACTTCATTTGCACGAATCATCAACCGATATGCGTAGAAGTTCATCGCACTAACTTTCTTGTTAATGAAGTAAATTTGTAAAAATTTTGATCGACTTCCGGCATTGAGTACAATAAACCGATGTGATGGTATACTCGACCTTGAATCTTAAATGTTGATTCAAAATTACGACCACCTGTATTTTGAATAATTTTAGTTGCTCCAAATGATGTCATTTGGAAGCAAGAATAGAATTTCCGAATTTTGCGCAAAAATTTAAATGGATCTGGTGGTAAATTCAATTGTGGTAGTGAAATTTGTTCTGAGGTGCCAGCCGATTCACCTTTAAATTTAAATGCATGATAGTATTGACATTCTGTCCATATAGTCAATAACAATTACTGCATGTGATGAATAATTTCCGGCTCATATTCAAAAGCAAGGAGGTTAAATAATGCACGTGGCAATGTGCGACGTACTTGCACGCGTTGTCAATCATGTGCTCTGCGATCGTGAGTGACTCGTTGACGTTGATCTCTTTGTCTCGCTGCATTAGCTCAAAGACGTTCCTTACGACGTTCTTGATTTTCATTTACACGTCCATTTGTCATCTATTTGCTTGAATTAACATTTTCCGTCGATCTTTCTTCTTCTGTTCTATTTAATCGACGGTTGTGAACTGCTTGTACATTACGCGTACGTCGACCAATGTCTCCTCCTCGTCCTCGAAGACGTGGCATCGCTTTGTAATGAATATATGACACAACAACATTAATTTGAGATAAATTTAACAGGAATATGGACAAAATTTTGTTGATATGACTAATCAATGAGCCGTTCAAAATTGAATAACGTCAGCTATAATGCGATACCGCGTAACTGAAAATTGTAATATCGCGTCAGCACAAAAATAGCGAGTAATGAAATAAATCATTTAAAGTTTCATAAAAAACATTTTTAAATTAAATTTTTAAAAATAATGAATATTGTACAGAGTCTGATGAAAAGTTAGAGCTTACTATGAATTTTTCTAAAATATTTGTAAACATTTCAAATTTTATCATTCACAGACATAAATTGTATATTTCATTAATTTGTTTTTGTATGGAATTATAATTTGAATATTTATATTATGCAAAACTGAAAATAAAATTTTAAATAATATTTTTTTAATAATGAAATAAGTCATTTAAAGTTTCATTTAAAATTAAATGTTAACAGACATAAACAGACACAAATTGTATATTTCATTAATTTGTTTTTGTATAGAAATATAATTTGTTTATATTATGCAAAATTGGAAATAATATTTTAAATATATTTTCTTAATAATGAAATAATTAATTTAATTGATTATTTCAAACTTATAAGTTAATTTTCTTATGGAAAAAGGTCATTTATAATGAATTTTTTTAAGAAATTTGTAAAATATTATGACAATAATCTGAACTTTTACGATGAACCGACAAAAACTGTTAGTTTCATTATAATTGATTCTAATTATTTAAAATTTGATTTATGAATGGTAGATATTATAGTTAAATAAACTCATGTACAGCAAATTTATCTTCTTAAATTCATAGGTTCAGTTCATTTTTAGTGCACGTGTATTATCATTAATTCAATTATTGTTAAAAAATCATGTAAAAAACTTACATCAATACTGCACGTTATGGCTTGCACAATAAATATTTTAATGCCAGTATAAAAAGTTATTTTATATAAAATAATATAATATAATATTAGTCAATATAACGTATTTTTAGCAAGCGCGCAATTTTGATACAAAATACTTTTCATGTGATAACAACACTGAACTAAGCTACGACGCAAGTTACCAATATACGAAAACAGCTACAAAATAAATTTTCTAGTGTCTGATTGCAGTACCAACTGCTGTGGCTGTCTAATATGCTAGAAATTGTCAAAAAGTTTCTTAAACACGATCGGAGCGCCATCTACAGGATACAATAGTGAACTTTAAGCTAACCAAAAATCAACTAAAATGTATAAATAAATAAATTAATTAAAAAAAATTATTTTATCGGAAAGAATTGTGAATCTAAACCATTCTCGAATCAATTTAATCTCACACAAAAAATTTCATAAAAATCGGTCCTAGCGTTTAGGAAGAATTCAATGACTTACACACGGACACAAGAAATATATATGTATATATATATATATATATATATTTATATATATATATATATATATGTATGTATATATATATATATATATACATATATATATATTATATGTAAGCAGAAAATGACGATAAAAATGTTCATATATAGTTCATTATTGAAAAATTTATTCGTGGACATAATTTAATATATTTAAATCAAATTGATTAGCAATTTGATAAAGCGATTGATCGAAAGTTTTGTCTATATGTGTTAATTAGAATAAAAATTAAAAAATATTTTTTGCTATTTGCTGCCTACTATTATTAACGTTTCGATTTTGTTAATTAAAGTATATAAATTTGTGATTTTTATCTAATTACACAAAATTATGAAACGAACTTGGAGTGTAGAAGCATGCTACTTCACATAAACCTATGCTTTTCTCAAAATTGCAATGTCGATACTTATTTCAAGCAAAATCATATTTGAAATACAAAACCCGACACTTTCGGAACATTTTTGCTACTTATGTTAGAAATCTATTTTTTTTCACTTAAATAGATGTTAAAGAAAAGTGTGCTATTATCTGTGGTAAAACCATTTAAAAATTTAATCATTTAAAATAAGGGAGTGAACGATTTTCGTAATGAGTTATAAATAAATTTCATCTGAAAAAATAAAACTCATGAAGGGGAACCAAAATAACAAAAATGAAGTACTTTTCTTGTACATTGTACAAAATTATTGTTTATTATAAAATAAACGTGAGCATGAAAAGCTTAAAGGTCTAATAGAATGCAGTAATCTCATTAAAATATGCTATTCTTTATTCCAGAAGGAAGATTACGGAAAATATTTGAATAATAAAAAAAAGAAAAAATTCATCCGATTGAACGTTCACTCGTTACAGGCCGAATCTCCCTTTACGTTGAACCTAACGAAGGTAACCTAAGATAACCTAAGATTTTATTCCCAAAGCGGAACCAACAAAAATAATCTCTACATAAACCGCGCTAAAGATACGAGGGACTTCAATCTTTCCAACGACCTGTAATAGACTGATCTAGCTGAGCTTGGCTTCAATCTGAGGCTGCCCCATCAATTCACCTGTGAAACGAAATTATCGCCGCGGCTCCAGAGGATCTGCGGGTGATGGTTTGTATTAAGAAATGCGCCGATATAATTTATAAACAAGGCACTGATTTATGACATAATTTGTTTTTGGGTAAAGTTGGTTTATGTCTTGATCTCATAGGTAAAATATGCTGAAGGATCTATATAATTTTATTACGTAATTTTAGTAAGAAATCATCACGAGTCAATAATTTTTCCTCATATAATCATGCAATTTAAACTATTATTCAAATAAATTCCAGAACCACTGTGTCGAAGCAAAGCCGATAGTTTTACTGAACACGTTATCCTAGAACATGTATTGAAAGATAGCAAATTGATATGAAAAAATGGAAAATAAATGAAAATCAATTTAATAATTTATCACAATCTTATTTCGTTATTAATACTCATTAATTCGTAACATTCGCCGCGACGCCTCCCAAATGCTGGTTACTCAGAAGTTTGTTATCACACCATAATACATTTGTAAAATACTGCTATTTTTCGAGAATATTAGAAGCGGAGCTAAGTTAAATGTACACTATAACAGATTTTTATTTATTTGTTTGTGTTTGGAAACAATATTTTATTCCAAAATTCCAAATAAGTTTTCTTCTTTTCATTATATCACGCTCGTCGGTCGTTATTCGAAGCCACTTCTTCTTTTGGCCAAAGAATTTATCTACTAAAAACAGAGGATATTATAAAAAATTTCATAATATTTTCATCTATCTTTATTCTAAATTCTTCCAACAAATTTATATTAAAATTTACGTACCATATATTAGTTATTATACGCTTAAATAGAGTTACGGACTTTCCCTAAAATAAATGCAATAAACTGAATGTAATACTGAATTTAATGTAATAGAAAGTAACGTAGACTAGAGTAGCGATGTGGCAGAATTCAAAGTTACAAGTATTTTTTGAGGTGTGGTTGATTTTATATAAATAGGTAAATCCATTTTTGCTAATTACGTCACTCAACGCGCTGTCTGCAACTATCGAACAATATCAATATGTCTTCTCTACGTTTAATGCTTTATAAATTTTGTGAAAGGATTCATTACACTCAAATTTTCATCTCACATACTCGAGAATTGCTTTAAATTCAGATAAATGTTCACATAAAAAATTATGCCATAGTTTGTATTTTCATTAAAAAACTCTACGTATGCAATAAGCAACGAGGAGAGAGTCAAAGAAAGTAAGGAAAAAAGACGTTTTAAAAGGAAATATTGGTGAAATATACAAATTACATCAGTGGTCTACTTCGTTTCTGTATGTACTTCCAGTGGCTTAACTAATTTGGAGAAAGTTTCCGACAGACAACGAACTTTTTAATTAAAAATGCTCAGTGAAAAGGACAAAATGATAATTTTCCAAGCTCGAAAATATTGTGTCACTGAAAAATTTTTGTTCCAAAAAAACAAAAGTAAAGAAAAGCTTACTGCATCGGAATCTGAAAACTTACAACCTATTAGTATTAGTCCTTAAATAGTACTTATCATTTTATATACTGAAAGTAGGTATAGGTAAGGAAGAAAAGACAAAAAAAAATTTTGTTTCATTTTTGCTGAAACATGAAAAGTTTGAATCGGGTGTTGTAAAAATTAATTTTAATGGCTAATTTTTTTTTCACACACCTAATTCACTTTTAATGTATATTTAAAACTTTACTAAATGCAAATTTGTCTAAAGGCTTGTCCGGTTTCACTCCAGAACATTGCTTTATATATCTTTGAAAGACAAGTGATCTTTTTCTTCAGAAATATGTAAGTAGTTAAATAAAACTGGTGCTACCTTAAAACTGTTGTTTTTTTTACATGACTTATTTGGATAAAACACCGCGTCTAAACACAGTATATTTTAAAAAATAAATAAATTAGTACCAATCCTATTTTATTATTACATGAATATCAGTAAAATTTACCATACAGGTTCCAATTTAATTATTTCCCTGATTAGTACCGATCGAGTAACATGTAAATATATCAGTTCCTTTTTATTTAAAAAATATTAATTATACTTCGAATATTTAATCGTGCTAGCATAGTAACTTTTGTAGAGTTGGGTTTCATCGTGATTTTTCTTATGATATATTTTTACAGTCAGTTCTTCACATTATTTTGGATATAAAATATTTTCGGGGAATATGAAAAAACCCAACCGCTTCCGAAGTAATCGCCTTCACACAAAAAATAATCAAATCTTTTACTATACAAATTCAATATATTTTTTGCATCAAGTCAAAGCACATTCAGAACAATAAACCTTATAAGTATCAAAAATATTGGATCAAAACCAGAAAAAGGAAAAAATGGGTTTATTAATAAATTCGAAAATATTTATTTTCTTCGTCTTTTTCTTTCAAAATAATACACGGAATAATCCCTACAGATATATGTATGTCCTAATAATTAGTACACCTGTGTACGCTAAATACAAAAATCGGGTTTTATGAATATAATTAGTAAAAATTCTGTAAATATTATTACTACAAATAAAGTTCATATTTTTACCTTATTTCTTACGGTGTTGAAGATTGGAAATAAATGTCTTAAGCTAAATAGTATTTAAATTCGTTGAATATAGACGGTTATTTTTTTCGCTTTTATTTATAATATTTATATTTCTGATTTCCAGATTCTGAAAGTTCTGTAAATGGATTCAGGTGTTTATCTTTACAAGGGTACTTATAATTTTACGGCTCACAATCCATCAATATAATGTGTTTCACGTCATGGGACTGATGGAAACAGTTCCGAATCAAAGTCAACGGCGCCAAAATCCTTTAACAAATATTACGTGAACGAATGCTGAAAGCAGTTAACTTAGCGTTGTCTAATGCCAATATTGACATAAACGTAAGGTTGCAATTAAAACCTTAAACATTTTGAAATCAAATAATAATATTTTGCCTGTATCCACTGTTTGTAATGACATAAAAACTAGGGTCCATTTCATTAAGGTTATACGATATATCGATTAAACTATTTTAAGTGTTGTTTTGCTAATTATATGACAATGATATATACCTTTAGTAGAAAAGAGAGAGAAATGTATATAAAGAGAAAGGTATCTTTCTTCAAAATGTACAAAACAACATGATTTATTATGAGGTAATAGCTATAAATTGTAAACAAGATTCCTATAAATTATAAATGAGATTCGAAAACACTATTATCGACAAATTTTTGGATAACATTTCAGAATAGAGGATAAGGATATTTCAAGCAAATAAACTTATTCCTCGACTACTTAAAATTAAAGAAGAAAAATTTATAAATATAAAACCTTTTTTAAGTTCTTTCCGGAAAACCTTTCGAAATAATACTTAGAAATTATAAAAAAATAGTGTGTTAAATTTGACCTCCAAATATTTTTACGTAATTATGTTTGAATATTCATTATTCGGGTATGTATGGATTGATATTATTTATGGCCCAACTAAATTCAAGTTTCCGTCTAGAAAGGACAGGAAAAGGAAAACTCAGAAAAACGGTTGGAAGGCAGACAGACGAACTCACACCTGAGTTTATTAAAACGGTTCAATATTTTATTTTGTTGTATGTGGGATGGAAATCTATTAATAAATTTGAAATTATTTTCTTATTATTCTGACTGTGACAACGATTTCTCCATACGGCGATATCATCTATAATCTCATTGAATATAGTGCATTTAATAAAAAAATTTTTTTTTTTTCATTGATTTCGGGATTCGGATTTCCCTAACTTGATAAAAAAATGTTATGAAAACTATATTATGGAACAGAATTTTATAAATTCCGTTCTTTTATTATGTAAATTGTAACTACGCTTTCACTAAATGCAACGAGAGTTCGTGGAAATTCAAAAGGAACGTTCTTGAAATTCAGTCTGAATGTAACGTAATTTAAGATAATATTTTGCTAAAATAATACCAATTGCTTAAAATTCAGTAAGTTTGGTAAATTCAAATTAACAAAAAACGTCTATTTCTATGGATAGTTTATATATAAAATTATAAAGAAATTCATATTTCATATGTACATTAGCAAAAAATTGCCCTAGGCAAAATCAGTCAAATTGTAAGTTTAATTAAATAAGTTTGAATATGATTTTGGAAACCAATTAAAATATTTTGTTCCAATATTGCTTTGATTTTGACCAGAGTAGATAACAACACGCGATCAAACTGTTACTGTTTACTTATTTTTCCATTCATTTTCAACGCAATTAAACTCTTTATTAGTAAATTTTAATACTCCCTCTAATGATTAAAATGACAAAATCTAGAAAATACATCTAGAAAAACATTGAATTACTTTGCTTTCGAGAAAAGTATATTCAAATGTGCAATTAAACACCGTACAAAAATTTTATGATATGTTGATCAGAGCAAAAATTGACAATTTAATAAATTCACCTCTGCAATTTGCACATTTGCTTTTCTTTCCTTTTCTTTGGGTATAGATATCATTTCAGATTCTTAAAAAATTAGATTAATCCGAATATTTTGTGTCAATAAAAGGAAAAACAATGTACCGTCTAATTTAGTATTAAAACTGATTTAAATTATCCTCTTACCTATGTTAAATAATCAATTCTGATGTCACTGAGATAGAGTGCCATAACCCGTTCAATGACACACTTCATATTATGTGAGCTGAGCCAAGTTTCACCTCAACTCAAAGGCTGCACCATCAATCCACCTGTCAAACGAAATTACCGCCGCAACTTGGGCGGACCCACGCATTTTGAACAAGCATTCTGCCTATGTCATTCATTAGGAGGACGCAATTCTGCAATTAAATTTGTTTAAGGATAACATATTCTACTAATTCGTACCGATATATGCCCAAACTCTAGAGCATAACTTCATTTCTCGTGCTTGTTTCAGTTTCAGAAACTTCAAGAATTCGGTAGTTCTGCTTTTATATGTAAATCCGAAAAAATGGTAATTGGAGTCAGAGAAAATATATAAATTTATGTATTCCAAATAGCTATGATACTGTTTAGGACGATAGGTTATCATACTGATATATGTATAGATATATATGTATCGATGCCGGTCGTATGTATCAATGTACCATATCTACGGTGCTGTAATAAATTTCATTGTTACTGTCTCAGTACTTCATATTTGTCGATGCAACTTGTAGTTTATGCGCCCTTATTCCCAATAATTTTTAACACATACATAATTAACGCGTCTAAGGAGCGGCCGGTAATTAACGAATCAACACAGACGGTCCTGACCAAATGAAATTCGTGACAGCTGCTCCGCGGAAATTTAATTATTAACTGATTACGAAAATTACTTCATTGAAAACTATCCACAACCATATATTTTCAAAAAGATTACGAAATTTCCGAAACAATTAAACATAATTTTTATTTACGAGTTTATAAGTAAAAAAAACATGTTACTAAAAATTTAAAAGACCAAATTCTCCCCCAATTTTTTGATTATTTGTCAAAATTTTGTGACGTATGCCGGATAAGAATCTATTTTTTATTTAAAATAATTTCATTTAAATTTTGCAGAAGAAATATTATAATAACTTATGTAAATGGAATTTACATACAAACAACAAAATTGATAAGCATTGTGAAGAAAATGCAGTCTCGAATTAATATGTCGTTGTATGCACACGGAAAAAGTCAATGCAGTGATAATAATTATGTTTTAACTTTATAATTTACTTTATTAAATTTTCCATACAACTCTAAAAAAAATGTGTTATTTTCGAAAAAAATTAAATAACAAATTATTTAAGCAAAGCGTGAAATTTTCATTTTCTTTCATATTATCGTAGTATTCCCTAAATCGGGGTGAAACCGTACAAGAAAGAAAATAAAGTACCCAAAATATTATTTTTTTGATGAGTGCAAGTATGTCAAAATTAATTACAACTTTATTCGTCCACAGCGCATTTTACCCTAGCGGGAAATATCGTCTGACGTTATAATTTTTTGGTTGGAAATACATTATTTGTTATTTTGTCATGAAATACATAACATACTGAATCTCGGAAAAATATTTCTTGTTGTGAATATGTAATATTACAATAATAAATAATTTGGAAACGAATACATTCGGGCAAGCGAATTCGTGTACGCGTCCTCAAATTAAAGGTATGCAAATCGCATTAACATCCAGATATTTAAAAAACACAGTAAATGATCACAATCTGCAATAAATGCAGATTAGTTTAATGTAAAATAATATATATAAATATATATAAATATATATATATATATATATATATATATATATATATATATATATGTATATGGAATAGGAAATTTCACAGTTTCTGTTGCTTTAGGAAAAACGGATTAGATATAAAGTAGGTAGTAGGTATCATAAGTAAAATTTTTGTTAATTATTTTTTTTTATAATCAGTTTAGTTTATCTTGGTTGCTTTGTTTTAATATAATATATGTTCTTTATAAATCTTCACGTAATACTATATGTGGGAGTTTAAATCTTGACTATATTTAAAACTATTGCGTAAAGATTGTTGTTGTTCATAATTAATATCTCCGCTCCCTATATATATATATATATATATATATATATATATATATATATATATATACATATATATATATATGTTTATATATATATATATATATATATATATATATGTATATATATATATATATATGTATATATATATATATATACATATATATATATTTGGATATCCCAATTGTCTAGTTAAAAAAATCCGCTGAATATATCCAAAATCGGTTTTTTGTTTTTTTTTCATCAAAAAGTAGTAATTAATGAACTTTATGTAAGTTCATTAATTACTACTAATTGCCACATTTATACCCCCAAATTGCTAAATTTATTTCCAAAATAACATTACGTAAGAAATTTTAATTCGATGATGTTTTTCATATCGTATGTTTAAACCAAAAATACCAAAAGGTGACAAATATTTACCAATAAAAAAAGTTATGAATAATCAAAGCCTAGTATTTAGGAGAAATTCATACTTTGACGCGAGTAGAAAACATATATTGGTGAAAAATAATATTATTAAATAGTTTAATATAAATATCACATACTCTTTAATATTTATAAATCCCTATGTGTCTACGGAATCCTCATAGAGTGAACTGTCCTCGCCTTTAGTAGTTTTACTTTTCTTTAAGGAGTAGATAACGGAAAAAATGACATTTATATTTCTTTCCAGAATATTAAATTCTGAGACCTTTTGGACCCTTATATATTTATATATATATGTATATATATATATATATATATATATATATATTTAATTTATTTATTTCCATTATTACAAATTATATTAAGGTGTAGAGAACACGGGTACATAGAATTAGAAAGATAACTTATACAAAATTAGACCCAAAATAAAAGTACAGTTTACAGGCATTAATAACAAGTGTTATGTAAAAAAAAAATTATTATCTCCAAGTGATGTCCTTTACCTGAGATACATCAAAAAATGACTCAACAAAATCAACAATTATTAAATTACTTATCATTTTTTGTATTAATTTTCGGGAACTTTCAATAATTGTGAATTATTATTAAGTTGATTAAAATATTGAAATATAACATAAATATTTCGTGTATATCTCACTTCTATCTCGCTTCTTCAGAAATAAATTTTGACACTCATTATTGAGGAACTTACGAGTTAAGGAATATTTTATGAAAACTTTTGTTTCCACTTCATTTTGTCACTAAATATTTATTCTATGCAGAAAATAAGTTAAATAAATTTATACCACCAAGTTGAGCCTTGTATTTTTGAGACTTTTAAGGAAATTCTGTATAACCATGATCATATCAAATATAAAGTAAGATAACAAGGGATGATCTTTATTGTGGTAATAAGGGTTGAAGTCGTTGGTTAAGTGTAAAAGTATTTGTCACAAGTATTAATATTAATTAAAAATTTATTCTTCAGGTAAATCGGATGTACATATGGATATATTTTGCGTTTATTTTAAACTAACTATGCATACAATGGATATTTATATCTAAACGATAAACTTAGTTTTTCCACCTAGAAAATGTAATTTCTCTTTGTATATTATAATTACGTAAAATGGGAAATATACCAATATCACACATGATCAGTCTAATATATCGTTTAAACAATCGAGTCGTTTGTTACTCCGATATTTAACATAAAATAAACTGTCTATGAAATTAAACAAAAATTTAAATTAAGATAAAATAAGTCGATAAATGTTACGATAAAAATTATGTTAGGCGCATTTTGCCCTTCCAGAAGCAAAATCGGTTTCTAATTGCTTTCTCGGTGCAAAACCAACTTCCTCTCTTTTGCCAAAAATGGAGAAAGGTATTTTCCCAACTACACAACTAATATGTTTTTTATATTAATCATTTGTTTCTATTTATCAGGAAAAAAAGTATTTTCTTCGTTAGAGTGTTAAATAAATTTATCCTTAATTTTCATAGGTCTGTTTTGCTTATTTGTTTGGGAGCGCATATAAGAATATAATGGGGGCAGTCAGATATTAATTTCATAAATTTTTATTTCGTTTTTCTAACAGAAAGTATCTGAATATGTGGAAAGAGTGCAGTGACAGTCTATCTTGAGATGAGTGCTTGTTTTTAACGTATAAACATTGTTATTTGTAGCCCAATATGTACAGTCATGTTCCATTGATATAACTATTAAATATATCATTATTGCAAACAAAGTCAGCTTTTCCCTGTGAATTATATATTTGAGACAAGAGAATCTAATCTGAGTATAATCAATATTGTTTGCAGAATTTTATTAAGTTTTGTTAAGTTCTAAAAGAGATTAATTTTGACAGACCTGTGAATCTTCATAAAGCATGTTTGTTTTCCTTTATAGACGAACATTCAAGAAGGCATTTTTTTAAAAACGCATTTCGTTGTTATAATTACAGGTATTATTCCTTTTATTTTTGAAAGTACATAAAAAACAAGTTACATATTGAAACAAATTGATTTAAAAAACAGCTTCTTCGTCTTTCAATTTAATTGAGGCAATTGTGTGATGGTAGATGATGTTATAGAAACGAGAAATATATTTACTGATAATTTAAAAATAAACCTACCAACAGAAAATATTCAGCGCTTAAAAGAAAACCTAAATTAAATAAAACATAACTCAAAATACAAACTGATTTCATTCCAAAACGAAGTAAAATCTGATATCCGGAATCATATTAAATTTAAAATTTTAATAATTTATATCACAAATTTCATCTTTTCGAATCGTTTCAATCATAAAGAAGGAATGTGGATATTCTAGTTTTTTCCAAATCTAAATTTGTTAATTTTTTCCATATACTTAATGAATGAACATAAATATTCACAGTTCGTAATTTCAAATATTATAGATTAAAAGAAAATATAAAACAACAATATAGAGCAACATTGAGAAAATAATTCCATAAAAAAATAATTTATTTCTATAAAAAAAATTATTGGCCTGGCAAAAGGCTGACACGTATATATTTTAGAGCCACGTGAAGTAAAAACTCTACACTGAACCACATAGAGTATATCAGCGTTATGCAATTTTTAACGCTGAAGTGGATATTTCAAAATATACGTTACAAAGATCTGTGCCCTCAAAACAGAAGGAATAATTAGAAAACTTGAATGCCGTCATGAGATAGCAAAATCAAATATGCTGTTTAAGCTGATATTATTCAGATAGCCGATAACCAAGTTTGCCCCTAAATTAATACTAATGTTTAGAGATCAAAGATTCTGTTTAAAGAGATACTAATTGATAAATTTGTGCTTAAGTCTGTTACTAAAATAATGCTATTGGGTAAAATATCGGCACTTAATTAAGTAGATAAAATCTATCAAGTATACTAAGGATAGTGGTGATGGAAAGATTACTCGGATACAAGCAAGATATTACTTGCAATTGATAGTTTTCCAACAAATTTGATATTTCGTAAGTTCGATGGTACACTTGTATGTTAATTACAAAAACTGCTAATATTAGTTGACTATCAGAATCGTAAAATGATCTCGCTGTTGGCAAGTTTTGTAAAGTTTAGATAGGGAAGGTTTTGTATAATAAAAGTAACTATATTAATAGAATAAAAGTGACCTGATAACTTGTGACGTACATTTTTAAGCATCTTTCATATATTTTATTCTTATATCTTTTATATTTTGAGAAATGCATGATAATTGACATCCAATAAGGGAAACTTCTCACTTTTCTTGCTATACCTTCTCACTTTTTGGTCACCGTGCCTTTTTAATGCAATGTAATAATATGAACTATTTTATACCTTTGATTTTATTATGGTATATTCCAAATTTAAGCGTTTACATATCAATTTTAGGTTCAATATTTCATATTAGGGATACCGTAAGAGAAAATGGCTGTAAAAATTAATTTAAATTTTAAAGTTTACAATTTTTTTTAAAAGGGTGTTGGGATATCGAATATTAACAATCTGAAATTGAGGTCAGTACTTGAGAGAGAAAGAGAGATAGAGAGAGAGCGTATAAAGGTTTGGTTGAATGGCTTTCAAGTAATGATAATAATTTTGTAGATAAATAATTGGGTTATATGGAGCATATCCATTATAATTAAAACTTTTAAAAAAAAACTGGCGTCACGTTTTAATAACCCATGTAAGTGTAGTAATCTGTTTCAGAAAACTAAATAACAATTATTAAATATAATTGACATATCTAAATTAATGGAAACAAATAGATATTTTTGCCGAATTTTTTTTTTAAATAAATGTTTTCAATATTACAGCGCCTCAAAGTATTCAAACATAAGCATATAACACGTAAGGTACCGTAAATGACCGTTTCCGAGATGTTTAATGAAAAGAATTTTCCAGAATGACGGCCGAAGCCTAGTTCCCCATCGGCATACCAGAAATTTATACTCAGGGGACTATTTTCGTTTTGGAAACCTTATTTGAAATACCCTCAATTATAGGCACGTAAAATAATTTCCTTATAACTTAATCAAAACTTAATTGACCCTTAATATATCATGTATTAAGAAGGAAATAAATGAACGATAATTGCATTGATGCGCATTTTAAAACGATTTTGAAATTATTTTACGATGGTTCGAATTCTGAGGACGAATCAATAATTATATCTCGACATTACTAATATAATCTCAATACCTTTACAAACAACCTTAAACTGTCTTAAAATGTTTGTTCTGAAATACACGTAAAATTTTAAACAGCTCTGCGGATAAAATATTTAAATTAATATTTAGATAAATACGATCATAGTAAAATATTTTCTGAACGCCGGCAAGTTTTGAATATTAATGTATCCGTTCTTTCTTCATCTTACTACCTTCTTTTAAAAGATAGGTTAATTAAAATTTAATTAGAAATTAAAAAAATATTTAATAATATAAAAATGAGGAATACATCTCATTTAGTTTAATACCTGCATAAGTGTTGAACAGGCTAGATAATTCAATAACTACAAGTAAAAGCGAAAAGAATAATCTCTTTATCATCCGTGTTATAAATAACAAGACTGTGATCTTTGTAATAACTTGAGCATCAATAAAAGGTAGTGTTATTAATTTACTTGTCAAATATGAGATACGTATTGTATGTTAAGTTTTGCGCCAGTATTTTCAATTATAAAATCGTGATTTACCAAAGAAATTTGTCTGAGAATCATTTTTCACGTGGTTAAGAAACTATATGCTATAAAATAAATGATTTCTTATTAATGTGTTGAATTTAACCGAATGTATATTAGAAGAAAAATTAATAAAAGGATTACATTAAAATAAAAATTGTTGAAAAAATTTGTAACCGGCAATTGTTTCTATTGAGTTGACAGTTAATATATTCGCCTTTTCTATTCAAAGCAAATATTCAATTTGTAAATAATTAATAACATAATTTTAAATTAATACAATTTAAAAAAAAAACAATGTAAGCACTGTAGTTATTGTCATTTGTAGCTAGCATATATGTGGAGTTAAAATGTCATCCTTGTAAAATTACCTGGCTTTTTCAGAGAAAATTTGGATAATTTCAATCTAAATATGTTCCACGTCTTTAACTTTTTGATTGGGTAATTAAGTAAATGTCATTCGGAGTATAACCGTAGAGTATGGTGAGCATGGAAGCACTGCCTGTGAAAATATCTTCGTAAGCTTAATTTTTTTCTATTTGGAGTCGAGATTCGTCATGTAAAAATATAATATTGTTTGATTTGTAGGAAGTTTTGTGAAGAACGTATTCAGTTACTCACAGTTAAATTGGCGGTAATTGCTATGTTATTTCGATAAACTTCCCAGTCCATAATTTTATTTATAATTCATCATACATTTGAAATAACCTTTCGGTTAATATCATATTTTGAAGCACTCACGCCTTTTTCTCCTGCTTGTAGTCACTAGCACAACAAGTTAACATATTCAAAATTAACTGAAACTACGTAATGTAGTATTATTTCTACTTTCTTTAAGCTCTTTAAGTTTCGTTGTATTACAACATTTCAGATGGGCAATTAGCTCAATCTCTCTTAATTATGAATATCTACAAAATTAGCATCAAATATATTCAAGTTTATATATTGTTCCAATTCCTTAGAATCTTCCATATTATATTCACTTTATATCCCTTATAATGAGGTAGGTGTCTTTACCAATCACTGGTTCGACTGGATGTCAGTAAAAATTTATATAAAATTGTTGATATCGACTTAATCATTTTTAAGACAACTTTCTGGTTCATTTTAACTAAAAAATTAAATAACATAACATCACACCATCCTGTCAGAATAAACCCCACAAAATACAACTATTAAAACTAGGGAATTCACCGAATAAGCCATGAGGACACTGGTATACACTTCAGGTGTACAAAAATATAATAATTTTTCTTAGATTACAATAATCCATAATTTTTCATTAAAGTATTTACTACGACCGTAAATAATTTGGCGAAATAATCAGTGAATTTAATGAGAATTAGAGCAGTCTTTATGGTGCGATTAATACTGCTTTTGCTCAGTCTTCTCATAGGTATGACACATTTACAAGGAAGCGTGTACTCTTTACCATTAATAAATCCCACATAAAAGTTTCAACTGTCAGCAGCAGAAAAAATTTTGTTCATATTTTTTTTAAATTAATTAAGAAATCACTAAGAAATTATCACAGAAAACGACTAAATATTCTTTTTGCTTCCAAGAATCCATGCTTATTATAGATTATTTTGAAAATACCTAGGTATTCTAGGAATTTTTGTGGTAATGTATAATACAGAGAAAATGAAAAATTTATATGTTGGATTACTTTTTTACATTCACCAAAACTTTTTGAAAACTTTATTAATTTCGAAGCTGCAGTTCTTATGTCAGAATGCTATCGGGTGTCACCAAGTAATTTTTTTGCACACTACTTGAACTGTTTCCTTATCTTTATTAATGCACAAGATATTTTATCAAAATGATTGGTAAACATTTTATTAGTTACTGTTAATACATGTCGAGTTCATTTAATAAGAGGATGACCAACATTTCTAAGCATATTTATATTATATATTTAATTTTTGTCAATAATCATATATGTATATTTAATAAATCTCACATATAATAAAGGCGAGAAAAAAACTTCCATCTCGTTACAATAGAGTACTGAACTCCAGTTTAACAATGTTTTTAGGTGCAAGAAAATAACTAATGTTTCTCTTAATTAATGTTTGTCGAATTGATGTAATTCTGCACGACAAAAATATGGCGATATTTAAAATTAAGTAGATAGAAAAAATATGCAATATGCATTACGAAGAAGAAACGCATTATTTTCAAAATGACAAGATATTCGGGAAGCTTAAAATATATTTTACTAATTTCAACTACTAAGGTACTCAATTCAAATTTCGCAATAACTATGAGATTCAAGAAATCTTATTCGGAATACTTTGTATTATCCGTTATTCGCAATAAATCGTAACTATATTCGTTCTGAAACAATTTTAGGATTCTGAAGGATTTGAATTCAACAATGTTTTCGAAATTTAAGACAGCGGCCTCTCTCGTTCGCAGTACATCACCATTGTATTGGTTTTGGATTAATTTTAGAGTACGACATTCGAATATCACTATGGCTATGAGACACAAAATGTTCCATTATTATGTTTCAGAAGTTATGTTTAGTTTCGGATTATAATTAGTTAACTAGCAATAAGCATAATTGTTTCGACTAATTAATGATGAAAACTTATGTCGATGTAAAAAATGTTTTATAGTTCAATTAAAAAAAAAAACAAAATTGTTGCATTAATTGTATCGGAACGATAATTTTTAAATTTTTTTATATTAAATTTGTGTTAGTTTATACACTATTAGCGTTCACAGATTTATTTATGTGACCTATGGCAGAGGAACTATTGTCATTTTAGACAAAGTATACATACGGTTACGAGTATATTGATCGATATAAGTATATTAATTGGAGCTCGCCCTCATCTATAAAAACTCGTTTCAGTGTTATAAGCCTTATACTTTACTAAGTTAGGCTAGTATAACTAACATACAACTACTGCTTACTTTTAAGTTGTTAAATGGCTATAATGCAAAAACATTGTTAGATTCCAATTTAGTACTCTGCAGTTTGTCAATTGGAATATAGTGATCATTTATTGCAAAAAAGGTAATACAGGTTTAATAAGAATCGAATATGGCAATTATACATTTCAAGACCGACAGATACTGCCATCTTGATTCTCAAAAACATAATTAAATTTGATTTAAACACCTGTAATTTAATTGAAATCAAATATAGTGACGATGTTTTGAGACGCGTGCCGCCGCAACTTTGGATCTCAAAAACATTGTGAAATTCGAATTCAACACTCGATGGTTAGTCGAAGTAGCACAAACTGTAAATTTATTGTGGTTAAGGGAGACACCATATTTCTAGTTACAAAAAATATTATGAAATTCGAATTCAACACTCGATGGTTAGTCGAAGTAGCACAAACTATAAATTTATTGTGGTTAAGGGAGACACCATATTTCTAGTTACAAAAAATATTGTGAAATTCGAATTCAGCCATGGAAATCAAATATGATTGCCAGAAAGATTATAAAATTCAAAGAAAAAACTTTAAAGTAAACTGAAATGGAATATATAGTTGCGACATATGTTCAAAGCGCCAGATACGACCATTTTGATACTCGAAAACATTGTGAATGTCCAATTCAACGAGAAACAAAAGTTACCATCTTGGTTCTCAAAAACATGTAAAGTTAGAAATTGTCCTTATAAAGTTAGTCAAACTCGATTGTAAACATGACTGGTGAGCGTGTATTTGTGAAAAGCGACATATATCATTAGACATAGTGTGAGAAATTACTCGGAAGTGAAATTTTTAATAAGACTTTGAGTTTACTGATTGAGTAATAAAAAAATATTATTTTTAGCATGATTTAAAATACCCCTAAACGTAAATATAGGACTTGTTTATACTTACACGAACGATTGATTTTTCTAACCGAAATAATTTCTTAAGCTCAATATTTTCTATGATTACACTAAAAAATGAGTCCCTAAATAGTTAGATGATTCTCTATGTCACCCGCATCACAGATAAGGAGAAGTTCCAATTTATCAATGACTGCAAGGGCTTACCTGAAACTCGGATTAATATGTCGGTATAAATTCACTTATCCCACATAATTACTTCTCAACGCGGGTTTTCCCCTTTGGTCGACTTTTTGCACCAAGGCTTTGCGTCGGTTTCTTCAATTAGAAAATAATAATTTAGTGGATAAACTGCTTTCAATCTATGGTGGTAATTATTTTGATACTAGATTGTGCAACCAATAATTCGTTAGCATTTTTCTTAGGGTTTTCAGTATAAACGCCAACATGTTACAGAAAACCACATATTTGTAATAAAAGAAGAAAATTACATATAAATATTTGGCAATATCTAGGAAAAATTCTAACGACCGACGTATTTTAATTTCTTTTTCTCGTCGTTATTTGCAAAACGAGCAAACCCGCACTTATTTCCTATGTGTTCTTTAATCGAGACTGTTACAGCGACTTAATTTGCCGTTTGACTAGGACGATATGTTGACAAGCTGAATTGTCAACTTCCTTGAACTTGATGTTTTATGTGTGATTTTTAAATTTACCAAAATAAATATTAAAAAATATCTTCAAAAAATGGTTAATTGTAGTGCTATTAAATAGGATAGCGCTTAATCTAGAAAATTTCTTGGTATTACATTTGACAGGTATGTAGCATATGACAATGATTGTTTCAATTTTAATTTTAAATATTGCACAAAAGCATTTTTATCTTTTGTTTGACATTTATTTCTGTATAAATCGACTATCTATTACTTTTTTATAGATTTCCAAAGATTTTAAATTTTAAGCAAAGTTGGCTGTAACAGATGCACCTAAAAATTGTGAACCAAAAGAAGCAGTCTTCTTTGTTCAAAACATTCTAATCAAAGTATCATTGAATGTAATGCATTTAGAATTTATTTACAGCCTGGTGCCTACAATTTTTTGAAGGTTTCCAAAACAATTTCTGGTACGTTTTAAAAGATTATCATTTAAAAATCAATAATCACATAAAATTTAATTTTATACTATATTATATTGATCCGAGCGGTTAATTTTTAAGGAAAAAAAAACCTGATGAAGGCTACAATACAGAATATATTACATAACATTCAAACTTTTTGTCAGTTGAACAATTGAATATATCAAAGATTGTATATTCATAACAACTTTGATACGAATATTTCAAAGATTATTGAGTTTTTCGATAATTCCACATTGTTTGCGTCTTCTTTAGTTTAGATCCTACAATTCCTAGTGACCCAATAAACGTTGACTGGATATATTCATGTCCTAATAATATTCTGTACAAAAATTATTTTCAAAAGTCTATACCGGAGCCAAGGAGACGGCTTTAACGCTTATTGATTGTAAATCGCTTCGAAAGATATCCCATATTGGGTTCCTTAATTTGGGAGAGCTATTTTTATGCCTTATCCTGTAATGTAAAAAACAACTTCATGCTTTGAGAAAAAAGTGGAAATGTACCGTTTGCCTACCACATGAGCTAACATCCTTTCAACTTCAAACAAAAGCTAATGTGTACTTGGATCTACTAAGTTCCCATCGTACCAACGAGAAACTAAAGTATGTGGTTACACGTGGTGAAAAGTGGTGAAAAGTGGGTTGCTTATGTTAACTTTTAGTGTAAATGCCAGTGGCTAGATGCTAGAGAAAAAACTATAACATAGAACAAGATATTATATTCCACAAAATATGTTTTTGAGTGCTTGATGGGATATTAATGCAGTTATTCATTGAGTTATACATTGCGAACTCTTTCAAGTTAACAGTATAATTAAAGCTAAGATTTATTGTGAAAAGTTGAGCGAAATCACCTCTAATCTCCCTTTAATTCAAAGCAAAGTGTATTTTTTACATCAAAATACTCGACCCTACGAAGTAAAAGTAACCTTGGATAATTACATTGACTTAGTTGGAACGTGCTACTTCACCCACCCTTTTCTTCAGATCTTTAGCTATCAAATTAGCATCTGTTTTGCTCTCTATCTAATAGTTAACGTGATAGAAAATTTAAACACGAAAGTCATATAAAATAAAATTTTACCGGTTTTTAAGTTGAATGTCTAAACATTTCTACAAGGAGGGAACTTTAGCTCTACCTACTCGTTGGCGACTAACATTAGATACCAACGGCATTTATATAATTTATTTATTTATTTTATTGACTAATTTAAAAAGTTCAAAAGTTTGTGTACATAGATGGCGGGTTTATAAGTTTCCAACCTAAAATGAATAATTAAAGAGATAACAACTTTTCAGTCCTTCTCTACAAATACAGAAAAACGAAATCAATGTTTAGGTCAATACGAAAATATTTATACTTTAATATTTACTCATATACGTATTGCTAATTCATTAAGAAATCCCCTAAATATCAAATTCCGCCTTCTAGTTACGATTTTCATATTGTTATGTATCATCTGCCACTAATGATTTTAAATCTGTAGAGAAAACAAGCAATATTTAAAAGAAACTCCTCATTATACAATGAAAATACAATACATCAAAATGAAATAAAACTGAAGTCATAAAATATAAGACAACGCACTCTGGCCGCACGTCATCGTCCAGTGTAGCGCGTACATAGTTCTTCGTCCTGCAGCGATCGACGTTCAAAAGAAAGCGCTCGCCGCGGGTTTATTTGTAGACGTATAGCGCGCTGGGGACTTTGCGGTGTATTCAGTTTTGCTCATCGATCGTACGTCACTGTCGCAGTGATCTGGTGTTAATTTTTGTATATTGCCCTCTCTAATTTTAACCACACATTTAATGTGTGCATATGAAACTCATTCAGTTATCTGAACTTCTTACCTACCACCTTTACCCTATATCGTTTTCTAAATCTCACTTTAATTTAAATTTTCGCATTAGTACTCACTCCATTCCTCAGTAGTGTTAGACATATCAAAAGCCGTAGGGACATTGTCCTTTAATTTATGTTCAGATACGTTTGAGGCGTTTACCTCATGTACAATGTTGCGCTCATACCTTTCTTCTTTCTGAAATTTGGTGTAATTTCAGTCTGCGTCAGACTGGAGATGTAGACTTACCATATTTTATTTGTGTTATATAAAATGTAATTTCGGTTCCTCTTTTTCTCGTTATGCCCCTCATTGCACTAAAAATCTTTTGAGTATCTATTAAAGTTGTAATTGGCAACTGGACTTTGGCTTCAGTTCTAAATACCTTGGATTTGCGACCGAAATAGACTATATATTTAGTCAACGTCACTCGAATCATACCTTAGTACTGCCAAATAGATATGCCATGGAAGCTTCAATACATAAATATTTCTCCAATATCGGTTCTGTTCTCGAATTTCAAAATTTTCATAAATATTTTAAGGGTCTTGTAATGACGTAAGGCCATAAAAAGTGTTAAGTGTTAGTGTTTAAATAATTTGCATAATTAAATCGGTATGTTGGCATATACCAATTTAATTATGCAAATTATTTAAATACTGACGTTGATCACATGTGTCAAACATAAAAATACTAAAGACTAAATTTTAAAATATTACGAATATCTGTGACTAATAATTAATTAATTTATAGAATAATATGCTATTGGGATTGTTTATCACGGATATTATAATAGTGTGAATTTCAAAGTCAACAAACTTTAGTGAAATCATTTGTTAAATGGAATTTTTTCTTAACTCTTTAATTACCTTGAACTAACACTTCAATATAATGAAAACATAACAGAAATATAGAAAGTATTATTTTCAAGAGAAAACAAATTAGAAAATATTTACCTAGATAAGGAAAACTTGCAGTTATATTATAACCATTATTAAACATTATAGAATTGTTACAGTCGAAATTCGTGTTATACGTTAGGCGGTACTTAATTTCGAATATGTCAACTTATAATATAATATAGCTTTTATTATTTATATGCTCACATAGTTAAAGCTCTTTTTAAAATGAAGGTAGCCAATATGTACCTACCATCTCGATTGATATGTACGGGACAAATGACTAATTACGTAACAGTTGAGCATCTCGATAAAAAAATTTTGACCACCCTTGAGCTGCGTGTGAATTTGCATAAAAATTTATTTTGGTAATATTTTGTAAGAAACTCTAAAAAAGGTGAAAAATTTTTGCTAAATTATTTGCGAAAAAAAATATTGTCTCTAGCAGAGGCAAAAGTGATAATAAAATAATTAACATTTATAGGCATGCAACGCATCAAAAGGTTTTAGACGAAGATGGAGTTTTTTATATGGAAATCTTGTAACGTGAATTCTATTCGAAGTTAACAGGTTTTGTTAATATTTTCAACGCCGTTAACAAAGATATTTTCTCGGTAGAAAACTATATTATTTATAGATATTTTTCCCCATGCCTAATAACAAATCGATATATCGAAGTCGTAGATTCATTTATATATATATATATATATATATATATATATATATATATATATATATATATAATATGAAAACAATTTATAATTTAATAAAAGTATGTCATACATGCCAAAACCTTTTTTTACTTCTTTATATTTCGCAATATTTTTTGCTTAAAAGTTACTGTTGGAAACTGCTGCAATTATTTTCGTGATAACGTACCAAGTAATGAATCTCGGCTCGGCATTCTCGTTATCATTATTTTTAGAATTTTGAGCTCTATTTACTCGTCCCTGATTTTTGTAACTCTAGCTGTACTTTGCCGTCATACTCGTACATAGCAATATTTTAAGAATATCAGAAAATTTTCGGACTTTCTCCAATTCGCAGCTTGTACATTTTTAAGGTTTTGATAAACACTATTGAAGATGAAGATCTGGAACATACACTCCTCTCCAAATTAATACTTTGTTTACTTAGATCAGATACTTAGTTCGTGACAAAATGCTCTCGTTTAGCGACACTTGCCGTATAGATAAAATTGGAAGTCGTAGATTCATTTATATGTCTTATTCAATATTTATATGGACGGAAAAATATTATACCCAAAATAATTAGGTATTTATGCCAAAACGAAACATACCATATGTATTATAATAAAATAAACATACCTTACATAGTTCTAGTTATTTTTACACCACTAAATCTTATATTATGAATAAAATTTACCAAAAGTTAAGTTTATTCAATTATGTCACCTTAAACTCAAATATACTTTACAAAACACTCTTAAATTTGAATGAGTGCGTGCGTGTGCGCGAGCGATTCGTGCGGGCGCGTGCCAACACTGTGTTCGTGCGTATGTATGTGTGGGTGCGCGCATCTGTGTGTAAGATAAAGTCCCCGTAGTATATATTTTGTGTGGGTTAATCTCGGACACCACGAATTGATTTTTTTCATCATTTTTTTCGACATTTCCGAGAAAGGTCTAGAGGTATTTAAGCTATGAACCAGTTGTTTAAACGAACCAAATTTTGAAAATTTTTCTCAATCAAGTCAAAAAATCAACCATCGGGGTATTTTTCGCAGCGTGCTCTGAGCAAAACGTTAGATAAATGATAACAATATAAGATAATATTGTTCACATCATAAAGTACTATAAAACATCACAACATATATGCAGTCTATAATAACGCAATAATGAATTTTAATTCTTTAATGTACGGTTTACCAAAGCGTTAATAATCGCAATCACATTTTTAGTGCTTTTTGAAGCAATTAAATATATATTTTTATCGATATAAATAGTTGTCCCACCTTTGTTATGGTTCTATGTTAGAATTCATTTGAAAAATAATTCAAAAAATATCAGAAAGCCTTTGATTACGTATGGAAGAAATTTTCTTTACTATATAGTATAAAACAAAGTCACCCGTAGAGCCTTCATCTTTATCTTCCTGTGTAGTCTGTTGTGTCTGTTTTAGTGCCAATCAAAATTGTTTTCTGGTTTTTACCAGTAAATATATTTATTTCTGAGAAAAGTTTAGTTGAGTTTTTTATGAATGTTTCGTGCACATTTTCAATCCTACGAGGATGATTTAAAGAAAAAATCAACAGGCTGGAAGTTTTTTTGGCGTACTCTGTACAAACCGTTAGATATACGTAAAAATTACATGTAACAAGATTATTAGCTTAAAATAGTTCTACAGTAAAGTCTCTGAGAGTATTTAGCTGTCTACTAAAAATAACTCACATATTGAAAATTATTTCGTCACGAAATGACTCGGCTAAAGATACTTAAAATGGAATCTTTTTCTAATTCAGTGTATTTTTGAAAATTTTTTCTATAATTTTGAGAAGACTCGAAGGTTCCTGGACCCAAAATTATAAAAAAAAGTTTTGAAATGTGCTTACAAATGCATGTAGAAAGAAATAATGGTACAAATCGCTAACATTTTGTAAAACAAACAATTTATCACTTTACAATTACTTCGCTTTCTATACAAAAATTTGCTCTATTTTGTATTGTAGAGCGGTAGTATCTTCTATTCATGAAAAATACATATAACATTAGATGTTTTTGTGATGAAGTATACAAACAAAATCGACGACAGTATTTTCTTCCTGCTGATAGTTGTAAAACAAATAAAAAGTATACCTTGATATTTCTTCGCAGTAATATATTTTTCATAAATTTAAAGAGGGAAAAAAGTAGAGAGGGGTAATTTTATATTTTTTTATTTGATAATTACCGGACAATTATTTAAAAAACGTAGTATAATTAAACAATATTACCGTTTGTTTCTGCAATAATGAGTTTGCATTTAATTTGAAAGGCTGAACAGTGTGTGCCCATTATAAGAGAGTGCTTGTACACACAAAAAATAAGAATATACCTTTAAATACAATATATAACCAAATAATAAGCAACGTTATTGATTACCGTAGCTTAATAATACAATTAACGTGATATGTACGTTTTCTTTTCCTTAATACAAAGTAACAGCTTTTAATATTATACTAGAAGAAATTTTAAATTATTTGATCTGAGTTTAAATTTAATCAGTATAAACGAGGAACGCTACAAACATAAATCTCAAAATAAAGTTACTTTTAAAGACTTTATAATATAAAACACGTATGCATTGCAACCAACATAAAAGAATATTAATATAATCAAATAATCAACTAACAGTTCATATTAATATTCTTTTATGTTGGTTGCAATGCATACGTGTTTTATAGTACGTTTATTATGCTGGCAGATTCTCAATAAGGAACTTTTTTCTTTTATTAAATGAAAGCGTTTTGATACGATGAGGAATTTCTCAGAAAATATGAAAAAAATATATAATATTTGGTTTCTTTTGTATTTTTGAAGTTAAGAAAGACAAGGGGTGTTTTCTCTTGGTGATAATGAGTATTCGAGACAAATTTTCCCCCTAAATTTAATCGTAGACAACATGTGTCTATATGTAGTTTCGTATATTTCAGCTTTCGCAAGCAAATCTTCTGGTTTCCAGGCCTCGTGCGATCAGTATATATGTTATTGATACACCTTCAACACTAACGTTTTCAATATTAAGTGCAAATCTGGTCATGTTAAATTTAATTTTAGTAATATCCTGTCTACAAAATATTTCTATATATATATTCACTATATGAAAGAAATGTTGGCTATCGAACTGCAGTTAGCAGCAGGATAATAACTTGGCATTAGCAAAAGGATATCTTGAAATATTATCTAACCAAAATAATCAAAAATATATAGTAGAGTTTTACAATGTTAAAAATATCAGTTTTTCCGTCGCTTACTCTTATACAATAATATCTAGAAACTACGAAAAATTATTTTATGTACTCACTACTTGCAATATTAGTTATCTCTGTAATATATATTGTAGTCCATCAAACCTTTGGTCCATATTTACTTTTTTCAAAATGTAAGCGCTAAGGCACTAAAGATGAGGAAATGAGGGTTAACCTCATTTTTCTAATTAACCCGGCGCAAATAACATCAAAATAATTACGCGGACGATAACGTCGGATCATTGTCACCCGAATTGTATTAACGAATATTTCCAAAACTATAAAAATTTATTTTGCTTTAATAATAATATGTAAAATAAATATTTTCCATTTATAGTAAAGTAAAAATAGTACAAATATTTACTATAAATCAAGATGTTATTAGCTTTGTTCCTTATACATGCAAAATCAACTTTGAAAATTTCACTTTCATGATTTCTTATTTATGACAAAGTTTTTTTAATAATAATAGGAATTTTTAAATTTATTTACTAAAATAGAAATCATTTGAAGTTCTTATTATAATGATAATAAAAAAATCAGTCTTCCATTTCGACATTTAGGGGCAGAACTACTGAAATTATTGCAGTACGGAATCAAATGGTCTGAGCAAATGTAAATATGGCATAGGTAACAGGTATGAGATGTTTTCTTATCCTTTTAGGTAATTTAACCTGTGTAATCAGCAACTCTTTTGTACAATTGTCGAGGTAAATTGACATGTGTCTTGCTGACTTGTAAATGTTCTTGAATAATAGAAAGTCCCAGATTTTTAGAAAATGGCGCCATTTCATGCAGGTGTCATTATTGTTAGCACTATATATTATATTTGCGTTTATGCCCGATATATTCAGCCATGCAAAAAAAATCGTCAAAGGCCATCGATTTGAGTTTCTGCTCACATTCTAAATAGCACATAGTTCATCAACTACATGTACTCCGTTTTGGTATTTAGTTTCTTTTGCATTTTTGAAGTTAAGAAAGACAAGGGGAAAGTTTTCTCCTGGTGATATTGAATATTCAAGAAACATTTTCTCCTTATATTTAATAGTAAACAACATGTCGCTATATTTAGTTTGGTATATTTCAGTTTTCGCAAGCAACTGTTCTGGTTTCCATGCCTCTAGCGATTAGTATATAAGTTATTGATGTACCTTCAACAATAATGTCTTCAATATTAAGTTCAGATCTGGTCATGTTAAATTTAATTTTAGTAATATCCTGTTTACAAAATATTTCTATGTACATATACACTATATAAAAGGAATCTAGTTGACCCATCAATGTTTTCGTCGTGATTCAAGCTTGACATCAAATGGACAACTTTGTTTTTCTACGGTATGTAGGAAACCAGAGTAATATCTTTTTGATGTCCAAGTTGAAGAGTTTTGACGTTTTCCGCGTTTTTTGTGTTATTTTAGAAGGTGGGACACTAAATCGTAGCTTGTGAACCAATTGTCCAAAGCGATGTTACCGTGAGTTTTTGAGATTGGTAGCACAATGAGATTCACCACATCAAAAATTTTCTTGCTATCTGAGTGCGGACCATCCGGTTGTTTACCAATATTTATCTCTAAATTATTCACGTAGAAGGTTTTCGAATCAACCAAGGCAAATATTTTTACGCCGTATCTAGCTGGCTTAAAAATATCGTCCTCGGAATGCTATCAACATCTCGTCAATAGTGCAATTTTCTTCAGGCGAATACATTTTTTGACACTGTTCTCCAAATACTTCGAACAGTTCACGCACTGGTGCCAAATTATCAAGTTGTCTTCCACGACATATAGATTTGTCATCGCATCTTAGGCAACTTTGTCGAAAGAAGAACTGCTGAATAAACATAGTGAGTCTAAACATTTCCATAGTTTTTAGACTCACTATGTGTATCTTGTACCATCTGCTTGCCATAAGTCGTTCAAGTTTTATCTGTTGGAACGATAAAATTTAGCAACATTTAAATGTCCTATAAACACTTTCAATTCACTTATTTCGACTTCATTCATATATCTATGTTTACTCAGATATGCACACAATATTCCATAATTTTGTATGTGTGAATTAGTGTATGTTTGAATTTTATGCACTTTGAGCCACAGGTCTCACACTCATTTTCAGCACTCGTATATTTGGTCGTGCTGGTGTTTTTTGCCACATCGTACTGTTCTTTCCTTTGAAAAACTGTCAGTATTGTAGATGATTTTGTAAAGTTAAAAGATCGACGTTATCTGAAGGATCCGATTCCGCGTAAATATCACTTGCATTTTTTCCACCTTCAATATTAAAATTTCGTTCGGATAAGTGGCAGCATTTAATCTATCTTCCTCTAGCTCAGACTCTTTTAACGCCGTCAAAATTCTCTGCCGGTGGTTTGTCATATATATTTTTGTAGAAAAACTAAAAAAAGACCAGATAAATCAACAACAAAACAATAAATAAACAAAATTAAACTGTCACGAAAATACCACTGTCACGAAAATAGACCAATGACGTTGGGTCATATTTACACGATATGATTTGACACACGTATGTCTCGCTGCGCAGGTGACGTCTGAGTGTACCAGCGTTTTGAGTAGAGGGGGTTCAGCCCAGCTAAATTAACGTTCAAATTGTAAGGTAGGCTAAAAAAAGATAGGTCGGGCTTAAAACGCTTTGGGTCGTGAGTCAGTTTCATTGGCGCCGGGTTAAAGATATCTTATTTTTGATACTTAAATTTAAAATGAATTTTATCATATTACTAAAAGGGTTTAGTAGAATAATTAAATTTGATACTTCAAATAATATCAGCTTTCCGAAATTAGTTACACTGTGATAATTTCCAATGGGTATTCGTGATAAGGAAGGCTAGAAGAAAATTTCACGATTAAATTTATTTTTCTCTTTGAACGATATCTGTAATTAAATATATATTGAGTAACATAAGTCAATTTTTTTTTCATTGATTACTAACACAAGCATATACATATGGAATAGCATACGCATACTTCTACACTTACCGGAAACGTATGCAAATGCACGTATGGAAAGTATATAAAAAAGAGACATCACGCACTGTACGTAAGCTTTTTAAGCATCAAGTTTTTCAATGAAAACGTAATATTATTCACATAAGATTTACATTTATCATTAAATTAAGGCTTAATTAAATTAATTATTTATTCACTTCTATATCAGATAATGCCATTAAAAAGCGCCGGTCGAACAGGTAAATTTCATAAAAACCTAATTACATATTGTTAAATTTTACGAAATAAATTTCAAACCGCCATATTCTGAATTTGATTTTGTTGTACGATGTTATTCCTGTATTTATCTCAGATGATATACCCGATCACGTCACACGTATGTACGGAAGTACAGAATGAAATGTATCATTCCTCAAATATATATATATATATATATATATATATATATATATATATATATATATTTATATATATATATATATATATATATATATATATATATATATAGGAAAGTCTTCGCAATTGTTATTTGTAACTTCAATTACTGAAATTAACAGGTGGAGAGCAGCAATTAACTATTAATAACAAAAACCTATACACAAGAGTGTTTAAGGTAATTAAAATTATATAAAAATTTCTGAAAAATTAAATTGTCGAGTTACTAATCATATAAATTAATCTGTCTAATCAAAATGTGCAAACATAATAACTGATTTCACTGAAAGAGCTGTATCATTAGTGTTGGGCGGAGCATACCGTTGGCGCTCAAGGGAAAAGAGTAAGAGTTAGGCTCGTGGCACAGGTCGTAATGGCAGAGGTATGGAAAAGTCTAAGTTGAAGTATAGAAAGACACAGCTCAAAAAAGAAAAACCAATCGCAGTGAGAAAAAGTCTATTGATATGTAAGACTTAATTTCTGTTTTCACAGTACTTTTTTCTTATTTTCCTATCTAAGTTATATTAATTTATTTAATTATATTCGCTTTTTTTAAAATATTCCTTAATTATTTTCGTGCGTTTTCATAGCCGGGTTTTATTCTTTTAAACTTTTATTTTTTATATACATTTCGTTATACGAGTATGTACATTTATAAATAATTCAACGTATGCCTGTAAGAAAATTTTCATCCACTTTGTTTTTTTATTGAGTTTTTACTTATAAAATTTTGAATTTTTTCTTAAACTAACACATAGCTGACATTTTTAAATTAAAATTAAAATCGTAAGACGAAATTTGTTCCATTATGAAATAAACTGCATTAATTTTAGGGAAACAATATTTTTAAATTAGGTTTAGATGAAATTTATTTTATATTGCCGATTATTTATGATTTATATACATGTCTTCCATAAGATAGAAATAGATGTGACTTTATTTTGCAGCTTATATTAATATTAATGTGAAAATAGAAACAAACTAAGAGAACGCAATAATAAGTCGACAACAAATATTTTACTATTTGAATATAGCAAAACAAGCCAAGCTAGCATCGAACTTGTAACACTGTGTTCCTTAAAATTGACGCTGGACCAAGTACTCCATCTTACGGGATTAACCCAGTTGACAGCAGACGAAAGATATGTTGTGACAACTAAAGACGAACTGGTCTCCGTCTGATGTTTGTGATAACGAATTAATAACCAAATTCAGAAGTAAGTATTGACATTCGCTATGAAACTAAGCACAATAAAAATAATTTCGTTTTATCAAAGGGGTGATTGCACAAGTTATGAGATATATATATATTTATATATATATATATATATATATATATATATATATATATATATATATATATATATATATATATATATATATATATATATATATATATAACATTGCCATATTATGAAATAAATCTCAATAACGTAAAGTACTTTGGAACTTATCCTTTGGAACTGTCCGCCTGTATCTTATTTGTTTCTGCAAAAAGAAAAGTGCTGAAAGCTCCATCGATGTGAAGTACTTTCAATATTCCCCGATATTATTATTTTATCATGGTTTATTCGTCCGTCCGTCTGTATCTTATAACGTTATAATTATTTTAATTTAAGTCCGATTGAAATGCAATTTGGCAAACACACTTTTATAAATTATGCGTCTTTTTTATGGATCATGGATGGAAAAGGTTATGTGCCTTTTTTGATACAGTGTACTCCAAACTGTAAATTGTTAAATAGAACGTGACCACTTCCCTTTCCCGAGTGTTTCACTATGAATAAGAATGTGTTTAACTGTTGAATGAGTGTCTGTTTAACTGTGAATGAAAATGGAAGATAACGCCATGTAGAGAACATGTAATGAGAAATGGTTTTGGTTAATTTCCATTAATATTTGTTTATAGGTAAAGTAAGCTTGTAGAGTGAGTTCTGCTTACAGTTAAGAGGTGTATTCTTTCAATCATGCTACCTTAAATAAATCAGAAAAATGTTAAAAATTATAACATTACATTTACCTTATAAAGATTACTCAGTCTATTCTGTAAGTTACGTATGAAAAATGAATACTTATTAAAACGATTTTTTTATGAATGTATTACACTAAATGTTATAAAATAAATTCCTGACAATTTCATATTTTGTAATGGTACAAGTGATCTGTAAAAGTTAAAGTAAAAGATATATATTTTGTGAACCTATTTTAAAATATTGGTAAAAGGGAAAGAAAGTAGGAAGTTCATATTGATTCGTATCTAAGCTTATTAGTTTGATAATTTATTTTGATTATAAAATAGTGGACGCTTGCTCTGCATAATTTAAATGTGTTATTGTTTATTTAATAACATTTGAAACAAAGCAGAACATGTGAATAACATTAAATACTTTTTCATCATTAAATAATGCTTACGATTTTATAACCAAAGGAAATTTTCAAACTGATAATCTGAAATATGAATCCACGTCACGCCATTTTGTCGATTGTTTTTCACACACAATGCCTTTAACTTATACATCCTTATTATAAAAACCTCCTTATTATACAAATGTTTAGAATATAATTTATTTCATACCGTTAATTCAAAACTTTCATGAAAATATAATAATGGTACTTCATTTTATTTATTTCTTTCATTTTTAGTATTTTAGTTTACACGTTAAATTCAAGATGACCTAGATAAACCAAAAGGTCCACGTGGAAAGAAAGAATCTCATATAACGAGGTGTTCCTGCATACCGACGCCGTAAATTACGTGAATTTTTCCTCACCCTAGTACCGAGCAGTCCACGTCATGCCGCAGACTTATACTTTTGGTAATGGTCACTGCCTGACCAGAGCTAAAGTCGTCTAGGACACAAATTACATTACACGCAAATATGATAGTTCTGCTAGAGTTAATTTAGGTGTTTCCTTGACCACCTTTTGTTTCCATCATTAGATTAGCTTCACAATTGTCTTTGAGACTACATAAATGCGAAAAATTTTAATGTTAAGGGTGAAAGGGATGTAATTGAAAATTCGATTAATTTATTTGATTGTTAGTCAGTGACGTAGGTAATTTAAAATAATTAGTTCATGATATTGCATTTACACTTCATTCGGTACCTTGGTACTGCACTGTAATAACATTTCTAAAATATAAGTTTTCCTTTATACCTTTTTAGCAAAAAATTGATAAAAATTTAAAATCTTCATTTACCATACAAATTATTACAATACTCTCAATTTAAATAAATCCAAAGGAAAGTTTACGTTATTTTTTATTAAGATATCAATTAATTGGGTACGTTTGTGAGTCTCCTTAAAAATGAATAAAATAAAAAAGGTTCAGACATTTCTTAAATTTCGTAATAAAATAAAAAATATAAATGTAGATATAAATATAAACGTAGATATAATGTCAGTAGTGGGTGATGGAATTAATTTACAAAGTAAATATGTCGAGCTTAAAATTAGGATATTCGTATTATTTCATTTAAATTACCACTTGTGTGCTAAGAACAGAAGCATTGTATGCCAAATATGAGTGATTGTTAAATTTTAGTTAAAAAGAATATATTTTTCAGCAATTCTTTTCGTAAACATTAATGTTTGTAAACTTATGTGTACTTTTAATTGGTTGTGTCATCTGATTTCCCTTAGATGGAATGCTGATTTTATTTACAAAATTTACACAGGTTTATTTTGCAATATTTGATTACTAATTCCTTAAGCTTTATATTGATATTAGATGACGTGCGTTTTTTATCGCCGTCAAGTGCAATATTCAACGTATTTCATTGATCTTCCCTCAGCATTTGTACTCTAACATCGTTATTAATCAGCTCATTGGTTATCAAATATTAAAAGTATATTGTAGACAGGGTATTGATATATGTATATATATATATATATATATATATATATATATATATATATATAATTATCAAAAATATCAAATTTAGCCTAATGTATGGAATATATATATATATATATATATATATATGTATATATATATATATATATATATATATATATTCCATACATTAGGCTAAATTTCAAATTAAAAATACGTAAAAGTTTCAATTTGAATTTCCACAGCTTTAAAATATTAGAAGCATAAGTACATTAAAACCGTAACAAAAAGGCGGAGTCTGTCATGACATACTCCATAATATATTTAGGGGGCGTGTCTTAATACAGCGGTGACACTTATGTAAATATAAATATTTTCATATTGACCTAAATTTCAATATCATTGGTATCATTAAGGAGAACAAAAAAGTTTTGGGTCTTTATTTATATTTATTTAAAATTGGTTTAAAAAATTTTTTCTGAACTTTCTTTTGTGACATATTATTATTCTATGTTGCTGATAAATATAAATAATTTTAATAATTGTAGTAAGAAATCTTTGTGAATGGTTGTCGACAACGAGGGAATATTTCTGGACTAGTGCTTTTGCTAAAATATAATTTGCGTCATGATTAAAATGTTTGCTATTAAATATTTTATAAAAACCATTTTTAAAAAAACATGGCTTTTATAGAATATAAAACTTATTTATATTAATAATATAATTAAAACGTGAATACATATATATATATGTATATATATATATATATATATATATATATATATATATATATATATATATATACACATTTATATATATACATGCATATATATATATATATATATATATATATATACATATACACACACATACACTGTTAAGAATTTACCAAGGAGATTTTTACTTTGGTTCCCAATTCTCAGGTACATCTGTTTTAACCAGTTTTGTTTAAAGTTTTATTCTTTGGAAATCTATAAATAAAAAATATTTGAAATATTCAGAAAATAAGTGTTATACAAAAACAATGCTTCGGTATAGTTTTTCATATGGTATAGATAAATTTATACAATTTGCTTACTTGAATGGGGCTACCGTCAAAACAACTTTAAATTAGATGTCGTGAAAAAACTTGAAATCGGTCTTAAAATAAAAATTATTTATCTAATAATAAACCATTATATATCTGTAAGGATGAGAACACAAAAAGTGATAATCGGCACAAATTTGAACTTTTTTAAAATGCAAATCTACCTTATATTTTTCTGTTAAACATAAAATTAAAATAAATCGTCATGGTGCTTTATGGTGAGATATTTATGAAATTTTCAAATGATTTCACAACATGTAGTCAATAAGTAAAGATTATAATTTTCTTAAAAGTATAATTTACCAATATTAATTTTCATCCATTTGTAATAAATATTGCAATTTTTAGTATAGGTAATTCAATGTGAAATGGCCAATCCGATGAAATGGTCAATCAACATTTTTTACTGTTTTTTCTCTAGATGTCGTGAACTAAAACTAGTGAGCGACTGCTATCCGAACGTGTTTGTTCCTGTATATGTTGCTTTATTGAAACAAACAATTAGGAAGTAGGTATTTTTTAACTTCTTAGTTTCAATTCACCTCAGATTTTTAGTAAGGTAATATTTTATATTGTGACGTTGTATTTTTAAAATTTATATTGTTTTTTCTGTTTTTTTCGTTGAATACAATAATCAGTCGGTAACATAACCTCATATCGAATCACATATTCATAAGTGGTGCTAATTTTAAACGTGTGGCCAGATCATCAAGATTTTTGGAAAAAATGGTTGTTTTTGTCTTGATAATATGGCCATATTTATTGAGATGTTTTGTATTAACTATTTATTTTGTAAAGAAATATTGATGAAGATGAACAAGGACTCAAGGTCAATTGTCACAAGCTTTAAAAGCTGTATGAGATGAAAATATGCCCATTCATCATACATCCATTACTTTTGGCATACCCAGAAAATCATTGGAGAAAAATCCAAAGGAATATTAAATCCTGTTCTACATTTGCCATGAACGCAAACTGGCTAAACATATCATTCGAATGCAAACCATGGGTTTTTTTCTTACTCGAAGCGACGTTAGGATTATTACCATTTTACCTGTATTCGTCCTGCCTGCTTGATGTGCCTGTAGAGATGTAGAAAGTTGACATATTCGTCGGCACATCAAACTCGTGTGCCGTCTCACTATGGTCTTCCCTTAGCCGTCGATCGACTGGATTTGCAGCCTCGCCTTCATTTTTATTCACTAAACTTGGCTCAGGTTTACTTCGATCCATATTTGATAATCTATAACAAAAAAAGTGACAAAACCTAAAACATCATAAATAAAATAACTAACACAATTTATTACCTGGGTCCCATGGAACTATATAATTAAGAATACTCAACGTTCGGAGCGACGCACGCACACGTCCTGCCGGTAGCGCGTTTGTTACATCACTGGAGCAAGTTACTGGGACCCGCGAAAGTATGCGCGCGCAAATAAAAATGCGAGACGTATTTAAAATGTTCTGATGGGTCCATGGGAACCGAGTATTGAATTAAGGGTTAATCATAAATTGTAACGATAGTTCGAATTTCCATTAATTGGTTTGATATATCGTGAATTCTATTAATTCCTTTAGTTTTGCATTCTCCATCAATTTGCTGCATTGACTTTCTCATGAGAATTGTGGCTGGATTTTGCAAGATCAGTATAAGAGAAAATTGAAGAAAGGTAGGTCCACGCAACTTGACTGTTGTGCAGCCCTGACGACGAAGATGATCGCAGGCGCCAGTTTGGAGAAGTCGACTTGTAGTTGGCGCGTAGATATAGCGTTGGCTTCCACCGGTTCAGGTTGCGACTGCGCGACAATTGCTCTCTCTACGTTCTGTGAGTATGGTTTGATTAGTATCGGCACTGTATTCGGTTGGATGTAGCTAATACCGTTCTGTTCCCACGATTGAGTTTCTCTTTGTAGATGCCGGAGTGTAGACGCTTGTGGGATTACTATTAGTGCAGTTTGCTGTTGATGTGAATGGTTCGCCATAAATGAGTGTGACTTTCGTTTAGCCATGTGTCGACTCAGTGCGCTCTATTCCCTTATGATTACCAAGTCGTCTTCATTTGCATCGGTCTGTTCGGTCTCTAATATAGCGAGATGAGCGGCGGTAAGTTCCACTTGCAGGCGTGCAAGTTTTTTCTTTGTCAAGGCAAGATGATAAGCTTTCTGTGACTGCGCAGTCTTACTCCTGCTGTATTTATACTGAGTCTCAGGTTTGGAAAATCTTATGTCATAATCATTAGCTAAGATCATATAAACAAAATCGTAGCCTTTTTTTTATTCTCGCTTCGTTTTTTTTATTATAACGTCGCTTCGAGTAAAAAAAAACCCATGGTTTGCATTCGTATGATATGTTTAGCCAGTTTGCGTTCATTGCAAATGCAGAACCAGGACTTAATATTCCTTTTGATTTTTCTTTAGTTTGTAGAAATAATACAGTAAACAGTAAAGTAGAAATAATACTACATTACGTAGTTTCATTTAATTGTGAATAATGAATTTTTACAAAATTAACGCCAAATATATTCAATATCCATCTATTCGTAAATTCTAGGTTTATTTGTTCAAAACAGAAAGAATATTTATTTTATTGGTGCTAATGCAACGGTAGACGAAATGTTAGTCAAGTACAAAAGACTGTCTAATCATAAAGTGTAAGTGCCTAGCATGCCAGAGAAATATGGTGAAAAAGTGCAGTATTTGGTCGACTCAAAAACCTATTATGTGTACAATATATATGGCTTTACCTTGGTTTAAGTGAAGAATATAAAAAGAAGTCCGTTCTAACTCAAGCTATCTTACGATTAACCGAACCAATTATCGACACCAATGGAAATATAACCACGGATATTTGGTATTCATATCTTGAACTGCTTGAAGAGCTAAAGTAGAAAGGCCTAACTTCCGTTGGCATTCTGAAGAAAAACAAGCGAGAGACATTTAAAGAATTCCTTCCAAATAAAGATAGACTAATAGTGTCTTCATTATTTGGCTTCAAGAAAGTTGTTACATTTGTCAACTACATACCAAAAGGAAAAAAAGCTGTTGTCTTGTATTCTTTGATGTATCACAATTATGAAATAATTCGGCCAATAAACTGGAAATATCGAGTACTATAATGCCACAAAGGGTGATATAGTGGACCAGAAGTGCTCTGTCTACTCCTGCAATCGCCTTACTACCCGATGGCCTATGGCGATTTTTTCCACGATTATAGATTTGGCTGCTAATAATGCACAGATTATTTATGAAGGTAAAATGACACATCTAGGCTTTTAAGACTGAACTTTGTGAAAACACTCGCTGAAATGCTAAATAAGAACAATTTGCTATATTATTTTTGAAGGCAACAAGGCCTAAGCAAGTGTTATGCAAAATTATGTAATTTGAAGCACTGCTCATTTTTGTCTTTTATATAGAAAGGTGTTTTATTTTATTTTTTTTCATTCATGGTATGAGATAAAGAATAGAACTTTGAAGTGGTTTCTAGAAATTTACTTTTATTGTAGCATGTTTTTTCGTAAATCATGACCTAAAACGATTGATTATGATAGATAATTGATTCTGGAAATATACAAGTATTATTTTTGTACATTGTGTTTTTCTTACATTGGCTGTATTTAATTCATTCTAAACTATAATATTAATTAGAAAAACTACCAAATAATACACTATTTCTTTTCAAAATTAACCTTTTAAAAATATGGTCCTTTAGACCCAGGTAGTAATTATCGTTACTTTTTTGCACCTGGTAAATTAAGGGTTAAAGACAACAATCGACCACATTGTTGATCGTGCAAAACCTGCCCACAATTCTCACATTTAAAATAACACACAGCGGACCGCAGGAGAACATGACACCAGGAGAAAGACGCTTTATATACCACTCGAAGACAGCATTAGACAAGCATTCCTTAGTTGTAGTTAATAGAATTAAATTATATTTGTAATTGCACGTCTAATTAAAGTTAATAATATACTTTTATACTAAACTCTAAAACTTGAGTTTCTTCAAGAAGCCATCTCCCCGTACAACAACTCATATCTCGCGCATCAGGACTGGCTACTATTCAAAGCCGCTTATTATGAGACGTCGGTCACTCTTAATGAAGTGGAAAACATGTCGAGTTAAAGTCGTAACCTCAAAGAATCGAGTTTGCAAGACGTGAATTAAGACACTCATCTTGAAGTCGCTTCCGCAGACCGGACCCTATTGCCCCCGCCGAACTAGTACGGTTGCGGTCGATACTACGTCAAACGGACACATCGTCTCTAATAGCGTAGCGATACTTAGAGCTGTCGACAAGGTTGATTACCTATACAATACCGACAAAGGCGATAATCGAGAAACTAACGTCATCACTGAGGTATCGCTGGTTTGAATGCTCCGCCTCGAAAACAAAAATGAAGCTGATTTAGTCAGGCTATCTCGCTTACTTGATCACGCGGCAGAAATCTTCGGCCCTTTGTATAGCCAGAAACAATTGCACAGGAAATTAACGCCACCGTTCAGCGACGAACGCAAAGGACATTTACTGCAAAAAACAAACACGAGATTAAATGTCCAGTATGTTTAAAAGTGGGACATGTCACGACAGAGTGCAAAAAGTTCGACGAATCTTATTCCAATGCAAGGTGGAACCTTCCATCGGAATCAGATTCGTTGAACTGAAAAAATGCATCGCTGATGCTTTACTTATGCTTCGCTAAGCTGAAAAAATGCATCGCTTGTGCTTCAGATGTCTACATTACCACAATAGAATACACAGATGCCTCACAAAGACCTCGACGGGTGCAAACATCTCCATTATAAATTACTACACATCGTGTAAAGCCGGGCGAAAGAGACAGAAAATCCGAATACAGAAGCCGTTAGCTCTGTGTGGACAAATAAGAAAATCTGCTCCTACCTAAAAATTGATCCAGTATGGATTCCCGGACTGGTGGGAGAGACTGACACACACGCATTACTCCACGACGGTTCAACAGTGACACTTATTGACACCGACTTGGCCAATCAATTCGGCGCCAAAGGACCCGTCGAGACGTAAAAGGACACTTCGAAGCCATTTCGGATACGAAGATCTCGAACATTGCGACGTATCGCGTTTACCATTAAAGGTGCGACTCGACGGCACAAGATCCACACACCATTTAGAATCTGCAACTCTGGGAACAAGAAGTGACAGAAAAAATATATCCGGCTGTGAACACCTACTCGACATCCAAGACAGCCTCCAATATAACAACATCAACCCAAAGATTCTCATCGGGCAAGCTAACTAGCAGACGTTATTCATGACAGAAATGCGAAAAGGTAAGGTAACTCAATCGATCGCCTCTCCCACACCGCTCGGCTGGGTACTTTACGATGCACACACATGCTCTAGAGATCAAGGTGTAAACTTCGTACATCAAGTATCGATAGTTGAAAAAAGCACAGTTAGCAAGAGATAGCGGGCGCCGACTACCAGCCGATTTTTAAAATGGGATGAAATGCTTTGCACGATGGCCAAAGTATTGAAATTCATACAACTATGCTGCGCACAGAACCACAGAACTCACTACAGAGAAAATGATCTCGATTGGAAGCGACATCGCAAAACGACTGCGTTCAAGTATAAAACACCGGGAATGAATGCGGAAAATATCGAATACTACCTACCGTTACAAACAAAACGCCTTTACGAAGCCCAAAAAACATAAGTCCGAGCCAGTCAAGAGGAGTAATTTGTAGAAGACAGAGAAGACTTGAAAAATAACAGAGCTGTATCCAGCAAAAGTCAACTGCGCTCATTAATTGTGATCTTTGTGGATGGAAAAATAAGGCAGAGAAGCCGCATGGGCGCAGCAAATTAAGTTACGGATAGACAGAAAAGCCCTCCGATACTCGATCGGCACCATTATGTCACTAAGTTATGAATAGAATACACGCACAGTTACGTCACACCGGCGTCGAAACGACGCTAAACGAAGGTCACCAACACAACTGGATTTTTCATCTGAGATCGACTGTACACAGATGCCTACCGTGCAGCATAAGAAGAGCGATGTCACCGCATCCTCGCATGGGTAACCACCCTTCGTGCTGATTGGCTCACCATCACGACAGCTATATGGGGATAGATTACTTCGGTCCATTGACAATCCTGTTGAGCGTTCGACTCAGAAAAGATATGTACCCTTTCTAACATGTCTGACAACACGAGCCACATACCTGGAACTCGCCACCTCACTCAACACTGACTTGGACATTATGGCCATCCACCGTATGATAGTCAGACGGGGTTGTCCGATAGAAATATTGTCGGATAATGGCACCAATCTACGTAAAGTAGACAAGGAACTGTGACGAGTATTCGACAAGGCGACAGGAAAAAAGGCCAGTAAGAAGATGACCAGGTGGCGTTTCATTGCGCCTGGGGCCCCGTTCAATGATGGCGTCTGGGAATGGCTAGTGAGAATGACGAAGATAGCTTTATACATATGAAGCTATCTTAAGTAATGCAGAGGCGCCGCCATACCACTGAAGAGGTTCTAACTACCCTCCAAACCGAAGCTGAATACACAGTGAACAGCCGTCTGCTAAAGCACGTGTCTATGAACCCTGAAGATCCCGAGTCAATCACACCGATCTTACTCGACGGAACAGCTCGAGTGCCGCCAACTGGCACCTTCGACGACAAGAATTTCGTCAGTCGCACCCATTGGCAGGCTTCCCAGCACCTCGCCGACCTCTTCTAGTCGAGGTGGGTAAAGCAATACTTTCCCGAACTAAAGCACCAGCTGGAGCTCCGCAGCCGCGGCCCAGCTCTGAAGAACGGCGACATGGTATTCGTCGTCGGCAGCGCAGTACCATGAAACCAAAGGATGTTGTGGCAACCACATATCCAGGTGCAGATGAAATTATTAGAACAGCTGATGTGCGCACTCTGAGACGATCAGCAAAAACGCTAGAGATCCTGCCTACCAACCAGGCCGTCTTTCACAGACAAATAGATGCAACGTCCCAACACACGATGCACAGCGGGAGGCCGCACGAACCAATGCGACAATCGGGCAGCCTTGGGCTCGTAACCCCTAGCGTGACAACGGGCGGCCGCACAAAGGAATCACTTAGCCGCATATAAGAGGGGTCACAAAGCTGTAAAATAGTAGTCATCGGACAGTTGTCCATTAAGAAGTCATCAAATAATCATCGATTAGTTCTACTTTGAGTTCAACTTCTAGTGGTAGTAATAGCATATTTTAGAATTAATAAACGAATAAAAAAAATATCTTCGAACGACGACGAGTGTAAACAGTGACGTAGGTCTGGTGAACATCGAATCCTCCAATCCAGCAAAAGTCAAGTGTGGTGCTTTGATTATTACCTGCTTTCCCCCATATTATCTGGCTCGTATGCAAAGAATGAACAAAAATATTTTGAGCGTACAGTTAAGCTTGGGAGAAAACGATTGAAATGGAAAACCGCCTAATATCTTTAATATGGATGAAATTGGTTTTGAACTATGCACTAGACCTGGTCACGTTCTGACACGAAAGGGGAGTTAGTATGTTTCTACTATAACGTCAACGGAGAAAGGTGAGACGGTTACTGTGATGGTACGTTGTAATACGAAAAATTTCTAGCACAAGCATCTATAATGAAAGGAAGGAATAAAAAAATAGTATACCAAGATTGTATGCCTCCAGGCGCTGCTCCCTATATGTCAACCAAGTTTGACAGCTTACATCAATAGATATATATTTTACAGTGGGTTAAAAGATAATTTTATTTCACGTAAGTCAGCGGGTAAGGTCATATTGATAGTTGATGGACATGTGTCATACTATTCAGTCGCTATTTTAGAATTAGGTGGTGAAAATTGTATCATTTTTTCTTTTATTACCAGCTCACGACGCATTTTCTTCAATCGCTAGATCGAGCTACATTTGAATCTTAAGATCTTTTTGTTTCATGAGGCATGTCGTTATTGGTTAAATAATCATCCAGAGACAAGAATAAGTAAAGCTCAAATTGGAACTCTTTTATCAGAATCTTAGACGAAAACCGCTGCATCAAGAAATGCTTCATTTGTTTTCAGCTCAACGGGAATATTTCCCTTTAACCCGTCAATGATTTCAGATATATATATATATATATTTATATATATATATATATATATATATATATATAAATATATATATGACAATCTTTAAAATGACAGAGTTATTGAAGAGGTTTCAACGACGCTTGACAATCCTCCGTTTGAAGGGGCTCAAGAAAAACTAAAACCAACAGTACCTTTACCAGTAAAATCAAATAACGATGCTCACAAAAAAGAACACCTAAAAATTATAGAACAGCTTACTTATGTTCGGAAAATGTCATAGAAAATAGTAAAGGTACTCATATCTTCGGATTATTTCAGTGAAAAAAAAGGAAAAGAAAATTAAAAATAATGAGATTATGAAGAAAAACATAATATTAAAAAGTAAAAAATGAAAGGATCATCACAGTTTCGTTAAAACGTCGAAAAAGGTATAATCTGATATGCGAAATTACTGGCATTTTTTATATAAATATCAAAATAATAAAATCATATTGAGGAAACATTTTTCAGCTTAAATTTAACCGATAGCTACTTAATTAGGATTATGCAACCTTATCGTAATGAAAAATTCATATTTTACAAAAAAAATACATAATTACAAATTTAGTAAGAATAATTTTATGATTCAGAAACAGGAACATACCCAACTTCAAACTAAAGAAATGCCTGATTACATAATGTTCAAGGTTTGAACGTGAGCAAGATTGTTCAAAAAATTGCTTATATGTTGCGAAAGATTTACTTAAGTTAGGTTAGGTTAGGTTAGGTTAAGATCGAAAGATCGAGAATAACTAAAAAAAACAAGCAATACAAGGATTATTAATTGAATTTAATTCAAACAGGTTTGTAATTAAGAGAAATTACAAAGATAAACGAGTGTTGAAGCAAATTTTTTAAGAAAATACAAAATCATGCTTGGGACAATTTTACAAATAAGACTTAAGACTTAAAAAAATAATAAAATGTAAGAAAAATTTGTAAGCAACTTGATATAAAAATTTTTACAAATTTTCTGCTCAAAAAAATCGGCAATAAATTTTTATAACAAAGTGTGTAACTTGAAATAAACCAGTAGCTATTTGTATGAAAAACGGTTTTGCAACATTTAAATATTTTGGGTGTAATAACCTCAAATAATCTGTGTTCATTCAGAAAAAAATTTACTCAGAAGTGAATATTTCTCTATCTCCAAACAGGCATTTTGCATTGCATGTATTGAAGAATACAATTCACAATTATTTATATAAATTATTGCTGGCTAGGAATTGTTGAAAAAATCAAAATCTAAGCAAGAACGGACGATACCAGATTTGAATTATTTACTCCCTTCAATTTCATTCGCTCTTAGCTGAAAATGTATGAGAAAACCTAATGGATTCCTTTCAGCGGAAGTTAGCTACTCAACAATTCCAAGTCTAAATTAGTTACTCAACAATTCCACACGCAATCAAATTGCTGAAAAAAAAATTCAGGGTACCTGAATTTATATGAATTAATATTTATTACCTAGGCTAGTAAGGTATCTTAAATAATTCATGCAAGTTCTTTTCAATTCTTAGAGTACAGATAAACTTTTGGTATGTTACGTACACAGCAAAGTTCATATATTTTTATAGACGTAAATTTCATAAATTTTGTTTATATAATTTATTTAATTTTACAGATTTTATTCTAAATATTTTCTTGATCAACATGAATTTTTTCTAGAATTTCCTTGCAAAAATTAAAATCAAATTTTTTACATAAAACATTAAAAAATTATTTGTGTCCATAAAATAAACGTATATAATAACTAATTTTTAACAATTTGGATAAATTATGATAGTGAGTGCTAATGCTAGAAGAATATTTGAATAGTCAACTATAAATATAACATTTATCAATGATAGGTTCACATTTATCAAAATTTAAACACGAAAGTTCCATTTTATTGTAGTAAAAAAATTTATATCGTGATTTAACTCGTGATTATTCTATTACAGATCTCATTATATATCTCGGCTAGTCTTCATCGTCAATTCTAAAACAAATTGATGGATATATTATTTTAAAAACCCTTTAAAGTAATATATCCATAGGTTTGTCCAACAATCCTTTTACTTAAGGTGTAGAGTGAAATCTCCTGCATCATTGTTAACAAAATAAATAATCAAAAATTACAAAGATTATTTTATTTATAATTATAGAAATGCACAGTCATCTACAACGATATAATTTATGGCCGTATAAGACTTTGCAGGCGATCCAATAACCACGCCATCTAGCGTTGACGTTTACGGAAAAATACATTATTCCAAATCAGTAAGGTTGCCTTAATAGAGTCGGCGATTTTTCCAATTCGTACCCTTAAACATATGAAGCTTCCAAATATAAATTACTTCTAGATAATTTTAAATGAATATTAAATTTTATTCTGTACTTCCGCACTCTCTTAGAATATTAAGTTCGTATATCGTTTCCTCTTGAAAAATTAGTATTGCATTGACCTAACAATTTTATTTGTTTATTATTTCAGGTTTTGATGTAGACTTAAATTAAAACATATGTATTTGTTCGACATATTACCATATAAACATTCCTTTCCACTTAAACAAAATGATTAAATTTGAGAAAGTAATAGTGTAGAAGATTGCAAACAATTTAGAATACAATATAAATCATACAACGAAATGAACACAAATAATTATATAGTTCATAATTCGGCTTCTATGCTTTTGTGACTTATCAATCACAATTTGCATTAAATTTATATTACTTATTTAATATATTGTCGCACCCGTGATAAAAAAATCCACCGATCGTTTTATTGTCGTAAGTATTGCGTAATATTTTTGAGGAAAAGAAAAACCATTCGCTTCATTTAATTTTCATTTATTATTTGAATTCAATTTAATGAGATTATAATTTTGATAAAATCTAGTCTATAATCGGAATTTATTATAATATGGTATTATTATGAAAATATCTCCTCTTATTTAAAAAAAAATGTTTAGGGAAAAATAATTGTAAGCTGTAATGGGAGCCTGGTATATGTGAGACATCTAAATTTTTGTTATTTTGTTTTACACTAAATTATTTTTATTTGTGCGAATTTAAAACAAATATATAAATAGTTTTTAAGAGCAAAATATTGATTTATTTTCATAAAATGATTTATTACAGAAATTTTTCGTAACTATTAAAAATATATATTTGATTTTATAACACTGTTAGCCGACAAAAGGCGAAGCTGGCCAAATTAAGTCAGAAACAACCGACAAGACGAGAAACTGGCTGATGACATGCCGCGATGCACCATCAAAATATTTTAACTCTCATCCAAATGCGTCATTAGAAGTTTCACGTAAAAAAGAGTTTGAAATAACATGAAAAAGAGTATACAATTATTACAAGCAAGCAAGCAAGCTTTTTGATGTTCGCATAAAACGAGTTCAGCCGCTTAAAGTTTAACGATAGTAAATTAACTATCAAAATGGCAACTTTCATCACACACTGACTAAGAGATGAATTTTCTTTTTATTTTTCTAAATCTAACTCATCATCAATAGAATATAAATATCGAGTAAGCGAAGTTAGTACCTGATTTGCAAAATTTATTTCATAACCATCCAACTCTCTATTGATCGTTATAGATATATTAATATTCATCGAAAAGGATAGTAGATTGTGGAGAAGATGCCAAGATAAAATAAAAATACGATATGACATAGCTACCTAAAAATTGTATGTCAATTTTTTCATTCGGTTACCATGAAAACTTTATGATTTGAAATTATTTGCATTAATATTCAAGACTTCTTCAGAAGAATTGCCCAATAAAAAATTAGTTTAAGGCGCAAAAGTAAAATACTGAAAACAACATAAAGTAGTTATGGGCTCCAAATATTACATTGTATTAATACCTCAAACATAAATATACGCTCACACGTAAATGCACGCGCACTCGGAAACACATACTTAAACACATGCGCGCGCACCTTGTGTGTTAAGGCAAAAAATTAGATTTTCACCGGTAATCATTATTAACAATGGTATTCATTTTATAATAATGGTTTAAAACTTATTAACTTACGTTTCAAAGATAGATGTAAATTACCTATTAAAGTCTCCAAGGTTAAATTGAGGTCTATCTTTTATTGAAATCGCTCTATAGCATGTCTTACAAAAAATTATCTTTTACTGAGTCGCATTGCATTTCAAGGAAATTGACCTACCATGTCCAATAATTGAATATTTACTAATTGCTATTTTCACCAATTGACCCGACCTTTTGATTTCTTGCTTTGGTATTTTTATTTTTTTTTCCTTTAATCAACATTTGCAGCATGTAACTTACTGTCTGTACAGTATGGTCAGATAAGTTTTCATAATTTCCTGCTAAGTAGATTCTTTTTAATGACGCCTTAATTTAAACAGGATAACATAGTTATTGGTCTCATAGTCGTTTCTGTTATTTTTATGATTTTAATACCAGGAAGGCTTATATTACTGCAACTTCACCCATTTCGTCTCTAAAATAAACACACAGTACGTTTCACAGACATGTAACTTTGATTAAAGGACTAAATGGAATACGCTAATAGTATTTCAATTAAAATACTACCACAAATTGTTTTTCTTCCATACTATTAATAGTAGATACTAAACTTTCGGTGTTAGTTCTTTCCTTATCTTTATATTGCTAGTTACGATTCAAATCGTTTTGGTTCGACAAACCAGTACTTCGGTACTATTTTGCTATTGTAGTTCTTTGTCCAAATAATGCAGGTATTATTTCTTATTCATGTACTTTCCGTGTCTTTCAACCTCATGAAATGTATCCATGTACCTTTTTTAGATTTTAATTATATCTATATATATATATATATATATATATATATATATATATAAATGCCACCGTATTTTCACTACTTTTGGTTTCTTGATCTGGGTAATTGTCTTATTTTGAAAACTTTAATATTTATTGCTGACTTATTCCTTTTTTGTCCTTTATTCTGTATACTCCAAAAATGAAATTGAACGCAGTAAATAATTTGAATCTAGCCTGGTCCGTTCTTTCTAACTTTTGTATTTTTATAAAATTCCTGGCCCGCAATTATATACATAATATAATTGTGAATATTGTTCTTGAGTTAAACCTTTTTCGATATGAAATGTCGCAAGCGATAATTAATTTTTGTTTGTTTTACGATAGTGATGTTTTATTACACCTGATGAAAACTGTCATTATTTTACAAAGAAATAGATTGTCTGCTATTATAACATAATTTAGTTTTTATTTGTTATGTCAAAAAGTTTTTTAAAATCAGAAATTGTTTGAACATAAGACTGGATTTAATTTATTTAGATGCTGCACCGTTTTTCGCTTTTTGTGTAATTTTGAATTATATATGTTAATTATATAAATTAATTACATATTATATTAATACATATTAATTACACAAGATATTCGTGATATTGAGAAATAAAGGGCCCTGAAAAAACTAACAATTAATTTTTTTATTGAACTTTAAATTAATATTTAACGGTCTAAACTAATTTATACACATCATCATAATTTCGGAGAAAATACGGAAATATTTACTGGTATTTGAGTGGAAGGAAAACTAATAGCAATTTTCTCTCATAACTGACCACCTGTATGTTGAAGGTTATCTTCGGCAAGTTAATGTTTATATTCGGAGAATATGTTTTTGTTTCAATTTTCGTATCCTTTAGAAAATAAAATTCTTATGACGAAGAAGAGGAACAGTACAGTGAAATGTTGTACGCACGACATGGAAAGTGGAAAAGTAACAAGTGCTAGAACTTTCTATTTTTTAGAAAGAAAGGTTACCATTGTATTAATTTTGTATTACCAATTTCAATGAACTTTTTTTCATATTAATGAGATTACTCATTTTATACGGTATACTGTCATAATTATTAGTAACAAGATTTATTACTTTTGTTGTTAACAATTAGAATGGTATAAGGCTGTTATTTTATGACAAAGTTATTCCATTTCATGCTTTTAATTCATCTAAACGGGATTATTATTGGCTTAAAGATCAAGTAACAATAAATTATTAATTAGTAGGAAAAACTATATGACTAATTTCCTTATCTATTATTGATTATCTCTACAAAACGACCAAAGTAATGAAATCTTTGTTTATTTTAAAGTCTTCATTGCAGAATTTCTTGTGAATTTATTACAATTAACTTCAGAACACCCAATGGAATCCAAGAAAAAATTCATGGAAAATATCAAGACTCTTTATTCACGGGTTCAAAAAACAAGTATATTTAAATATTTACTCTAAGTGAAATATACTCAAACTAATTTTTTTTCGTTTATTCCTGTTAACTTTTACAAGAATTCACAATTAAATAAATGTGGTTAATCTTCCCTATACTTATATTAGTTGTTATCAACTATTTCATCATCGAGTTTTAGTATCATCAAGCATATGATTTATTTAAATTTTTGAATAGACCGCAAATATGAAAATACCAGAGACACATGACAGGTTTGTTTTGGTACTTATGTTAGTTAAAGTAACTAATTAATCTATAACTTGTTAAAACCAGTCAATTCGTTTCGTTGCTACGATTTAAAATAAATCTATATTTACATACATAAACAGACAGATAAAATCATAACAGTTCCTTTTTGCCTTTATCGTGGTTAGGTAAAAATACAAATGAATAGTTTGTGTTCACATGGTATCATCATATGGGCTTATTCAAATTGAAAATACACTAACGAGTGTATTTATATTTAAAAGTTGTTAGTTTTTTTTGCCCGCTTAGGTGTGAAAGATTTTTCAAATTGACAAAATCGAACTAACTTTCATACATTTCAGAATATGATAGCGAGTGAAAAAATTGACACATTTATTAGATTCCGACCTAGTTTTGTTCACAAATATGCATACTAAATATGAGTACAGTTTGTAAATAATTGACTGTGGACATAGAAAATTTAAAATAAAATTTTAAAAATCTTTACGTCCACGAAATGTTTCGTAGTTAATCCAAAATGATCCAAATAAAGGAAAACAATTATGATGGTTCATCACTGACCGATTAAATCCCATCAGCAGTTTTTAAACCATAGCTGTTGTAAGAATAAAAAATATACCTTCATCAAGTGAAAAGTTACACGACCATAAATTTAATAGTGGCGAGCAGATAAGTCAATCCAATAACACCATTATATATTCAGTGCATTCAATGCCGCAACAGAGGGTCACTAAGGTACAATAACCTGAATAATGTCCAATAGAAAGAAAAGCGAATAAATTTTGCAACAGAAGGTGAACTCTGCACAGCGCGCGAAAGGAAAAATCGATACTGTGACTCAAGTTACTCGTACATTTGCAACATAGGAAATGAAGATATATCTAGTCCTTTGGGTGCAAGTAGAAGTTTTGCTATGTTAGAGACACCGTTTTTTTTCTGCGACTGATTTTCCAGAATAATTTGACTTTAACTGTACGACGGAATATCCCAAATAATAAAAATACTAATTTTCCCAATTTTTGATAAATAATAACTTGTTGAATTTATTATTTGAAATATTAATATATTAATATTTTTTGCAGCTAGAACTGATACACGTTACACTACTTAATGTATACATGTCCCTTCGTTAAATAATTACACAAAGAAAAATAGGAATTCTACTATTTCAAAGATTCTAAATTATAGAAGTGTAGCTAGTTAATGGTAGTAGCTTTGTTATTTCGCTTATTTCTTTACTTTGTATATTTAAATATTCCTGTTCTAGATTTACGAGCGAAATGAGATTTCCAATAGTCTTACCCTATTGTATAAAAATTGTTACATAACAGTACATTCTAATATTATACAGTGGACTCTCAACTATAATAAAAGGAAAATTATTCCTCACGTCTCACACAAATTAGTGTGCCCGTAATGTAATATTTTATATGTTACGCGGGATTCTGTCCCGCGTGACTCTGGCACGCGTGATATTTCAACATAACATGTGTATTTTACTTATAACAATAAATTATATTAAATTTAATGAAATTTCTTTTGCCTCTCAAGGTGAACATCAAACGACACATAAATGATATAATTATAAAATTTAAAAAAAATCGTACTTAATTCCAAATATTACATGCCACCATTTTACAATGAGCTATAAGCTCAGGCTTTCAAATACACCACCAAATGGACCGGAATAATCCCGGGTCCAAAGATACAAACTATCAGACAGTCTTGTAGCGCAAGCTAACGTGTTCCGCTTGTCGATTTCAACAAAAAAATCGTCCGCCGTCACGCGGCCTCACATCAAGAGACAGATTATCTTTCCAATTCAATACCGGATTCGTCATCAGCAGCACATGAATAGAGGATAGGCAAATATCAGTCTTTGCGGTCATGTATATTGCAAAAGTCTTTTTTATATGCTACCATCTGTTTCTCCATTAGGGTTAGACAGTGAAAGTTAATATTGACATTTCTACCAATTTTTTTTCGATCTTATTTGTGAACATTTTGAAAACACTTGATTGTTACAACCACGGAAAAGAATGGTCAAACGCTAGATGGAAAATTAAGCGTAAAAATTCAAGTGACTGCCGAAAGTTTTAAAAGATGGACACTTATGTGATAGAGGAGTGTATTAAGTTGTCTATAGTAAGTAATCGTTATGCTTTCGTTCCACTTTTCTCAAAATATCCTTGACTTATTACATTTATAAGTTACTATAAACACACCAACGATGTTAAACAATTGTCCATATTATTTGATCTGCTTGAAATGTGCGTTGTTTTGTTTAACAATCAGATATTTAAAGCTTTAAACGACATCTAACTCCTTTCCTCTGTCATAAAAATGGTCATATATGTGCATTTCCTAAATACTACTTTATTAAAGACTGACAATCTTCTTTGCGCCCAAAGCATTTGTTGACTAAATATCTAATATTCAATAATTTCTCGCTAAGTTTTGTTAGGTAGCGCAATTGGATACCTTAACTTCTCTAATCATGACTACGATTTTTTTATAAAAAATTAGGAAAAAACTGCAATAATAAGTGTTTCATTTATTACTCGCTTTATATATAGAAGAAAATAAATTGTAGATTAATTTAACATATCAAACTAAAATAACGTTTTAACTGCTAGTACATTGTCTCAAGTGATTTTTATTTTAATGGTCCATCACTGCGAATTTTAAAATTCTAACGTTTTCCGTACAATGATTGGCTCACTGGCTTCGTTGCTTTCTCTTCACATTGATACGTCTGGAAATATAATTTAGCCTTTTACATTTGCATGCTCGCCTTTTCTTCATTAAATTGTTAAGTAATAAAATTAACAAGAAAAATTGTTGAAACGAGAAAATAAGTCGCCATTAGACGAATTTTGGCTAACTTATACAAAATGTAATTATATGAAATGTAACTGACGAAATCATATTTCTCTTTTATGCATATAGTTAATTATAGCGTTTATGGATTAATTGAGGAAAGAAAATTCAAACAAATAAACCAAGTAAAAAATTCTTTTCGTATTAACCATACTCGCTAGTACGTAAGTAATTAGGTTAGTTCTAAATCGCTATATTACGGATCTATTTCTATTATATATTATAAAAATATATTTAAGTTAAGCAATGAATTTACCTTGTATTATGTTTCTTCGTGTTATAACGCTTAGTCTATGACCTGAGCTAGAATCTACTCTTGGTAAACCAAACTTTGTGCAATATGATCATGGTATATATCATGATGATCGCAATATATTGCTGGAAACAGCGATATAGGATCATGCGACATAGGAACCTGAAATTTGGCACAGTGAGGAATCTCTTAAATAACATGTTTCCTCTGGCTATTTATAATTTTTGTATAAAATTTAAAAAACGTCTAAACTCTGAATTTTTAAAAATTTTATGTATCATGGAGGGTATCATTTAAAAGGGCTTGTTATGAAAAACTGCCTTCTAATTTTTTTTAATATGCACCATATTTTACGCCTACGGAAGATATAGTAGGTGATATATTTACGTTGTAAACAAATAATATTTGTGAATAGTTTAATAGAATAACCTTAAATGTTTAAAAGTACCTAAATATGTATGTAACGCTCATAGTGCAAGTTCTACTGTTCTGTTGGTATTTTTATATATATGGATTACTTTACAGAGCAAACATTAAAATATTTGGAGAAATTCAAATAAATTTTTGTACATTCTAATTAAACAATCACAAATTTCCGAGCAAAAATATATTGTTTTCTAATTTAAAAAATATTCACTTGGTAAAAATATATCTTTATTAAGTGAATATTTTTTTAAATTTTTGAAATTATATATTTTTTCAATTTATTTACTAATTACAACTAAATTACAATTTTACTTAACTGAAGTAAAAAACCACATATTCATTCAGGCAAATCAGGATATGTGTGTTGATCTAAATGCAAACGTTAAATACTCTTTTGTACGTAGACTAGCATGGCATTAACAAACTTACGAATTTCCAGTCATTTTTAAATTTGCAAATTATTTTATGTGTGAAGGAATTAAATATACATAATTGGACATATTTAAAAAAAAACAATATAATTAAAATCCTTTTATTGGATTTTAAATACGTTTAATAATTGTTAAATCTTTACACCGTACCGTTATTCTGTGAAATGTTATGTGGATGTTTGTTGAAAATTAAAAACTGCATTAAATGTATTTACAAAGATCGCGCAAAAATCTTTCTGAATGACCTTTCTTCACTTTGTAATCTAGGTAACTTTAAGATTTGGAATAATACTTTTAATTTATTGAAAAAATTTATTATTGTGACTTTCTCTGTACCTAATGAGATATTTTTAATAAAGTGCGTTATCAAAGTTGTGATGAAACAAAAAAAAACTGCATTCTCGATCTACTCTCTACAATAGTTATAAAGTTTTGTCTTAAATATTTACTTTACAATCAGGTATAGAATCTGCTTTTCAGGGTAATGAATGAATTCGTAAAAATACTACACTATGCAAGGTAAATATGTAAATTTACCCGATAATAATCTTATATATCTAGTAATGGTAAAGATAGAAGAAAATTGGAATTTTAGACTTGGAATTTTAGATCTGTGAGATCTGGAACATTATAGATATGTTAATTTTATTACCGACTTCCATAATTTAATATCACTTATTATTTCGCTTCAATTTTTTTTTTAATTCTGGTCAATCTACAGATCCAGACTTTAAATCTCTCAAAAATCTCTGGTCAATCTACAGATCCAGATAATTGCTAAATATATAACAGTTTCTTTGAATAATATACTACGATTAATTTTGATTCCATACAAATATCATAAGTTTTTAATATTATAAACTGTTTTCTTGTCAGCGCCAATTAAGGTTTTAAAATGTTTTAATATATTATTGAAGAACTAATTTAGAAAAATGTGTAAAGATCTGGAAGACAGGTAAAATTATATTTCCTTGACGTAATAAAAATACTGCATCGGTCGTATAGCCTAAAGTAGGAAAGTAAAAATATTTTACATATGATCTTGAAAATCATTCATGCAAATTTTTAGGATTTAATACATACACTTTTTTCTCTTTATTATAGCTAAATACGAAATTTATAATCTGAACTAAATCATCGACTTTACGAAATAACTTTTGAAGGAAGTAGCCAATGCTCGAAGCTGTAATAATGAGTATGTAAACTGCTCGGAAGTTGCAATCGTGTATTACGTTTCGATGGGATTCAGCCGTCTCAAGCAGAGTATGCGTGTGATCGACTTCGTAATAATTTGTCAATGTCGAGTTCAGATATTCAATTACTGATTAAAATAATTTCATGTTTATTTTTTAAATTAGTCGAGCAGTTTACATACTCATCATTTGAAGGGCCGGAATGATCGGAAGGGAGAACGTCGCAGTAAATTTGTAAACAAGATTTGTGTTTGTTAAAATTTATAAGGGGAGTAAATAAATCTTCAATTTTTCACGCATTTTTTAGGGACGTATGCAAAATATTTGGTATGAAATTAATATAAACCCATATATTTACAACTTACTATTTTCACGAATCAATAAGTATTATTGAAATATTCAATTCATTCTCTGTTAGGCGATTAGATCTCAATAGACGCTGGTTTTGTTACTTAAAGATTTTATGGCTAACCGTTTATCATACGATCAAAAATTCAGTTTAATTATAAAATACATAATTCTATTTCATGAAACGAAAACTTTTTTGGCTGACCTTTGCCAATTTTTAATGGAAAGAACAATTTTGATCTATAAATCCTAGAGTGTATTAAAAATACGGGACAATAAAATACAATATATTATTTTTTCATATTTATTTGGAAATTCATTTGAAAAATCCAGAAGAAAATCGATGTTGATGCTAGTTTAAGTCCTATTATTAATGTATTTTTGAATAGCCTAATACTTCAGTACTTTTTATTTAGCGTACTCCCATATTTTGGTTTTGATATTTTATTGCGTTTCTATGAAAATTAGTTATTTTGTAAGGATTCGTAATATTTCAGCTTAGTTTTGAATATGATTATCGTATCGAATTGTTTTTTATTAGTTCAGTTCAAGAATTATTATTTTCATTATAATTAATTATAATTAATTATATTTCTAAGTTTTTGTGATAATATCACTGGTGATTTTAATGACATATTTATTAAAGGATACGTATTTAATAAGTTTCTTATAAAATAGATGTAAACAGATATTTACGAGTACAAAATCGGCGCACGAATATGATGATTGCATATAGATTTATTAGGGGTCCATCCCTCAAAATGAAAAGAAAACGAAACCCTTACAGGATCACTCGGTTGTCGCCCGTCAGTCCGTGGGTCCATTTGTTAAAGCCGCTTCTCAGAAATGGCTTGAGATAGCAAGTTTTAACCAATATAGTATACTGAGGCCAATAGCCTTATATTGCTGAAAACATTTAAAAATTTTTTGTCTACGCAACAAAATATATGGGCTAGCACTGAACATCAATATCTCTAGGGTAGGTACTTCCAGTAGACCTCTAATCTTGAAAGTTGGTATAATGGCAGGACTTTTTGCGTAATTCGGCATAGGGAATAAATAATATTTTCTAATTTTATTTGGAAATCTACATTTTTATAACCGGACTGTTTTTACGCCTGCGAAATACGTAGCAGGTAGTAAAATTAGGTTTTTAGATTGATGTCAAACTTGATGGCGGATAAAGATATTACAGTCAATAAACACAATATTACAGTCAAGAACTGATTTAAAAAATATTTCTAAGTTCCGTTATATGTTAGTTTCCCTTTACTCCTTTGATGAGAGAGACAGAAATTCAACGGAATAATATTTATGACATTAATAGTAGCATTAAAGGTGAAACAAATCAATAACATTTTTAAGGACTATTTAAAGAACGCTAATAACATATCTCCGTAATACAGGGTAATTGATTTGCTGATGGTTGACTTCTGTAATAACGAATGCTAGTTTATGTTACTAACTGAAAATGTGAAAAATGAGAAATTTCAATATGACAAACAATATTTTAGATTTACTTGAAGCTGGAAACTTTATTTTATCTTATAATGAATCGTACTTCGTTTGATTGTCAAAACTAAATATTTTCTAACAAATTTGTCTCCAAGGGAATGTTTTAACTAAGGTGACTTTGTTCAATGAAATTTAAAGCTTCCAATTGAAACTCCGTGATTTGAAATTAAAAAGTAATGTATTGTAAAAGTGTATAGGAAAAACGTAAATATATTATGAAGCCATTCCTATTTTTTTAAATATTTTCATATCTTTTATATAAATTATATAAAAGAATATAACTACTTAAAAATTACTTGACAAAAATATAATAAGATATTAAATAATTTATAAAGCGTTATAAACTATGTATACGTAAATTGTGTAAACGTATAATTCCTCAAGTATGACTAAAATAAAAGTATTTTTTGGTATATCCACGTTAAAACACGTATGTCCTTATAAATTTTTCTAGCAAATTGTGAACTTATTTCTGTATGGCGATAGTAGTAGGCGATAGTAAAAATTTATCTACAGATCAAACAGCCATCCTTGATTGATCAACATTAATAGTACATGAAACAAAAAATTATTGATTTACATCGTTTTTCCTTAATGAAAAGCTAATCAATAATCAATATCAAACTTAAGAAATGTTCTATATATAGGTATAGGTATTTAATAATCGTGTTTGATTTTTTTCAATATGCAAAGTATGTAATAAATAAAAGTATCGACGTAAGAAGAGAATTTGTCTATAATTGTTTTGTTTTGCGTTTTAGGCATTAAAAAATCTGCACTGCAATTTCAAAAACATTTAGTGAACTTAATAGGAAATTCTTGAATTTTTCTAATTTAATTTCATTAAAACCTTATTAAAACATCGCACAATAGCATCAGCATTTCGTAATGGCAAAATTCGGGGAAGGAAAGCTAATTTTCACCATCTGTTTTCTTTGATATTACGATAACGTAATATTACACAGCACTCACATAAATTTGTATTTTCCAAACTCATGAGGCAGTAGCACGTAGCAGCGGTAGCTTTGAGGCATTCGAGTGGTTATCCAGAGGAAGGAAGTTGAAATATCGTTCAGGAAAATATTTTCTGTGTACATTTAATTTCTTACTATTTTTCTAATAATATTTATTTGTTAATGAAAATTACGAGTCAAATATAAATTCTAATTATAGTAAATGTTTTTCCGATACTTGGAGAAAGGAACCTTTTTTAGTTTTAAATCTTTAAAAAATTTTAAATTTTATCTTCCCAATAAGTGTAAACTGAGAGACAGGACGCAATGTTATAATATTGTATTTTTTTTGTATTGTCTACTAAAAGCAATGTAGTGCATCAACTCATTAAGAAGATTATTTGGTAATTATTTGGAATTATATAATTTATACCTATAACGTCCAAAATGAAAAGTGAAATAAAAAGCTCCAGCAGCAATTTTTTATTTTCTTTCTTAGAAGAAGAACCAGAAGGAACTTATCGTCATTACTACAAAGGAAACTAATGTCTACTTCCCGCAAATATTATGCCTACTGAGTGCATTGAAAATGTAATACATTAAGATTCAATTATCAAAGTTTAGTTTCTTTTTTATAGATTGTTGCATATTTTACTCTACTCTTATTAGTACATTTTTATTTTTTTTAAAACGGGCCTATTTGCGTCTTGAAATTACGAGCCCATCATAAACCCAGTGACGGTTAGCGTAATTTTATAGGTGCGACTCATAAAAGATAAATAGTCACCTAACTACTGAACTGACCATTATAATGTGTCCAAGTAGGCGATCTAAATGGGATTAAAATCAAATTACCCATGAGTGAAATTTCATTTAAAGAAATAAGATATAATGGTAACACATCATATATTATTAATTTCTAGTTTCAATGTAACATTTGGAGAAGGGAATAAATTTTGGCACCTCTAAAGTTAATACTATATATTTTTAATTCGCTGTTTCTAGCGTAATTACCAATTTCACTGAATACATTTGGATTAGATCCATTTAGGGCAGAGAAAATAATATTGGAACATTGATATGTTAAATATATCAATTATATAATATATAATTATAACTGTCGGTATTAGTCAAAACTTTATATATGTGTGTATACGCACACACAGCGTGCGTGCGCGTGAGTTTGTGTGTGATCTGTGCTCGCGCTAGTGTGTGTGTTGTGTGTGTGAATTTAAATTTTTTAATATTTCAATTTAAAATTTTGAATGTTATAATAGTAAATCCACATTAATTTATTTAAAAATAATCAAAGTGACACAGTTTTACCCGAAAAATCTTACGTCTAAAATCGTATTATTTTAGCTCTCAACAGAATTAAATATCCTTTTCTTTTTCCTTGCTTTCAATAAAGTTATATTAATCACATATTCGGTAAATAATTAAATCATGACATCGATAATCTCCTGATCTTGGGTTTAGTACCGGTTAAATCTCGTGACTGCCATATGAGCAGACCACATCATAATTTATTTTACGTGCCTAGAACGCGTACGATTATACTACAGCATCCACCAGTTTTTCGTACTTTAATCGTGTAACGCAATATTGCAAGATGTGCCCAGTTTAGACATTTCTTTCTGTTTCATTAACAATTTCAGAAATGGTATTATGGGGTCGCTTTTTGGTTTAAGACTAACCACTATTTATAATTATATTTATTCGAAATATTGTGTATTCCTGTAATTATGACATGTAGACGCATTTACACTAAATACATTAAAACCTGCCAAGCACGAATATAATTTACATTACGAAAGTTCAGTATACATTTAGGAAATTATAAATATTTAGAGTTTCCTCTAGGTGCTGGAAATATGTGAAAGTTTATATATTTTATTTCCATCACAAATTTCATGTTTCTAAGTGAAACGGTTTCTGAGAGAAACGACTGTGACTGACAGATGGGTAGACACGTAAGTAGTCTTTTAAGGGTTCTGTTTTTAATTTTAAAGTTCGGAACACTAAAAACGTAATAAATAATGGAAAAATTGCATTCTTGCAAATTTATAATTTTTTAGTGACTAATTTTTAGATTAATACATAAATAAGGATTAACTATATTGAATAACTTATTTTTAATATAGCACTCAATTATTTTTATATTTGTTTATCATATGCAACTTCTTAACAAAATTGTATTTAGTGAAATATTTATACGATAAAAGAAGTCAAACATTCAAATTCTGTATACTACATATTAACTTCGGGTTTTTGAAATCTAAATGGCGCAATCAAACGTTCATTCACGGATTATCCTCCCAATCTAATATCACAATTATTACCACCGACTCGTTTCAATTTCTATTCGTTTCATTTTGTTAGCAAAATAACTATGTTATAGTTAATATAATATATTATAGTTGTGAATATTTATTTAATTTCAAAATATTTATTCGATGTGAATAATAACAATAATTTATGAATTATAACAATAGTTAATGCAATTTACTATATTTTTCTAAACAGATTCTCAATACTGAACATTAAATCCAACGATTTTCCTCATCTAATGAAATGATTCTCAGAAATACATGACAAATTAATATAACGAAGAAAAATCATAACGATCAAACACGCAAGCTATTCTACGAGCACGATCCATTAACTTCACGCGATGTCAAAATGTCAACGAACGAATAAAGATTTATAAACAATTTATATTTCATGGGAATGAATTACTGCCTCCCTGACTTCAAACCGGTCATACTTCTAAAAAATTTATGCCGGAGCGACAAAGCCAACACGATTTTACACCTGGTGCGTGGTAAAGATGGTGGTGTATTTTGTCCCCACGATGGCACCATATCCACTCGTATGAAGGTTAATTATTCGTTTAGGAAATTATAGACTTGGTCGTTGCCTTAAACGTATCGTTTTTCTTGTAGAAAGTAATTATTTTTTTTCAAATCAACTAATAAACCCGTCTACGTTTGCCGAAAATGACTTATGTAGGTTTGTTGAAACGAACTGACGTGTAACAATTTTCCATTGGGAAGAAAATTCAAATTACACAAAAATTCTGATATGAAACTAAAATTCTACTTTAATTTTTTTCTGTAAGTTATTTATAAAAAGTGTCATTATAGTAAGGTAAAAAGTATCCACCGCAATATAAGTATCGATTTGAGAAAGATACGCGGGTTTTCCGATCAATGTGAAAATCTGCATGGATATACTTCTCAAGCCGAAAAAAGCCATTGTAAAGTTTCCAATCAAGATGAAGTCGTTTTTTATTCATCGTCCTTTTAATACTTATTTACGTGTCTATTAATATTATAGGAACCCATACAAAAGATAATTGGCCATTTTGAAAGCGAGAAGCACTTCATATAATTTTCATCTTGTACTGTTTATGCCACACACAGGCAATTTTTATTGTTTCCGTGCTTCGTTTCATTCAATGATTAAATGATTTTCCTCTTTTTTTTACTTATAATGTTTACGTTAGTTGAAAAGTTGATTTACTTTTACTTAAGGCGATCATTCGTTTAAAGAGTGACATTTTATTGCAACGACTTAGTAAGATAAACATTGTGGCGCAAATAATATTTCTTCTTTCCTTGTCTCATAAGCGAGTAACAAAAAAATTATTTTATCTAAACCTTATCACAAGTAATCGACACTGAGCCAGCTTCCGAAACTTCAAACTATATCATATATAATTCTGTGAAATCTCATCATTTAAATCAACAATTCTGTAAGGATTATACCTTTCTTAATTATTTAATAAAGATGTAAAATTATTTTGTGTCGTATCATTGTCTGTTCAAAAAGTATCGCGAATTTTGAATTTCCGCGGGCTATGTACATTCGATTTTCTATTTTTTATGGCGTTATGTTGGTACTTATATTCCTCACTTACGCTGATGAGTTCAGTCATTTTGAATTTTTAGTTAATTTTTGATAACTATTTTGCTCGGGCGTGTTTTGTGTCGTTTTCGATTTTTGCCTATTCCAAAAAATGGATCAAAGAATCTGTATAAAATTTCGAGTGATAAACAAAGTTAAGTGCGCGGATGTATTCCGAATGTTAACTGTGACATATGGTGAAGCTACCTTGGACAAAACCAACATTTATCAGTGGTACAAAATGTTCTAAGAGGGCCGACGAGATGTGAACGACGAAGAGCATTCCGGACGCCAGAGCACGTCAACAACAGACAAAAAAATTTATGAAGTGAAGAAAATAGTATTGGCCAGTCGTCGAACCACCGTTAGAAAAGTTTCTGAGGACCTACTTGGAAATTCATGCCTTGTTGAGAACTTAGTACCAAAATTGTTTAATTTCGACCAAAAGCAACATCGTATTAATATTTCTAATGAGCTGTTGGACTCTGTCCGCGACGACCCCAATTTGCTCCAGAGAGTTATAACTGGTAACGAATCATGGGTTTATGGTTATTACGTGGAAACCAAAGCTTAATCATCCCAATGGAAGCTGCCGCACGAGCCAAGACGGAAAAAAGCGCGCCAAGTTCGATCGAATATGAAGGTTTTGCTTACAGTTTTCTTCGATTGCAGGGGCGTCTTGTATCATGAGTTCTTACCACAGGGTAGAACGGTTAATATTCCTTATATTACCTGCAAGTTATCTCAGTCAGAAACGCTGTCCGCCAGAAACGCCCGGATTTGTAGAACAAAGAATTGGCGTTCGCACATGATAATGCCCATTCTCACACATCGTTGCTTGTGCGCGAGTTTTTGGCCAGAAATAACACACTAATAATGCCGCAGTCGCCGTATTCCTCCAATTTGGCGCCCTGTGACTTTTTCTTGTTCCTGAAATTAAAGAGGCCCATGAAAGGACGACGCTACGCCACGATTGAGGAGATAAAGACGGCATCGAAGGAGGAGCTGAACAAGATCGCAGAAAATTATTTTTTGAAATCCTTCGAGGATTGGAAAAACCGTCGACATAAGCGTATGATATCTGTATGGAATTACATTAAAGGAACCAAAATCGATATTCATGAATAAATCAAAAATTTTCAAAAAAAACACAAAATTCGCGATACTTTTTGAACAGACATGCAATTTTCATTAAAATGACGAATGCCAATAAGAGTTTATCAGAAATCTAATGTAATTTGGTAATTAAGTGCATATGAAAGACAAGAAACATAAAAATTTCAATACATCTTAGTCAGATATAATTACTTTACATTCTGCTCTTAGCAATTTTCTTTTGTATTTTTACTATAGGTCCTTTATTATTAAATTTTATTCAAGTGCTCAAAAATTTCTAATGCTCACACAAGAACAATTTATCAGCAAGACCACGGAAGCTTGATGGAATTTTATTGTTATTGTAGTTATTTACCCACTGTAAACAATTGACTAATAACCTAACAAATATTGCACAGCCATGGGACGATTTTTTTTTTAATCTACTGTTTTGAAGTGCTGTTTCCGTTATGTCAAATATAACTTTATTTTTTATTACTACTATAATAGATTGCATTTTATTATTATGTTTTATATGCCTGTTGTATATTTAATTTATGTAAACATTAGAAATTAGTCCATTGTCATAATTACATAGTATCTAAATGTATTGGAAACATGCTATAATATCACATAGTTGCTAAAATTCTATGTTACACCTTGATAAAATTCTATGTTATGCTTATAGGTATCTGTTTAGTGTTGCGAAGAAATAACTCTCATTACTTTATCATCTCCACATGTCCGTATGTTCATCCATCCGCCCCATATTCGTTCATCAGTCCGAGTTGCATAGGTTCCATAATTTTAAATCCATATATATGACATTTTGCAAGCGTTTCTTTCAAATTTTGGTGTTTATTTTTATTTTTTTTTTAAATATAAAGTGAGGTAGATATTTTTCAGGCGCCTCTTGGTACAGAATGCTACGAAACGTATTAATCATTCTTTTTGATTATTATTCATACATAATTTATATATTCAAAAGAGTTTTCTAAATAATCGAGATGTAATATTATGGCAAAGACCAGACATTACACGTAACAGAGGTAATAGAAACAGCATACTCCTAATTTAAGAAAAATCACTACTTGCTTTTGAATCAACAAAACAATCTTGCACTTAAAGGAAATGGAGATGTAACATGCCACACAATTTCGTATTAAGTTAAGATATAATTGACTAAAACAAATATAACTATTGAGAAGCCTACTCGTAAAGCAAGATCCACTAACTTCACACAACGTTAAATTATTAGAAGAAGATTTATTAACAATTTATACACCCTAGGGATGAAGCGTCAACTCGCAGAGTAGAGCGGCTTAAAGTTGGACTCTAGTGAAAGTTAGAGTAGCAGATTAGGAAGGACTTTATATTCAATGCACGGTCGTAGTTACTGTACTTACTGTTATAACTAGCACAATACTCTGCCGATAGTTTGGAAGTTAGTCAGCCGTTTGGAGAATCATGGACTTCAGATTTCCTGAACTGATGGATTTTTCTAATGAGCCGATGAGAGCAGTATAGAAAAAAATTAAGTAAGTAGGATATATGTATTTGAGAGGTAGTTTTAAAGACAGTTTTAACTAAATAGAAATGTTTTTGTAGATTTATACATAAGTTAAATGTGAAATCAGCTGAAACTTTTATAACGGAAGTGAAAATTTTTATACAGGAAATTCCCAATCTACCGGCAAAGCGAATGGTTGTATATTAAATACCAGGTGTAATTGCGACTACGTTTTGCAATGAACATTTTGAGGAAACAAAATATGCTAATATTGAATAAATACAACAAAATTTTTTTTATATGGAATTAGATTTATACTGGAAACGATGTATGCCTTCATGCGTCTGCTCACATTCAGATTGCTTACCAAGCACCTATCCTTCCTGTACCACTCCACGTCAATTTCGCTGAAGTATATCCGGCTTGAAAACTTCATTGCACGATTTAAAATATACCTTGCTCTATCAATTCGTATATATGAATATAATACAATGTTTTGTAATTATTGCTCACCTAGCAGCCAGGCAATTTTTGTTATCATACTAATGCAAAGTATAATATTAAATGCTCCGATCTTTTGATCGGGTAAACCGATTTTGATAAAATAAAAACTAAATATTACTTTGAGTTAAAATTAAATCTCAATTGAGTTATTAGTTTTTACATGACGTATGTTCAAACCAACATACAATCAGAGATACAGGTAAGGATTCCAAAAACAGCATTTTTTAATTTTTTTTCTAAATATCTTTAATGTACAGACAGGCCAAATATACTGTTTTATTATATGTATGGATAAGTCAGGTAAAGCATTTTATACTGTAGTAAAATGAACACAACTAAATTTTTATTCCTTGGTTTTAAATCTTTTTAAAAAAAGGTGGCTGAAAATATGTAATTTGCATCTGCTTTTACGTTAAGATTTTTTCTGTTGCGAGTAAAGTACATTTTGTCAGTACATGTATAGATTTCACCAATTCGACGGATTTCAGGATGTACTTTTGCTTAAAACTATTATCTTTGAAAATACTATTGTATGTTTCCTCAGTAATACATTTTAAGTTCAGAAATTTTTACTCGTAAAGTTTATTTCGTAAGTTACTCTTTATTGATTCTTTTTCTTATATTTTTTTCTTATATTTCAATTTACAAAACGTTCTGTTTTGTAAATTGCAATATATAATTTCAGTAAAATTCTCAGAAGATCAAACCAATATATGGTATTGCTTCAATTAATTTAATATTAAAGTCATATTTTAAATGGTCGATACTTTGGTTAAGTTATAGATAACCGGTTTTTATAAACGATTACATTATTGATACTAGTAAAACTACTTCACTACTAAAAAAGCACTTCAACTATATTAAAGCTTCTAAAATATTATATCTCTATATACTATATTATGTCTCCATATGAGGTAACTTCTGTTGGAGAAAAAAAGGATTTATTCGATTTTTCAATTTTAAAATTTGTGGCTATTACCTTCACGTGGAGTATGTGCATCACTTCATATTTTGAACATCGTTGGATGCAAGTCTGCACGTGTGAGGAACGTTGAATCCAGCCTTGCGTATTTTTTTAATTTACCATTAATAACCCCAGTGATGGGAACGGTATCGTTTTTCAACAACCATTATTTTGTATTCCGTATGAACGTAACAACACCCGCTTGTAATTCCAATTGTTCGCCTATTTAATTTGTTTTACACTGAAGGCATTGACCCAATTCGACTTGTGCTCTTGTTCGATTTTAAAATTCAATCGGTGGAGTATTTTTATGTTTTATGGATGTCTCATCATTATAACTTCTTTAATTATTTTTGTGTACGTATAAGAGTGTATATATATATCACGGAGTACTTACCCAGTGGAGAACGCATAGATGTATTTTTCTTAAAATTAAAACTAACTGCATAGCGGTGCGAGCACCGCAGCATAGGCTACACATATTAGTCAACTTCATGTCATTTATGTTTTCATAGAGAGTTCCAAAAATATGTATAATAATGTTATCGATATCGATAAAAAATGTTACTTTTACTCCAATATTTTCATTTCAATGAATTGAATACGAAACAAAATCATTTTCTAAGTTAAGACAACGAAAGATTTTTACTTTCCCGACTGAAAGATTTTGTAACAAATTTATGAAATTTTAAAAAAGTTATCGTCTGCAAAAAATAGGAATAATTTTTGGTAATTAAACAGATAATAAAAAAATCTTATAAAATTCACTTATTTTTGAAATTCACTTATATTACAATTAATTAAAGTAAATTTACGTTTGGAGTTATTTTGAAAATAATTATAAAAACACACAGCTCCACACTGCAGTTCTTTGAAATTCGAGTTGACATTGCTGACGTAAGATTGAATGAAACCTTCTATTTAATGAAAATTACATTACATTCATGTTTTAGTTTCAATGATATTTCAACTAAGATTGCTTGCTCCATTAAAATCAACTTTTTTAAAAGGATTTTTAGGACTGTATTTTTAGGAAAATGAAGGAATGTAGAATAAGTATTCGTCAGAGAACAGGAATGTCAGTTTATTTTTTATATACGAGTATCTCATAGTTATTGTTATTTATCTTTACTTATTCATAAAATTTTATGTTATAACATAACATAAACCAATTTAAATCACACTTAATATAAAAATTATTCCTGCGTTGTAACAAAAATATATTATTACCAAAACCAGAAATTCTGTACAAGAACTGTCGACTCATTTTATTAGTTATATTATAATGGACGCTATAAGCTAACTAAAGTAATTTTTTAATTAAACAGAAAAATCACTGACAATTAAGAGGAAATTTAAATATTGAATATATTTGGCGTTAATTTTGTAGAAATTCATTATTCACAATTAAATGAAACTACGTGATGTAGTATTATTTCTACTATCTTTAATTTCTTTATCACGACCTAGGTTTTGTTGTATTACAACATCTTCAGGTGGGATATTAGCAAATATATCTTTGCTAATATCCCACCTGAAGATGTTGTAATACAACGAAACCTAGGTCGTGGTAAAGAAATTAAAGATAGTAGAAATAATACTACATCACGTAGTTTCATTTAATTGTGAGGAAATTTAAAATTATTGTGTAACATGTAGCATAAATATGCATATGTCATTTTGACGAGCGTAGTTGTCCGTTAATTTAATGTCGAAGTGCACACATTCTATGAGAAATTAATTAATTATAAGTTTAAAGCAATGACAGAGCCCGAAATTTTTTAAGCGATTAGCTAACCTCCAAACTAGTGCGTGCTGTGTGAACGTGAAAGCAATTTGCACCATCGTCTACCACGAACTGAGTGTAAAGTTGTCTTGAGTTTGTTGCTCCGGTATAAACTTTTTGTAAGTCTGACTGGCTAGAAGTTATGGAAGTAGTGCCTCACCCTTCGGAGTACAAATTGTTTGTAAACTTGTATTTATTACTTAACAATTTAACGACGCATAAAGTTAATGAACCACTGTTTTAGAATGGGTTACGTATTTGGTAGTTTTGATTTTCTTTGGTTATATGCTATGTATGTCCTTCTTAGAACCATTAAGTTGAAAGGAAAGGCGTTATTCCTTTAAACAAGTATCGAACATTTGATCCATGTACTCTTATGTAAGTATTTTGGTTTTAAATAAGGGTAATCAAATGTAATAATAAATCGTGGTCTGTTTGTAAAATTAAAAGCTAGTTTGAGATCGAGTAATGCTTTTCGTTTATTGGAAAATAAATTGCGGTTTTAATTAATATAGTCTTTTTTGAAACCATTACATTTATGTACATTGTGACAAATATATTTAATTAGTTCGTCCTTTGCTAGAATGCAAAATATGCATTATATCTGGCAATGTACATTTATTGGATTGTTTATAATGCCGTGGTATTATTTACTACTTACAAAATTTTGCACAGGATTTGAATGAATTAAAATAAAAAATTCATAAGTTTCTTACATTTATGAAAATAACAGTTAATATTTCACGTAGTGGTATTTTAAATATTTTTCTCTTAGGTATTATGAAGCATTGGTATTTTTAAGTTTCCTTAACCCAAATTGAAAAACTTTATATGATCAATCATGGTCCGTACAAGGGGAGGTCCAAAAGTCCACTGAATGGAGGAGTTGTAAGTTAAATTAAATAATGAAAAAAAAATTTTCAATGTAATTTTCCTTACAACAGGTAAAAATTACAGGGAGATAGGTTGGCGCAACTTTGCTTTTGTGAAACATTGCGTTATCTTACCAAAGCAACATAACCCTAACAAGATTTTCACCTCTCTTTTCCTTCATTTAATTTATCAAATATAATAGCATAATAGTCTTTATTAATAGTAGTATCTTTTTATTTATAGTCGATCAATAAAATCCCTTCATATTCAAAATAAATCCGCAAACCGATTGCAATAAATTTTCCAAAGGATTCCGAGACCTTAAATTTCTTAGGGGGTGGAGTGCCCTTTTTGTGCTATTGCTTGGACTTACGCTAAACATGATGAATCCAAGTTTCATATTAAGTCATAATTTTTCCCAAATCGGTTAGGTTAATAAGCACACTGCTTCAAAGACTCTTTAGATTCCTCGATTCGTTGTTGCTTTTGCGGCGGCGTAAGCATTTTCAGGAACCATCTTGCACTGACTTTAGTCATGCCAAGATGGTCGTATAGAATTCTAAAAATCTAATGCAAAATAAAAAGTTTTTTGATTTGTACTAAAATATCTGACGTGGTGGCCTCAATCGGCCGTCCTGAGCGGGGGTCGTCTTTAATGGAGTCACTTTGTTTAAATTGACCGTGCCACTTGTAAACTATGGATTTACTAGGGCAACAAATTCCATGAAAAACTTCAAACTCACTCATGATGATTTGAGGAGTTTTTCCTTGCTCGGTAAGGAATTTAATCACAGCGCGTAATTAGATTTGCATCGCGTTCGCAGAGTTCACTTCTAGATTATTCATTAACGAATGACGTCAGGGAATTGATATTTGACTTACTCGCCTCTAATATGTTCTAAATTAGCAAGGTATTAAAAAAGAATGTATCCGTCTCTCCCTTTCCCTTTATTCCGCGGATTTTGTATCTCCCTTCGTACGTGTGTATGTACCTCATAGTGGTTTTTCACAAAAAATCTTTGAAGTAGAAATGTGGAATTTTTCAAAGTGACAAAATAATTTTATTACCCGTTTATTGTCAAAAGATGAAAATCAAGTGGTGATAATTTTTTTTACTTTCATGTATTATAGGAAATATCGATTGAATGGAAATTTCATAAGGATTTTAAAACATTTCTTTACATTTCATATGAAATAATTTCTGAAATATTGTTGAAAATGTCCATAAAAACATGGAAATCTGCAAAATTGTTAAAGTTAAAATTATGATAGAAAAAGTTCCAAAATTTACCTAGAGTTTGTCCAAAAACTAAAGCTCATAATTATTGAGAAATTGAAATTTATACTGCAATACGTAAAAGTGGAAAAGAAACATTACTTTCTGTAAATAGTATAAGGTCATGCGCGATACAAAGCATCATCAAATAAGGCTCTCTAGCCTATGCACTCTAACTCCACTCTCACTTTCCCATGTCAAGCTCCGTTAAGTTAAGCAATCTTACTGGAGAACGTGGTATAAATCTAAATGGGAAGTAAGGTCAACAAACTGAATAGAGGAAAAAGGAGGGGGCAGTAATTCGTGTTAGGGCTTATTGATCTGGAGGCATCAGAGGAGGGAGGATGACCAATAAGAGCTAGTAGCGGAAGAATATCTGTAATGAGACCAACAGTAGCGCCCAAGTTATAGTTAGATGGGGTATTTATCAATTATGCCTTTGGCAAGCTAGTGAATTAATGCTCTTAAACCCTTCAGGAATAGGGACATACACAAAAGACCACGCACTTGAGTTTCCAGCGGGTTCGCGATCTCCAATACTGGTAGCTGTATTGGTAACAAAGAGACCAAGGGTTCTAAGAATCTTTGCTAGAAGACAAACTGCCTCATTACAAATAAATCAATTAAATTAAGAACAGCATCGTACAATACAAAAGCCTTTATAACGAAAGAATTGCCTTTCAAATTAGATAAAATTAAAAGGGACATGGGCGAGTTATATGAGGTAAGGCGACAGGTTAATTAATAGTGGTAATATATTATAGAGAACCAAATAAGAACAAATAAGAAAGTAACATAGTATAAATAATCCATAGACGCCTAACCAATAATATTAAGATCGTAACTTCAATCTCCGATTTGTACATAAACATGCATATTTAGTTGTGCATTTTCTAATGCATATTAAAAAAAATTACCTATAAAGTCCACATATAGGCTATCTAGGTATACACTTCTACAAGTACCACCGCTGAAATCAAAGTAGAATAATTATATGGAAATAAGTTCATATCTAACATTTCACAGGACTAGATATTTGTTACAAAATATTTTAGTGCCAATATTAGGGTAAGAATTAACAACTCTAAAACCATAATGAGCAAATTTTGACACGGTAGTGGAAACAAGAGCAGACACTTTTTAATTTTTTGTAAAAAAAGAAAATGATTGACGTTAGTTCCTTGTTCAAAAAAAAATGGAGAGAAAATGGACATGGCCATCATCGAGTGCAAGGTACAGAAATGAGACTGACTATGTGTTTAGGAGTCAAAAAAGCTTAGTACAAGATCTAACAGTTTTAAACATATTTTAAACCAGAAGTAATAACTGTCTCATTCGTGCCATCATAAATATAAACTTGAACGATATGCATCGATTAAAAAAAAAGCATCAAAGTGGACATGTGACTTTAATTGTAAGTAAAAATGTTTAACAGCAACACTTTAAAAGCTAATTTAACATAGATATATGTTCGAATGCTTAAGAAATATACAAAGTTGCGAATCAAAATGTTTCTTAGGATTCTCATTAAAAATGAATGCATGTATAATAATTTTACCATATATTCAAATATTTTAATGCAATTTATTTAAATCTATTTATATATCGAGTAGGTGAAACGTTCTAGATATTGAGTGTGGCTTTCAGGCGAAAATAGCGCGAAGAATTATATATTTCTTACTGCCTTTTCTCCGTAATTAAGATGTATAGAAACTGGATATCACCAGAAGTATGTAAAATCCTAAAAATTGGTTTATTTTTTAAATATTTACTTTGGACATTTACAACTCACTTCAATTTTATGCGCAATATACATGTAGTAATTAATTTCAATCATAGATTTAAGCACTCTTATTGATAAGTTCAAAATTACGTTACGCATCAGCTTCACTTGTTATTTAATGTAGTACAAATGCCCTATTCAAAAATAAAAATGAATTCTGTTGGAAACAATTTTGCAAGTGTGAATGATTTATAATATTTGGATGATATATATGTTTACTTAAAAAAAGATTAAAACATTCAACCTCAGTAATATTATTTTAAAAATTAAGACCAAAATCCGTTTTTTTTGCCATAGATATTAAATAGGAAAGTCGTAATAAAATAAATAAAGGTGCTGAAAGATTTTAAAAAGTTGCATTCGAAGCGACTGCTTACAATGACGTATGTGTTTATGCATGTGTTTATTCTGGGTGGTCACTTCTAATGAACTTCATACGTTTATGACCGCACGCAAGTCACGCCACACTCCAGACCGGCTACTGAGCGACCGTACCACGCTTATGCTTTGACGTCTTTTTAAAACTGTCTAATTATTATTTACTTACGCGTAGTGACTATGCATTACGCCGGTTTCTACAATTGCACTTGGAAGAGTACTAATTATAGATAAAAATTATGTTTTTTTATTTTTCTCCGGATATCTCATTTTTTATTAACTTTGAAAATAACAGTAATAAAATTGTTATATACATAATTTAGTACACATAATACTTTCTTTTACACAATTTTAGTTAAACCTGTTTAACTTCTAGTATATACTAATGGCGTCTATAAAATATATAATATGTGATAAGCTAAGAAAAATGTCTCAATATTAAATAATGTGTTGTTTCATTCTCAAATAATATGTTGTTTCATTCTCAAATCCAGTTTTGTTAAAAATATAAGAATACTCTTTCCCGTTAATTTTTTACCCGTTTTTGGTTTCTTTAGAATATGTAGCATTTATTTATAGCATAAAGTGAAGTCCTAATTTTTACCATCCAAAATAAGTATTCAGCGAAATAATTATATTTTCTCAGAGGCTTTAAAATACAAAGAAAATTTTCACGAAGGTGCGAAACAGAATCCTAAGGGTGGCTACTCTATTGCTTATTTATTTTGCCATTAACCGTATTTCAATAAAGTTTTGTATTTTTTTAAAAAGTTTATTAATTGTCCCAACTTTCCATAAACTTACTTTTCAACAATAGATTCTTTCTTCCTGATTGCTAATTTGATCAATTACACATTTTTTCTTTACAAGTAGCATCTACATACGAAACCACAGTTATTCAAATTTTATATCTATGTATGTCTATATGTATATTTATATACATTTATATATATATATATATATATATATATATATATATATATATATATATATAAATATATATATGTAATAGAGTTCCGAGTGAAAAGTTTTCGAAACGTGACATGTAAATTTTTCAATTTTTTTCTTCGTCTTCAATGAAACTAGCTCGAATATAGTAATTAAAACCGACAATTATTCTAGAAACAATGATTTAAAAGGTATAAAATTGCACCCTTAACGTGAGCTATTTTAAAAATTGTCGTCTAGAGGTGACATTTTAAGTAATTTTCCCAATTTTCATTTGAAATTAGACATTTTTAGATACCATGAATATTTTACTCTCCGAACGAGATTAAATAAAGAACCTTTTATTTGAGTTATGATAGAATACTTGTATAGAGCATAGTTTAAGTTTAAGGAAACTGCAAGTAACCTTTCTTGAAGTTAAATACATGTATACATTCTTGATAAATATCGAATGAATTATGTTATTCAGTGTAATTAACTCCCATATACCTATTAAAACATATGGAATAGGGTCATGAAATTATGGTTATTGTTAACCCTCCATCAGCTGCACCTATAAAATAACATATGTCGTCATTGGTCAATTGACAAATCGCTCGGAATTTCAAGACGCAAATAGGCGAATCTATTGCGTCTATATTTTAAATATGTATACTTTAAAAAATATACATTTGAAATTACTAACGATAATATTACGCAAACTTAGCAATACAATCGATCAAACTAATATTTCTTAAACTAAGCTATAGTGATTGAAAGAAACGAGGACTCGATGCAACTATTGTATTAATAATTAATCTTCACTATTATGAATCGTCAAAAAATAAGAAATTTTTGTATTGTATTAAAATATCGAAACCAAAGTAGACCCAACCAAAACTATTTAAATATTGTGTGTCTTTATAAATATAAATATATTAGTAACAGAATTTAAATATTCACCCATCTTAATTTTTTTTTTCAAATGAATTAAAAAAATATATGAAATATGAAATTATTTTATTCTAATGAATTAGATCGTAATTTGTGTAAGTTAATTAAATAATATTGGTCTTTACGCAATAAGATTTGCGCACCTAAATATTTTTTTTGTAATTGATTTACTAATACTCTTTGCGCGTCTAATAAAAAATTTAAAATTAAGTTTCATTATTTAACTGAATGTTGAGACGTGCTATAAAGATTAAGATGTAAAATCTTTAAACAAACCACTCTTTCCTATTTAGGGTGTTTTTTATCATTCAAATAATATGTATCTGTGAGTGAGCATGGTAAGTTATAAATATATGGACTTACAATGATTTTTAGGGAAGATATTCATTATGCTTCTAAAAGGATTTCGTGCGAAATTAAATTTTTATTGGCTTTCACTACACATTTTATCCAGCACATTTTATGAATGTAGTTTTTTGTTGCCTTGGAATTATGATTGTGCCGTTTATTCTAAGTAAACTTTATTAAAAGCATCTTATAGAAACGGAGAAGGTCACAATGGCCAAAACGTCAGAAATTATTTCATTAAATATGAAATATTTCATACACCGATAGAAAAGCCGCAATAAGACGACAAAGGAAATTGAAAATATTATTTTAAAACTTAAACATATCAGGAGTTCAATGATAATTAAAGTTATTAGTATTCCTATCCTAAAAATTGTATTCTTCACATAAACATGACATTTTTCAATTATTCTTTTAAACAAGATTTTCTCTCAATCTTTATACATATTTAATAAACCTATTTCTACTTTTTAGCGTCATTTTAAGAAATATTAAATTTTTATATTTCTTAAAATGAGGCTGCTGTCATTAAAAATTTTCAAAATAAATTTTAAAAATTGGGATTCTTTTTTCGTTCCGGTAAGTATGTGTAATAATACATATTTTTTTCGAAAGTATTAATTTTTATGTAAAATTTATTTCTTTCTATTTGAAATCATCTTTCCAATTTATATTACTGTGAAATATTAGGGATTGAATGTGATACTTCATATTCAGATTAAAATTCTTTTCACGCCAGTCTGTGAAATAATTTATATATATATATATATATATATATATATATATATATATATATATACATATTTTTTTTTTTTCTTTTTTTTTGTAATTTTTCCAATTACAATATGTGTGATTTACATTATTTAATTTTTATTGAATTGAAACTTAGAAACAAAATAAAAATAAAAACACAAAACCAAAAAATTTGGTCACACGAATTAAAATTTTGTATATTTCCGAAAAACTGTTTCTGTTTTCTTTCATTATGTAAAAATTACCCGTATTTAAAAAAAATGTAAAAATTTTTTCACACTATTGCTGTTCCAAAATTTGCTCCTTCTTCTTCTATATTTCACGAAATAATTATATATACCAATAGTTTATAAAATGAATACCAATAATTTTTTTTAGTAGAACGATTTTAGTAAGTCTCCCTAGCTAAATTTATCAAAAATTTAAGGAATAATTTATGTTAAAATATACATAATATATATATATATATATATATATATATATATATATATATATATATATATATATATATATATCGTTTCATAATTTATTAAGCGTCTCCGTGATTTTAATTATATTGATCTATCATATTTTCTTCTTCTATTTCAAATGCATTGGCTGAAATAAAATTGCCAACAAGGACACTGTTTATGAGAAGGTTATTGCTTTCAACAGCTGCTTTACTACATTGCTCGATAAATATGCTTCCCTAAAATTAATCAAAATCATGCGGAGCCGCTCTTTGGCTAAATGACTCTATAAGAAGAATAATTACTAAATGATCACAATACAAGGTATTAGGAAGACTCCAATCTAAATCGGTAGGAGAATTTTAGAGCGAATAGAGATAAGATTTCGCAAATGTGAAGAAAAGACAAAAACACTGAATTTCGACATTCTTACGAGTTTGTACTTTTAGTTATATTTGAAAGTTCCTGGGCACTCTAGGTATTGGAATACCCTCTAATAATTCGAAATTGTTCAAAACTAGTCATAGTAATAAAACCAGTTGTTAAGTCTGCAACTATGAATATTATTTTGTTTTTACCTCTACATACTATACACCAACTTATGCTAATGGGTATTTGTGAATCCGAAGTTAAAGCTAATCTTCTTGCGATCAAATCCAAATCCATGAGAATGAATGCATTGGTTGAAGAAAGCAATGACAAATAATAGGACTCTGGTTAAGAAGAAGAAGAACTGACATTTTTAGCAAATTTTTGACATATATTACTTTTCCTTTGGAGCGAAAAAAGTTTGTATTATCCCCGTTTCTAAAATATTATTACCTCTGTAACTCAAGAATTTCGGGCCCATATTGATTTTAGAGCTTCTATCCGAAAATCTTCGAGTGTATTTTTTAAGGTTAAATTTTTATCTTTTTTAATGTACATAAGTCTTTAAATTTGTTTTAAAGTTCGTTTCAGGACCATAACATCTCTTTAAAAATTAAAAATAATATACGCTTGTCTATGAATAATCACAATGCATGTATTTTTTACTTCGGTAGTGCGTTCAACTCCACTGATTTCGGTATTATTCTAGCTGGCTTAAAATATTTTAATGTAACCAAGCATTTGTTTGAGCGGCTTATTTCATATTTCCATGACCACAGACATTATATTAAATTGTCACATATGTATTAATTTAATTGGACCGATCTTAAAGTTCTTTTACCTCAAGTAGGAGCTATATTTCCTCTCCTCCTAGCAGTATTTATTGATGATGTTGTTAAGATTACCTGTGCCAATAATCATCTCTATGCTGATTACCTACAAACTATGCAAATAATTAATTCCATAACAAAACCATCTACACTTTTAATCGGAATCTTGCTTCAATTGGTTAGTGGGCTCACGAAAACAGTCTTTATTTAATCCATGCAAGGCTCAAGTTATTATTATCGGTAGTCAAGGTGTGATTTTATAAAGTAACTGACTAGTTTACCTCAGTTAATGCTGCATAAATCACTAAATTCGAATATATCATCTGTTAAATACTTCTAAGAAGGTCTAATGGTCGAAAAAAATCTTAATTGGTAACCTCCAGTGAATTACGTTAGTCGTCGTGTTTTCAGCAGGATGCAGTCTAACAGATATTCAACATTTATCATCTAACAGGTATTCAACATTCGTCATCGACCAAAACGAAAACCTACTTTCATGAAATTTCTTATTATGACTACTTAATTATGAATACGTATTTTAACCTAATTTTAACGAAGAATATTTAAACAAGTTAGGAAATCTTCAAAATTTATATATAGGTTGATACTTAGAATAGCCTTAGAATATATGATAATATTTCTGAATACATAAAATCATTCTTTGAGAATAGAATATATGATAATATTTTTAAATATACTTTATAAATGATTGCAGATCCACGATCACCGCCAACTTTATATAATTATGCTTCTCTGTAATGTGCTAGAAAATCCTCGGTGTCCAAATAATCTTCTTGGTAAATTTATATATTCTTATTAAGTATTATATTTATTACCTAAAATATTACCGAAACTAATTATTCCCAAACACACTTCTACTTTCTACGACAAATCTTTTATTTTACGGGGAGCGAAAGGTTAGAATCAATTGAATTCTAACACCAAGGTAATTACTTTCATAAATATCTTCAAAGATCGAGTGAAAAAGTTCTACCTCTTCTGAATCCTTTTCCTTTTTTCTCTCTTATCCATTCTGGTCTCCATCTTAACTCATATTTCATAAAGATTAATATTTTGTATCATTTTTTGCCTTTCTTTTTAAATGCACTAATAATATTTTGATCGTAAAATTTCTTACAGTCAATAACATCAAATTTTAAAAACATATTGTTATTGTTGGTAGAAGAAACACTTAGCAATAATATCGCCATATGCAATATACATCAAAGTTGACAAATAAAATTAACAAATAATTAAAATATGCAAGATACATAATAGTCGATGATAATTTTTAAAAAAGCCTTTCTAAGAAACTAAAAAAATAAAACTTTTCTTTATAATACGGTTGATAATTAGTTGTTTACTGGTGACGTAGCTTTTTATCAATATGTTGGATTTAAAAGTATGTTTTATAGAGTATGAATACTGGATAAATATTTGTATAGGTAACTACACATCTAACTACGTAAATTTCCATGTATCAATATATAAAGGTAAAAGTTCCATTTTGGTGAAATAAATACCTTTTCATCCTTATTTAAGCCAGAATATTCTAGTATAGATCTTATCACAGACCTGGCTAATTCTTCGATATTTTATACAAAGTATCTTACAAGACTATCGGTCGTCGCAGAAGCGAATAATGGTCTTAATCAACGTGGTTGAATCGGTATTTCACGTTCAATCTGCGTAATTGCCATTCTTTTATTTAATCAAGATGTAAAGTAGAAATTTTAATGAGATACCGACAAAATATTAAGGTAACAGGAATAAAAGAGAAGTTTATTTTATTAAATATTTTGTAGAATTTTCTAAGGTATCAAAATCATTTCACGAACACCCCTGGAACATCATTAGATATTGAATGTAAACGATTGAAGTATGCAATAAAACGTATATATATATATATATATATAAATATATATATATATATATATATATATATATATATATATATATATAAATATATTTATTTATATAATAACAGAATACCTCCTATTACGGTGAATTAAATAGGAAAAAATGTATGGGTCATGAAATATGGGAAAGAAATATTTATTTTAAAAGAGGCTGTAAGACATTCAGCAGCACATGAATGTAAAAGACACGTATATCAGGCGGATGAAAAACAACAATACCAATATCGTAACGGACATAATTCTTACACCAAAATAATTTGAAATATAATTGGCATTATAAAGATAAGGGAAGAATTAACATGGAAATATTTAGTAGTTTGCTATTAACAGTATCGCAGACAAAGTGTTTAAGTACTATTTTAATTACAATTACTGCATAAGGCATTTATTTCTTACCGAAAATAAGCTTTCTGTTCATCATTCTTGTTCATTTTTCTGTACATCGTAGGATACCTCATTTGTCACTGTTCGTTCATTTGAGAGACAGAGGAGACAAATGTGTTTCAGAAATTTTTATAACATAACCCATCTTAACATTCAAATCATTTATCGCATATACATGATACCCTATGTTGACTAAAGGAAAAAAAATAAAATCCAGCAAGCGGGAAATTGAAAAGCGCATTTCAATTGGCGAAAGTAACAATTTAGTTAATATAATACTATGCAACCTAGCTCTTCCAGTTCGCTGTATACTCGTATATTGTGACGTGCTTTTATTTAAGACCGGTGCGCATTAGTACTTGGAGACTTTGGTTGATAATTTATGACAATATATTTTATTAAATGTAAATTAACAAGTTTTAATCGATTACAATACAATGAAAATTATTGATAAATATAATTATCAGCGAAAATGTCGTTTCTTGCCTCAACATACGAAGAGCATACGCGTGTGTGTATAAATTCTAATCGAAACGTGATCGAACTCTTTTTTTTTAAGTCTGCCCAATCGCCATATAATAATTAACTGAACACAATTTGATTTATGTAACTAAGAGGGAGAACGAATAATTAGCCCTATGTTTATTTGTTCTCCCTCTTTATTTTACTCAACACATTTACTTTACTCAACTTATACGTTATCTGACGCACGACAATAACGGTTGCCTCAAAGTGCGCTTTCAAAATTGGCATGATATATCGCTCTGACATTGTTCTTGCCTTTATTTTTCTGTAACGCGTGATGACTTGAGAAAAAAATAATAGCATCATTTAATTTTAGGAGCAGAAAAAAAATCGGAGTATTTCGGTGACGGTTACAATTCTGTAATCCGTCTATGGATGATAGGAGATGCATTTTGATCACGTAAAGTTTATTCGTAGTGTCGTCACTTGCAACTTCGGCCCCAAATTATGGATTAGAAATTTTGTTATTTCTTTAGATAGTTAGAAGTATTTTACGCAATTATTATTTGCTAACTTATATGGATCCCAGACATTAATTTTGGAATACATATTTTACTTTTGTTTTTGACATGATTTTTAAAAGATAATTATAAAAATAGGTTTCCTTGTTTTTCAGTGTGCTCAGTTTAATATATTAGCAAAACTATGTTTCTAAAATTTTTGGAAAACTTTAATCAACAACATATTAACTACCTCGATCAGAAGTTAAATAAAGTGGTATTTTAACTGTCACCACTTTAAGTTGTCAAAATTAAGTTTTGTGATGACACAATATGCTTAATGGCTAATAATTCCGTATTATTTATGTTGTTCTTAAAGTAACAGGTAATATCATAATGATAATTAGCATAAGTTGGATCATATCATAACATTGGTTATTAATAAATTCCAATCATAAACTAGCTTTTAGCCAAATTAAATGAATAGTTTTCTTATTTTAAAGCAAATTTTGTAGAACTTACATAATATTCTTTTATAAAATATCATTGCTTGTCAATCCTAAAGAATTTTGACTTATTTTCATTCTAATACTTACATCAGAAGTCTTTATTTGTATATTTGAAAGTCATGTGGGTTGTTCTTAGTGATAAAAAATAAAAAATAATTATCGATCTCAATAACGATGTTTCTTCATGTTATTGATATGCTCTTAAACTGAGTTCTTTAATTAGTAAATAGAAGTCTCAAATTTTATCACTGGTGGTCAAAGTAGACTTTCTAAACTCCTTTAATAACTTTTAATATTAATTATAAACAAGATTTACTGTATGGAAAACTAAAGAACGCACCGATCTCATTTATGCCAATTGTTAAATACCTTGGTTTATTAAAGTCTTTGTTGGTAACCTCAAATATATAGTAATGACCCTAACTTAAAACATTCCGTCAAGCATCGTTAAAGTTTTTTATATGACAAAATAAAAACCTATCTCTTGGAATGCTTTTATTTTCTCTCAGACATTTTGAAAAACGTGGTGTAATAGAGGTGAAAGCATGTCATTAAATCTAACAGATAGATTACTGTAGCAGTAAAGGTATCATGACAAACTATGAATTTAAATCCTGAATTTGACAGGAAAAAAGAAAATTGATCTTGAATTGGATTTGACTTCAAAATAGATGCAAGAATGTATAAGATAGAAGGTTACTACACACCCCGATGAGGTGATAACCCAAATCATATATAAAACCTCTGGGAACTGCTTAAGAGGAAGGTAGCATCAGAAATTATTACCAACAAATGTCACTTGATAGAAAACTGGATAAAAGTGTGGCATCACAGCCAAAACTTATAGGAAAATTGTGGTAAGTGCATGGAACGCATGTCGCAAAGAGCAGAAGCCGTTGTAGCTGCATTAGGTGGTGTGACATAATCTTAATTAAGTTGGATGTAATTAGTAAATAATGTATTAAACATATTTCAGTAATATTACAGTACGCTTAGAAAATAAGTAATAAAATAACTTCTTATTAAAATAAAAAAAAAATATTTATCTTGCAAAGAAAAAAAGATAAGCAATATTTAGTTGGTGCCTTTAATGATTCGGACATCCACTGTGTGAAGATTTTAGTGCGAGGTCGGTAAAAAACATATTCTAAAAACCTAGAACGACTTCAAGATGGCATATTATGAGTTGAGCCACATTTCTCATCTCATAAAAGAAATTCGTGATGATACCATCTACATATAGTATACAATATATAGTGTAAAAGAAAGTCTATGTCTATCTGTCTGTCTGAACACTATAATCTCACAAACTAATACCTGGATTTTCATACGGTTTTCAACAAGAAATTGAATGATTCACGATGAATATCGGGATGTATAATTTATAACGTTTTGTTTAATTTGGCGAAACTGCGATAATCATTATCGAGTAATTCCGAAAAACTCATGACATCTGAAAGCTTGATTGGTATGGGCTGCGTTAATTGTTAGGGGAGATCGCATATTTCTTTTATGTGATAGTATTATCGGTAATTTTTTTATTTAGCGACTAGCATTTTGAATGACCATAAATAAAACACAGGGTCCTACTTTAAAGGTTGCTGGATATAATTTCAGTGTTGAATACTTTTCACATGACAAATTTTATGTTGCTCTGTCACGTGTAACACGAAAACATAATATGTTTCTTCTCGTTCCTAATCCGGTGGAAGTTTATCTATAAAAATATCTCTATTGATTGTTAATCCTCTTGAAATAATTATTTTATAATTTGTATTTATAATAAACATTCCTAAAATTTATAGTCAATATTTAGTAATCATTACATTGTTTTATGAGAAAAAATAGTCAGAACAAATTTTGTTTTAACCTTCAAGATCTACGAAACAGCCCGATAGATACACTTATAACTTCATCATGCTAGACAAATGATCCGGATATAAATACTTAATGCTACCTCAAAGGTATCATACTGATGCAGGTTTTGTGTAAATTGAACGTTCTATAGAGATAAATACGGATTAAGTGGAAGAAAATCCATATATACGAGAATCTATCTTTTCATCACCTACCCGTGCAAAGTCGGACTGGGTTGCTAGTTATGTATAATATAAACTTAAATTTAAGTGCATAGCTTCTTTACAATATAAAAAAAAATCAAATTATTTGATTGATCTTAGACATTTATTCAATTTCTTATTGCTTCTTAGTTTACAATCATGTTAAAATATTTTCATTCCCATCGCATTCTATAAAAAGAATCTTTTTTCCTCCTAGCTACAAAATATTAGAATCAACTAGATCCCGAAACCAAACATTTCTACTTAACTCGTTACACCATAAATGCTTTTTAAAAATTGTTTGAAAAAATTATATTTATTGCAATCTCATTGCTCTGCCTTTATTTAATTATAACATACAAACATTTTCATTTATTTTGTTGTGCATATTGAAATTAAATTTCTTATTGTTTTGTTTTCGCAAGAAGTGTAATTTAATGCTAACATTAGCATTACACATATTAGTAATTGGGGAAATTTATTAAAATCTCTTTTTCTCACCCAGTGAAATTTCATAATTTAACCATTTTGGTTGACTGGAAATAATTCCTTATTTTATTAACCAATCCCCCAAATACGTATTATTTACATTTACATTGATATCTAAAATAAGTAAGTAAATAAAATTATTGAACTAATATCATCTTCATTTCTTAAAGGAAAAAATATATAAAACGTATAATATAATTACTTTCGGTAGCACGGCATAATATTTGATATCTTTCCAAAATCAATTATTTTACATAGCAAACTTCTAAATGTAAATTCCTCAAGTTTCCGTTTGGAAGTTTAATATGTTTAATGGTATAGACTGAAAATATTTCGGATTCAATTAATGTGAATGAATAACGGGATAATCTATGTGTTTGATGACAAAAATCATCATACATTTATTTCAGTTATACTAAATGAAATTGTACAAAGACATTTTCAGCCAGGTTACGGTAAATCACCTGGCTGGAAATTGTATCACTATTACGCTACTATAGCTAGTAATGGCTTTATATTGATCATATACTTATGTCTTTTATTTTTTAGGGCCAAAACTAGAAAATGTAAAATATATTATCGTTGTATGAAATGTTATACCATTTTAAATTTGATCGTATAACGTACATGTACGCAGACATACTTAATTTATATCTGATGAGATTGTTGTTAATAACAGTTTCATTATTCTCTTCTTTATATTTAAAACATATGAAATATTCCGATCAAGGTGATTTCTGGCAGGTTCAATAATATTTTTAAATAGGATATTTTTTCTTCCTTTAATAGGAAAAAATTATGTTTGATTTCGTCCCGGAGGTAATTGAAATCCTTTTTTAATTAAACGCCATAGAGTATTAGAGTGATCATAGCCTTGAGACATTTGACGGCGCGAGGATTGCCGCGGCGCATGCCGTTCGTTGAAACGCGTAGCTAAATACCACATACCAGGGACATGTCACTGATAAGAAGCTCCGTGCTGCTATCACCAACCCATCTAAACAGCGTGGCGATTTTGGACGTCACCTTCAACGTTTCGTACTTTGGAGATGCCTGGGTTAAGCAGTAGGCTTTTGATGATTTATTGATATCCCTAATTTAAAAATTATTTCACTCTTATAAAATATGATATAATATTAAATTATAAATGGATAAAAATAAAACATTCTGAAATATTTTTGTAAATTAATTTTTTTATTATCATAAGAGAAGTACGGTTGAAATGAAATCTGTGGAGATATAGAATAACTCATACCAAATATTTATAAATTTCATTGCTTTCTAACTAATGAAAAGCAGTAGCATTGAAAAATAATGCCTAGAAAAAACATTTTTGCCCTCAATATTAATTTGATATCCTTGACATGGCTATATTGTAGCAACGTGCATACATCAGTTTATAACACATACTCCTCTACTTTGTGTTGAAAATATACAAATTGGCGGCATGTTGCAATTATTGTACTGAATCAACGTATATAAATTTTAAAGACCCATGTTCAATTGATATTACTGCATTCTTTGAGTACAAACAATTTATAAAATTCTGAATCGTTGTTGTGTTCTTCAATGTATGACAATCCTTGTTTTATTTGATAGGTAAAAAGAATTAAATTACGCAATTTGTCCGAAAAGTCAAGGAAATTTATGTTCATGCTTAATGCTTCTATTTTTTGCCAAGTAACTCGTTGTTTATTCCAGTTTTTAAATTCTATATCTAGGTGCACTTACGAAAATCGTAGTTTTAACAAACTGTTCATATTTAGGTGTGCTGTAAATTTTCTAGCACCTTAAACACTTTTTAAATTCTTGAGTAGGTATATTTGTCAAAAATGTTCATTTTTAAATATTCGGTAATGCTTGTTTTAATAACTATATCATCTTTTTATCAGTAAAAATTATTCTGTATTTTTTTATGCATGTTTGCTCATAAAATTTTATTGTTTCATACATCCGATGCCAATACGTAATAAATATTAAAACTATTTTCTTTACTTGAAAAATAATTAATAGTAACGTAAGGAAAAGACCAGTTAAACATTTTACTAATAGAATATTTTATTTATCTACTATAATATGTCTAATTGATACATAGTGCGGATTTATTGCCACGACAGCAATCTCTCACAGCCAACCATAACACTAGTCCAGCCCTATTCGACGAACGGCCTCTACCTATGCATTGTCCAACTATGTGAGATGATTGAGCGAATTTTAATTTTATCAATGGTGCAGCCGATTCTGAGATGTGTGCCAATACATCGGCGATATTTTTTCGTCGGTATATCGATAAAAAAAATGCTAGGCCTAACAACAGTCGCCCATCGCCTATAAGACAGGAAGTTATTATAGATTCACTTAAAAAAATTAATTGATAGTCATGACAATTTACAATAATTGCTGAATAGAGAACTACTAAGCTATCAATGTTTTTGAATTAGATGTGTCCTAATTACAAATCCGTTTCTAGAATATATGTTTCTAAGAAAGCTGTACCACTGATATCTGATCACGTGGAAAATAAAATAAAAGAGCCGTTGAAAATGCTGTCTAATATTATTATATTTTCTGATATGTAGGAACGAGTGAACTCTTAAAATTCAATAAATGAAACAACTTTTTCAATGTGACTCTTAATGGAATCATTGTGATTTTTGAATATAAACTGTACTCTTTTGAAGTCACACCATTTAGAAGAACCCAACATTTTAGTCTCAATATCGCAATCAATCTACAGACAGATTTTCCGGATTGGAATCTAAAACATGAAATTGTAATTACGAACAGCACTGTGTGATACCAATAAATACGTACTGCCGATATCATACCGATCAGATGTTTGTCCACTTCTATACGACTATTTCGATAATCAAGTTGTCATCTGAGTGGTACGTAACTTATTGCTATCCATTTTCTTTAATCACATTCTGTCGTATTTAACATCAAACATGAGAAATAAAATAATTCTTGTCTTGTAATTTGCAAAATAATTCTTGTTGACCTTAATAATACCCACGTCATTTTCTTTTTACGATTAATCAAGAATTAATTAGAACTATTACAGCATGGCTCACTCAGCGCGTAATATCATATTAAGGAATAACTGTTTTAATAATGCGCATGATAATTGCAATGTATTAATACCGATATCGCACTGTTCAGATATTTGGCCCACTCATTACAGTTGATTATTGAAAAAAAAACATGTCTAAAGTAATGGCGAATGATCTGTTATTTGGTCTAATTGAAAGTTTTTCATTTGATAGTTTGAAAATCATATTATTCAGCCATATATATATATATATATATATATATATATATATATATATATATATATATATATCCTCGTTATAAGCTACAAACATTATATTTACATTCCGCTATATCCATAGTCAATAAGCGCCTTATGGAGTTACTTTAAAAACCCCATTAGATTGCAGACACAGAAATTACGATGTTATAAGTTCTTAAACGTTCACAAGTTGTAGTAATGTTTATGAAAACCTTATTAAAATGTGCAAATAAGAAAAGGCGTTATTTATCACACTGTCAATTCCCTCAATTAAAAATTGTGAAATATTTAAGGTCGTCTTATTTAATAACAGGAGCAGATCCATTAATTTTCCGGCACTATGATATTATTTATCCAAATTTGAAAAATGTAACGTTAATATCCTTTAGCTTCTAGATGATGCGATGGAATCTTTGACAGTGTTTTAAAATGCGTATTTTATTCAGTCATACTTAAATAAACGCCTGTTCCCGCATGATTTAAATTGACGTTTGAGAAATGAAAACCTCTTAAATGAAAATTTTCATTCCTCTATTACGAAATATAGGTTTTATATTTAATTTATTAAATGAATTTACATTGATTTAAGACTGATTTTGGAAGATTTAAACAGAAGTATTGGAATTATAGAAACTATATTATAGAAAATTTAGGTGAACGACCACAATTTTCATTGAATAAAAAGATGATCAAATTTCAGGCACGAAGTAAACATGTGAAGGTAATATAGCGGTTTTCTTTATTTTCATTCATTGTTTTAAATTTTGTATATCCTATTTAGCATCGGTAACGCTGAAAGTACCGGCGACACTTTTTTTAAGGATTAATAAAATTTTTTGCATCGCTATTTTTCATGAAATTCACTGTGGTATCGAAATTATTCCTGGTCATACCCGTTTACTGAAAACTATAATCTTCTAATGAGAACATATTCTTCAATAAATCCGTAAAAAGTATAAGTGATGATTTATTTTCAAAGCTAATATTTCGAAAGTTTTTGTTGAATTACAGCTAAACTGGGTTTTATTTGGTACTTTTAAGCATGAAGTAATGACGGACACCCTTATCTTATTACTTTTCAACCCAAGCAGGTCTCATTATGAAGCATACAATGCAAACGAAAATTATAGTTCGCATTTTGTGATATCTTGGAAATTGCATTGCTACTTTTTGTACTTATATTCTTTTTAATGTTTTTCTAATAAGCTTCAGTGTGTAATGCTTGAGATAAACTTAAGAAGTTTAATTAAAATATGGATATATGCTTGTAAGTATTCAACAGTGCGGTGTTTGATTATGACTCTTCCGACGGCATTTTTTATTTTAAACAAAATTGCAACAGAAAAAAGTAATTTTCATACGGCTAGATTCTGTGAAATAATATATCTGCACAAAAGATTAGGAACACTTTCTTCTACATACTTTAATACAGTGTTCTGTTATCATACTAAGTTGTATTTTTAAATAACCTCTTGAATATAAATATTATCCGTTGCATGTTCATAAACAAATAACGTAAAAATAAATCCATTCCTATTCGACTGTTTCAATAGCCAAGTTGTCATCTGGGTGGAACACAACTTATTGCTATTCATTTTTTTTCAATCACATTTTGTCGTACTTAACATCAACCATAAATGTTGTAATTTGTAAAATATATCTTATTTAATATTATCCACGCCAATCTTATTTTAAGAATTTTCAAATATAAATTACAATTATTACAGGATGACTTACCCAGCGCACAATATCGTCATTAAGAAATAACTGATTTTACAAAAGAGCACTAAAATTTCAATATATTAACAGCTAGCTGAATAATTTAGTCACCGGAAAATCACCGGAGCGAAATGAACGTAGATTAAAATGAAGTAACTTGATAATTTTGGACAGGTATATTTAAATATGTCAATCATAAGTTACATAAAACCAAAAGGAAGCTAAATCAATTAAAATTAACTTAAAATCTCATAACCTATAAAAAAAATGTTCTAGCAACATATATACGAATATAGGGATATAATGGATATATGGTACTTCGCCACATTAATCGGTCCTATTCACCATGAATTTCTTATATATATATATATATATATATATATATATATATATATGTATATATTTATATATATATATATACATATATATATATATATATATATATATATACACGACAAATAACTGCCTTTGTTCTAAGAAACTTCTTTTCTAACCGACCATTGTTAATTTAAAGTTATTACACCGAAAAAAATTCCATTTCGCGAAACCGAAAATTGATTCAGTCACATTGCTTTTCCGTATTCTTTAAGTTAGACAACGTTTTTAATGAAGTGTATTATTTTAGAAATTACTCGTCTTACTTGTAAATTGTCGCGAAATAGATTTTATTTTAGCCTATAATTCTCTTTCCTTTAACACAGTATATTCTTTATAAATATTTATTAAACACACGCATACAAGATGCTAAACGCATGCATTGCTCAGTATTTTATAGATTGTCTGTTATATTTCAATCTCCATATTCTTAAAGATACTATAAAAATGGCTGAAATAGCTATCGAAAAAAATGGACTCAAAACGTCACTATTAACCTTTAATGTTTGTCTCCTAATGGACATACTGATAGTTGGTTATGAAAAGATAATTACTTAATATATACCGCATAAAAGCGGCTGCGGGTTAACTATTCATGGATTCTTTATTAGAAATATGTTTCAAATTAAATGGACAATTTGTGTTTTGTATATGTAATATGATTTATCACCGCCGACATTAGCATTACCCAAAAGCGTATCACGAAAAGGTTGCACGATCAGAATTACACTTCACATTTGCACAGTTACATTTAGGATTATAATTTTTATTTCACGTTATCAACTTTCAACTTACATAAATGTTATATTGAATAAGTAAAGAATTCTCAACAGAGAATACAAGAAGATTGAATTTTAAAGTAATGGAATATCAGATATCACGTTTCAAGTTTTATAATGTTTCAAAAAAATACGATGATCCTTTTTTTCATGATTTACTACAGGGTTGTCCGTTTGAACGTTTAAAAAAAATATCAAGCGCTAGTAAAACTCACATTATTATACACATTTATGAATTAAAAAATATAATTTTTTTAAAAAATTATATTTGTATTAAGCTGCTTACATTTTATTTTTTTTAAACTAAATATATTGCCTAATAAACCATTCATAGGCACATATTTAAAATAAATGTAAAATTCCACACAAAATTAGAAATAGCTGGTATTTCAATTTTCCTGTTTACTTATGCTATACGATCTCCAGTTATATTGTAGGTCGACCAGAAGTGTTCTATAGGTTATGATGTCGTTACGAATAATAAAAAATACGTTCTAAAAAGCCATATCTTCTTGTGGCACTAACCAAAAAACTTGAATTCGGTATCTTAAACTGTCTCGACGAAAAATGGTTTTGAGAGTGGACCAAAAGACGAACAACAAAGTCATCCCATTAGGGTTCCGTTTTTCAACTTGAGGAACGGAAACCTAAGAGCCATTTTCAGTTGTAAAGGGAGTATTTTTTAAAGTAAACAAATCCGTAATATTTTTATTAATCAAATAGTTTCTTTATTAATTAAAAATCTGAATTCCGACATAATTTTAAAATTAATATGATTATTAAATAAATAAGGAAACTGCTCGTACATTTATCATATTATCATTCATTCAATAATGAATAATATTTGTTTACTTTAGAGCAAGTAATTTCTTTACCAATAATTCTAGAATAATTAATAAAAAATATAAAATAAGATATAAATAATAAAATAAGAGCGATGGTTTGCTTTTATACGCAATCGATAGATTTCGTGAGGAAATTTCACATTGTACGTGACGAACTTTTATTTTATAGTTAAAGAGTAATAAGAAAAGAGTATATTAGAACAATTTACTATTTTTTATAAATCAGCCGAAGCAGATGACAAGAAATATTGAAAGAAAACATTAAAAATTGCGACATTTTCTCCTTGAAATGGTTTTTTCTTTTTAATTCATTTTTCCGATAGTCACAATCCTTTGAATATTATTAAACATTTTTCTACAAGTCGTCGGCTAATTTGCATCTCAATTTTAATAGTTTAATTGAAAAATTGTTTCAAAGATAGCTTAAGGTTTTTTTAATCATATTACTTATGCTAAAAATGATTTCTATCGGATTATTATGAAAGCTTAGAGTAATTAAAGGAAATTTTAAAATTTCAAAGTTTAGTAACAGTAGTTAGTTTTTTATAATTTTACTTAATTATTAATAAGAAGAAAATATTTAAAGAATCACGACATTCTGGTATTATTTTAATAACATAAAATAATCATTTTTTTTCAATTTTTTAAATCGATCTTTATTTTTATTTCATCATTATAATTTACACTTTGACAGGACTGAGCTAAATTGACATATTTTTGATATGTTTTTATCTTATTAACGTGGAAGCGTGTATTTTTGTGTCTGCGTCTCACCGTTCATTCTTATGTTTTGTACATGCCTCCTAGTACTTGTGATTTGTAATGTAAATCCATTTTAAATTTAACAGAAAATTTTTTTTATTCAACCATCTGCAGGAATATTGTTACTCGCGGAAATTTTTATAAATTTACTGCATCGTAGTTAGTCGTGAACTATTTTATTTATTTAATATATTATTGTTATTTGTAAGAATTCAATGAGGTAGATAGTTATAACGGAAGGAAATTGAATTTGATGCTATAATCATTTTCTGATTTACGAGCGGACATAAGTGTACTACCAGCGCTAGAGTGGATAATTATGATGAATTTTTTTGCCAATTACTTCCAAGCTCGCAACAGTAAATAACTTTGGAAAATGTTATATCCCGGCCTTATGCTACTAAATCTGGTGTCAGCTAACGTTGTAATTTAAGTCCATTTGTGTTGTTCTTTATTATAAACGACTTTACTTCATTTATCAGCATTGCTCGTCGTTATCTGTTTGCTAATGGCTTAAAAACCTTTTAAGTATCAATAGCCGATCTGACCGTTACCTGTTTCAACGTGATATCAACTCGGTATTTCAAAGAAGTCTGAGTAATAAGCAACATATTAATGTAATCAAACGTGCGATGATGACATAATTCCACTCACTTATCCCCCTTGTGCATGGCAAAACTACTCACGAAACAGTTTCATTTGATGCAATTATGAATAATAATCTCATATTTTACAGCCATATCTTTGAAACCTGTCAGAAACGCTACAATGTACTAGATTTTTTAAACTGCATTCTCATGTTTTCACTATATCTTTATTTAACTCTTCGGCCGGTAGTATTCTTGAAACAAATGCAGTCATTAAGTTTCCGTATAAAGCTAATTATTGTTTCATGCTGGAGAAAATATAAAAAAAATTCAGTTGGGTTTGCGTTACAATATGTAAGAATATTAACCTTATTCATTTGCTTCCAAATTTATAATAGCCATAGTTGAGCGTAATTTTCCCTTTATTTTTATTGGAAATTGCTTTTGAACACACATTTTTATAATTATTAAATAATAACGTTGATAACTTTTCAATCTTCAATTTAGTAGCGCTTAATGCTCCTGACTGTTACATGACATAATGATGCCATTATATGTTTTACTTTCCTATAGTGCCCAAGAAAACATAGCAGTGTACATATGTTTTAGTGCATTCACTTGTTTAATGCAGTATTGCGAGGGGTATCCACTCTAGATATTTTTTTCTGCTCCATTTACTGCTTCAGGAATGAGGTTATCGATTTTCCTGGTTATTCACGGCTAATCACTAATTTGAATCCTATTTTCTTCTAATTACTGAATGCTCCTATCTTACTTGTTATTGATACTATTTTTATATTCTATCAGTTGTCCTTATTTACTTGTATTGAACCTTTAGTTATTATATTTTTCCCCATTAGTAACGCTTTGGAGAAATCTGAAAAGTGCGAAAAAAGAAATTAATAGATAAATTTTCCCACTCAAATTTTCTTCAATATTATATTATCAATGAACGTAAATATTGTAGCCAAATTTCGTCATTTCTGCAAGAATTGTTTCAAAGTGTTTATTTATTATTTTTCAGTTACTCCAATTTATTATTTTTTACTGTTACTTAGATCATTTATTTATTTGGCACGCATAATCCATTAAGTTCACAATTATTTGATATTACCACATTATTTATTACTATTAAATAAACAATGTATGTGTTTGTGCTTTTATTTTTTTTATATAGGAAAAGAACATGGACAGTATCATAGATAAATAAAATGTATTTTAAATATTCAACACCCGGTATCAAAATGACAAAAACAATGTTTGACGTAACTTATAACGCGGTGAAAATAAATATGTACTTTAAATGAAGATATTTCCGCAGATGTAGTATGAAAAGTTTTAATGAAATTTTTCGTGACGTCCTTCTTAATGAATACTGGGAAAAGTAATTTTAAAAACTCATTAACAAGAAGTTGAGGCACGCCAAAAATAAAATTGAAACCTAACGGTTCCATTCAGGCAGCGTTTACCTCAAGTAGATACTCAACAACTTTGCGGAATGCCTGTCACAGACAAAATGTTGAAAAGCAAATAGAGAGACTATATTTATATAAAATAATATAAGCACCCTGAAAAACCATAGTGCCACTTACTTTCATGGTTGTGATTTACACTTATATTTTTGCTACCCATTTTTTTTTCTAGATAATCGAGTCGATATTTTTGTAAGGGCTATTCAACTATTCAACTTGGAGATAAAAGAATATGAAAATTTCATATTTGTCACATACAAAATCGGATACATTACGTTGCACAAAATTATACGTTACAGTGTTGTAAAAAATTGTTAAACTAAGCAATAAACGCTTATCTATTGGACAATGTTCTTATAATCAGAAGAAGTCAAAACAAATATAATAATTTTAATTATTTTCATACATAATTATAATTGTTTTATTACGTCATTCAAATAAAACTGAATAAAAAATTTTAACACTTCTTTTAAAATTTGCTCTATTACTCGAAATAGCTATTGTGAGAAAGAAATATTGAAAATTCAAAGTAAACTACTGGTATTTATATCTTATTCTTATGTGCATAGATAAAATATTTCTAGTGTTAGTATCTGTAGGACGGAATTATTAGAGCACAATGGTTTATGGTTATATTCAAAATTTTGTTTAGAGGCCAAAATTTATTAATGTAATTATTTTTCCGTTTGTTTTCTGTTATTTTATTATTCGAAATTGCAATAAATTTAATAAAAACTTTTATTTATTTTTTTGTTTAAATTCAAGATATCACGCACTATTCATATCATTACGCTATGCCTATAATATACTGTTATTATTTTATAATTTATAATCTTATTAGTAACGATATTAGATTAAAAATACTGAAGAAATATTAATGAAACTACCATTAGGCTTATGGGCGATAAAAAGACACATCATTAAATTACAGCAACAATAATGTACGAAAATTAGCAATGTAATCTGGAAAATAAATCTGTGTTATTTTTGGCTACAAAATCATCATTATGTTCAAGTAAATCCAGATAATATTAGGTAGTTAAAGAGTAAAGTATTGGTTGTTATTTTTAGAAATTTATACAGAATTAGCTTTTATGACTGTAAGGCATAATTTTATTTGTAAATGGTACACGACGCACATGTAATCACGTCAAATCATACACAATAAATCCAAAAACGTATTTGAAGGTAAAAAACAAATAGTAAACAATTATATATCATAAATAATTAATTGCACTACCGATTTATGATTCAGGAACAAGCGACATGAATTGAAACAAAATTTAATACATCACATATTTAATAGTAATGCAATTAATACTAAAAACAAATGTCAATACAAAGTATATGCCAATTGTCATGTAAGATATATACAAAAGAGTCGTCAAATGTAAACTATATTGAAAGTTACACAAAACAAATAGTGATAATAATAACAATGACAACTTTAATATAAAATGTCCACTAATAATAGTATATCATTACAAAATAATTATACAAAATGTCAAAATTGATAATATCAAAATAACCAATCCTGCGAATGAAAATAATGCTACATTATTATAAAATATAATACTGATACAAAAATGAAAAATTTACTGATATAGTAATATTAACAAAGATAATAATGTAGTTAAAAATAATAGTACTGTAAAATATCTATATATCAGCTAATGCTTCGTTCACTGTACAATAAGCTTTTTCTATAATCACGTTCCTCCTCGAAATGGATGTGTTCCAATACTAACAGTTACAGACAATTAAAAAAAAAAATATCATTATTCCCTATAAGAGACTCTAGACAATCTGTGGTTAAGGCGTCTAACAGTATAGATACCTAGCACTTTTTTCCTCATGCTTCGAAACGCCTCTTTAAATGAGTCTCTGGGGATTAAATCTGCTAAATGTCGAAATGCGCGTTTCTGAAGAATACATTTTATAATTGAGTCCGTCGAAGTAGAGATGTGTTAATCATGAAAGAATGAATCAGTGGGACCCTATCATTTAAAATGAACCAATGCACAAATCACAAAGTTGTGAATGATTCGGTCTTTTTCGTCAATACCAATCACGCAGTCTCATTCACGATAGTTTGATTGGATTACATGTTATGCACCACCGAGGTACTGACACGCATGGTCGCAATTGATGATTGATATTTTGGTTTAGATTCTGTTCACGGGTCATCTTATCTTAGGAAACATTTCGTTAGACAGCCATACCACGTATCGTGACCGCCGCAAAGCGGCCGCAATTACTTCGATAAATTAGACACTGTATGTAAGTAAATATTAAATAGATATTACTAACTATTTACTGTTAGTGGGCGCGATGGTTTATAAACGAATACATTCATCGTACGTTAGTATAACACACGAATAATGGAACTAAAATGTACATAATTTATCTTAAGATAACTTATATATATATATTCATTCTTTGTAACGTAAAAGTGCTGTACTGCAGACTGTGTATATATTATAATGGTGTATCGGTCTGTACATAGAAACTGTTCTTCAATATGTAAACAGTTTACAGTAATTCGTTTATTGAAATAATAGCATTTATTTAATTAATGTAAGTTGTAATAATTTCCAATTACATGAAGTGTTTGTATTATATTTAATAGACTTTGGAATGTTGCTACTTGATTTTAATTGTTTATGATTATCATATCCGTATTAATAAAATGAGTTGCTATATCTCTATAACTTGGATTGTTAACCGACGTCTAACAATCTGTAGTTAAGCAAATTGCTCCGGATTGTAAAAACTAATTGTTCGCTTTTCCTTGTTCCTAGAATACAGTTTTGGAATCAAAGACGTTACATGCGTTTCCCTGTCATATCATAATTGTAATTGAAACGTTTCTACAGGACTCTTTGTTTCTTCAGTAAATCCAACATTTTATAACATAAATATATATCCAATCACAATTATTATAAAAACCGCCAGTCGTAGTCAGTAGTTTAGTCTTTAAACTTTCTCTCTAATTAAAAAGTAATAACAGTTCACAATTCACATAGATGCATAAGCTACACAAGCTGATTAATCACTGAGAGACCGATGACCAATCCAAAAAAAATCTTGAATGCGTTTACATATATAGTAAAAATTATTGACATATTTTAAATATTCTCGTTAAAGCTTGGTGAGAACCGAACATTTTTGTTTGCGAAAAGTGTCTGGAAAAGATGGTAGCCATTTAAGAAAAGCTCTGAAGGATACAGTAGACGATAGAAAGTTTCCAAGTTCAGTTATTTTACTTTGAACAACATTGTTTATGCAACGTTTGATCGATACATTAAGGTACAAGAAACCTGGCCTATCTTCGTTCACAATCTCTATTGCTTAATGGCAAGCTCTCTCACGATTTGATCTAATTAGTTACAGTAGACATCTATTGTAGTTGCATAAGTAGATTTCTTGAACCCCTGGTGAATAACACCAGCGCTGGACTACCAAACATACACCATTAGCTTTTTCCGGTGAATATCCAGTTTCGTAATGTGTTTTGGTATTTTATCTATTACAAACGATGGTGTCGAACGCTTACTATCAAACAAATTTTGAGCTATCATGGGACGCCTGGTACGTGGGAAACATCTAATTTTTTATATTGTTTTATTGGAATATTCTTTTTTGAATGAATTGAAAACGAAAAAAAAACAAATATTCGGATAGTTGTTAATAATAAAATATGAATTGCATTTTATTATTTTATGTTATGAAAATTCATCACAGAAATATTCATTAATAATCGATTGGAAACATATTTTTAATTTTATAATATTGTTAGTTAACAAGACGCGAAGCTAGTCGGAAAGAGCTGATAAAAAGCGAAGCGGGCCGGATTCAATCGGAAAGAGCTGTCAAGACGCAAAATTGGCCGAATGGCATGGAGCGACGTGCCCCAAAGGAAGGCAGAGCAAAGGAAGGCAAGCTTTGCAACGATTTCTCTTCTACTGCTTGTTGAATTCGCGCGGATCCAAATTATCCGACTTCGACACCTTACTAATTTGCTTCAAATTGTTCAATGTTTTTGGGATGGCAACGTCAAATCTCGCTATTCACGCACAGTTTGGGATTATTCGACTATAGCTTTTAATTCATCGTTAACCATCTTGCTCAAATCAGTGAACAAATAAGATCAGAAGTAATTAATCTCCGTCTATTTATTATACTATTATACTACATAAATATCTCCATCTACGTAATTAAAAAGCTTAAAGAAATGAGCTTACTGTTTTGCTACGCAGATTTTAAACTTTGAACTTATTCGAAATGATTGAACTTATCCGAAATAGTTCGTCTATTTTACTTTTAAATTCATAGAGAAACGAACGGACAGACAACTAACACTTTATAAATTGCAAACATCATCTTATAATCGCTTATCCTGTTCATCCTTTCAAGTAACTGTAAAACAATTAATGCAGATGCTAAAATTATTTTATTATATAAGAGCATGTTTTTCAAATATTATAGCCCAGCAATTCCCAAATAAAATTATATCAAAAAATTATATATTGCCAATTATCAAAATACTGTATTATCCCCGTGACCGCAGAAATATTGTTTGGTCTTCTCTAATTTCTTCTCTTCGTTTTTTGAAGAAACATTATTGTATTGAGCTACCTAGGCATAATTTTCATTTATATTCCAATTGACAGGATTTTTCTGTCATAGAAAAGCATATCTTTGGATGTTATTTTTGTAATAAAGAAGATCAGCACTAATAAAACATAATCGATCATAATAAAATAACTAATCATAAACTAAAAACTTATATTGTTAAATTCAATTTCTACCAATTTTTCTCTATAAATTTTGTAAAGTATATTTTTAAACTCCATACCCGTTATAGATTATAAATAAATTTGGAAACATTTTTCGAAATATTTGTTTCAATTTCATTACAAGGCAAAAAATATAAAATTGGAAATGTTAGTTTTATTTCTAACTCATGAACTCTGTTTAAAACCTTAGGCAAAATAATTGTTCTATCAGAAATATTTCAAGGGTTTATTTCTATAAATCAAATGAATTAAATAATATAGGTGTAATCTTTTCTTATAGCATCATTGCAGTTGCAACCAACTGTATCTCGTAGAATTGGGTCTCAACATACAGCTCTAACATTTTTTTCTTTGTATAAGTAACTAACGTCCAGGTTGTTACTTCAAACAGTTAATGATATTTTTAATGAAAATTATGTCGAATAATGGTTTTTTGTGCTCGACTCGCCTAATTATTGCATTTTTTTCGTTTATGTTTGAATTTCCAAATTATTTCCTTCCCTCAAAAGTAGGAAAGGCTTTTCATTATTATGATGAAAAGATAACACAGAAAATTAAACTATGGGCAGTTATAATATAAATTAAACTATGGGCGATTATGTTCATCTGTACTCATTGTGAGTGCACAAAAGCATAGTCGGCATGATTTGCACTCGTACTGAGGAATTAATAATATAATATTTAAATTTTTTTTTTTTTGGGATATTTTCTTTATATAAGGCTTGTTGACATTAAGTTAAAGCGCTTGTGGTGCCGGAGCTTATTTAATTGAGCATTACGAATATGAACGTGTTAATTATAATGATAATTAAAATGACTTAAATATTCGACTAAATCTCGAGCAATAAATTAAAAAGAAATCAATATTAGCAAGACCGGATATCCAGCAAATTAAACAAATTCCTTAATCATGCGTTCTATATCTTGTATCACATTTTCTACTCTCAAGTTATATTTATGTTTAAATAAATGATGCCTTTTTTAATACAAAATCATATAGTCATATATCAATTCAGGTAGCTTGCAAATATGCAAAGACGAATACAATTCAATTCCTATCACGAAATGCAATCATGTCTTAGATATTACATATAAAACAGTACAATTTTGTACAAATTGCATTAAGAAAGTAAAACTAATTGAAAATAATTATACTTTCCAGAGCATTGGTTAATACAAAACTACCTTACTTTTTAATACGATGTTTCACGTATTTAAAATATAGCAAACCTCAAGTAATTTTTATTTACTTTAATTGTTTAATACTGGAAAATATTACTCTAACATTCCGAATCTTATATCAAGGGTAGGAGATTACATGAGTAATTAATTAACAGTATTGAACTTTGTCTTTTAAAATATGCAGAGCATCTCCTTATACGTACTATTTAATTTGTACTCATTCTCTTAACATCGGTAATCCGTGACCTCAAAAGGACGACCCAGCAAAGTTTTGTAATAATTGGACAATTACTCCGTATGTGAGTGACACATTGAAAAGTTAAATGTCACAGATTTTTACAGCCAAGTTTAATTTTACCTCTATTGCAAATCTAGATTAAGGAGGAACTTGAGAGGATGGCAATGCGACCTAACGAAATGACATTTTCGCAGCAAACGATAAAGGCAAGGTAGGTTAACATAAGTGTTTGAGGTTAGACCACAAGCCAAGGTTTATTGGTTAAAAATTAACTTCAATTAATGGTTGAGATTGAATTTCAGAAATAGTGCTTATTTTCCTTTCAATTCTAAAATTCTTTCCACCCAAATTCATGAAATGATGTAACTTCAATTCAATTCTACCCAGTACTTTTTAGATTGTTTTGATCAGTTGCTACTAATACTCTAAATTTATAGCTTTTTAAGAGACTCATTTTTCTCTAAAAGGTTTGTTGTTTTGTTGTTTTATATTTTAGTTAACCATTCTTAACCGGTTATCGTTTTAATTTGGTCTAAAATAATTAATTTCGATAAACTTCACACTATAATTTAGTAACTTCTCGTAACTGGTTACTCTGGATCATCCCTCACGAAAAGTACTATTTAAGCAAACCTGATGTGTATAATTTTGCTTTTGTTTTAACGAGTGGCTCTGTAATTACACATTCCTGAGATAGTTTACAAGAAGAAACGAAATATATATTATCGTTGCACAAGTACCTTAGATTTGAAAATGTGTATTATTAACTTTCGCTACCGGCTACATTTCTATTGATTTTGAGATGGAAAAAGTAGACCTTCAATCAAAGAAGAAAGTGTAAAAAATGTATTTATTTAGCACAAAGGTATATATGTACATCAAGGGTGTGAACTATCTCTGTACTAAATTTTATATACAAATACTCAAGCCATTTGAGCATGATTGAGTAAAAAATTTTCTAATTTTAAAGTATTAACTGGGATTTAATTAAAAAAGTAGCACTTCTGCACAAATGTCACTGGCCCAAAATCAGAAATGTGATTAAATCACTTATATTATGTTACGCTTTCTTCTGTTACCATATACAATTTATCGTTTAAAAAATATTTCTTTTATTTAAGACCACAGTGTAAATACACATGTATCAAGCAAACTTATTTTAATATCAGTAATCTTACACAATCCAAGAAAATACCATATTTCATAAATAAACTACCGTATAGTATTAATTTTAATATTTATTAAATTTATTATATTGTAATGCGTTAGGAACAAATGATCAAAAATGAACTTTTTCATCAAAACATTTCTCTTAAAACAATTTATTAATAATTTATGTGTAGTTCAAATCTTTTATATTGGAAGTATATATGTATATATTGGAAGTATTTAAAATAGAATTACGTGTTTCAACAGCAATGGAACTAAATTTTTCACAGTTTATTTTTTCAAACAATCTTCAACTGGCCCGTCCTCCTAGTTCTAGATAAATTTGTATGTCATACTAATGATTATTGACGAAACGACTTTGGTGTGTTTCCAATAGCTTTCATAACAATTTATATTTTATAACGGAAGAATACATAAAAAGAGGTTTATTGATTGAAATATACAAAGAATATCAAACTTTGGTATGTTACATATGGTAAATAATATTTTTTTCAAAGTGTTAAATCACTTGAATTTATAAAAAGGTCAATCTACACTAAAAAACAACCAAGAGTTTTCAGTAATTTTATGAAGCTAGTCAATCTAGAGTAAATTTCTAAGAAATGTATTTTTTATTACTGGCATTTTTGAACTATCACATAAATTTAGATATGTGTTAAATATTCTTAATATGCATAGTTTTCAATATTTTTTTTATAACTTTGCAAGTCAAAAACTTGACACAAAATCGAAATTTTGATATTTTTAATATTTTCACGACAATTTAATTCACGTTTAACCGATTTTACCTATAAGATAGTGTTAATATATCTGTACAGAACCTTGTTTTAGGAGCAGGTTGTCCAAAGTTTCTTACGTACATATCATATATATATATATATATATATATATATATATATATATATGTGTGTGTGTGTGTGAGTATGTGTGCGTGTGTGTGTATGCATGAAGAGAACATTTTGTAACCCTTTTTAAGCATATTGCGCGCATGGAGGAGTGTGAGATTTGGCATAAAGTTTATTTGGAAAACAGGTGCAGAGAGTTTGTGCATTACAGAGATTCTTTTGTCAAAGAGTATACCCCTATAATCATCAATAAGTCAGTCCATATTGCTGCTTTAAACATTTCTTTTTGCTACAACTGTATATAAAGCAAGCTTATAGATTTTTCCTTTTGCTGCAGGTGTATATTAAGCAAGATGTTTTTCACTAATATACGGAACAGATATATATTACACGAAATATAAAATAAACTATTTTTTGCAATGAGGTACACTGCATAGGCTACTGAAATAGGAATATTTGAAATCACACAAAATTTACAGCTGGAAACGCATTCGATCACTCACTGGTAATAATTATTGATTTTTAAAATTAATTACTTCTTTTAAATTTTTTCTTGTTAATATGTTTACATAATATCGGTGCTCCAAGGGTCTTTCTCTTGTTTGTGTTCATATGGCAACGAGGTTTTTCACCACATCAGATAGCGACCTGTACACATATTTTAATCCTACTAATTATTTTGTTTTTTACAATAGTGTGTTGTTATACCACCAACATCGTCGATAAAATGTTTTTGTATGTTAAAGTAATAGCTTTATAGGAATGAAATAGTTCGAAAAAATTATGTGTTTTGACGAATTAGTGACGGCTGTTTCTTACGATAAATGTTAAAGCATATTTTAAATAAATTTTAAATTTTATGAACTGCTTTCGAAATTAAACTATCATGTAAGTTTCATCAATATTTCGAATTCGTGGAGGAATTTTTTTGACTATTTCGTTGTCGTATTATATGTTTTAAAATATAAATTTATTTTTACTTTAAATTTTTAGAAATTTCAATCGAAAACTGCAAAAATCATTATTAACTAGGTCCATACATTGCAGCTGAAAATAATTAATGTTATTAGGTGCATTTTGTTTATGATAAAATTTCAGAATGTACATACTAAAAAGAAATCCAATATATATATATATATATATATATATATACATATATATATATATATATGGAATGTTTTAAATCATTGGTGTGTTCCAACAAATAAAATATTCCAAATTTAGAACCAGTTGCAAATATTTTCTCAAACAACTGTACGTGACGGAAGTGATATAATATATTTTTACTTGAGTGAAGAAATTACTATCATAAATTTCTTTGATATAGAAGCTTTTCAAGCTCTTAATTGGTATAAAAATGATTGAAAAATTACATTTTAGTAAAGAGGAAATCTCAGATGGATTGTGTTATTATAACTTACTTACCGAAAAAAAACTCCTGAAATGTGGAATATAAAAAAGAAATACTTTTCTAAGAGAGATTTTATTTCATAATATTAAAAAAAAAATTTAAATTGCTTGCTTATGTCATCTAGGTATAATCCATTGGCTAACAACGAACTCAGTGACAAACCATATATGTTTTTTACCAACAAATTTTATAGTTTTACAAAAAGAAATAATAATACAGCCTACATCTCCGTATCTTGATTATACCTGACAACTTCACGATACTATTCAAAATAAAAATGACAAACGCCCAAGTTATAATACAATTGGCAGAAAAATTAGTAGTTCCTTATATGCAACAAATATTAGCTTATTCTTAAGACGCCATCTAAGAGAAATTATTTAGATTAATGTACCACCTTAATCACTTAACAATCAAATTGGATAAGTATTTAAATCTTAAAATCTATATATTGTGTAAAAAGCAAATCTGTCATGCGCATTATGCAATATGTTTAAGACTGTTTTCCTAAGAAATATTTTTAGTTTCTAACTAATATGTGTTATTGTAAGACGGGTAATTATAATCAAACGAGTTTATACTATACAATTTTTTTTGAGATATAGATATGCACGTTGTGTGAAATTTTATTTGTTTATAATTTTTACGACTACATTTTTAGGATATAAAGCCAAACAGAAATATATCAAACTAAGGTTAATTGAAATAATAGCTTACAAATATATTATCTATCTCAAAAAAAAATACTGAAATGTCTTGTAACAAACAAGACATTTCAGTATTTCAGATTTCAGATCATGTAATAAAATACGAGCTTTTCAAAGTTCTTTAAATATTTAGGGTATGTTTTTTATTTACAATTGCATAGATGGTTTCTAGGTTTATTTAATTGAACGTCTTTTAAAATCTACAGAATGTTTTGAATGTATATTAAAATAACAAGAAGAGCTATTTAAAAGAATATTAGTTCGTTTTTTTAAAGAATGTTAGTTTTGTTTGTTACTAATGGCAATTCCAGACGAAAAGTGGTATATATAACTCGACCGTAGCTTCTTAGTCATTATCATGTAACACATTAGTTGGCGTTGTGGCGTTTATGTCTGTGGGACAGGGATTAGGGTGCTTATTTAATGATACTAAACCAGATAATATTTATGTTTTCCTGTATATTTTTATAAATTACAAGATAAAACAAAAATATACGGACAATGTAATGAATAGAAACTCAATTTTAATCACTATAAAAATATATTTGCCCTGAAATGGATTTAATTCGCGTTTATTTAACCAAGTGCTTACTAACATGATGAAGGTTAGTATGAACGATGGAATTAGTCATATTTGTTTAGGTTTTTTTTGTATCATGGTTAAATTTTTATGTGAATTAAGAATCTACTCTATATTTTCCTAGCATAATTGGGTAATGTGAGCATAATCAAATTTATCTTATTACTTACTAAATTTCACAGATGGAATTTGTCAGATTTATTTATGTTAATTCTTCTTTTGCGGTAAAATGTTGGCATGAATCAAAAATCTTGTCCTTATTTTCCTAGCTTAAGTATTTAATCTGAGCATAATAAATATTAATAAATCTAGCTGAATTAAAATGAAATTTTAGTAAAATTCTGATTCATATCTAATATGCTTAATCAAACCTCTTATACCAAAAACCAAAATATGATAAAAAATAATGTCCATGTTCCCTATTACGGAATATTCTTCATGTTTTAATAATAGTTAATATAGAAATATTAATCCTAAAAATTAGACATTTGCGAAGATGACAAAATAATTTTTCATTTACTAAAGAGCGTTTTTAATATCTTTAATATTGAGTCAAAAGTCCTGACATGCACAGAGAAAGTAAATTAAAAAATTAAAATTTGCCCCCTGAGTGGCTTCATCCTAATTAATTATAACGATAAAAAACTTGACATGAATTAAAACCTGCAAGATGAATGCCAGGGGTCACTCTCGCAATTTTGTTTAACATGTGAATTGATGGTGTAGCCTCCGAGCCTACCAGCCTGCGTAACCTAATGCAGATTAGTTGGAAGGTCGCACGTCTCCGTATCTATGACCTGGACGATAGCTATAAGCGAGTTTAAAAATGTTTAGCTTTGATTATTTTTATTTTGATGTAATTTGGACATTCAATATATTTCCGTGAGTTAATTTGAGTTTTTTATGTTTTAATATTCCTTCAATTGGAATTAAAAATAATTTGTCAGTAAAAACGAATGATTGTTGAAAAAATAACCCTGTTTTTTTAAACACAAAGTCAATAACATCAAAGATATAATACCGAGCTATTATTTACAACTATTTTATTTAAACGTTGAAATAAAAAAGTACACAGAAATTGTTTACGTATAATAAAATCTCAATATCTAATCTAATCCTCTCTTACCAAAGAGCACACATAACAATAAATAAAACGAGCTAATACGTAATTGACGTTTAATAAGTTTAATAATATAACGCGTAATAATATAAATAACATTTAATAATATAAAAACTACATTTAATAATCTTTGACATTTTGTGATCCAATGACAACCATCATATTTTAGTTTTCAATTTGTCGGCAAATTAGTTTTATAAATGTGATCAAATATAAACTAGCAAAAATATAATTATTAATTACTTTATTCATATATTTGTTATTTTTCCAAGTAGTAATGTACAGGCTAAGTAAACAGAACAGCATTCTGTACGCACTTCCTCGCAAAATGCAAACTTGTGTTTATAATGTTTAATAAATGTTATAAATTAATGAAATTATATAGTTAAATTTACAAAATATTTGTATCGTTGAACACGCACGCCTTTGCTATGCAAACACGGACAATTTATTTCAATTCTATGTGAGGAATAGATTATCAGATTTAAGAAAAAAAAACAGTTTATACTACAAACAATTTGGAAATGCTCAAGGAAACTGTTCCGTATGTGTAATATTCTGAACATTTTGTACGCGTGCATGAACATAAAAATATTAAAATTTCACTTATTTTCGGGTGCCCGAAGCTCAAGTTGAAATTTATAAATTGAAAAATTCCATCTTTGTGTAAAATGGTACTTAAAATTGCATATATAACATGTATATATTGCATGTATGTAAAAATAACTAATGTTATCACTTTTGGCTATATTATAGACCCTTAAACTTTTTTGCCGAACTTGAATTCTCTCGAACTTTTTTGACGAACTGGTTACATTTTATTTAATATGTGCAGATTTTATGCACAGGTATGGCATTTATTGTTTAGAAATTAGGGGAGAAAGTGAGGGAGAGAAACAAGATTTTTTTCAAATCCTTCAGTGAAAAAAAAATCAAGGTTTTTTTCAAATCCTTCAGCAAAAGCAAAACTATTGACTTCATGTCACTTTAAACGATTAAATTTTCTATGAAAGCCGGAGAGTTTTTTTTATTATATCTGACTTCCTTTTTTTAGAGTTCATCGAATAGCAGTGTAAAACCTAAAAATTTTCGAAGTTGTTTCATAACGAAAAATAAGACAAAACTTTTAAAAATCTTTCAATTTGTTTATACACACATGTGCAGTACAGACTTCTGTTACGTTTTTATTACGTAAATGTATACGTGTGCAAGTAAATTAGAAAACTATATTTAACAAAAGTATGGTTGACTGCTGCTAAAAATATGATGTACACAGATATTGATGAAAAAAGCACTTACACTGAGGCTACCGCTCGTTCAAAGCATTTGTCCATGACGGCGCTGTCCACCTTTGCTAGAGTTTTTGAAGTGATAAAACATAAATATATTTTTGTATAAATTTGAACCCAAAGAGCTACCGACATCGGTTTTGTCGAGATGCTCAATTTCTAAAATTCTGTTATTTTTTAACTACGTGTCTGTTGAGATGGTTTGAGCTATCTTTATTGAAAAATGTTTAACTGTATGTTATAAATTATTAAAAGTAAGGTTGTCTTTTAATTTGATAAAATTTTTTAATAAACATTATCAATTTACAAAGCACTTTCAGAAGAATTTTTTTTGTCAGAGTCTATTATAGTAAAATTGGTGTGAGCCAATATTCTTAAATTGAAATAGATAACTTCAGTAGTAAATTACTCTCCATTTGTGGCCCGCCTCACTAAATGTTTATAGTTCATCGTCGGTAGGAAGCTGATTTTTAAAATAAAAGAGAATCGATGTCTTTCTGAAGATAACGAACTTCTTCACAAATAGATATTACTTCTCCAATATCACAATGATAAGGGAGATTATTTCTTAAAATGGAGTTTGAACAGTAAAACTATTTGCCATTTAAGATGTATTTTACTCTCATATTAATCCAGGCCTATTTGGGTGACAGTTTTTTAAGTCATAGCACACTGCGTCATAAGCATAATTCTGTCTCAATTATGGACAAGGTGGATTAAATATCAATTTTCTTTAAACAAAACCAGTAAACACTTTGGTTTCGTTAAAGTTGTATGCTGGAGTATGGACTTTAATTTGCGGCTTTATGAAATGTTATAGTTATTAGACTAAAAATAACCAAAAATATAGACTTTCAGAAATACACAAATCAATTTAGGGTGCTTTCTCCTTTCCTTACATGAATGTATTAAACCTACCCAGAGTTGCATTTTTTGTCCTTTCGTTATACAGTTTCAATAATTTAAAAGAAAATTGTGACAATTGAGTAACAACTGCGTTAATATTTTAAACATGTTAGAAAATGTTTCACTAAGAAATTTAAGTTTTATAGAAACAAGTAAATTCCATATATTTGTTCAAGTTTTAATTTGAATAATAAGAAACCGGGAAAAGGAATAATATCGGGATCTGTAAATTAAGATTAGTTTTGAAAATACCCGTTGAGAATAATATGAAAAAGTAATAGTTATATAATAAATAATTATGCAGTTCAAACTTTTTTTTTCAATTTATTGTTGAGAATATTTTAATGACGTAAATATTTTTTATAATTTCATATATCAGTTTTGTGTTTAGGTCGTTTTATTTTCTTCCTAGAATTTTATTAATAGAATTTAGAATGTTTAAAATAGTCCCCTTTTATAAAAAAATATTGTAGTGAGACACAAAAAATATTATTTAGTTCTCAAGTCGATATTAGTGGTATATTCAATCTAACTTGTTTGAAAATTCTAATTCCTACTGTAAAAGTACTCAAGTTCATTTAATAATATGTTTTTGGTCTTTTTTTACTTTTTTCATAAAATGTTCATACATTCACAAAAATATTCATATTGTTATAAAATCTTTAGTGTATTTTAAGGACATAAGATTTTGACAAGGGTTTTTAAGTTTAGTATTTAAATAGGGTGCATAATAAATTCGATATGTGACCACTAAAATTACATAAAATTAAACGAAAACTGAAACTATAGTAATAAATATGCTTATACACATTGAAACAACATTTAATAATGCGCCTTCAAGCAACCCAACTTTGGAGAAACATGAATTTATTTGATAATTGCCTGCAAAATCGTATTAAAGTCATGTGGAAACTATCGATAGACATTTTATAGACTAATACAATAAGAAAAAAATCTTGCTTTTGTTTACATACGTGTAGAACATTTTGCAAAATTAGGAGGCGAGATTTTGAAATCGCTTTTCGGAATAGACCGTCGATAGTAAAACCGATATTGAAGTGTTTTGAAGTGTTTCATGGCATATTCATTGGTCTGTGTCAGAAACTTGATTAGTGTTGGTGAAATCTATGGAAATAAATATCTATGGAAATAAATGGTCAAATCTATGGACAAATCGAATGGACAGTCCTACAAATAGAGCTTCGAGTGTCAGAGATTCGAGTAGTGGTAATGAACAAATGGTCTATTTCGATCCCGTAACTAAGAAAGTTTTGATATTGGAGGCTACAATGGCAATGACAACCACAATAGTCCCTTAAAGGATTTATGTTACACTGACTAGCGTAATATGAGAAAAAAGGAATAGAAAATATATTTGATAAAACGTAGAATAAGTTTCATAAGTCTATAATTTCAGAGTTGGATTATATTTTTCAGAGTTGGATCGGGATTATATATGCCCGCAGATATAATGGCAAATACCGTAATGTCAAATGAATAAAAATATTATAAATACGTCATTTATCTTGGTTTAAATGCAATGAAAATAAAGATTATCTTATTAGTTCTAGGAGCTTTTAAAAATCAAGCATCGCGTCTCAGTAAAATTACTAATATAGGACGATTATACGGAAACTAAAATTAAAAACGGTGAACTAGCCAAAAACTATGGTGAATATAAATATATATTTTAGAAAACAGCGTTACGCAAATCAAACGACGTAACAAACGCGTAACCAACCGGCGCCATACAAAAACATTTCAATGGGCGGACAGTTCTTCACCGGAAAAAAATAAAATTCGTAATACCCAGTAATGGTATTAGTAAATTCATTTCTTTTTTACATAATTTTTCTAAGTTAATAACTGCTTGCCAAAAATACTGATTAGTTCTTTGAAAGAAGTAGACATAAATATTGATATACATTGTAAAGTTTCAGTGAGAAAAAAGCGAAAAACGTGTAAGATAAAAAGAATGAGAAAAAGGATTTAGCGCAAATGAAAAGTTATGCTTTGGCTTTGACCCAGTAAACTTTTAATTACTCCACGAACAAATGACAGTTTGGCCGGTCTGGTGGCGAGGTATGCTTAATAACAATGAATACTTCAACGTTTAATATTTCATAAACTGATCCATATCTATATCGAAAAAGGAAAATACCCGCAAAATTTTGAATAGTATTTCCGGCGGTACCTTACGTGACATGGCAAATGAAGAAAAAATTAATTCAACTAATTAATTGCTACTTTATATGGAGCGGAAGCATATTAAAATTTTTATTCGCCACTTTTTAGACGTTGTTGATTTTTAGATATTATAGCTTTACGGCATCAATATTCTGCAAATAAAATAACTGTAACATATAGACGGATGCAGGAGCACGACGAAATTATAAGCATTTCTAGTTTGGCTATGGAAAGCTAAGAATTAGTGTTTTGTTAATAAAATAAATCTTAAAAATATCGTCCTTTTTTGGTATCCGGATTTGCTGTCGGATCGACCACTTGTGACAGTTTTTCTATCAAACTTGTTGTTTCTTCTTCGACAGTGAATGTCGTTTGCATTAAAGATCGTGTTTGAGAGTACCAAATTGTGATACATTTTTATAACAAGCACATTTGATGTAGAATTTTTAACACTGATATCAAATTTGTTAAAAATTTATTTATTGATCTTTTGCCGCGCTACATTTAAGAAACAAAATTAAAACTTCATCATTGTTCAATAATTTTAATTGGAATCTTGTATGATCCGGTTTGCTATAACCATTTTTGTAACATCACTCGAGTTTCATTGAAAATAAACTTTAAAAAAATTGAAAGGATGAGCCAAAAAAATGTCTCGACTCTGGTAACCGCTCCAATAGAAACAAATGGTATGTCATTGGAGAGGTATTATTATATAAAATAAGAATTACGAAGGCGCTTGTCTTGGTTTCTAGTCCAATCGAAGTACTTATCTAAATAACTTTGAATATGAATTTTGTTATGATATGTTTCTATGTTAATAGTTGGAATTGGTATTTATAAAAAATATAAATGTAAATGAAACAAAATGATAAGATGTTTCAATTTTTCATTCTTCGCCTATTATAATTCCATTCAGGAATAAGGCAGGGGTTGTAAATAATGAGGGATTTACAATCACCTGGCATACACTAGGTACCACATAATGAAAATAATGTGAACCCAGGTACCTACAGTATGTCGTCCAGTTAGGCAGGTACAATAGTGTTTAATAATATTATTGTTGTCATTATTAAATAACAAGTAACAGTTGTACTTTCTAGCTCTTGTGTGTTGTGATTGCATGTGACCATGCAAGAACCGAGCATCTTTATTAATGCCATAGTCCGGTAAATCTTCCAGTGCATTTGCTCTGTATATCTATATTGTATATAGTCCATTTTGTAAGTGTTTGCCGCTGTAAGATCTCGTCCGTTTTATTTGGTATATTCCCAAAACTAATAAACTAACTCCTTCTTCACTAAAACTCGGGAAATTTAAGTCGTTCGCTTCGAACTTCACAAAATCTAAACTGATCACTTGACTATCTGTGATGGGTGTATGGAAGTGGTTTGGGACAGCGGCAGCGATTTTAAAGCCTTAAATATATGTGACAATGCTTTATTGAAATATATTTGCCGTAATACTTTAAAATCACCTTTGAATCAACCGTTAACTACTTCCACCACCCAGCGGCACATATGACTAGTCTAGATTCGATGGCCTGATCAGTTTTCAATTGGATTTTCTTTGAGAGTGGGACATGCCATTCGTAACCACAAGCTACGAAATCGGCTAAGCTATCCCTAAGCCCTCGATCCAGTGAACAAGGAATTGAATTTTCAGCATTATTCATAATATCGCTCATTATATTTCCATTTATCTTCATAGCAATATATGGTCTCTTTACATCAATAATATAATCATATGTGGCGACCAGCAGGAAAAGCTTTGGGAGGTTTTGAAACTTGTTTAAGGTAAATGACTAATGCTGAAATAGGAACTTAGCACTTTTATGTATGTAGACTTAAGTCCCGCCGCATGTTACGATTGCTTTCAAATTTTCATCGTCCTCATGTATAGCTCAAGGTATAGTCAGGTCTCAATATAGAATATTATTTAGATCAGACCTACATGAAAAACAACATAGTCATTGTAAAGGCATTCACGTGCTATAGTTATCAATCGCTCAAGATTTTACCATTATCATATTAAACAAAGTCGCAAGTTTTTTGTTGGAATCACCAGTTGGCAGTTTTATGAGGAAAATAGCTAAAGACGTTCCATGTTTTTTTTTTAATTTCTGCCTTAATAAGGGAGTTTGCTCCTTCATGGAATTGAATTGATCGCAAGGATGTCCAGTCCAAAAATGCATCTCTTTATTAGTCAAAGCACCCCTCATATTAAAATCTAGCCTGGAACCGCGATGTATAGCTTTCCCTAGCATGTCTTTTATCTCCCTAAACTGCATTAAAGTCATGTGTGACATTACAGAATTGAGGTAGTTGGGCCCAGTCAATGTTGTCTAAGTGTTCTTGGCATACTCTTGCACCATCGGGACACAAACTGTACAATCGGTAATGTATAGTTTGTGTTCACAAAACCTATGTATCTTTATAACTTTTGGGATGCTATGACTGGCCCAAGTGTTTGGTGCTCTCGAATACTCAATAAGAGGAAGTATTTCTAGATTTTGCTGTTTGATTCGTTATGTACTTTTTGTATGGGCGATCTGACACCTAAAACCTTTTTTCAACAAAAAGGGCATAGTCTCCACATGTTGTCAAATAAAAACTGAAAAAAGGGTCCACTTAGTAAAGATAGCTAATAAATACGTATTGATGACCACAGGGTATAAAGGAGTTTACATCTTTCAAATCCTAAGCCAACTTCTATGACAGCAGTACGAAAAATATCATTGAATTCAGCATGATGTGTTAACTAATTTATGTATATACGATATAACAACTTGAACGGACTACTTATATTTGGTTGTAAAAGCTTGTAGATCATAACAACCGTTGATATTTGAAACGTGCTAATATACAGATTAGCCATCAATTAAAAAAGCCGACTATAGACTTAGCTGCGCATGTGCTTTGTTTCTTAGAATTAGAACAGACCCTAAACTTAACATTTTTTGTTTACTTTTACTATCATTTGTTGCATCGTGCCAGATATGGATATTAGTACCTACCTATTATAGTACAAACTTCAAAAAAGTTGTTTGTCATTTTAATGGAATTTATTATACGAAAACAAATATCAGGATGAGATGGTCGCTTTATACGGTACGTCGTTGAAAGCAATAGTGAAATAACAAATAGCATTCAGATGGAACTTTAGATTTTGGTTATTGTTATAATATAATTGTTTATCAATACATCGCGCCGTTCTTAATGGTGTTGCCGTAAATGATTTTCATTGTATTCACTGTTTTAAAATAAAGTGATATAGATAGTTTACATTTACATTAAGGTAACTGTATGCGTACAGACACTAGCGTAATCACCACTAATAAATTTATACGTTCTAAAATATCCATGACTTTAGATTGAAAATCGCAAAAACCCAAAAGATAGTATCTCGTTAGACACTTGAAAATATTTTATGAACCTACTAGAATATTTTTATAAATCAGTACGTGTTTCTTATACTTATTGTGTCTGTAACAAACACTATTTCAGATATAAAGTTAGTAACATAAACTTATTTCAATTAGCCTCAAAAATAATTTCAAGTATTTGCTATCTCGTGCATTCTTGCAATTTCCAATTTTGAAGTCATACTTTACAAGTGATGGTGGTGCTGGTATGTGCCGCACCCGCTACACTACCCACCTCCCCGGGAGGATCCAATTGTTTTCTTGTAGAACGGCGAGAATGTCGTCGGCTCTGATCTTATATTAACGTGGATGCATATTATGAATAAAGCTTTTACTTCCTCTAATACTGCATTTTATATGTTGTAAACTCTGGTTGCATGCAAAAGATGTCACTGATGTCTTCCGCGGTACACAGATAGTCTACGACACATGACGCAGTTACGAAAACTTCCAATGGATAAGCACTTCAATAGTCCACAGTTCATGCCCATGTCAACATTAGAAACAGGTACAAAAGTCTAAGAGATGACTGGTATGAATGAGAAAGATACCGGTCATCAAAAGAAAATTTATCAGAGTTCTAAGAGTACCGGGTCGAAAAATAGTCGCTGAAATGTAAGAACAGACGGGGTGTAGTGACACAATACAAACAAAAGACTGATACCTGCGCGTTAGGGGTGAGGCGTATTTATTGTCACCGGTAAAAATACTTGATATCTGAGACTAAAATACGTACTTGGTATGCAAAATATAAAATACTTGGTATCGTAAATACTTGTATGGTATGGCTGACTGCACATTCGTACAATGGTTGTTTTATGAGCGGACTGCGGCATAACCTTACAATGATTTCACTCATGCATATCGTACTTAGATTTTCTTGCTCTTTCATATTTAAAACTTATATGAAATAAGGGATAAACTTAATATATTAATACTCGTAAGTCTTAATATTTTTAAAATATGTAATACGAGTATGTTAAACATACCCGTTTTACTCCTTACGTTAAGTATTGATTAACACTTTGCAGTTTGCGGAAAAATAATTACTCAATACGACAAGAAGGAGTATTTTAAAATAATAGTTTTAAATATGGTGCACGTTTCGTCTAATGATTCTCCCTTTTTCTATTGGAACAATAGATTAAATTCTAACTTCGCCATTATATCCACAAGAAAGTCCAATATTATATGGAAGTGTTTCACAGACTTGGGTGATTATTTTGCTTCTAGTAATATTTACAAAACTAAATTGTTATTCCAAACAGCTATATCTAATTCAAAGAAACACTTGTGTACAAAATATCCAACCGTAACGATAAATTAATACGGAACAAGTTGTTTGATCCGAATATCTTACTACATTATTTCGGAAACAAGTAAGCTAAAAGAAAGATGGCAAAAATTTTAAAAATATATTTTTTTTAATGACGTGATCCATTTTTTTTTAAATTTAAGGTAATTATTGTAAATAACGTGATTCATTTTTTTAAATAAATGAACCATTTAGTTATCAGTCCCAAGCTTGGAACCATACATTTTTATGGTAGCATGTTACGCCGCCCATACTCGTCGAGTATTTTGTCACCCATACTCGTCGAGTATTGTATCGCTCAAGTCTACTGTGCGTACGCACCTGGCCGACAGTGGAGAGTGGGGTAGTGGAAGGGTTGAATTCAGAACTGGTTGCTAGGTAGCGTGTGACGTTAACTGACTGCTATTGATGCACAAACAAGGGCAGTGAATTATGGAATATAAAAAAAAATGTCATTACCCTATTGTTAAAACTGATATGTACAGCGCAGTATAATTCTGAATGAATCCAGATTTGGAACTAGGCACCATAGTAACTCCTATTCAGCTCAAAAAAAGCTATTCAACGAGGTATCACTCATAGCTGTTGGATTTGGAGTCAAACATTTTGCATCATTCTTTCTAAAAGACGTGGATACACATATACAATGTATGTTCAGCCTCAACATGTTATATCGTATTATTATGATCAAACTCTGTAATATTTTCAACTTACACAAGTAGGAACTTTTACTTCCCGTAATTATAATAACAACAAATTTATTGAACATCAATTTTCATACTTCGAAAATGAGAGCGGTGCTTCAGTGGCGAGTATATGAATTTTGTAATATAAATATGTCATTAAATCAAAGTGCTCATGGTTTAAGTGCTTATGTTACTAGAGTGCAGTCCCCAAAAACTAGTAACCAAAACTGTAGTTACCTGGAGACTTTAAGCTATAACATTATTTTAAAATACTTGAGCAGTTTATTGACCCTTATTTTCTCATTATTCACATTTATATTAGGCTTTCAAATTAAAGATCGCATTAAGATTGTCGCTTAATGAAAACTCGTGGTAACGTCCGGAGGATAAATTTGAATTTTCAAGTCGTGATAGGTAATTGGATGAATAATATAATTTTACTTAATATTTTTGAATTAAATACGCTATTTCAAATCTAATATGGTTAATAGTCGGGGAATTAGTAGTCAACAGGATTTTTTTGTTAACTTGGATAGCTAACAACATGTTATATTCATTTATGAATATTATACAAGATTGAGAAGCAAAACATTTTGCTAAAATAATAAGAATATCAGACGAAGCTTAAGTTATATAATGAGAATATAGTGATCGAAATGTAAACACATGTACAAGCACAAGTGTTAATTTTAATCAGTTATATAATTATTAAGATTGATATGTTAAAAGAAAAAATTACCGAGAGTAAATATTATCATTTTTGAAGTAATTTTTTTCAAATTAATCCTGTGTGTTAAGTGGTATGAATCAATTCATAACAGATCGACATCTTGGGTGAAATTTATGAAAAATGTAAACCTTAAAAAATTTAAATTACCAAAATATAATTACATTTTTTTTATTTAGAAATTAAGAGAAATATAGTATACGAGTGTACATGGACTAAAAGCTACGAGCTGTAAATTTTTTCCAGGCTATCACATCCTCTACAAATATTAACTTGTTATTTCAGCCTTTAGATGAATGGTATTTTGTAAAGAGGAGTATTAGTTTTGGAATGAAAAATAATAGTAAATCTTAGGAAATAGATAATAAATATTCGGATCTGTTGCTAAGATGAAATAGTCGATGACCGCTAGCACTTGTGACGAACTCAGAAATACGGTCCTATCTACAAATAGGAGGAATTAATAGTAAAACAAATTGAAAATGTTCTAGGTTAATTTAATATCTTAAATTTTACAGTAGCGTATACGTTCATGTTCAAGAAAAGGTGTTATATTATAAAATGTTGGACGGAAGCAACTGTAGTTATATAGGAGTAACATAAGATTGTTGCGAAAAAAAAATTAAAAGTGATTAATTTTACACAGAAAACTTTAAAAACATATGAAAATCAGACCAGGGACTATCGAAAAGATTTTCATTAAATATGCTTTAATATGGCGTACCTTATCATTTGCCCACTACCTGTACAAACTTTGTCAACTGTATACGAAGATGGCGATGTGGTAAATGTAGTTAAATTTCTTTTATTGTCTAACAGAGCGAAAGTAATTTCATCACTATGGAGGTTTTAAATAATATCAATTTATTGGCATGAACCATTTTTATCACTATAATCAATGATATAATCAATGATTTTCCTCTCATGGTCAGTCCTGAAAATATTTACGATTTTTTTGGATTAGATTATGCTACAGATTATGACTTGCTGCATAGATGACTTAGTGCTACCATACGATAAAATATAACAACGAGCAATATTTACCGCGCTATTAGCCCTTTAATCCTAATTTAATCACTACAAATTTCACTAGCTGTACCCTCAAACTATTCCCAGAAAATGTTGAAATTATGGGAAGATAACCATTTCTTATTCCCCAAGTCATATTCAGATGATAAAAACATTAGATATGTGATTTCGATGTTTCTTGGGGACCAACATTTGACCTTGATCCTTTTTTCATTCGGGACTTTTATTTGTTGCCTCACAATATTCAATAATTGCTAAGCCGAAGGGAACAAAAAATAATATTAGAAATTTTAATATAAAAGAATTCGCTTCATAGACTTCTTAAATGTTGAATAAGATTCCTATGAATTGAGGAAATTAATAATTAGCATAGATGGATCATTCGTATACTTTTCATCATCATATCTCATCCCTCGTCCGAAAGAGGTATCTCGAAAATGTAAATGCGCATTATTTTTTTCAGTTACAGACATACTTGTGTCTACTGAAATGGTTATTACGTTTGATTTCAATTAAATGAAAATTTGACTTGCATTGTATTAAATGTTTTTCATTTTAATTGATTTGGTATTCACAATTTTGTAAAGGAAATTTTAGTTAAAAAATTATCCTTATATTTTTATAACTCGTTGGTGCTTGTATACTGGTTAATAATTAAAGTCATTAACAAATTATTTGTTGTATATTCTGGTATTAAAATCCTTACCGGCATACCGTTGAAATTAATTTGTCTGCCAAATCATGATTTTCTATTTGATGATTTCGGCTCCAAACTTGATACAAAGCGGATCGCTCGTGCTGCGGCAGTAAAATTGTTTGATAGTGAATTGGTGCTGTCATCCTAAATCGAGTTTAAGCTTAGTGCATGCAGTTATGAGTAAAATGGACTTTCACTGCATCGATGATGTGGATAACAAAGAAAATCATCTATCCTATATAGATACTTAATTCTCTAAGAAGAGCCTAATTGTGGACAATTTCCAATTCCAGAAACAATTAAACGAATATTATTTCCTGAAATTCGGAGATTATTTTAGTTACACAAAATCTGTTAGTCATGTTCACTGGCATTTTTAAACATGATTAATTGATATACAAAATTTATTCTACCTCAAGGTCTGACTATAACAGTCACTTCTTGGTCTCAGAAATGAGTTCAAGAGTGAAATTTTGCATTGTAACTTTGGAAATATCTTTTGCTTTTCATAACATACTGAGTTTAAGGAGTTATATTTTTTTGGCCCTAAATTAATAACATCGGAATTCTCCATTTTTTAGCCATTTGATTGCTATATATGTAGTTGAAACTGACATGATTCGTGAATAAAAATAAATTCCTTGAAAAACTTTGTTCTTATACATAACATAATAAATTTTATGAATATTCTATTTATGGTATTATCATTGTTTAGATGTGTAAGTCTCCGATTGTTGTGACTTATAGAAGTGGAAAAATTAATCAATTTATGAAAGAAATGAAAATTTACTCGTTCATCCCTATTGTTGGTGTTGTTTCCTATTTCCCATTGAAAGAAAAAAGTAAATCCTTCTTTTCATCCATCATATGCTGTTAGGAGTGTTTCAAAATTAAATAAATGATATAACGTTTATTTTAAATCGAGTCACAATTTATTTTTCAAGTTTATTTAATTTAGTCAATATGTACTTAAAATTTTGTAATGTAAATATTTTTAACAACTTTTAATGGTTTTTTTCTATAAATTGTAAATTTTAGTAGATGGTAAATTCTAAAATTTGAACATTATAAAGAGATTGTATTAAATAAGTAGCAAATAATTTTGTCAAATTTCTACAAAATTTTAATTGCTTTACACTATTCAAAAAGTTTTAAACAATATTCTAAAACAAACACGACGAAAAAAACTAATTTATTGATATTTCTCTTTTAACATATTTTCCCTTTTATGCAGAACATTAAGAAACTGTCATTAAGAATATTAAAGTATACACATCTTTTAATAGTTTTGAAATTAACAACTAAAAGAAAGTTGTACTTTTATTTTTTTCGACATTGATAAAAAAATCATAATTTTCCAGAAACTGTTTCATCGTACATATTTGAAGTAAATACTTAAACCGAACATTGTTCTGCCGTTATTATTTTCAATGTTTTTTTCATGTTTTCTCGATATAATATAAACGTAATGAAGAAATAACTATAAATAAAAATGATGTTACTTTTTCTTTTTAAAAACTATAAGGTATTCATCAAAAAACGAATTATGAAATTTGAAATAATCCATGCTGGTTTTATTATAATAGTACAGGCGACGATTTAGTTAATTCGTATAATTAGTTAAATGAAACATAATTATTATAAATCGCATGTAAATACATGGAGTAACATGAATTACTTACATAATGTTACAATACCTCGAGTTGAGCCATCGAATATATTTTTTTAAAAAACTAGTAGCAGCGGTCCTCTGGCTATTTATTACTACTGTTAGTAGAATGAGTTAAAATAGCCAAAGAATTCTTGCCAGTGAATTGAAGCGACTTCAGGAAACTTAGTTTAATATAAGTTATAAATTGTATGCAGTCGGAATTTTCAATTTAATTTAAATTTTGTTTTATTTTTTGCTTTAAATTATTTAGATACATAATCCTGTTTGAATTTTAGAGTCAGTAATAAATATAAATTATATTTAATATATCGGATATAAATTATATCTAATATATTATGTAGTGGATAACGATAGACAAGGGTCGTGATTTCTATTATAAATTGATTGCTCCTGACTATGATATAGAAAATGTCATAAAAATAACGATTAAATTTTAAAAAAAGTAGTAAAAGCCTGTAAACATTTTATTGAAAGTAACTAAAAGTAATTATTGAAAGTAACATTACAATTCAATATTGTTATCTTTGTCTAAACGTTGAGTTTAAACCAGCCAATTTTAAAGATTTATAAAAAAATCACTTATCTTCTCTTTTATATCTTTTGATGTGAAACATCTATAGGCGTAGGTATAAACCGAATCGTTGGCGTGGCGACGCTTGCCGTAGAGACGGATCGCCACGCTATAATAAGGTATATATATAGTCTAGTGTGTACGATATGGCGAAGTGTCGCCATGCGCAACCGACTACGCGATCCCCTCCTCACTCAGTTCGACGCTGTTGTTTACTACGGTATACATAACCTGTGCTTTATTATTTTTGTATTAATTGTAAATAAATATTTATTAAATAAAGTCACCATTTTCTGTAAGACATTCGTAATACTTTATTTTTTCATTATGCTATATTTAGTTCCAATAATAATCTTGTCTTTTATGCATATTATTTGTACAAACATAATGTTTCACATCTGCCAGGCGTCCCGTGACGGCTCACTGTTTTTTTTCGACTAACGAAATAAGAAAAAAAACATATTCAATAACCTATTCATTGCATTTAGTTTTAAATTTTTATGCCATATCTCGATAAATTTTGAAAGAAAATTCCGTATTAGATAAAATGGCCACTAGCTGCCGTTTTATTTAATTAGTCATTACGTAATTCATCTCGTCTTATAAGATTGAGACAAATATAAAGAAACTGCCGCATTAAAGTTATTTAAGTTGCTGGGACTCTACGAGGGAAAATATACATTATTTGGAAAATATCCGTATATAAAACGCAACTATTTTTTGCTTCCTCGCTGTCGGGAACAAAAAAAGGACAGAGAACATTTAGACAAGTCGTATGCAACAGAGTATATTCAATAAACGGAAATATTCACGTAGTGCTTAAAATTTAAAAAAAATACTAAATTATATTTCACGAAATATTTTACGCTTAAATAGTGAGATAAAAATAGTCGGGAACAATATCTATCTCTCATATATCATCGATTCAAGATTTCATAGGGCAAATCTTACAGTCAAATTTTTATTCACAGATGCCGGTTAAACTATGAAGATAAAGAATTTGTAGCTGAGAATTTGGTAAAAGTTCTGATTTTGTATGAATGTTTGTAACCAATGGTTATATAAACTCACTTCGTAAGACGAGTTTGTTGGCTATCAGTTTACGAATACTACCCCAGTCCCAAATGAACCTCAGCCTTTTTCATCGGCTTAATGAAAAGTTTAACTCAGATATTCGAGACTTAGGAATGAGCATTTTTTCGAAAAAAATTGTCAAAGCATAATGTAAATCATGGACAGGCTTTGCATATTGCATCGCGTTCCGCTATGACGGCAAATCATGAAAGTTTTTCTTTTAAATTCGTTATTTCTGTTTCAACACTGCACGTCTTGGTAACATTTCATAAAAGTTTGTATTACAGCGTTTAAGTTTACATTACGTTGGTACAATATGTATTTTAAATTCTGTCGACGGGTAGTTTGGTCATTCTAGTCGTAGTGTTTTATTATTTCAATGATATTTCCTTTATATGCTTCGTCGCTCTTATCGCAAAAGATTATATTATCTAAAAGATAAAGTTATAATTAAATATAAAATACAATTAAAGAGCTCAGTACTATTCGTACATTTTGACATATAATTAATACGATTGTATTATTTTTGGTAGTAGTTTAGTCAAAATTAAAATTTTTGGTGAAATAGATATTTCAGTATTTTAAATTTAATGCAATGTTTTTGAATTTTTGCGAATTCATTTGTATTCAATATTTTAATATTATGCACACTTAATATTGTGCAACCATATAAAAGTTTTTATTAAAATTTTCTCGTAGTGGAATTTCGGGTTAACGTTTTTTCAGCTACTAAAACTAGAGAATTTTTGAAAATTTTAAATTCACATACCTTCTGATTAGGTAAACCTATTGCGATAAAACAAAAACTAAACTTCATATATAATACGTGTTCAAACACGCAGATATAAATTCTATAAACAAAATATTATTACATAACAAGTAATGGAACACAACAATATTATTTTCGGAATTTTTGACAGTTACTGTATTTATTTGTACCCGCGTACCATGAAAGTACTAAACTAAATAGGATGTTGTTTTCAAAAGCATATAAGAATCATCTAGAAGTAACATTTAATTTCTACTAGTTCACGCCTTCAGAATTTATAAATAGAAAAATGCCGAACTAATGAGTACACCTATAATTCCCGTTAATATGGATGCCAATTTTCCTTAACCATAACAGTTAAATCTTGTAACTTCGACTGTATTTCTGTGCGCTTATTCTAACAGCTTGATGAGGTTATATAAATATTGGACTGAAAAGATGTTCATTGCACCTTTTGAGTACAAATTATAAATAAGATATGAAAGTTAAAAAATTTATTTTTTTTAATTTATTGATATCAATGACAAAAACAAATACATATCTAGATTTTATCTATATCATAGTTGCTTTTAATTTTTGCCAATATTTTTTATTTTTATGAAACATTTTTACATTAGATTGTAAAAATATTTCTTTATTCTTTACGTTAATTGATTTTTGGAATCCAAAGAGAACAACGACTTAATAAAGGTAAACAAGTTTAAATAAATTTGTATTTTCCACTTTATTTTGTTTCATATTAGAATGGAAACTATCTAACCAGCCATAGTTTTCTAGCCATTTGTATATTATTATAGGAACTCCTTGAACATTTCAGGTAAGGTATATAAAGATCACGGTGTCTAAACTTCTGTTTAATTAGAACCTGAGTTTTAGAAAATAAATAACAAACCATTCGTGGATATTTCTGAAAATTTCTATTAAATTATCACCATTTGTGGAAATTTCTATAAAATTAAATTTCAAGTGAAGCTACAACATGAGCTTACAGCCTTTCAACTTCAGAAGAGACCCGATGTGCGCATGGAGCTAGTAAATATCCATTGTATCAATCGGCAAAGAAAACTTATTATGGGAGATATAAAGTGGGTAGAGAGACATATATTATTTTTTGTGCTAGTGGCTAGAAGCAGGAGAACAGTTACACAGCACCTTCATCAAAATATGCTAATAGCTGACAAATATTTTAAAACTTGTAGTGAGTTTTAACCATAGGTATTTACTGAGAACCGCTTTCAGATAACCACTAATGTTTATTGCAAGTAACTGAGTCTCCGCAAAATTCCTACAACCAAAAGCAAATTTTATTTTTTACGTTACAATATTCGATTCCACACAAAAAAGTAAAGAATAAAAAAATACTTTCACAGACTGTACTAACAATCATATTCTCTGGACCTCTCGATATCCGATTTTATATGATTCTTGCACGATCTCTAATTATTTATAATACATAATAAACATTTAAAGGCGCACTTGAAGGTTAAATTTACCCAAATCTTCTGTTAAAGTTCAAATATTTATACAAAGAAGAGTTTTTACCTCTGCACAAACGCTAGCGACATGTCACAAATAACGATGATGCTTATGGAATTACAGATAATTCTTATTAATTATATACAAAAAATAAAATAAACAACTTTTCAGAACAGAAATGGCGAGAATGGCCGATTGCTAACTTAAAAGTAATAATTTTATGACATAAAATTTTTTAATAATTTAATTTCCATATGATAGTTTTCTTTATCTTTACTAAAATATACATTTAGTTAAGTTCAACACATTAAGAAGAGGTCGTTAATAAATTTTAAATTATCTAATCTGTATTATTAGAACTTCAGAAATGAGTCTGATACTAATTTGTCCGTTAAATAACGGTTTTGTAATTAAACATAAAGGCACAAAGCTTGATAGAAAGCGGCCCGCTCGTGCCGTAGTACGGACGTCAGGTTTGACAAGTGAATTTATGGCACTACCTTACCTTGTGATGCTCACCGCATAGAGATTATATTTATTCTTATCTATGAAAAAGGTGATGAAGAGATCATTCTTCTTGCTCTCGTGTCTAATTATTAAATATATCCAGTCTGATGAACACTTATGCAGGTATTAAAAATTCTTAGGTGAGGTATGAATTTTTTTTATACTATTAAATAATCCTTTCTAAATTTTATTAACTTTTAATAAGTATATATCCTTTCAAAGAAAGAAACAAAATAAAGATATATACAATGTACTTATTGCTGATAGCAAGCCAAAATTAGGAAAATAATTCATTAAAAATATTTATACAAATTATATTTTTTTAAATTTATTTTCTGGAAAAATGTGTTTCAGAATAATTATTTAATAAAGTGCAATATGAATAAAAAGACGGATCTGTCTATATTGCTGTATTTTAGTAAAATGCTTGTAGTAAAAATTATGTGAGTAAATCCGAGATATAACTGTATGTGCGTTCTCTGAATTTGAAGCATCGAATAATAATTTTATAACCATTTTAAAGTACGCATTCATTCATTCTACTTTCTTTTAGTTTGATTTTAAGGCATAATCCATAATTTGTAATCCAGTTAAATATACCTACGATCCAGTATTCAGTATATAGTTTATATATGTTCAAAATGCAATGTATTGTGAACAAGGTACCCAAATCATCGGAGATAGTCAGTCGATTTCCCTATGTTAAATTTCAGTTGGCGCAGCGTGAGGACCTTTGCATAAGTCACAAATTAATTAAATGGTTTTTTATTAAATATCAAGGACTCATAATTTCGTAAAAAAAAGTTGGCTTTATTTTTGCACAAGCAAGAACTGAAAGGAAATTAAATTATTTTGTTTTTCATGAGGACATATTTTTAAATTCTAACTTTTTTTGAAAATTGTTAATGGAAAAATTGAGAAAATTGACACATGACACTAATTATGTATCTTTTAAAAAATACCTCTATGTAAATCATGGTTATAACATCGTAATCGTACTTTTGAATGATTGGTTGAAATTAAATAAAATTTATTGCGTTATTTAAAACCTGTACACAAATTATGACCTTGAACATTGAAATTATTACCTTGAACACTACCTAGAGTAGTTTAAAAACAAAGATAAGTTTGCAAATTCTAGATCACATTTTTATTATTTATGATTGATCTTAATGCAATCTGATGTACTACATATTTATTGACGATGTTCTTAATGTGAAAAATTTAACTTACAATTGAAAAGTGAGCATAAACGCTTAAATTTGGAATTATCACAAAACAAATAAATATTTATGAATTTATTAATATGAAAATCAACACATTTCTACGTAAGTAAACGTATTTTATAATTTTCATATTATTACAGAACATGAAAAAGGCATCGAAACCGAAACGTCAGAAGTGAAGAAAAATATTTTGTTTCGTATTTTCATTTTATACGAAACACGCTTCAAGATCTATGTCATAATAGATTAATGATTAAATGAGAAAATAATTAGCGTCATAGTTACGAACTAAAATCTTCGCGGCCTAAACTTGAAGAAACTTGCAAATACGAAATCGATTTTACGATCCTGATAATGGGCTAATGTTAGTAGTTGTTTGTAATTAATATGCAAGTATATCGTCTAACTCATGAAAAATCTGATTTAATGGAAAACTATGGTATAGTAGTATTATCGGACTTAAGATGAAAAAACTAACGGCTTGTTCATTACTATCCGGAGGTGTGCTGATGAAGTGTTATCTATTTAATTACATGCTGAATTTTTATTCATCAATATAATTTTAGTAACCTACTTGATCTTCAACTAGCTTATATCACCTTATGCAGAATATCTGATTTTGACCAATTAAGATTAAGTTAGTAATGAACTTGACCACCAGTTAAGTAATTGACATCGACTTAAGCATCATGTATGATTTTCCTATCTCATGATGAGTTTTTTCCAGTAAATTTGTTCAATATAAAATATATTAAAATATAAAATATAAATTTGTTCAATATAAAATATATACACAGCACAGGTTCTTGTAACTTACAGATCGTAATTATTCAATATGCACTACGTTGTGCTGTGAAGAGTTTTTAATCCCCTCGTCCGAAAACATATACATGTACTGACAGTTTACCATGACGATACATTTTATTAATAGAAAAAGAAGGTTGAATACTAATGTTTCTTTTGAAATGAATTACTTCGTAATAGTCCATAACTATGGTTTATATTAACTTTTAGTTTAGAATATTTTGTTTTGGAAAATATGAATATTTTTATTTACATGTTATATTTACAAAAAAAAACAAAAAAAATAAAAGTTCATCAAAAACTGAAATATCAAATATATTTTCCATTCTAGTAAATTAAGCCATACTGGCAATTTCTAATTTAAGTGATTCAAATATAAATATTTTTGTGATATAAACAATTAAAATTTATTCAAAACAGATTTCATGGAATTATATTTTATTTCAATTTTAGAATGAACTCGATGTCTGTGGTTTTCGTTATATAGTTTACGCCTGTAGTGGTGTCTTTATTTAATTTATATCTTCCTTTAACTGCTTAAAATATTTTGTTGCTAGAAGCGTATTTTTAATTAACGGAGAATATATTTCAACATTATCTATCGTGGTTGTGTCACGATAGTTAATATAGAAATATATTGCCTTAGAATGGCGAGAATATGGGCAGCATTTTAAAACCAAATTTCTTTCATATGTAACCCCCATATTTATACACTTCCAGAACTAAAAATTATTTCTGAAAAATGTCACTGAAATAAGATGGATTTCCCTATCTTCAAAAAGAAAATGTACCTCTTTATGTGTTCATTTAAAAATAAAAATAAATATACCAGATATACTTTAATCACTTTTGTAAAGTATTCAAATTCTGCTAACAAAATTAATTCCACTCAGCCTGTTTTCTCTTGTCGCAAACATCTGATACCAAGAATGTAACCAGATTTTAATCGCTATAATTGTATTTTAAATGATTATAACAATGGACATTTACTCGTATGCGAAATAATATACAAATAATCCACCAAATTTTAAAAAGACAATTTTATGAAACATTATTAAATAAAAAAAAATTAGGTAATTTTTGCATTAGGCTAAGCTTCAAATTGAAATTATATGTTGTACCTTGTACAATATTGGGCAATAAGTGATAATTATTTATATATGTTAGAAAATATTCTATACTCACGCACCTTCATATCGAATCTCATTGTTCGCTGTTCTTCATATTTTGATTGCGAGGTTGTCAAAAATGCGAAGCAAAAATGTAAAAAATTATGTATTTATAAACAAATAATCAAAATTGTATCTCTACATATCGGAATATATTCGGTTTTTTTCATTAATGAAGGATATCACACATACTTAATATCACTTAATATTAAGAACATATTAGAGGTTGACCACCAGAACATAAACAATTAATTGATATCGCCTTAAGCACCATATATGATTTTCCTATTTCGTGATATCAGTAAATTTTTTCACTATGTTTTGAGAGCACAGGTTCTTGTAAAGTTCAAATTAAAATTTAGCAGTTCCATATTGAAAAATGCATTACATTGTTCTGTGAATAATCACTAATAGGTTCTTATAAACTCGCTTTCTCCAATCGTGGCCGAACAGAAAAATTCAGTTTATTACCAAGAAAGTCTCACATAACACCCCCTTCATTTCATTTCATTCTTTGTGCAAAATCTTCATTTACTATTTAAATATAAACTCCAAATATAATAATTAATTTCTATGAAAAATAAGATTTCAAATAAATTTCCAATTTATTTCTTTGAAAATAATACAAAACGTAGGTACGAGGTACATAGGACCTCCGAGGTATTGGAAAAATATATTTGATATAAATGTGAAAAATACGTGTTATTCCGTTACCCAACAATATCGACCCCTATTACCATAATCCGGAAAGTCCATTGTAATCTTACCGCAAATATACATGATATAAGATATAATAGAATTTCTTGGAATATAGCAAAAATACATGGGTGAATAAATCGCATAAATCTGTTTTACATATCTCCCAAACAGAGCAAAGGTTGAGTAATAAAATAAAATTAAAAGTAATTGCAAAACGTATCCACATATATTTTTTATGTATTTGAAGAACTAATTTTAGATAAATGTTAATATTTGCGATAAATGCGTATTATTCCCTCGTACAACAATGTCGGCCCTATTAACAAAACACCGTATATCCTTTACAGTCATACAATAAATAGATTTGATGAGATTCTGATTGGATAGAATTTTCTGAAAAGTCTTATGCCTGATCTTGCAGATGCAAATTTATTTATTTGAGGTATAAACTTTACTTAATGAGTGATAAAATAACATTGAAATTAAAAGTATTAAATTAAAATATATATATCGTAAAATTCCCAGAATTTGAAATTGTTTATAATTTCCACGAGCATGCGACAAACGTAATTTTTCCATTATTTATAAAATAAAATTAAACTATGAAATACGAGTAAACCTCGCTTTACGAAGGTTCCGTACACTCTTAGGTCCATATAAACATTTAAGGGTAAAATGTGTTTCTATTAAATTATTAATTAATGTATTTTTCAGCAAATAAATCACTATATTTTCAGGAATTTTCTACGGATATAGATCATATATATCATAAATGTTATAATTTTCTATATAATATATTAAGATCCTTTTAGTATTCGTTAATTTGATATGGGAAATATTATAGCAAAATTATAATTTCTTACGCAAGCCTTTTTAAAATAAAATTGGAAATTTGATGATATTAAAGATGACAATTTTGATGGTTCACCAAATCATAGTTTTTCGGTGAAAACATAATTAAAAACATGTTTATACAGAAACCAAAGAATTTTTTTCAATTATATCTCACAGGTCTAAAGAGAAAATAATTCAGGTCTTTTATATATGCGGGAATCAAAAACCTCCAATGTAATTTTAAGCAATTTTAATTATAATTTCTAGTTTTGAGCCAAGAAATCACATATAATATGTGAACTTTAAGTGCCTCTCTTATTTCATCCCGAAGATAAAAACCCGTGACAGACAGAGAGGTAGGCAGACGAACAAAGACACAGGTGGACAGAAAAGACAACACTGCTATAATATAGGGTTCCACCCCAACTTTTCGGATACAGAGCCAAAACAAATGAAGCCCAAGTCGATGCTCTTCCTTTCGATGATTGAACCCATGGTCGATGCCTTTTATTAAGAAGTGCATTATTGAGCTTATAAAATATTCGATATATATACGTATTATTGATGAACTTGTTTCACTTTGATCTGTCACATTAATAAAACAGGACTTGAAACTCAAACTTTGGAGATGCTATGTAATGTTATAAGAAAGGGTTCATTGTTTAAATTTTTGAACTAGGTCATTTTATTTATTTGTTTTCCTATAACTATAAGTAAGAAAATGGAGTAAAAATCTATCAAGTGCAAGTGGAACTCGCACTATGAGGGTTATAAAAAAATTTTAGAAAAATTACAAGGTATTGAATAATACCTACAGTTTTCTGTAATTTAAATGTTTTTTGTTATTTACAGCAACAAACAGAGATAGTTTATTAAACGACGTTCGCTTCAGTTTTATTTCATTTAATTAATAGTTAACGCTCTCTCCTTGAGAACTATAATTTTTTTTTTTTTTTTTTTTCTCTTTGTATCCTGCGATCAGTCATTAGAACTATAAGCAGGTAGGTTGTGGTATGTATCTTGTTTGGGCGAATATAGGGCCAGTGCCCTTAATCGCTCTAATTATGAAGCACGTCAGCTCTCTTGAGTCTCTTTATCGAGTTGGGCTGCAACAGCATGTGCGAAATTGGGTTAGGATGGAATGTCAGACGATCTTTGTATGTGGCTGTGTAGCGTTTTGCTTCGTCTACGATGGTTGAAATTTGTAGGTATTCGTGGATTTCCGAATTGCGGGAGTACCATGGTGCACCTGATATGACCCTAAGTATATTGTTTTGGGCTCTTTGTAGGCAGAGTATGTTCGAATTACTGGCCGATGACCACAGTTGAATCCCATATGTCCAAATGGGTTTTATTACGGAGCAGTACACTCTTAGTTTGTTGCTTAGGGATAGTGCTGACTGTCTTCCTAGAAGCCATAGCAAATTTCTAAATCGAAAATTGATTTCATTACGCTTATTTTTGATGTGGTCTTTCCATGTCATCCTTCGGTCCAGATGAAACCCCAGGTATTTGACGCAGGACGATTGCGGTAAGGTGTTGGTACCTAAGTTGACTGCAGGACAAGTTGCACGTCTCAGAGTGAACGTGATGTGGTGAGATTTTTGGTATACGCCATTTGTTCAACCATTTATTTGTGTCATCGAGTTGTGCCTGCAGCAATTTACTTGCCTCTTCTGGACTGCTATTACATGCGAGAAATGCAGCATCGTCAGCATAGGTTGCTACTGTAATATTAGGTGTCTGGGGTAAGTCATTCGTGAAGATGTTGTAAAGCACCGGACCGAGTACCGATCCCTGGGGTACTCCTGCGTGGCAACTATACAAGGAAGACCTGGCGTCACGGTGTTTTACTCGAAACATTCTGTCTCTAAGGTAAGAATCCATCAAGGGGTAGAAAGAGTGTGGAAGTGCTTGCTTTATTTTGCATAGTAACCCTTTGTGCCAGACCCTATCGAATGCCTGTTGGATGTCCAGGAAAGCAGCAGAACAATATTCTTTCCTTTCCAAACAGTCTCGTATAGTACGATAGACTCTGTGTACTTGTTCTAGGGTCGAATGTTGCTTGCGAAACCCGAACTGATGATCTGGTATGACGTGATTGATATCTAGGTATGCATGTATCCTAGTAAGGATTATTTTTTCCCACAATTTGCTTAGAACTGGAGTTAAGCTGACAGGACGGTGTGAGGATGCATCGTTGACTGGTTTACCGGGTTTATGGATCATAACAACCTCGGATATTTTCCAAATAGCAGGGACATGTTTTGTTCTGAAGGTTGCATTAACGAGGGTTACCAGGAAGACAATACATTTTCTAGGAAGCTCTTTGAGTACCTTCGGGGTGATCAGGTCAAATCCTGGAGCTTTCTTCGAGTCCAAGCTGGCTATTTCTTTGGATAGCTCCTTTGGGGAAGTAGGTCTTATCGGCAGACACAGCTGCAGGTCCTGATTTAGGATCAGATCTATTTCAGGGTCCTCAGGGTTGTCAGATCCGTTAGGTTTGAAGACATTAGCAAGATGACTGGCGAAGGTCTCAGCTTTTTCTGGGTCTGTCCGTGCCCATGTATTGCCATTCCAGATTGGCGGTGAACATTGTTGGGGCTGTGGCATATTCCTGGTAGCTTTCCATAAAGAATGGGTCCCATGGCCATTGGGTGACATCTTTTCCAGTCTTTGTTTAACTGCAGCGTTAGTGACATCAGTAAGAAGAATCTTTAGCTCTTTTATTGCTTTGTTCAGTCGCGTTTTGTCTTTGCTGTTACGGGAAAGTTGCCAAACTCTACGAAGGCGGCGTTTTTCATAAATTTTTTGACGGATTTCAAACGGGAGCGGTGTATTCGCAAATGAATGCTTCAGTGTGGGTGTGCTTGTCCACGCTGCCACTTGGATCAGGTTTGTAATGTATAGACATGCATCGTCTACATCTTCAGCAGTTTTTAACGGAAGTTTGAGAGTGATATTTTCGTCGAGATATTCTCGGAAACCATTCCAATCGGTTTTAGCGTTAGTTAGATAGGAGCTATGGGTATCACGGGGTATCGCAATAGAGCTTACAGTAAGAAGTATTGGTGTGTGATCAGAAGATCCATCTAGGTTTGACTCGATTAGGAGATTTTGATGACAAATGCCTTTTGTGATAAAAAAGTCTATAAGATCAGGAGTTCTCTCGGTATCTGTAGGCCAATATGTAGGTTCTCCGGTCGAAATGGTCGCTAGATTATTGATCTCAGTACTACATTTTAATTCTCTACCTCTCGTAGTTGTTAACCTAGATCCCCAATGTGTGTGCTTAGCGTTCCAATCACCACCGGCTATGAATCGGTTTCCTAAAGCTTTGAAAAACTCCGTAAACATATTCTCCTTAATGGTGTGACGCGGTGGACAGTATATTGCTGAGAGGATGAGTGGTCCGGCACGATCATCGATCCGTACAGTTGTAGCTTGCAGGTACTTGGTTTCCCAAGACTCGAGTAGGCAATGCTTAATGTTCTCCTTAATTACTATTGCCGCACCACCATGAGCTTCCCCTTCGGGGTGTGAAGTTGTGTAAACGCAGAATCCACGAATGCATATGCGTGATCTTGATGTAGTGTGAGATTCTGATATAAGGCAGGCGTCAAGCTTATTGGTTCTCAAAAACATCTCAAGTTCTTTAGTGTTGGGAGCAAGTCCGTTTATGTTCCACGTGGCGATGTGTAGAGAAGTCATTTTGTCAGATTAGATATCAGGGTAGTTATAAGTCCCAGTAGGGAGCCTATTTGTTGAATTAAGAGATCCATTTTCTCACTTTGTTTGGCAAGTATATCTTCTAATTTATTAGATTGTTGGTGAGTAGATTGCTGTGTTGTTGGTTGCCTACCTTTGGCAATATCGGCATAAGTTTTGTGGGTGTTACTATGACCCTTAGTGTCAAAGTTGGTGGTAGTTGGTATGTTGATAACAGGTGTTTGAGAGGGTAGTCTAGCGCGAGAGGCGAGATTCTTGGTCCTTCGAGCTAGTATTTCTTTGTATATTTGGCATCTTTTATAATTAGCAGGGTGGTCGCAGCAGCATAAAGCACACTTGGCTGGAGTTGTCCTATTCTTTTTGCACTCTGAGGTTTTATGGTCTTCACCGCATTTCACGCATCTAAATGGTCTCATGCAGTTATTTTTGGTATGACCATATTGTTGACAGCGTTGGCATTGTACAATGAACTTTGATTTCCGTGGATCCTCAATCTTAATTTTTTGCTGTGCGATAAATGCAATGTTTTTAACGTCAGGATTGTTAATGCTAGGCTCGATATTGACGAAGAACGTTGAAGTCGGTTTCTTTTCGGGGCCGTATCGTGCATTAATTATTTCACCTCTGACTTTGTTGTTGGTCGCTTGAACTGCCTCAACAATAGCTTCATGAGGTGTGAGGTGATGCAAGTTCTTAATGACAATTCGGTAGCATTTGGAGTCCTTAGGCGTAAAAGTATACCCTATACGCCCGTTATCTCTGAGGAGATTGATAATTTTCTTATATTCTTCTGGAGTTTTCATTAGCACGTGAAGGATATTTTTGGTAATCATTTTGAGCTTATAATTATCTTTTTGGCTAACAGTTTCAATTAGTTTTATTAACTCGTTGACGTCTTCTATACCACTCAGAACTATTGGTGGTGGTTTATTGGGTTTCTGAGTTTTTGAAAGGGCAATGTCATCATTTGGATCAAGCGGTAAGTTGCTAAACCGGTTCTTATTTACAATTCCATTAGACGGTGGTGGAGAATCGTACATTTTCCTCTTCTTATTGCCACGAGGAAGTGGTACATGTTGCCATATGGGTGGGGCAGGATGTTGAGAGATATCTTTTATTGCTGTAGTTTCAACAGGCAACAGGTCTGATTCAGGTTGTTTTTTTGAAGTTGTTGACTGTCCTCTGCTTATATCAGAGAGGGATGATGATCTTTGCCTAGAGAAGTAGCTTTGATGAAGTACTTGTTGTTTAAGTAATTTCTGTTGTGGTTGTGATATTGTTTCTTGTTTGGAATTCATATTGTTCCCACGAGTAGGGTCGATATAATAGGTCACTCACAGGGTAACGCCCATTCCTGTCAGAAGGCACTTTTCAACGATGTGAGCCAGTTTCATCGAGGTTTGCGCTAGAGACTGACTACCTGCAGCCATTCATCCTATCGGCACGGTCACACCTTAGGATTAGGGTTATTTTTTCAGGTTAAGAGGTTGTCTTCCTCGCGACCCAGGCGACCAAGCCCAGGTCTCCGTTCTTGCGAGACATGACCACAAGATTACGGGTGTGGAGACCATTTCCTACCTCCAACATAAGAAGCTGTTAGGCTTGCTTAGTAGGTTAGTTGACCGCCGCCTACGACTCGGCGTTTGTTGTTCAATTGGCACCGCCCGAGGGGCACGTGTAGGGTTATGGTTAGGTAGCTCCTACGGACGCGAACAACATTACCCCCCAAGAAATGCTTGCAAAGCGTCTTCAGTTTTCTTTTTATTCCATATCTTGGATTTTGTGTCTGAGTACTATGGTCGATATAAAAATAATATATCTATGTTATTTATATGGGTCATAACAATAAAAATAATTTACTTATATTTTTCATTTTCTTAGTCGTAGGATGAACCGCAATAATTGCTTCTAGGTTCATCATAGCAATATGTGCGAGTTAACGGATATGAGACGATAGTTGACATAAATTTATTATTTAAAAATACACTACACTTATTGACTGTTACCAATATTAAAGCTGCTTAGCTGTGACAATCTTTCTTTTAGTTTCAATACATAATTTTAGATATTCAAAAATAGGAGTTTAGCTAATATGAGGGTGATAAAGTATATCATTCACAAATATTTTCATGCTCAAGGAAAAAAGAAAACGACTAAAAGGTGAAAAGTAATTAAAAAGAATAGATAATCATAATGTATTTAAATTTTGTAAAAACTTATAAGAAAGTTGACTATTTTCTTATTAGGTACTATACCTAATATATTAATGTAACTATACTAATGTATTATCATTCAACCGCCTGAATGTTTTATCATACAATGAAATATAGATCGTGGTAAAGAATTTAAATAAAGGAGAAATAATACTACATCACGTAGTTTAATTTAGTTGTGAAAAATGAAATTAAAATGAATTTCTACAAAATGAACGCCAAATCTACTCAATATTCCTTCTATTCATTAACTTTCGTATCAACTTTTATATTGGTTTTTTCATATCTACTCAAACCGTCAACAATAAAAATCTCTACCAATAATACAAATTTCTCAAGTTTGAACAATTTATAACAAAATTCACACAAAAAACAGGGGTCATAAGTATATACTCATTTTGAGTATTCACTTACTGACGTGATTTTGTACTTTTTTTCCCACCCTCGAGCGGAGGACACATCCGAGCGGCCGCACCACAAATAAGCTCTGGTGAGCTTTTTTGATAATCTAATTATTTATTAACTATTTATTTACTTTAAGGAAACGACTATGCCTTATGCCCATTATTATTTATTTAAAATATGACGTTTCACTTTATCACCCCTAATTAATTTTTAATTTTCATTTTTCTACTAATTTTATGTCTGAAATCATGTATGAAACATAATCCCGACAGTAGCTGCTATAATTCAAATCAGTTGCTTATTTATTTGGCTTTAAACTATATTTCAATTTAGATATGCGGAAAACGTCTCTGGGTAAATTTCGATTTAAAAAGTTTTGTTGAAATAATATTGCAATATTTCGAGCATTCAACTGAAGCAGGAACTCAGATATCCTTCAAATGTGTTAACCAAATCGAGTTATATTTTTCTTTATTTGGCGGTCTACGTACTATAACCTAACCACAATTTTTGGTTTATAGACAGAAAAAAGAACCGATACAAGTACGCATTTAATCAGTCAACTTCATAACTTGTTTTGACAGCATAATATCTCACCATTTTATTATTCTATCCATTTCTCTCCTATCTAGTATTTTATATATTAATACTGTACGTCGTTGCGAAGATAAACTTTTAAAAAATGATTTTTTTAACAAAATTACGATTAAGATGAAAATCAAAATAAGAGCGTTAACAAATAAATGCAATTCTATTTTTGTTAATCGTAGTTAGAAAGCCTTATCCGCAATCGAAATTGAAATAAATAAATTTATATAAAGGTTGATATCATCACCTAATTTATTATTTTTGCAGTTCATTCTAACTGCCATGTTTCTTCATCTTCAAGTTACATCATACAATTTTTATTGTTTTAGACCTAAATACATCCCAGTTTGCAAAGAGATCCTTTAAATGAGGATCTAATAATATATTAAATAGAATTTAATCCACCTTGCCTCGAAAATAAAGTGGATAATTTTTTTTGCACTATCCATCGTGTGGAGTATATTGCAAAATGAAATTAAGATTCCATTTTTTTAGGTTTTTGTAAATTATTAACATTGAAACTAATTTGAATTCTATTCCTCTTGACTATCCATTTAATAATAAAATTTGAATACAATTTTCGACTTTAATTATTAGGGAAAGCTTGTACTACCAATATCAAAAGATAGATATGAATATAGAACCCAATTTCAACAGTATTAATATTTTGTTACTATTCAAAAGCGTAACGTGATTTTTTTACATAATTATACTACAGGTAATATTACAAGTTTAAGAATATCAAAAAGGATTGGCAGGTCTGTAATTCATTGAAACTAGCAAGGAAAACAGTTCAGTCTTTCTTGGATGTCTCCTCAACTACCTTTTTGAAGGTAGTCGCCGTTCCTTCAGCGTTTATCGTAAATCGTTTTCCTCCGAGTTTATTTTTAATCAATGGGAAAAAATAGAAATATCATGATGCTAGGACAAAACTGTACAGCTGGTGATCCATAATTTATACACCGAACATAATCAAATCGATCGTTCGCCTGGCTGAGTGTTGCAGAAACGTTGTCATGATGAAAGAGGATTCGGCTATGAAAGTGTTGTTGTGGAAATTTTGTTCCAAAATAACGGACCAACAATTAATAGTGTGTTCGTCTACGGTAACTGTTTTTATTATTTTTATAATCATTCTGCAATCAAAAAGTTCCGAAGAATATTTTTCCTTCCTCAGCTATCATCGTTCATTCACCACGATTGGCGTAACTGCACAGACTGCCTCTTACTTTTGGTTTCGAATCAATATATTAAGCTTTTTTCATTCACGCCAAAGTCGAATTTGAGTGAGCTTTGATTAAATCATGCAGAAACATCCGATACAAAACTTCCTGATACCTAAATGTTAAAATACAATTTTCTAAACTATATTGATATTAATGTTTAAATTTGCCCTAATCTGCTGACAGGTAAAAATTAAACTAACTGCCTCTTAGCTTTGGTTTTAAAAAACAAAATGTTAAGCTTTTTTCACCCACGACAATGTCGAATGCAACATTTGGTTGACCTTCATAGAATATTTCTAACATTTTGCAACACCAATCCTATTGGCAGCGTTTTTGAGCTATGGTCAAATCATAAATAAACATCCAGCAAAAAACTTCCTCACACCTAAATATTAATATACGATTTTTGTGCAAGTGAAACTATTTCAGAGTATTTGCAATGAAACGGAATGACATAACATTTTCAAAATTGAATAATTTTCATTTATTTAAATTACCATGAATTTTAATAGATTATAAGATTCTTATCTCCATGATAATAAATGTTGATCAATACATGACAATAGTTTAAATCTTTGAACGCACCTAATATAGTAAGTCTGAAAATAATAACTAAAATTAAAGATGATTTGTACACAATTAAGATAAAATTAAAATAAGTCAGAATTTTTAGTGTATACATATTTTTTATGCATAGCTTGTACAAAATACACCAATATGAACGACAAATTTTATTACTATGTATGTATCCATGCATTTTTTTTTATCGCTCGAAAACTATTCCACCAATTTCAACGAAATACTCGACCGCGTTTAGAATGATTTTACTTTTATTAGATTTTATAAGTTATATTTTCCCGTGATCTCTAGCAGTTAACGAATTTATATTATTTTGTGTAACTCGGGTAATTCATATTATAATTAATATATTTATTTATGATTTTAAAATCACTCATAAGCTTAATCTACGAAAAATACGATATTTATTAAAGTGACGACAACAAATTGGTACAAATATTATTTCTAAAATCCAGTAGTAGTTACCAATGTAAATAAGATTGTATATTCAAGTCATGGAAATACTTTAATTTATATTTTCAATGTAATGTAATATACATATATGAGCTAATTTAATTCCATCCCATTGATACTACATAAATGAACGATGATAAAGTTTTTATAGTATATTTAAAATAGTTTACATTGATTTTTTTAAGAGAAAAATATGACTATTTGATATGTGTAAGAAAAGGCGTTATTATTTTTCTAACATAAAACATTAACAGAGTCAAGTTTAAACTTAAGAAAACTGTAAGTAATGTTTCTTGAATTCAAATTTATACACAAAGCTATGATAAATACTGAATGACCTACATCTGAAACATGGCATGTAAACATTCCAATACCAATTTTCTTGTCTTCACTGAAATTGAAAATTACTTTAGACGTAATGATTTAAAAGATATAAAATCGTACGCTTATTCTGGGATATTTTGGAAATTGTAGTCCAGTAGCGACAATGTGAATCTCCTTGCAAATGTTACTTTGAAAGCTGAAAATATTATGGTACCATAAATATTTTACTGCGCCGAACGAGATTTCAATCATGCGTACTTGAACATATTTTGATGCTTAATTCACTAGTTTAGTGACTATTAAACCTCCATCAGTCGTGCCCATAAAATAATACGAGCCGTCATTGGTGTTATCATGGACTCGTAATAAAGTCTAAACTAAGACACAAATAGACTTGTTTTGTGATAGTAAGCAAAGTTATTTAATTTTATGGAACTATAAATTTTATTTCGAAATACATTTTGATATGAAAAACTTCTAACAATACACATTTTATAAATAAAACAATACAATGAATACTTTTTTAGCTATATATGATATAGCAACAAAATTTAGTACTAAAAAGAAGTAAAATATTGAAAAAGTGCTTGAAAAAATCTGACACTCTATTTATATAAATCTCACTATATTACCTTTTTAGTGATATATATATATATATATATACATATATATATATATATATATATATATATATATATATGTATATAGCTATGGCATGACGTTGACATATGTTTTCTTTGTAGTAATTACATAACAATCCCTTCTGCTTCTTATTATGTATTTAGTGCTACCAAAGTTGTAATAAATCATCGAACTACAATTTCTTTTGCCATTCGATTTAAAAAATTATAATGTTTCAATAAAAGGAAATAATAAGAAATAATATTTACTTAAAATCGTCATTAATAATATCTGAGTTTTATAAATCTCTATTATTCTGAGCGAGATTTCAGCTTCGTAAGCCTCTATCGCGATTCGAATGCTACAATGTGCGATGACTATATGTACAATCGTTTATAGGTTCGAAAGTTGCGCATCTATATGCATTATATTAAAGAATAAATTGTAGACAGTTTACTTCCGATTACCTTGAAACCTATTTCATATTAGGCAGTTCATTTTTTAGTTTGAACTAAGGCTTTGTAATTTTAAATGTTAACTGGGATATTTTAAAACTCGAACTTACTGCATAATTTATTATTTACGAAATATGATTCCTCATTTTATTGGTACAGCAAGCCAGGTTAAGATGATTATCGTCATTAACAGTCCCTTGAAGGTTATCTGTTTTTCGACATACAAAATGTCAATGTTAAAACAAGGGGTTGATCATTCAGCAGTGCACCCATATCGGGCGCTGCGCAAAATCATCAAAGTGAAAAACAAAAAATGTAGTATATTGAGCAATACTATTTTTATTTTTCGGAATGAAACATTTATTACATTGGAAATGCTGTCCTTTTCTTAATTTTTTGTGTGGATGGATATAGTTTTGTTCAGCCTGCGAAACTTATTTGTGATAATGAAACATTTTAATGTGAATATGATTAAGAAAATGTTGAGAATGTAATGTATTTTGTAATGGAAAAATGAATTATTTAAAAATACATATCAATTAATCACTACCTCGTGTATGAAAAATTCATCATATACTTTTTAATTAATATCCTGTATACAGAACAATGTTGTTATTCATATTTTTTTTAAAACAAGTCATCTTTTAAATTTCACGTCACATGGGTGGCCAATGGAAACTTAAAATTTCATGATAAAAAATTATTTTAGTTTAAATTTTCTCTTCATAAGAAAATGGTCAAAAAATATTTGGTTTTGGCAACCAACGAAGTGCGATTCTTTGTCATTATGAGACGAAGTAAAGTTTCCTCCCTCAGAGAAACCTTAAATATTATTGTTCAATTGACATTTCCGATTTCTGAGCTTCTTAATTAGTAGCTACACTAACAACTATTTTTAGAAAAGTCAACTATCTTCCTTAGATGCCACTATATTAGATAGAAATATGCCATTAGGTGGGTGTAAATGGTTCTGAAAGCTTAAGGTAATTTGTTTCGCCTTCACCACGATTATTAATTTCATATAAGTAATTCCGTTGACTTTTTATCTATTTTGTAAAAGCATGTGCATGACGCTAATGGAAGCCATAATTTTTGTTTCTGTTATATGAGTATTAGCCACAAATAAATATCCCTAACGGTTGTTTTGTGAACTAACCTATGACATTATTCACAGATAGTTTTTTTGCAAGTAATTTTTATTGTTAAGGATTTTACGTCAATTTTGACGATTCTAAAAAAATGCATCATTATTTTGTTACTGGTCTATGGTGTAATTATGTTTCTAGTACGGTGTCATAGTACGGTGTCATTCTGGTGCAAATTCAATGAATACCCGAATAACTCATACTCCCCTGACGAGCATTGAAATCACATGCACTTAAATACATCAGCATGGCTAATATTTTGAATTGGAATAGCGTACAGTAGACATTATAATAGTTGTCAAAATAGTTATTATTTTGACAAAAACAAATGCTAATACTCCATAAAATCGAAATAGGTTGAAGTTCAATTTAAAAACAACACGATACATTCAAAGCGCTGCGTATGACTGATTGTTTTTTTTACAAACACAAGTAATCAGCTAATATAATCTGCGGCAAACAACACCTTTTCTCAACCTGCAAGTCGATTGTATTATTAAAGGGAGTCGCAATCTGGCCAAAAAAATTAGACCTGCATGCAAGACATTCGTTTATTATTTTTTTTATGAATGAAGTGTTATCAAATTGAATATCGACAGGTAATAACAAAATGGAAAAATAAACTTAGAGCTTAATAATTAAGCGTTAATTTCTATAAAATTATTTACATTAAGTTAATTGAAATATTATTTTAATTTTATAGTAAAGAAAAGAAGTCGCAAGGCTTTTTAATTAACTTTTTGTTTTTTTTTTTGTGGCTAGCGACATAAAAATGGTTGATAAAAAATTGTTTACTTTATTCAATTTTTTGTCAAAAGAATCTCTAAATTTCTAGCTAGAACTTCTTTTTCCAAATACATTCATCTGTTATTTGTTATGTAATTATAGAATATTCATTGCGTTTATTTTTAATAAAATTCATTACTTACAAAAAATATTATGTTACTGTAGTTATTGAGGTAGAAATAAACATTAAAATATTATACTAAACACACATTTAAGAGAAAAATGTTTACCCATTACGAAATGTTTCCTGACCATTTAGCAAATCAAAAGAATTGTGGCCAAAATAGAATGAAAATTAATACGTGTTTAATTTATCGCATGATCCAAAAACCGATTTATAATTATGCATTACAGTTTTTGTTAGCAAAAAATGTTTCTATTACCAAATAAAAAACAAAACAAATATAAAATCATTCTTTAAAAATTACAACTTTGTACTTTTTCTTGAAATCAATGAGGTAATTCCATAATTTTACGAAATAAATGTTGTACAGTATAAATACAGCTTCTTACATTTGTTTTATGTAACGTTCAAGGCTACATTCAATATAGGTAATAACAAAACTTATTAAAGACTTATCTATTCTTTGTATGATTCCTTCCGAATCTGGTATGCTTAGTAAATATATCCATTAGATATCTAAGATATCTCTACACAATATTCGAAATGCGAAGAGATTAGGATACAGTACTATAGATAAAAAATAAATAATGTGACGCAGTTTCATAACTTCTGGACATTTTATTTTACGTACGTGTCTGTCCTATAGTTTTACATTTTAAAACATTTCTAATTGGCTGATATATCGTAAGAGACGTTAATGTTAGCCAATCCACGTGGAGTATTAGCTAATAGAAAGCTATGCCGGTATTATTACGCCCCGCCCCTTTCTATCACGCCATATTTTTAAAGTAACCTTCTCTCAGTAAAGATACAAGGCATTGGTGAAAACGCATGTGTGATTCTCATATCTGAAGTACGAAGACTTTTTAATTAGTAAAATAAACTACATAACTAAAATGTATAAATTTAATAACTTCGTCTGTTGGACTATTTAAATGAATTTGAAATTATCGTTTTATCGATTTTGTAGTTTACCAAGTTAAATAGATATAAATATTTTTACTCCTTTTATAGCTCAGACTTCAATTTTATTGTATCCGTTACAAAATCACTCAAAAAAAGTCATGTTTTATGTTTTATTTCAACGACAATTTATTCCTTTATAGCCATCGAAGAGCATCTTTCTTTTTCAAAATCTATTCCCAGACACAGTGAATAATCAAATTAATGATTATTATATTAAACTAAAACATGCTTAGAAATGTCTATCTTTCTCGATATATACTTGGAGTACAGCATATTTTGATCGAAAGACGATTGAAAATACTTCGATTTAAATAATTAGGTACACGCACAAAATACGAGTATTGATTTTCGTATTATTAAGTTTAAATAACATATTACTGAATTTTAATATTTCTGAATAAATAAGATAAAGTATAAATAGTGGATTAAAATAACATTAATATTTATTAAGAATATTGTCAATCAGAAATTAGAATACAATGTTAAGACGAATCAGTTGTTCTTTGACGTCTGTGAAAATAAATTTAAATTTAACTCATCGACGAATTTACTCCTAATATTTTGTAAACAATTAAATTTTCGCTAAGTAATAAGATAACATTTTTTCTATTATTTTCATACAAAATGCATAAACTTATGAAAAGCATATTGTATTTACAAATTTCCGTTATCTCATTTGCCACTTTTTGAATACATTACGCCTACGTTAAAAAAATATTTTATTTGGTATATGTAAACATATTAATCTTAATATTAAATTGTGTTATTCTAATTAAGTAAACCCGCTATTTAAAAATTCATATTGGGTAGTGATTCTTATTAGGCACTTATTTATTGTTCCACTTAATATTTTATTAATTAACCTCTTTTGCAGTTTCCTAACCATATGTAAATTAAAGATTAGAACCGTATGTAATATAAGACAGAAGCCTTATCTAAGAATATATATCTCGCTATCGAAAAGAAATCTGTAACTGTGTAGTAAGAAGGTAGATGCATCGACTATATCACTAACTGGAAAGAAGTGCTCACGTAAAGTTACTTGAATAATTCTTATTTTTTCCATCTATCAACCTTGAAACAAATGACAATTTCCAGAACATAGCTACATTGAAACAATATAATACATGGTTTTGCAATAGTTGCTAAGCAAGGTTTTTTATATTTTTTTTCCATAAATGGCCTATCAATGTAAACATTTTAGCGGGATTTGGTAAAATATTGAAATGTGTCAATCAAGCGAATCAACCTGAAAAAACCTGAAACTATAAATAGAATGCGCGTTGTTAGAGTTTCGTACATATTTAATCACCTATTGACATTTAAGGACACATAGTATTTCTAATTAAATTATATATACTATAATTTTTTTTTCACATTTCGTACTTTTTGTTTTTTTTTTAAATTGTATTTATACTATAATTTTTTCACAACGTAAATTTTCTGCATACATCTTTCACAGGCGTAAAAATAAACTAATTAAAAAAATGTAGAATTTTATATAGAATTAGAAATGATTGATTTTCTTAAATTTTTTCCTGTACTTGTGCTATAAGACATCCCATTATATCAACTTTAAACATTATAAGGCAACTGAAAATACCCTATAAGTTTTAATGATCAGTGAATAAGTCTATGGTAAAAATAAAGAAAAAAATACGCTTTAAGGGTGTAAACATATTTGATGAAAACCTTCGTTTTTGCCAAGTTAAATTTAAACTCTGGAAATGTGCAGTATAATGATTTTGATATGAAAAAATAGATCAATTGTTCCTTTATAACTCATGTAGGTTACCTTTTTTAATTTTTAATGTTTATTTCATTAAAATCGGGTTTTCGTATTTCATTCCTCGCCAAAATCGCCAAAGGAAGGTAAGTTTAGAGGTGAATCCTTTAAATCTTCCAAACAATTATGCTTTAATCTGAAAGGCAAAAATAAATGTTAAAATACTCATTTCCATTTCATTAATTTGTATATCAAACAATTTAGATTGACGCAGTAGTAAAAAAGAAAAAAAGTATTTATTTAACACAATTTCTCCCATACATTTTACCTTACTACTCATTTACAGATATCGGCTTCTTATTCAGCGCTCAGAAACACCATAAGATACTTTCCTCGTTTATATCAGTATATTGTATTAAACTGTCTTAAAAGGTTAAAAGCGTTTATAAATTTCAAATATGAGTCGCAGTGATAGCAAATTATTTTTACAAAAATTTCAAAGTAACTTTGTGGAACCACTTTTATCAAAATGTTTATACAAAACGTCTAAAAAAGAATCGGTTATATCTATAAAAACTAACTTTTACCAGCAGCTTCTCTCACAGGATTATAGGTAAAAATTATATTAAGGAATTAAACAAGCAGCGCTATGTAGGGTGATTAAAGGAAATTAAATGCTAAGTAATTTTTTCGTGACGTAATACCTACAAATGTTAATGAAATTAAAAATATTTTCCTCCAAGTTAGTAATTAAAGGGAGTAATTCAATTCCTATTTTATATTACGTACGCAGTGTTTCAAAACTTGCATCTATCAACGAATCCGCTACGAGCTTCATTATTCCCACTGTGTATTTTTTGGTTTAAATAGGAATTTTACCAAAGAAATTATTCTTAACGAAATAAAAAGGAGCTTATATCATATATCCCGGCCCACCGGTTATCTCTGTGCAAAACATCACGTTGGTCTGTATTAATATTAAATAGATTGATTGTTTCAAGGCATTTTGAAAGGATGGAGAAATCAAAAGCGTCAAAAGCTTTAGAAAGTATTAGAGAAGTCATTTTTTTGTATTTCAATTCTTGTTCACATGAAGGAATGACATTTGTGTCATATTTTGTGTTTTTAATTACAGGTTGAAACCAATTAAAACAACCTAAGCGCATGTCAAAGAGCAACATAATAGTTGACACTAATTAGTAGTCACGAGTATTCGTTACCTCGATAAAACTGCATATGGAAAATAAAATCATTGTGTACGGCCAATCTAGTTAGCTGACCTAGTCAATGAATGAGATTCTAATTAATAGTGTAATAATCCTAATATATGTTCTTGTTGTACTACATAATTTTAATAATACAAAATAATTAAAACTGATTACCAAAAATATACCGAACATATATTTTCATTGTAATTATAATGTCGGCCATCAATATAAGGCGAATAGACTACAAATTTGTTGCACACCACAAGCGGCGTTGCTACGCGTTTTTTAGTGATTTTCGGACTAGTAAATATTCCTTCTTGAGCGCCGGGATTTTGCAAATTGGTCCATAATTTGTTGCGGCAACCAAAAAAATTTAAATTTTCATAGCAATCTAGGGCTATAGACCTTAGTTTATTAAATTCAACTAGGCAACTAAAGCTATTTACGAGAAAAGGGATTTTGACAAACAAAGGAACGCATGAAGGGACGAACAGATGGACAACAAAATCACGAGCCGGTTTTGTTGGAATGGTTGTTTACATCAAACTCATGCGACAATAATTAAATATGTATAATCAAAGGATGAAAATAAATATCCATTTGAAATGCTAGCTATGTCGTTATGAAAATTTAGCAATGCCATTAATCACAGTGACATTTGTTAAATGGACATGAATCCTCAAAAAAGAAATAAATTTTGTGGAATCACACATTGAAAATATCAAAACCAAAGTAAGAAATTAGTTTAACCAAAATATCTGTTCATTAGGATATTTAAAAAATATATTATTAATAGGACTCACACTTGCATCTACCTTGATTTCTTTCCAAATGTAACTCATTTGAAATATATACAGAAAGAAAGTGAGGTACTCTGATGATTCGTAGTTCTAATACGTAATACAATTTGTACGTCTAAAATGTTCTTTTTTAATAAGTGTGTTGCTAATTGAAGTTGTATTAAATAATGAAGTCGTATAGTTACTATCTATCATTTTTGTAATTGTATATAGTGCAATAACGTTTTCCACGTCGTTGTTACGTCGTTGTTATATGCTTCCCATTATATAGTTATAGCTTACGGTATGAGATGGCGCCACTAAACTCTTTACAAGTCGAACTATGAATCATTCAAGTTGAGTACAAAATAATCGGAAAATTAGTTTTATTCGTCTCTTCTCGACAATATTCGCTAAGAGTTAGTTTACTACAGTTCAGAAGTAGGATATGTCCGTGTGCTTTCGGGGTTGTGAGCGCGTCATATGAGTTTTAATAAATAAATACCCTTATTATATTAGTGATCAGTATATGCAGAGGTAGCGTACGGGTCTGGATTTGATGGCCGCCACGTCCGGTGACTGCCTTTTATCATTTTCAAAAAGAAAGTTTGAGCCTAGAGACGATGAATTTGGATCGGAGTCTAAGCAGGAGATACGCGACGGGCTGAACGACGTCGTAGTAATTTTTGTTTACTTGTTCGAATGTGAACACGTTCAGCGGATTGAACATAAAGCTGATTCTTCCACTACGGGAGATCACGGAGCAGTGGATGGTTGCTAGAGGCACGCTGGGACACAAAACGTGTCTCAGCGCATCTTAGGTGGCTCAAGGGTAGTCATTATTCGTTGCGGAGTCTTGGATCGCTTCGCCGGCAGTGCCATTGTAGCAAGGCTGCGGGATTCATTGCGACGGCTGGCTGCTAATCCCGGTGGCGCACGGCGACGTCATCGTGCTCGAGCGCTTTGGTGATAAGATAACATTGTGTTAACCTATGCAGTATGACTAATCCACCTGTTCATATCAACATCAATGGTAAGAGACACTCATTTGATTTTGATTTCGTAGCAAGTGTTTACTTGCAAAATAAATTATTTCAAGTGAATTAGCTGGCAAACGATTTCATGCCACTGTACAATTGAAGCTGGTTTTGTTCAACACATATTTCAAAGCACACAAATACGTTCGGTGGTTAACATAAAGGATTACTGTTTAGATATATTTTTGCATATGGTGCTGGGCCATAGCTTAAATAATGATGTTATGATTGATCGCGAAATTTTAGGTCAAGATTTTAAATTAAAATAACAGACCGTATTATTTTAACCCGATGTAACTAAATTTTGTACGTAACTAAAATTGTGTTTTGAATTTTCTGCGCCCAAGTTACTCTAAGCTGTACTCAGAGAGCTTGTTTATTATAATGTATCATATAAATAAAACATAGCATTCATATAAACGAAGCTAGGTTTGAATCTGTTAAAACTTTAAATTTTTTCTTCGGTATAGTGTTTTGAAATGTAAAAAAGTTGGCCAAATGTTGTTAATATAAAAAGTGTTTACACCTGAATATAGATAGAAAAACAATTATACCTTTAAAAAATAAAACTTTTTGCTTGGTTACGATGAAGCCTAAAAGGAATACTTACAAACTTATCAGTCTCTCAATGTATGTACATATAGATATTCCAACGTAGTAATGAAACTAATGTATTGGTTTTGGCAATCGATGGAATAATTAATAACTTCAATTAAGATGAGTATCACAAGTTATTATTGTGTAATATTATAAGAAGGCTGCCATAATGTATAGTTTGTGACGACGCCATTCAGCGGCGTCGGGGCGCTTCATCCATTATAACATTATAGAAGAAACCATCACACGTCACGAGGATTTTAAGATTTCCAATCCACTAAAAAAATTAAATAAATATTATAGTTGAAGATACTAAAACCGATGATGTGGAAGTTGAAAACAAGCAAAATGAGTAAATGGACAGATTAATCAAACTAGCTTAATGATGCAAAAGAATTATGTGCATTCTCGAATGGTAACACCAATAACCGAAACGAAACCAATTACAGTATTTTTCATATAGAACAGACATTTAAATATCATGTCTGTTATTGGATGCCGCTAATAGCGAATGTTGAAATTTTTCATAATTTTTTTGGATTCTATTGAGTGATCTACAGTCAATGAAATAAACATACAAAGAATGCAACAAAAAAAATTTTAAAATGCCGGATGGGGTTAATTATTTCTTTTTTATATAATAAATAATTAATGCTTAAAAAGTTGACCACTTAGCATATTTTAAAAATAAAGAATTTTAAACCGTGTGTCATTCTGTGTAGGTGAATTCAAAGGATGAAATTAAATTATATAATCAGGTAAAAATAAAAGCGTTGTACCACACTAAGTACTAATAAAAAAAGAGTAATAATTATTGTTGTTAATGATTGGGAGCATAATGCATAATGCAATTACCTCATTAATGTGAACATGTTCATTATTATCGACGTAAAATTTTTCTTTTAAAGAAGTACGCAGTGTACGCCATTTTCCATTTTATTCCATGCGTATAAGATCATAATGTCCCTTGCTCCTTTGCCATTAGAGGGTTTATTTCCCAAACTATAAAAAAATTGGAAGAAAAAAATAGCCTCTAAATATCAATATTAAATTGCTGAAGCTAGACATTACAGGACGTACTGGTGGTCGGTCAAGAAAATAATTTTACGAATTGAAATGTTGACTTAAGAGTAATGGATGTTGATCGATCCTCCGATTCATGAACTATCAGTTTTGAAAATGGGAAGGTAATTCTTGTGATAATGTATAATCCGTGACGATAGGAGTTTACTTTTTCTTGTACTTGAATACCAATGCATATTTCCGTATTGTAACCGAAATTATGACGATTTGTACAAATGATTTTAGAGCGTTGTTGTTGTCCATTATAGAATAAATTCTTAAATTTTTACAATGTGTCCCATTCTTCAATGTCAAAAAATTAATTCGCAATTAATGATTTGCTTCGTGAAATTTTAATTTAATTAATTCCGAAAAATACGAAAAAGGTTTGAATTGATTAAATGCGGTCATAGATTAAATATTTTCATACTTTATATTTTTTTGACAGATAAAATAAAAAGTAATTTTAGTTATAACTATATAAACATTCCATTTCTTCGTAAATTAATAAATTTTTACCCTGGCGTTTGTCGTCAGCCTTTATACCAACATTACAAAGGTAAAACAAAAAATTAATGTTGTTATATGGCATATTTCAAATTAAAAATTATTTTATTTAAGAATGTAATTCACATATATATTATTTATATCACCCAAAAATTATTAGAAAAGCGGAAAAGCTAGATAGAAAACAAGAGATTAAATTTAAATTATTTTCCATCTTCAGTTTCATTCGCTATAAATACATAAGAAAACTTAACGGTTTTCTTTCGATAGGCGTTCGTCTATATCAGATAATTTATTAACCTCAAGCAAACTGCTGAGAAAAAGTCACACTGAATTTATATGAAATAATGTTTATTACCTAAGCTAGCAACTTTTTTAAATAATTTATACAAGTTCTCTTTTAATTATTAATTAGGGTACGGTTTAAAATATTAATGAACTTTTGCTGAATCAAATAGTATAGGTTTTATACATTTTATTTTATGAAATTATGTGGCTTTTACTCATCAGAATTCATTTGGTCAACCTGAATATAATTTAGAAATTCACACTTGCACAGAATTACACAAAATATTTAAAAAATAATTGAAATCTACTACACATATAACTACGTATATCAAAATATGGGCACGAAAGTTCCTTCATATTGTAAAAACAATTTTCATTTAAAACAAAATATTTGAGTGGAGGTCTTATCATATACCTCAACCAGTTCTTCGGTATTCTATACAATGAATCTTATAAGACGTGACCACAGGCCGCAGAAGGGAATAATGGTCTCAATTAAGGTGGTTCAATCAGTATTTCATGGCCAGTGTGAGTAATTGCGATTCTGTTATTCAATTAAAACGTAAAGTGCAGATTTTAATGACATAAAAGCAAAATTATAAGACCACATTAATGAGGACAAATTTGTTTTATGATATTAAGTATTTTGTAGAATTTTCTAACGTATATGTAATAAGCATTTCGTAAACACCAATATATCGATAGATATTGAATAAAGGTATATTTAATGATACTGACCAAAACATAAAAAGGGATAAGTCAACAACTAATATCAAAATATTCATATTAATACAGGAGTTGTGGGGTTGTAAAAAGAATTAAGTTAATGAGAGCAATAAAGGAAATCTTGAGAACATGGAGGCATTCCCTTATGACATGGACATAAATATATGTAATGAGAAAATAAATTTTACGATGAAGAAATATAAAAAAGTACATGGCTCATGAAAAACAGATTCTAAAAATGTTGACAGACATTAAAAATATTATGATAGTAAAAAAATACGTATATTATATAAATGAAAAACTATATTAGCCATATTGTAACGGTATGCTGGTAATGAAACCAAAATAACAAGAAACATAACTGGAATTATAAAATTAGAAAAGGGGTGACGTCAATAGATTGAATTGTAACTACTATTAACAATATGAGAGATAAAATGTTGAAGTACTATTTCAATCAATCTAATTATTAGCGTAGGCTATTTGTTTTTTTTTCATATACTCGTAAATAAAGCATAAATTATACTTATCAACGGACAACACAACGAAAAAAAGTCAATTGTTGTAGTCAACCTATTTTTTTTCCACTCTACACTGAAAACTAAGACGCAAGTAATACGAGACTGAAATGATGTCTTGGTTAATCATGATGTCAAAAATAATAAGTGTTATTGTATATACAACTGATAGTCCTTTTTATTTCATTACAACAATATCTGAATCTATATCGTATCAATAATACAATTAAGTTATTCTATTTCCACCAGTATCTACTGCGTATGTGGCGATTGAGATGGCGGCAAAAGGTGTGGACGGAAGTAAAATGACAACAGCTGTGACACAGTGACGCCAATGATTATGCGTTGCCTGTCATAAAAATATTTCTTTGAATCTTCAGTTTAGATACTCGGAGTAAGGGCATATCGACTAAAATAAAACAACTTTTGAATGTATTTAAATCAGTGTACGCCAATAATGCCCAATTTTAAAACTTTTTTCCTGGTGGATCACATTAACGTCTTTTATTGTATTTACATAGTTCATAAATTTTAATGCTTATTATTTAAAAGTAAATCAAAATATAAACTAAAACAAGTAGTTTTAGTAGAATGTTTTGTAAAGACATAGAACATACTACTTTGAAAAAAAAGCAAGTGTTTATGTAAATATAGATATACATATATAAAACTTATATAATCAGTTATGTCCGTGAATATATAATTTGGCGTAATCGAAAAAAATTGCACATTTTACCGTGTTACCTTAGACATAACCTTTTTGCTGTTACGATTTTTGCAACAAATTTTCCGCAGCGTCATGAACCACACTTAAATTCGTTGAAAATTAATTTTCTCTTCAAACAGTACGTAAATCGAAAAACATACGGAAAAATACGTTGAAACGTCAATATTGACTTTCACAGGAAAGCTGCTAATGGATACATGATTTTTTAATAGAGAACAAATTTTACAACAGATGTCAACCATTTTTTGCTGCACTATTTATGGTTTAATCATAATGAATTTGATTTAGAATTTGTAATATAATTTGGATGTCGATGTGATATTTAATTTTTTAAAACTCGTATAGTGTTATGAGTTTTCGCTTTCTACACATCCACACATGAACCTCCAAGTGATGCCAAAATTCTCTTTAGAGTGTTTCTATAAGGTTCAAAGAATTTTCTAAGTTTATAACTTCTTCTAGAAGTTACAATAGGAAAGAATGCCACTTTGAGCGAAGAAGAAGAAAGCGCATACGAAATACAGTGAAGTTACATCCTTGTTTCATTTCCAACCGAAAACATTTTTAAAAGTTTATTATTTACCACATTGTATTAAAAAAAATTATATTTACATCTAAATTCCTAGGCGAATTTTAATATGCATATGGGTATAAAGGTAAAGAATTTGTTCCTTTTATTAATTTTGTTATTTACTTATTTGTTTTTATTAATTGTGCAAAAATTATTTTTATGAGCAAATAAGAATTCTGACTCTTTTTTTGTTAAATGCCCCGGGCTACACTGCCTTATTTGTTATATGGGTAAACTTTGAATAGTTTTTAATAGTTTTTCTTCTCTCGTCTAATCAAGCATTCATATTATACAACTCACACACTACCTAACTTCTGGCGATTAATTCCAATTCAGTTGGAAGGTGCAACTAAGTATTAACATTTTAAAAATTAATCACATTATCTCAAATGTTTTAGTGGAACTCACATGACTTGAATACAAACTTAGCAATTAATTACGATTTTCATAGATGCTTATGTTTTTGTGCTTCCAGTAATATAGTTTTTCTTGTAATCACACTGGTACTACTTGCTGTGCATTCATATTTGTTGACTTTAATATTCTGTTCTATACTAATTGATTTGTTTGAAAGATTTGAATGTAGTTCAAATGTCGGTTAGATAATTTAGCTCAATTCTATCTGATCTTATAAAACCTGTGAAGACTACAGGTACATGCTCTGAGTAGATATATCTATCAACTGTTATGTTGTGAGGAGGTATTCTTTTTACTCTACTACAGCAAATGAAAGGCTATGAATTTCACACCTGGGTCTGTTGGTCGATCACAAGCTTAATACCGTTGTGCGACATTTTCCATATAGTCTACGTAACACGAAATATAAAAATAATAATATTAGAACTGAATCAAGAGATTTCGTAAATTAATGTAAATCTACGTTTGCTAATACTTAAATTTTCATTTTGAGAGAAATATTCATCATAATGAATGACATATGGAAATGCTGTAATTTATGTGGGTATATCAGATGAAATAAAGTTTATGACGCCATTCTTTATTTAAATAAGAGATCATAATTACGTTGTAACCAGAAATTACAAAATTCCATGTTCTTTTTAACATTTCATTACTTGGACCCTTTTCTGTAAAGATCAATTATTAGTGATTTTGTATAGTCTGGACCACTGAAATTTTTAAAACTATTAAACCAATTTCGTATGTTAAACCTAAGTTAAGCAACAATTAATGTCACCTATTTTCGTATCAAGTTTTATCCAGGTCGAACATCAAATGTGCTGCATATATATATATATATATATATATATATATATATATATATATATATATATATATATATATATATATATATATATATATATATAGTAGTCATTGCTTAGTTAAATAAATGTAACGTAGAAAAGATATATTTCCCTTAATTATATTGTTTCTGAACTACTGCCGCCAACTATAATGAAATATATCAGTTTCAAGCTAACTAAACTCATGATTCTCCAAGTAGCGAGTTAACTTTCAAATTATTGGTATAATGTTATACCAGTAGCAACAGCAAATACTATAACAACGACCGCGCATTGTACGTAAAGTCCATTTTAATTTGTTATTCTGACTTTCAGTGGAGCCCGACTTTAAGCCGCTCTACTCACGATGCATGACTGATTAATAAATCTTCCTTGATTCCCTAATAATTTAATACTGGGTGAAGTTGGTGGATCGTGCTTTACAAGTAGGCTTCCTGCTATATTTATGTATTTTTATCGACTACACTTTAATTTGATGCGAAAGTACGAGTGTGCTTTATCTTTGTTCTTTTTAACAGGAGTTTGTGCAGCAAGTGATGCATCCTATAAAATAAGCTGTATGTCCTTTTCGTGACCACTCAGATATGTGTCATATTATTAACAATTTTTTTTTTACAATATATCTTGCTTTGTTTGAAAATTATATAATGATTAAGGCCAAAAATGTTAAAATAGTTTAAGTAAATATTTTAATTATTTCAATAAATATGGATAATTGATATTTGAATAATAATACGAATAGTCAATAAAATCTTTTCCATGATACCCTATTCGAAGGAGTCCACCAAATATATCTATTTCACATTGTATTTATGGCAATGTACATAAAAAATATTAATAATTATAATTATCATCTGAAACATGAACTTAACAATGTCGATCTGAAATTACAGAAGCTCTTAGTCTAGGATAGATAGACAGATGGATGGGGAGAAGAACAGAGAGGTAGACATGACATAATGGTAAGGGTTCCTAGTATTTGATCATCCACAATCAATGAAAACACCATTCCAATATATTTAATACTACGTGAATATCAGAATTAAATCATATAAGTCACAATATAAACTACAATTGTGAGGCAAGCGGAACCAAAAACCTAGTCATTGTCCTAATAATTTGAAGGAAACAAAAATATGGTCAATAAATGTATTTTTTTTGACGCCATTATATAAATATAACAGAAAAAATCAATCAATCAAAGTAAGTAATTAAAAAATCAAATATTGTTTAATGAAATGTACAGCAATATTTTTTAACGGGTGCCTTTTAATCCTTGTAAATAAACCATGACATTCCGACCTAATATTTATTAGGTAATTAAGAGTTGTTTCCTGTAGACAAATAATAATGACAACACTGAAATTTGATCTAGATCCCAAGAACTCGCAGATATATCATTCCTACAGACCACACGTAGAACGAACTATAATAATAATTACAATACCTCTATACTACAAAAGTGAGAATTTAAATCAAGTACAAAAAAAACAATCGACAAGAGAAATGAGAAAAAACCGTATCCCCTATACTTGAATTCCGAATTTTCAGGTCTAATGTATTGACTCATTTACAAATTATATTAGACTTCTTGTGAATTCTTTTTGGCCATACCTTTTTTTTGCTCTAATGAAAATACAAAATAACATAAGTAACATATCATTAGTAACTCATAAACGGGATATAATCATTCCGGCGTTGTTAATATCATTTATGAGATTTAAAAAAATTTAATATAATACGGGTTTAAGATTCGAGAGTTGTTTCTATCCCGGCTGCAAAAAATAAAGTATGTGTACATAAACTAGGCCTATTTATCGAAAAAATGGTTTATTTTAAACTCATATACGTGACAAGAAACAACGATATATGTTAGTGCATTAGAGAATTCTGTCTTGTTGGGACTTTGCAGTAAAATTTTGTTAACAACAGTTTAATGTAGAAACAAACGATTATTTAATGTGGAGTAATGATTTAATGTAGTCGTAAACGATAATAAGCTTACTGTAAGAAACCTATCACCCAAATATCCGACTATTATGTTCGGATGTTTGAGTGATCTGTACAAAATTTACATTTGATAATTTAAAACTATTTTTCCAGTTTGATTTAAATTGTTTGAACGCAATTCTACGAACTTTTTACAGACCCATCTAGTTGGGTCTAAGGTTAGTTCAAGGGTTGGTAGACTCTGACTAAACCGGTTAAAGCTTACTTAGTTATGATAATTTTGCATTTAATTTCAATATATAATTTCAGATATTCAAAAATATCCGCATATATATACATGTTCGAGGTAAAAAGTGAATGAAAAGTTAAACACTAATAAGAATAAGTTTTAGTTCAGTTTCAGTTTTAAGAAAATATTTTCTTAATATGGTTGGATAATAATTTTATTAATGATCAAACGCCAGAACTTCTTTATATTGTTATTTTGAATACTATGGTTTTTCAAAATGATTATACATTAATGTTACGTTACTGATAAACCTTTCCTTGTTTTCCTTTTTTTTTAAGTTTTTCCTTTTAGCCTTTAATCATATTTTATTTATGGTGTCCGAAAAAAGGTTTCTCGGTAAATTTCTGTTGAACTAAGTTTGTTTGAAATAATGTAGCAATATTTCTAGCACTTAAATAGAGAATGGAATCATATTATCTTTTGATTTAACCCTATTTTTGGGCGAAATAGAGATATATCCTTCTTTATTTAGCAGTTTACGTACTACGATGGTATATCATATAAATGTTTTATTATGTAGAAGGTTCAGATAAAAAAAACGACCTAAATACCCATTAAATCAGTCAACTTAATTTGTTTTAATTCATAATTGCTCGCCACTGTCTTTCTCTGCCTAATTCTCTCTTGTCCAATATTTTATATGTTAGTAACGCACATCTTGACGACGGTAAATTATTGCATGATGTACTTTTTTAACAAAATAACGTCAGACAGATTGAGGTGACTTCGTCAATAGAGAAGAAAACATCCGGTAGAAAAATTATAAAAAAATAAAAGGAAATTCAAGGTAGAGTTTTAAAATGTGAACAGAATTTTATTTTTGTCAATCACTATTCCAACGTCTTATCCGTCACACGTCTATTCGCTCTTCAGTATAATAAATTTATAGAAGAGTAAATAACATCATTTAATTTATTTTTTTTGTGAATTTGTAGCGAAATACACCCGATTTTGCCATGTTCATTCTTTTGTCACTTACAGCCTTATAATTTCTATTGTTTTAGAACTAAGTAAACCAAAATTTGCAAGCAGATACTTTAAATAAGGGTTACAACTAAAAATTATTAAGCAAAACTTAACCCATCTCGCTTCGAATGATAATATTCAAGTTCATTATATATATATATATATATATATATATATATATATATATATATGTATATGTATATGTATATATATATGTATATGTATATGTATATATATATGTATATATATATATATATATATATATATATATATACACATACATACATTGCTTTTTTACAATATTTTTTTCAAAATACATTTGATGAAACTAGTGAGGAAAATTGTCACTAGTTTCAACGAATGTATTTCACTCTTTTTCGGAAGTCTCTTCTACGGTTTTTTTGATAGCACTCAGCGCTTCTTTCGCCTTCAGGAATAGTATTCCTGACAGTTTATCTTTAGTTAATGGGAACAAATAGAAATCGCATGGTGCGAGGGCGAAGCTGTACACCTAATAATTCGAATCACCATTGAAATTAGTGGCAATTTGTAAATGTCAATCTTTACAAATGGCCCACGTAGAGAGGTTGTTATACAATAAAAATCTAGGTCATCGTTAAGAATTTAAATGAAGTAGAAACAACACTATATCACATAGTTTCTTTTAGGTGTAAATAAATATGAAGTTATAATTAAATTCTACAAAGTTAACGCCAAATATATTCAATATTTTCAAAAATAAATAATTTGCAAGAATACAGATCAGCACGAAGATCGATAGATCATAAAATTCTTCTTCCATAACCATTTATTTAACCTTTATGAGTAGAGGTGTTATACATGTTAAACAAATAAATAACGGTTATTGAAAGCATTAAAATTCTTGAAAGTTACTAATTAAGTCTGTTTTAGAATATTGAATAGCAACCAACTATTAAATTGCTGATAAAGATAAAACTATAATATATGTAATTTATTAGTGTATACATTTTTCTTCATATATACTTTCTACCAAACACACTAACAAGAAACAATACTTTATAACTATCTAGGCCTTTATTCAAAATTGTTTCTAGCTCGAAAATTATTACATTAATTTCAACGAAATAATCGAATGTGAAACAGTACTTCAGTAGTGGCAATGATATTGCTTAGTGTAATTAATGCAATTCATAATATAATCTGTACGTCGATTCGTGATTTGAAAATCAATCATAACTAAATAAATATCCAGAAAAAATAACAAATTTAAGTGGATTTTTCATATAAATTTACTAGAGTACACGACAATAAATTGATACATATATTACTTCTAAAGTTCAGTAGTAGTTTCCAATGTTGTAATGCTCGCATATTTACGTCATTGAAATATTTTGATTTATATACTAAATATAAAATAATATATACATATGCGCTTGTTTAATTCTACCCATTTATATTCAAATTAACGATAATGAATGTATAAATATGTGATATGTTTACGATGATAAACAATACCTTTAAAATATTTTACATTAATTTTTTCAAGAAATAATATTTAATAAAAATGTTGATACTCGTACAAAAGAATCTAATATTTTCCTAATAAAAAAATTAATAGAGGCAAGTTTAAGTTTAAAGCGTTTCTTTAAAAGCGACGTTTCGTGAAGTCATGTTTATAGGCAAAGTCTTAATGAATACCAAATTTTCTACGTCCGAAACGCGTTACGTAAATATTCCAATTATATCTTCTCTGTCTTCCATGAAACCAACCGGAACGTAGTCATTGAAGCTGGCAATTATGTTAGAGACAAAGGTTTAAAAGTTTTAAATTACCTGGAACATTCTAGAAATTGTAGTCCGGTGGTGACAAAATTTGAATCTCTTTCTCAACATTACTATGAAAGCATAAATTATTATGGTACCATAAATATTTTACTGCGCAGAACGAGATTTAAATCATTCCTACTTGGGTATGTTTTAATGCTCAGTTCTCTAGTTTAGTGACTATTAAACCTCTATCAGTTGTGCCTATAAAATAACACGAGCCGTCACTGGTGTTATCATAGACTCATAATTTCAAGACGTAAATTGGCGTCTTGAGTGATATTAAGCAAAGTTATTTTATGTATTAGGCAAATACCCTCAGTGTTGCATAACTTCTAAAAATATATGTTTTATAAATAATAAAATGTTATGAATATATTTTTTGCTACTGCAAAATATTGAAGTAGTAACAAGGATTAAATTAACAGACCCGAACAGTCTCGTGAAAAATAAACGGAATATTTTATTAATCTAAATCTCCATTACGTTTTAAGGGCCCGCAGTATACACAGCCTTGGAATAAAGTAGACATATGTTTCGTTTATTATGATTATATATTCATTCCTTTCGTTTCTTATTACATATTCCATGCTGTCAAAGTCTCTTATTCATTTTATAAAACGCTTTTATCAATTGAACACTATAGTAATAAAACATCGAATTAAATTTCTGTTGTAAATTAATGTTAACCTGTTGGTCTACCGCATCAAGGTTTTAGACGCTAGTGAGCAAAATGCACGCACGCCAATCACCATACGCTAACTAATTTCAGCGCGCTGTGTGTTAGTCTGTACTTATTAGGAAGATGTCATCCAAAGAATTTCATTCAAACAACATTTTCCCAAAATACCGTTAAAATTTAAAAAATTATAGGAAATAATATTTAACTTATCATTTTCATTAATAATAAATAAGAGTTAGGAATTAATATTATTTTGAACTAGTATTTCAGTTAGTGAGCCTCGGTCGCGGTTCGAGTCTTTTGCTACAAGATACGGTGACTACGTGCATAATGGTTTATATGTTCGGAAGTTTCCAGGTAAAAGTTCTCTGAAGGTTAACCGTTTCTCAACATATAAAATTTCAACGTTAACACAAAGGGCTCAGCGTTCTACAGTGCACGCATAGAGGGCGCTGCGCAGCATCATAAAAGCGACGCAACAAACTAAACTTGTTTTTGGATATTAAGCAATACAAGTTTTATTTGGCGGAATGAAAAAAAAATATTACATTGGAAACGCAGGGTTTTACTTAATTTTTTTTAGGGTGGATATTTACAATTTTTAACTTCAGCTCTAAAAATTGTTTCATGATAATGAAACATTTAAATGTAGTTATGAAATGAAACATATCTTGCAGTGGAAAAATAATTTTTCCACTAACTAACCAATATAACAGTGTATTGGTATGTAAAATTCATCCCATACCAATTAATTAATATCCCGTACACAGAAGAAAATTGTCATTAATTTTACATTTTGTGATAGAACTCATCTTTTAAATTTCAAAGCACGTGGGTCGCCATGGGAAACTGTAAATTTCTTGATACCAAACAATTTTACTTAAAATTTACTCTTGTAAAGAAAATAGTGAGAAAGTATTTGGTTTTGACAACCAAATTAGATAACTTTTTTCTCATTATGAGATGAAAAAGTTTTTTTACCTTCAGAGAAATCTTAAGTGTTATTTATTAAATTGACATTTTCGATTTTTAATTAATAGCGCTAAAAACAGTTGTTAGTGTATGTAACACTAACAACTGTTTTTAGTGCTTCAAATATGGTTCAGAAAATTTAAAGTAATTTGTCTAGCCTTCAATATGATTATCAATTTCATATTACTACTTCCGTTGACTTATTATATATTTTATAAAAGTATGTGCGTGGGGCTAATCGAAGCCATATTTTTGTTTATATGATATGAGAATTGACTACTAATATATATCCCTAACGGATATTTTAGTGATTTAACTTATGAAAGTTTTGACAGATAATTTTTAAAGAGGTGACTTTCAACATTAAGGGTAAGTTTTAAAAACTAATGTCACACTGCCAGGGGTTTTAGATTTTGCTCAAGAAATGGTTGATTCTTCTCCTAGGTTGTTATATTTCAATAACTTATATAGATATTTATATTTCGTAAATTTATTTAACATAAATAATCTCATTTAAAAAAAATTATTACATCGCCTCAATATCAAGACGTTATTATCATTATTTTAGCAAAGTGACAAAAAATAGTGGTAAGAAACATTTAATCTTAAGCCATGTCCAGCTGTCGAAAATTTAATATTTTTTGCATATAATGAAAGAATAATGTATATTTTAAAATTAGCTATTAAAATTTTATTTCAACTTGGCAAATTAATTTTCATTTCTTCTTGTTCCAGAGTATATATGTGGATTAGTGACAAAGATGTTAATGCGGATCTAAGGATATGTGAAAATAAGATATGGAATGAGTTTTTAGAAAAAAAACCTTTGTAAAAAATAAAATTTGTATTTATTTTTTAATCAAACTTACGTAGCTGTGGTTAGAAAAATAATGTGGTTCCATTACGATAGCTAATAAATTATAGTGGAAAATTAAATAAAGCTGGCGATTTCCAGTTCAAAAGGTAACCACTTCTTTGACAAAGAAAAAAATGTTAGATGTATTTTAAAATTTTATTCTGATCAGATTAATTGGAAAAATTACTTACCTACATTGTAATATTCATAGTAATTTATCAAAGCAATTTTTCGTGAATATATTGACGTAAGTAATATATTCACGTAAATATAATGACGACTTTACATCGACCACGTAATAGTGTCGGCTTCCAAATGAGTGCTCAGTTTCATAACTTTTCGCAAATACAATTAATTATTCACACAAACTTTTTCATACAGTGTTTCACTATTCTTGCTCATACTTGTAACAAATGAGTATTCTCAAAACATTCACAAATAAAGAAAGGAAAAAATTGGGTCAAAATATTAACATTGACTTTCAGTATAACCCTAATGATGGTCACATATGAAAAATATTTTCTTGATAGGCGTTACGTCAAAGCTACTGACATTTGCCGATCCTTTATTGACGTGCTACTGATGACGAAACCAGCATGGAATTGACAAGATAAGATAATCCGTATCTTGATGTGTGACCGCGTGAAGGCGAACGATTTAGTTTTTGTCGGAATCGACAAGTGGAACAAACTAGAATGCTCTACGGGACCATCTGACAGTTTGCGCTTTTGGACCCGGGATTATTTCAGTCCATTTGATGGTGTATATGAAAACCCGAGCTTATAGTTGATTGTAAAATGATGGCATCGATTTTCACATAAATTACGCAATTTTTTTTCATTTATGCCATCCATGTTTCTTAATCTTTTAGAAAAATTAAGAAACATTAAGATTAAGAAATATTAATTAGGAATACTAATTAATATTTAAAAATACGTACAATATTTTTAGAACTTAATGACAGCATTCGAAATGAATGAAAAAGTAAATGTTAATCAATTTGATACTTTAAATAAAATGGCATAAGTGGTAATTAAAAATCATAAATAGATCCGGAAATAAAAGTTGAAGCGATATGATGAATTTCACCGTTGGACATTAAATAAAACCTCATATACTAGATGGTGTTTCTCAATTTTACACCGAAAATAAATTAACAAAAATCAGTAGTTTAGTCACAAGAATAGTTTTAAATTTCATGTAACTTCAAACATGATGTATTTTTATTAAGAATTCGCTAAGTCAATAAACATTGCCCTATCGACACCTTCGTATATAAATATTTTATTATTTAACTACAGGCACATAATTAAATAATTCTTATGCATGTATTATTCGTCATAATTCGATAAGAGTTCCACGTAAAAGTAACGTCGTGCATGAGTGCGTGCGTGAGTGCATACGTGCGTTCGTGCAAGCGCGCGTGCGGGCGTGCGTATGTGCGTGCGTACGTGCGTGCACAATTACAAAAAAACATCAACATCTAGACCTAAACATCACCGCCTAGAAAATATCTGTCTGCTATTAAAGAACTTGATATATTTTCATTTCCTACGATGCATTAATAACATGCGTTACAATATCGATTTCTCAGAAGAGCTCACCTTCTGTTGCCAAATTTATTCCTATTTCTTTCCATTGGAGATTATGTCAGGTCATTATGCGTTAGTGACCCTCTCTAGCGGCATTGAATACGTTGAATATGTAATGGCGTTATTGGATTGACTTAAAAGCACGCCACTATTCAATTTATCTAATGTTCTTTTCGGTTCAATTAAGAAATAGTCGGTAAGTTAAGAAACCTTACAATACAAATACTGCGAAATAAAATTTTGTATTTAATTTTCTGTGTCCAAGTAAAAACTGTATTTGTCTTTAATGCCAGTCAGACTTATTAGCGTGAAATTTTTAAACAAAATTAGGTCTGAATCTGTAAATTTTCTTCGGTGTGGTATTCTGAAGTACAAAAAAGTAGATAATTAATTTATGATATTAAATTCATAGATTATTAATTTAAAAATTGTTACAATTGAGATGACAAAAAAATAATACCTTCTATATGTAAATGCTAAGTATATTTTGAATTTAAATAAGTACACATAAGGATAAAATATGAAAATAAAACTATGTATTTTGAATTTAAATACGTACATATGAGGATAAAATGTGAAAATGAAACTATAAATATGCCTTTTTACCTGATTACGATACAGCTACAAAGAAGGATTACAAATTTATCAGTCTGTAAATATATGAAGATATAGATATTCCACCGTATTAATGAAACTCTACAACATCCATTGGCGTCGCGGCTCTTTATCTGTTGTTAAATTATCGAAAAAATGGATAACACAGCGAAAGTTTCTTGTAATTTTAAATCAAAATTACATAAACCATACCATTCTTATGCTATATAATATTGCCAACAGAAGCATTACATCATCACTTTAGAAAAACTTAATTTCTTTTCGCAAGTAAGTACACAGTTAACTATTATTTAAGCAAGTATATCTTCGTATGTTACAGTCAGATCGCCGGCGGCGATTCCGCCATATTGTTGATTTCTTCGCCATTAGAGATGCGTCGCGCCGTTATCGATAACTAAATCGATGCTATTCTTACTATTTAAAAATCTAAAAAATTAAATGTAAAATATTTTTTATAAAGTAAAATGAGTTCATTGATTTCTAAGCATATAATATTATATTTTACTTATATTTCACTTATCATTTTAGTTTCCCGAACTGCCCGCACCGAAAACAAAAATGGATAGTGGCTGGGCAATACGAGTAATGGTTATATGGCATTTATTACTAAAATTGTTTATATCTCTGAGTTTTTTATAATCGGCAAGAAGTGTTGTCCTTTATTCTCCAGTAAATGTCATAATTAATATTAGCAAAATAAAGGTGTAATATTTTTATATCAATATATATATATATATATATATATATATATATATATATATATATATATATATATATATATATATATATATATATATATATATATACATATGTATATATATATATACATATATATATATACATATATATATATATATATATATATTTTATATAACGATATTATTAATTTGTTAAAACCCTTACTTTCAAACATATCGAAAATACGTAAGTATCCAGTAAATTACATTTCTATGCTACGTCAAGGGACAAAGCACTGATTGGCTAACTGTGTCACGTGGTACGTTTCCTCTAATGAGTAGTGGCTAGCTTGGTTTTCATACAACTGTGTTCTTATTCGCTATCCAGTGGGAAAAGGACCCATCGTATGTCTCTAAAGTTTATTTTTGATCGACGAAAAAAAATAAATAAGTCGTATGTTTAAACAAGAAAAAAGAAATATGAGTATTGGATAAACTAATCACACTAGTTTAATCTTGCAAGAGGATTATATGTGTTCTCCCAAAAGATAATCGAAAAGAAAACAGCTGTAGTATATTTAATATAAAATAGAAATTATAATTTCAGGTTGTTATTTAACGCCGTGAATTCAGAATGTTGATATTTTTCTAAATTTTTGGATTCCGTTAGGTGATCTTAATTTAATGCAATAAACATACAAGGAATGCTGCAAAGAACATTTTAAAACTAGGATTAATTATATTAGTTTTACAGAGTAATTAATTAATACATAAAAATTTACCAAGCAGTTTATCCTCACAAGTAGGAACTTTATACCGTATATCATCCTGTGCAGGTTAATTCAAAGCATGAAAATTAATTATACTGTCAGAAATATAAAAGCGTTTTATCGTTCTAATTGCTAATAAAAAAGTAATCATTATTTTTTTAAATATTAATGAGAGTATAGTGCATAATGCAATTACCTCATGAATGTGAAAATGTTTATTGATAATTACAATATGAAATTGACTCAATGGTAACATTTCCTTCTAACGAAGTAAGCAAAGTTTAACACTTCCCATTTTTATGCCATACTTATAACATTTTACTATCCTTTTCTTACACGAGAGGAAAATTGGGACAAAAAAAAATATTCACCAAACTTGCTAACGCTAGCCCTTAAGGGACTGGCGGTTGATTAAGAAAATAATTTTGCGAATAGAAATTTCACTTGAGAATGACTGACATTCATCGACTCTCCAGTTCACGAAATATCAGTGATAAATAAGGAAAGCTAATCCTCGTGCAGATGGGCTGATGGCTGGCAATTTAATCTTTTTTGCACTTGAATACGACCACGTATTTTTGTATGCAATCTGAAATTATAATGATTTGTACAAATTATTTTAAACCGTTCAATATTAAATAAAAGTTGACTTATAAAATAAATCTTTCTTTTTTAAGAGTCTTATATTTTTCAAAATATCAAGAAATTATTTCGTAGTATCTTGCTCGTTAGAAATTTAATTTAATCACATTGAACAAAATACGTAAATCATTCTAATATCCATAATTTTTAGATTGATTAAATGGTGTCTAATTGATTGGTTAAATTAAAAAATGTTTGACAATTAAAGTAAAAACTACGTTATAACGATGCAAATATTTCTTCATAAAATATTAAATTTTTGCGACAAAAACCTTTATCGGCAATCTTTATATAAACACCAGAGAGTAAAACAAAAAATAACAAATTATCTTATGAAATATATAAAATTGAAAATGGTTTTAATTAGGAATGCAATTCATAGTTATATATCAGCCAAAAATTATTAGAAAAGTGGGAAAGCCGGAGAAGAAACAAGAGACTACATTTAAATTATTTTCCATCTCCAGTTTCATTCACTATTAAAATATGAGAAAATTTAACGGTTTCCTTTCGACGGGCGTTTGCCTAAGTTAAGTAATCAACAACTCCACTTATATATGTATATTACGTGCAAGCAAACTGCTGAAATATTCACACTGAATTTATATGCAGTAATATTTATTACCTAGGCTAGCAAGTTATATTGAATAATTTATATAAGTTCTTTTCAATTATTAGTTAGGGCACGGATTAAAATATTGAAGATTTTTTGCTATATATATTAATAAATTTGAATAGGTTTTATGTCATATTTTAACTGTCAATTTTATTAAATTATGTGGTTTTTCTTCATTAGAAATCACTTGGGCAACCTGATTTCTTTCTGCTATTTTTTTCCAAAAATTGAAAGCAGACTTTTTGCGCATAATATTTAAAAAGTCATTGGAGTCAATAATAAAAATGTAAATAACACTCAATTTTGTCAGTGCGCTGGAATTCAAAATATTTTTCTGGGGATTAAACTTTAAAAAATATGTTTGTTGGTAACGACATACATAACTAACCGTTACAAAATTTAAATGCAAATGTTTAATTGTATTTTAATTAATAGGTTTTTATCGTAATTAAGCTGGAATAATTTAATATAGATCTTATCATATACTTCGGCTAGTACTTCAATATTCTACGCAAAGGATTTTGCAAGACGCTATCGCACGTCGTAGAAGCGAATAATGGTCTCAATTAAGGTGATTCAATATGTAATTGCGGAACTATTATTCAATCAAAATATGAATTATAAATTTAAATGAGGTACCGGCGAAATTTTAATATCAAATGGATGGAGGAAAAGTCTATTTCTTGCTTAATAATTGTGTTAAGTATTTTTAAAAGCTTTTTAACGGTGCCAAGAGTATTTCCTATGGATCGTTATATATCAAATCTAAAGGGTTGAAATATGCTAAAAAAAGCACAAAACCTAGATAAGTTAGCAATAAATATAAAAACGTTCGTATAAATGTAAGAGTTGACCAAAAAATTAAAAGTACAGAAAATATGAGGCCATTCCTACATGACATATGTAACGAGGGAAGAAATTTTTCAATGAATGAAATAACAAAAAAACTAGATACTTGGCTCATGGGACACAGGGTAGAAACATATCTTAAAAGAAGTTGACAGACATACAATATAACATGATTTAAAAAAAAATATGTGTATCATATGGGTGAATAAACACAATTGTAATACCATACTGGAATGGTAATTGTCAAACCAAAATAATCAGAAACATAATTGGTATTATTTACATAAGAAAACAGCTAACACAAATAGATTAAGCAACTACTATTAGCAGTAGGTCAGATTAAATTATGAGGTACTATTTCAGATAAAATACCTATTGACATGGGCCGTTTGTTTTACAAAATAAAATAAAAAATATAAAAGTTACTTTATTATGTGCCTAAAATATTAAATTCTTAACAGCTACACATGGCTTAAGATGAAATGTTTCCTAGCACTATTTTTTATCACTTATATACTCATATTTTATATATATGACTCATATTTTATCTCATGAGTCACTTGAAATAATATTCCAATTTGACAAGTTGACTTAATCTTCAATATTGCTTGTTCCAGATTCCTTATAAATCTGAAATAAAATGAATTGATACTCACATGTATGACGAGTATATATGTGGATTAGTGACATTGATTTGATTGATGGTCTACGGATGTGTGAAAGTAAGATGCATAATAAAGAGTAAGTATCAATTTTTAGAGAAAACCTTTTATAGAATCTAAACTATAAAACTTGCTGTTATTTCATTTTTGACAAAACTTACGTAGTTTTTGTTTGAACAATAATGGTATTTGATTACGCCATCAAATCAAGCATAACGGAAAATTAAATGAAGAGAGATTTACAATTCAGCCATCAACTAATCACTTTTATAACATAAGGAAAAGCTAACATCATTTAAAATTTTATATGTCTGATTGTAAAACAAAAAAATATATTCCAATGAGATCAGATAATTTCAAAAATTTCTTAACGACAGTGGACTGTTCACACGAGGGTTGGCTGAAAAGTAATGCACACATGCTTGCAGAGCGCGAAAGAAGACCTCCAAAAAGCGCACCAGGTGGCATTTGGAAGAAATATTCCCCCTCATTACGCAGGCGCAGTTTGAACTCATTGCGATCATTCAGTGTATTTTCAGACTCCAAAGTATGAACACGTATACTGGTGCTATGTCACTGCGAGTTAAATATCGTGCTGTTATAAAATTTGTAACTGTTGCAAATGTGATTTCTATTGAGATTAATCGTCATTTAAAGGCAGTTTATGGTAACAATGATGTTGATAGGTCTATTGTAAATCAATGAGTAATAAAATTTCGTAACTCCGACCCTGGAAAAGTCATAACTGTTGATGAAGCACGCAGCGAACGTCCACCGTTACTGCTACAAACTACCACCATCGCAAACTCGTCGATGATTTGATTTGAAATGACCGGAAAATCACTCAAAAACGTATCACAAACCATATTGCAATATTTAAGGAATGTGTCGGCTTCATTATTGAATAATTGGGATACCGCAAAGATTGTGCACGATGGGTACTGAAGTTTGAACTAATTCCACTTCCTCCTTATAACCCAGATCATGTTTCCTGCGATTTTTATTTGTTTCCCCTACTCAAGAGGAACCTCACGGGTAATCATTACATCTCAAACGATGATGTGAAGGCTACTATCAAGCCCATTCCTATATGACGAAATAAATGAACTTGTTACACGTTGGGAGAAATGTATTAGCATTAATAGTAGCTACATTAAAAAGTAATACATAATTATGAAGCTTGAGAATGGTACTTTAATATACTTTTTCTCCGAACTTGATAACTTTTCTTTTGCCCTATCCTAGCACATCTGAATTATTTTTCAGCCAACCTTCGTAGTAATTTATTAAGCAATTATTCGACGATATATTGACAAAAGTATGAACTTGAGCATAACGATGATTTAATATCGTCCACTTAATAATATCCGCTAAGAAATGAGTGCTCAATTTCAAAACTTTTTGCAAATACACAAAATCTTCTAAACATAATTTTTCATACAGCGCTTCGCTATTCTTTCGTGTAGTTTTAATAAAACGAGTATTATCAAAACATTTACAAATAAGAAATAGAAAAATCGGGTCGAAATGTCAATATTAACTTTCACAGTCTAACCCTCAATGGTCGGACTACAGATGATCGCATACGAAAAAGATTTCCGCGATAGACATTACGTCAAAGACTGATGTTTGCCGATCCTCTATTCACGTGCTGCTGATGACGAATCCGGTATTGAATTGGAAAGATAATCCGTGTCTTGATGTGTGACCGCGTGACGGCGAACGATTTAGTTTTTGTCGGAATCGACAAGCGGAATACGCTAGTTAGCTCTACGGGACCGTCGGATAGTTTGCGTTTTTGGGCCCAAGGTTATTCCGGTCCATTTGATGGCGTATATGAAGGCCAGATTGTAAAATGATGGCATCGATTTTCACATAAGTTATACAAGTTTTCTTATTTATTTTATCAATATTAGGTTCCTTAATTTTTTAACACAACGTGCTACTTGGAAAAGAAATTAATATTTAGATTGGCATACCACATATTTAAAATTTAATGATAGCATCCAAGATGAACGAAAAAGTAAATGTGAACAATTTAAGACTTAAAATAAAATTGCATATGTTGTCTTTGAAGATCACAACTAGATTGCTATATATATATATATATATATATATATATATATATATATATATATATTTATTTGTATTGTATTGGAAAATATTTATAATGTAATTTCTATTTAAAACTTGATATTAATGCTATTCAATAATGAAACGCGTGTTTCAGCATTTTCAGAAATTCAACCCATAAGAGGGTCAAAAAATGATAGTTAATTTTGTACCAGAAAAATATTTATATTGTAAATTTTACGTGAAACTTGGTATTGAATATATTTGACATTAATTTTGTACAAATTCATTATTCAAAATTAAATGAAACTACGTGATTTAGTATTATTTCTACTTTCTTTAAGTTCTTAACCATGATCTAGGTTTCGTTGTATTATAATATCTACAGGTGGGCTATTAGCAAATATTAACTCTTAGGAACTTCCAACAGCATATATGTGTTACACAAAACAATAGCGGAAGCCGGGTTTGTGCGGGTTTTCACTGCTTACGTTAGTGAGTTTATTGTAGGCGAGCAGTATAGTTTTTGTTATACTTTCATAAGATATACAACATAAGAGTATTTAGTAGGAGTAACAAATTAAATCGATATTATTCTATGAGGTTACACAATGCAAATGTTCGGGTGTTTGTAATAAAATTAAATGGATATTATTCTCAGTAATACGTTTGTACAATAGCAAGGATATCTGATAGTTAGAACAAGGTTATACCACTAATTATACATATCTCCCGTTTCATTTATTTTCTTTTTTTATTTCATTTTTTTATTTTTATTTTTTTATTTAGAAAGAATTAAAAAAATAGAATATGCTGAAGTGATTTAAAATGTACTGAAATATCAATGTCGTCTAACTATATTAGGTCTAGAACATATTGAGAAGGGGTGATTATATTATATTTAGTTGTTCCTTTAATATAATAATATTGGTGTCTGTATTATGTCTGTTTATTTCTAATGTTTCTAGGATATTAAGTTTATTGCCTTTTGTATTTATTTGTAATATAAAATAAAATTACACTGCTCCCCCACAATAAACTCACCAATATAAGCAGCAACAAAACCCGCACAACCACGGCTTCCGCTATTGTTTTGTGTAATATATAAATGGTGTTCCTAAGGATTAATATTTGCTAATAGCCCAGCTGAAGATGTCGTAATACAACGAAACCTAGGACGTAGTTTCAATTAATTGTCAAACTAGGTATTAATGCTCTACAAGTAATACAAGAGGTATTTCAGCTTTTTTTGAAATCCAATACCTAAGGGCACCTCCTTAAAAGAGTAACTAAGTTTTTATATGAAAAATATCTTAATTGTCGGTATACTGTGATATGTGGAATCGGTTTAGGATCTAATAAAGGTTTCCGTATATTTCAACAATATTTACGTTTAATGTTTATACATGAATGCTTACTCATGTACATGTAGCCAATGATTATACCTAAATATTAGACTCCGCCTTTGATTACGATTGTCAAGCAGTTATATGTCATTTAGACTCAATATTTTAATCTCATGTTTTAAATACAATCCTGTGCACTACTTTCGGCACGGCGCACCGCGCACAATGTGCGATACTGTCCGCCGAGTCCGCTCGAATATTAAAAAATTTTCAAGATATTAACATCACAACATCGATAGCCCAAACCGAAAAGTTTGAGGCTTTGCTCTTCAATAGCAAGCTGGCAAGGGAGCCCTCTGTGGTAATGGTTGGAGCTACACTCAAGCTAATTAATACAGCTACGAGGGCGGTTTGAAAAGTCAGTGACTTTAAATGCAACACTGCCATCAACCGCCATCTATTAATAGATTACCGTTAAATTTTGAGAAAGCTGCGTCATTTAGATTGTGTTTGACTGCCATTGAAAGCAAACGACCTCGTGAATTTTAAGAAAAATGGTAAAAAGTGAATTTCGTGTGCTGAATAAAACATTATTTATTACATAAAAAACCGTCACTGAAATAAAGGAAAGATTTCATAAATCAAGGAAAGGCTTGATAAATACTATGGAAACTCTGCAATTCAATAGTTAAGAAGTGGTTTACTGAATTCCGTTGTTGTGGTACCAGCACAAGTGACGGTGAAAGTTCAGGTCGCCCAAAAGAAGTCATCACGCCAGAAATCGTCGATAAAATTCATGGAATAGTATTGAATCATCCGACAATGAAAGTACGTGAGGTGACTGAGACTGTAGGCATCTCAACTGCGTGGATACATTACATTTTACATGAATATTAGGGCATGAAAAAACTATATGCAAGATGGGTGCCTCGATTGCTCACACTTGACTATAAGCGCAACCGTGTGACCACTTCAAAGGAGTGTTTGGCAATGTTGAGCCGTAATCCGAATGAGTTTTTGCACGGTTTTGTAACCGTGGATGAAACACAGAATCATTATAATACAACAGAAAGCAAAGAACAATAAAAACAGTGGGCTTCGCCAAGTCCACGTGTACCAAAGAAGGCCAAGGTCAGTCAATAAGGTCATGGCCACAGTTTTTTGGGGTGCACGCGGTGTCTTTCACATCTATTACCGTGAGAAGGGTAAAACGATCACCAGCGAATATTATTCAGAGCTTTTAGACATTCAATATTGATTTCAATCAAAAACGATTGCAGGCAAATGCACGGGTGCACAAATGTGTAGTCACGAGGGCAAAATTCCATAAATTGGACTACGAACTGTTACCCCATCCAGCATATTTTTCATATTTAGCCCTATGCGACTATTTTCTGTTCCCAAACCTAAAAAAATAAATGTTACACAGCTAAAAGGAGATTATGTTGAAAAATATTTGCTGCAAAAAAATATGTTTTATTCAAAAAGTCACTAACTTCTCAAACCGCCCTCGTACATACCTTCGTATATTGACCTATGCTCTACCAGTTTGACTTTGCGGTGAGTTGGGGTCTAGCAAGTTAGACCGGTTGTATGGAGACTTCAGCACTTGCCGCTTGTGGCGCTGATTAAAGCTTACAGAACTTGTTCAAAGGATGCTTTTCCAATTTTGGGGGGTATTCTGCCTGCTGATCTTGCGACGTGGAAAGCGCGATTATTTTATCTTGGTAGGAGCTAAAAGTTTTGTTGTAGGTCCATTACACTTCACTTTTGTAGATGTCCCTTAGTGATAGAAAAAGGCGTATTTTGGAGATCGTTTACGCTTACTGGCAGCCTAGGTGATCTTCCCCTGATTCAAATGAGGAAACAAACAAATAATTTTTTTTTCGATGCGTCCGAGCAATTATAAAAGAATTAGTTCTTTACGGATTATTACACTTCGCAGTTTTGAACGGAACATGACGCATTTCGTGCCAATTTGTATAGATTCGCTCTAAGAGACCGCACAGCGTATACCTGCGGTTACGAGGCGCAGGATGATGTTTTAATCTAGTGCGGTGAGCTCCATCACGCGTCTGGAGTTTTGTTAAAGAGTATGCGCCTTAACATTAGAATAGAATTCGATAAAGCTTTAGAACGTGGTATATTTCGTTACCGAGACTTATTTGAGGATGGACAGATATTTGAGTAATTCAGAGTGTTTGCTAAATGCGTTCTTGTGAAGATGGAGATTCTAAATGATTAATAGAGAGGGGACAGTCTTTAACTTAATTGGGTAGAAGCGCTGAGAATGTAGATACGGGACACTATTAGGGGATCCTCTTTTGTATGAGAAAGTCCACTATTTTGTATGAGATGGGATGTTACGGGTCGCAGAAAGGGCCCTGAGACAGCCCAGGTGGAATAGTGGGAATAGCACGAATAGGCACACACGTTAGGGTATAGGTCATTGTGAGTGATTGAATTTTTCGTTATTTTTTTTCAATGCTACTTTTAACAAGTATTTAGGTTGATATTCTGGCCTGATCAACTATTTTGGTTAATTTAAAACACTACATTATTCTGAGTTTAAAGGTGTATTCTCGTTTTGTCATTATTGAGTAAAATAATATAAATATAGATTAAAGCACCTACTTGCTTATGCCAATTCTTTGATTGGCGTTATTAAGGAAGGTTTATTGTTTTCATTTTGGTTTAAGTAGAAATTTCGTCTATTAAGTCCTTTTTGACATCACTTGATGCGACTTTTTTAAAAATTATTTATGTATAGGTACTTGCATGATGAAATATTTTGGTGACTTAGGCTAATTCCTTATCTTTTTATTGATGCAAATTCTGATTATATTATAAATATAAAAACAAAAAAAATTAAGAAGATGTATCGTGAGACACCTAACTGAAACGAAGTTCCTTTCGATATATATTATATATTAAGTAAAATAAATATTTCAATGTAATAAAATATTGTTAATCTTGAAATATAAAAAAAATAATAATGGCAATGAGGCGATCCGCAACATATTTTAATTAAAGAAAACTTGCATTATACATTAACACTATTTCTTAAATTAATTCTGATATCAGCTAGTACATGTATAAATTTTTGTCGCCCCAAGTAAAAGGATCACACTAAAATTTAAGTGTAAAATAAATCATGCACTTATTGTCATTTTAACATTGGTACTTACCTGACTTCAACAACACCACCATTCTCAATTCATATTGAATCACATTCACAATTCAATCTTTATTGATAAAAAAGATCATGTGTACTTTATTGGCATAACACATGATTATCTTTATTTAGCACTTAAATAACTAATGAAAACTAATTAATAAAATTACTGGAGGGTGATTATAAATAAGATTGTTAATACCTAAATTCCATCAAAAATTAAATTAAAAAAAAACTAAAATTTGAATTGGATTTGGCAGATGATAGGTCCACCATTTTATTTATCTGCGGGGTTTCCATTGTATGCTAATTATCTGCCAGACCGTTTGCAAATTATTAACTTTAGTATTTTCTCATACAGGGTAGTTAACAGTTTGATCTACCTATCTAAAATGAAAGAAATTAAATTAAATTTAAAATTAATTTTTGACATTAGGTTTAGTTAATTAAATTTTTTTTACATTTAATTATTTAATTTTGTTTAAGTAAATCAATAAAAAAATGGAATTAATTTTAAATATTTGTTTAATTAGTTTAAAAATTTAAATGATTATAATGAATCGTTAAATTTATTAAAGAATGGAATGTTTTGAAAATGTTGAAAATAGAGTTTAACTATTAATGTAAATAACTGAATATGCTGAAAATTTATTTTAGTTCCTTAATTTAAAATATTCGATAAATGATAAAGTAATGATTTATAATGCAAATAAATACATACAGAATTGGAAACGATCCAGCAGATGATTGGGTTTTAATAGAAAGCCAGCAGGAAAAAACATTGACATGAGCTTGTGCTTATACTGCAGTAAAAGTGTCGTTTTATACTGTAGCGAAAGTGGCATTCAGAATCTTAAACTTTTCTCGGGCTTGCAAGCTCTCATTCACCAAGCGTGTAACGTATCATAAGAAACCTCGTTCCAATAGTTTCAGATACTTGCACCGTAACACAAAGGAAAATTTCTTAAAATATATAGTGAGGGCGAGGACGAAAGATAAGTATGTACAATTGAGATGCAGCATCTTTACTGGTGTCAAGCAAACATTAGTGTAATTTTTCTAAAATATGTTATACGATGTGCAAAACTAAATAAAACATCTAAAAAACCTAAATAGGTTTCTCTTGCATGTGAGCAGTTTCAAGTCGTAATTCATATATTTAGAAAACCAAGTGATGCTCATCCTAGATATTTTAATGTGCCTACTGCAAACGAGATAGCGCCGGTGATGGTTAGTCAATAATTCCAACAACGAGATATCATCCTCCAAAGCCATAAGAATATACCACAACATATCAGCTAAATCCATCCATCTTACAACGCTCTACAATATCCATTATGATTTTGTCGTAGCGAAGATGGATAATCAATAGATATTCCTTATTTAGACCCTGAGAAATAATTGCTTCTGAAAAAGATAATTTTCACTACAAGCTTTTACCCTTACCGAATAATGGTTAAGCAAGAAAAATACAACTACCTGATGTACTATAGATCATTATTCAGTCAATATTTTATTACGCATATACAGTATATATTTTATTTCAGTTAAAATTTAAACTGAAGGCTAAACTACATAAGAAATAACGAGACGCAACTAAGAGCAGATATCTACATACATGTCAAGGATGCCGTTAGGAGATTTGTTGCCAATGCTACTCAGCTTGGCCAGATGATAGCGCTGCCATCATATTTTACAGGCAGCCTACATTACATACTTAACGTACTCATAGCGCTTTGAAATATGTCCACAACTATGACCGTCCTAATTTATTTATCATGTTTATCAGTAACCATAGATGAAACAAAATTACAGATTCATTGTTTCCTGATCCAAATTATCGTGATCGTCACAATAATATAGCCGAAATATTAAAGGTAAAGGTAATGTTGGACATGTTGACAAAAATATCTTTTTTGAAGCAGTACAATGGTTTGCGTTCTCTTTCAAGTGGCAAAAGCAGGGGATACCGCATATTCATAAGTCGTTGTGGCCCAAATGAACCACGACTATTTATACGATTAAAATGATTTCTTTTCCATGTTTTTCAATTATTTGTAATCCCAAACCATAATATCGAAGAAGTTCGACAGACAACAGTGACTTAAAAGTGAAAATTAAATCGTACACAACTGTTGGGTGATACCGTACGATTCATTACCTTTACATACTTTTAGTGCCCACATTAACATTGAGTATTGCATCTTTGTTAAATCGATTAATTTTGTAGAAATTTATTATTCTTAATTAAATTAAACTACGTGATATAGTATTATTTCTACTGTCTTGCTAATAGTCCACCTGCAAATGTTGTAATACAACGAAATCTAGGTCGCGGTAAATAAATTAAAGAAAGTAGAAATAATACTACATCACGTAGTTTCATTTAATTGTGAAGAAAGATAAGATAAAATTTCACAGAAGTGGGCATTACTCAAGCAATTGAGAGGTAATTTGGTAAATGTTGGCGTTCTCTATTCATGGGAAACATCCTACCGTCATCCATTTCTTGGACAACCTTAAAAACGGTCAGGATATTTATGTCGCATCCCAAACATAGCTGAAAAAGTCAATAACCCAAAGCAAATCACATTGCCAGCTTTTAATGATGTAAAATCGACTAATTTAAAAAAAATCTATTAAACTATGAAGACCCTTCCTACTGTGGGTAGAAAAACAAAAAGTTTGCTCGAAGAAAACAAGGTATGTATGTAAATGGTTGGCCAGTAATAAAAAAGGCCACATTCCGGGAAGGGTTTACACCGTTTATTCAATTAATATTGAGTTCTATCATTTACGGTGACTACTACATTAGATTCGAGGTCCAATATGTTTCTCTTAAGAACGTTACTGGTATCCACCATCCCACGTTCCAAACTGCATGAATGTTAAGCATTGGGATTCTACATTAAAAGAAGTCGTATTGTTTTATTCACCGTTTAAACTACGAGAGCTTTTCACGATAGTGTTAATATTCTGTCAATTCTCCGATCTACTAAGAGTCTGAAAAAATTAATCTATTTAAAGACAGCATACGGAAAATGGAAAAAAATCTACATTACAATGTAAAACACATGTCGGACGACTTACAAAATAAGAGTTTGGTCCACGTAGATTTGGGTTTGGAAGGCAGGTTTTACCAAAATATGATTAACTCAACCAAAAAAGCATGTAGATATCTTACAAAACATAGAATATCTTAGAGAGAAAAACTACGACACAAATGTATTCAGACAAGTTGGGTCCAACAGCATAATTTCTATAACCGGGCATCAGAATTCTACCTATCATAAGATACTAAATAGTATTGAATCAAGCTCAGTTTTCTTACTTTTCCTGGTTGCTTCTGGAGGCACTGGGGAGACTTTTTTCAATAAATTTACTTCTAACAAAAGTAAGAACCAATTGAGGCATTGCCCTGACTATGATGTCATCTGGCATTGCTGTTAAAAAATTGGAAGGTGGTAAAATAGCTCAGCCTATCTTTAAATACCCGCTCAATCTCGTCCGAGTTAAGACGCCACTATGCAGCATGTGGTGCAGACAAAAATTGACAGAAGTTAAAAAAAAACAATCGTCTACGCGAGTGAAGTCGTGAGCAAAAAGCTGGTATATTATAAACCACTGAAAAGTTACCAGAATGAGTATTTACGCATTCATCGTACTGTGAGAGAGAGTACAGATATATTTTATTTTGGTCACATTAATTTAAATTATACGCGAGAGACAGTTTTGCATTGATTTAAAATCAAATCAAATTATTTCTAATTAATAGTCCATTGTAAAAGAGTAGAACACAGTGTTACGTGATAATTTTATGCAAGAGAGTAAGGCTATTGGAAATCTCATTTAACTGGTAAACATATAAACAAATATAAAAACATTTCTGAAATTTTGTAAATTTAGTCTAGAGGCCATATGAGACGAACATATTTCATAATATTAAATACATTTGGGTCAAATTGAAAACTTACTTTTCTAAAGTTGGTTAAATATTCACTTTAAGTTAAATCAATCGTCTAAGCGAACGAGGCTGCGGGTAAAATTCTAGTAAACTATATAAAAGTAAAAACTTACAGAAAGTCATTCTGTCAATTTCAAATTGCAATGATGGATAAATTATCACATTTACGACACTGTGAGGGAGAGTACAGATACTCGTTTACCTTGCAAAGCTACAACAGGAATGGATAAATATGTAAGGTGAAGAGTGTAAGTGCGATAACAAAGGTACTACAATTAAATAGTTATATTTCCGTAGTTTTCAATCTCTGAAATGCTGGACTCCTTATTTTTTTTATGTATTATTTTTAACAGACATGTAAACATTAATAAGTTTATTGTACACCAATTTTGATAGGAAATATTTCAAATGTATTAATACCTATATTTCTAATAATAATTGGTAAAGAATTAATTATGCAAAGTTTTGAAAATTAATTGACCAATTTTTATTTTAATCAATTAGGAATCTGATCAATAAAATATACATAAAATATCTATTTGCATTTGTAGTACTCATAACGACTTTCATTCAAGCTATAAATGTAAATATAGAAGTAGTTATTTTATATCTGGTATATTCCATCTCGAAAAATATGTTATAATACGGTTATAAAACAACTAGACTGCAAACATACCGATCTACCGTATATAGTTGATACCATTATTCGAAAAAAAAATTTAAGTAAACTAGCGTTTTCCATTAGACAATGTTTTAAAAATTTTGGGCCTGCCATTATTCTAACAAATTACTATCACGGAAAAAATTAGCATTTTTATCGTAGAAAATATCTGCCTGCTATTAAACAACTTGATATATCTTTGCTTCCTGTGATGCAGGAATAACCTGCGTATATTGTACGCAAGTTATTTGATTTCATTCGATTCGATTTCTTTCTTTTGCACTCTCTACAGAGTTAATCTTTGTTGCAAAATTTATTCCTTCTTATTTCAATTAGAATTTATGTCAGGTTGTTATGCATTAGTGACCCTCTCTAGCGGCATCGAATGCATTAAACCTGCAATGACGTCTTGATTTACAAGCGCGTCACTAGTAAATTTTTCATCATATACATTTCCATTGGATAAAGATATTTTTTGATCCTTTAATCCTATTATTTATTCCGTTAAGCTCCTTTTAATATCAATCGACGAACAGTAACGATATCAAAACCGATGATGTGTTTTAATTAGTAAGTGGCGAAACGGCGAAATACATTTTTTGTTTTAAATTTTCCTTGTCCCCAGTTATTCACTTAAAAACTATACTTGCGTTTATAACAATGTCATTTAGACATATTATTATACAAATATTTCAACAAAACCAGGTAGGATATATTAAATCCGTCAATATCTTTCTTCGCTATAGCGTTCTGAAGTATAAAATTTGGCTCGAATTTGTTGATTTTAAAAATGTTTACGCCTAAAGTGAAAAACTTATACATTTTAAATATAAATACACTTGCTAGTGTATTTTTAATTGCTATAAGTACATAAAAGGATAACTTATGAATATAAAGCTTTTAATATGACTTTTCACCTGACTATGATAAAGCCAAAGGAACCGTTATAAATTTATTAGTCTGTCTTATGTATTATTATTTATATATTTTACAAATTATTGCTTATATATTTCACCGTAACAAAGAAACTAATAGATAAGTTTTTAGCAAGGGATTGGTTAAATAAATACTTTAAATAACGTGAGTAACACAGGTTATAACTATTTAATAATATAAGAAGGCTGCCATAAATTACGAGTTATAACGCGGCTGGCCAATGGCGTCGCGGCGCTTTATTTATTATGAAATTTTCAAAAGCAACCTATCGCGTATCTCTGGAATTTTACACATTTTTGATAACCCAAAAATTTAAATAAATCTTATGGTTGAAGTTACTAACACCTGATAACAAAAGTAGGAAACATATAATATGAGAATGGGATAGACAAATAAAAAAAAATTGTGAATTCCCTCTAAAGATAACCCGAATAATCGAAAATAAACTAGTTCCAGTTAATATTTAAATGTCACATCTTCTATATGATCTCGCAAATAAATAATCTTGACATTTTTTCCGAAATTTTTTTTCGATTCCCTTGGGTGATCCAAAGTTAACGTCATAAACGTGCAAGAAATTCTACAAAAAACACATTGAAATAACACTTAGAGCTCATTGGTACTGTGATTTTACAAGGTAATTACTTTATTAAAAAATCCTCATGCAGTTAAGCATTTATTGTTACTTGAAATTTAAACATCTGTTATCCCGTGTAGATGAATTTAATTGAATATTAATGTTAGAACAATAGCGTTGTATTCAACACTAATAGTGTTGTTTTCAATAATAATGAGACCACAGTACATAATACAATTCATCTTATGAATGGGAAAAAATTATTTTAAATTAATAACATGAAATTGACGTAATGGTAAATTTTCCTTCCAAAAAAATTAGACAGCAATAACCATTTTCCGTTTCCCGTGCCATGCGTATATATCATTGCCCGTTCATTACCCGTGATGGAAACTGCTAGTTTTATTATTTTTCCAATCATTTCACATCATTTTGCAATTCGCGCACCATGCTGTTTTACCTTTTGTATAATTTTAGACTGTTTAACGTTAATTCAAAGTCAAATTGTAAAACAAATTATCCATTTTTTTCAGAGTATTATATTTTTGCATATCATGAAATTATTTTATAATTAATATCTTCCTTGTGTGAAATGTAACTATATTTCACAAAAAGCGAAAAACAACGTGAATCTATAACATTTGGATTAATTCAATCCAATCTTAGATTCAGACTTTCTTGTTTTAAAAATTTGTTGACAAAAAAAGTAAAAATTGATTTAAGTCATAATGATATAAATATTCTATTTCTGTGTGAAATATCACATTTTTCAAATAATTATATTTGTCGATAGTTTCATAAACAAACACCGCCATCATAAAGCAAAAATGAATAATTATCATAAGCGATATTTAAAATTGAAAATGATTTTATTTAAGAACAGAATTCGGCGTTTTACGAGTTATACCATTTATTGATAGCCAGGAATTGTTAGAAAAGCGAAAAAGCTAGAGTGGAAAGAAGAGAGCAGATTTAAATCATTTTCCGCCTTAAATTTCATTCGCTTCTAGCTAAAAATGTATGAGGAAACTTAAATGCGGGCGTTTGACTAAATTAGGTAATCAACAATTCCACTTATATATTACGCACAATCAAACTACTAAAAATGTCGCGCTGAAGTTTTACGAAGTGATGTTTATTACCTAGGTTAGTAAGTTACATTGAATAATTTATGGAAGTTCTTTTCAATTCTCCGTTAGAGCACGACTTAAAATATTGATAAACTTTTGCTGTATACTTAAATAAACTTTAATAGAGTTTATTTATATATTTTATTAAATTTTACGGTTTTCATTCATTAGTAATTATTTAGCCAAGTTGAATGTTTTTGGGAAATTTGTTGAAAAAGTTTAAATTGGATTTTTTAGGCAAAATGTTTAAAGAATATTTGGAATCAATAAAAAAGAGAAATAATACTTTAATTTTCTCATTGTACGAGGATCAAAAATTCTTTTCTAATGTGTAAATATATTATTTGTTAATGCAACTACATACGTAACCAAGTACATGTATATTTCTCAAAATGTAAACACAAAAGTTTTAATAAAATACATAACTTTGCATCAAGATTAAATCAGTTAATTTTAGTATAAGACTTAACGTGTTCTTCGGCTAGTCTTTCGATATTTTTTACAATGAGTCTTTCAAGATGCTATCGTTGGTCAAAAGCAAATAATGGTCCCGCTTAAGATATTACAATCAGTATTTCGTGGCCAGTGTGCATAATTGCGATTCTCTAATTAAATAAAAATAGGAAGTAGACATTTTAATGAGATACAGGCAAAATAATAAGATCACATTTACAGAAAGAACATTATTTCATGCTTAATAATTTTAATAAGTATTTTGAAGAGTTTCATGAGCCTTTCGTAAGCACCGATATATTGGTGGATACTTTATTTAAATGATTGAATTGTGCCGAAAAAACACGAAAATAGAGATGAATCAAGCAGTAATATTAAAATATTCGTTTTAATATAAGAGTTGTGGAGTCGTGAAAAAATGGGAAATTAGTGAGAGCAAGAGAGAATAGGTAGACAGAATATGGATGCATTCCCATATGAGACGAATATAAATAAATTTGTAATGAGAGAAGAAATTTTACGATGAATAAAAAATAAGAAAAGTATATGACACACAAATGCAGGGTAGGAAAACATCCTAAAAAATTACGCAAACATTCCAAATAACATGATTGTAGAAAATGTGTATATTACAGGTATGAAAAACTATAATTGCAATATCGTATCGCAATGCTAGTTCTCAAACCTAGATGATTAAAAACATAACTGGAATTATAAAAATAGGAAAAAAGCAACACAAAATATAAAGTAACTACTATTAACAGGACGGCAGATAAAATGTTGAAGTATTATTTCAATTCAAATTACCATTAGCACAGGCCTATTATTTTTTCATACACTTTTACATAAAGCATAATTTGGATAGTAAACAGAATACATATCCAAAAAAATGCAATTGTTATGGTCATTATATTTTGTGTGTACACATCGCAATACTTGCATTAAAATAATTAATTATGTCCTTCACACTACAATGAAAACTAGGCAGCAAGTGTTGCGAGACTGGAATGATGTATTCAGTCAGGATATTAAGTATAATTAGTATCATGTATAAACAGCCGATAGTCAGAGAGAAGAGAGAAAAGCTTTCTTTCCATTTCCATTTCAACAATAAACAGATGGCGCACTTTAGAATAATTTTCTTTTATTATAACAAATCCGAATTGGTATCGTGTCACTAAATAAAATGATTTTATTTCTACTAATACCTACTGCATACGCGGCGATTGAGACGGGTGTGAATTGATACGGACGGAAGTACAATAACCACCGCTGTGGTCACATTTTTACAATGTTTGTAATGGGCTCCAAAAATTAATTTTTGATATTGTGTGTATAAATAAAACTTTATAAATAAATATTGTATATAAGTAATGAAATATCGATTAAAATAATAAGATTTTTAAATGTATTGTTTTCAGTATGTGTCAATAACACCCAATTTTTAAAATTTTTTTTCTGACGGAAAAATTAACAATTTTATTCTCCTATTTTGAACATAGGCATCTTTTATCACCGTGATCGCATAATTCATAAATGTCAGGGCTGATTATTTCAAAATAATTCAGTTTATAAATCAATATATCTTGTTTTAATAGAATATGATCAATTTCGTAAATAAATAGTAAATAAAACGAAATATTAACTTAAATATATTAGTTGAGCTACTCATTAAATAAATATATTGTTTGAGAATAAAAGAATAAGTATCAGATACTATACAAAACAAAGAAAACCTGTGCCCTGCTGAACTAGAAAGCTTTCAGTTTTCAAGTCAATGCGTAAGAGTCTAATAACGGTGTATGTCAAATTTGAAAGAAATTTCCTGCTCTTAACTAATCTTTGAAAAAAAATAAATAATACTTATTTATAAAGTTTTATTTGCTTATGAAGAAAGAACTAATATTTAACGTAAATATATTTAAGACTTACGTAAACACTTATTTTCTCTATCATATAATTAGGTATGAATAAAAAATTACCACTTTTGTCGTGTTAAATAAAAAATGATCTCTTCCCAGTTAAGATTTTTGAACAGATTTTTCCTATCATACATGGAGCACTCTTTTATCTTTTACAAATTAATTTTCTCTTCAAACAGAGCGTAAATTGCAAAACAAACAGAAAAAAATGTCAATATTGATCTTCACGGGAAAGCTGCTAATGGATATATAAAATGATCAGAAAAAAGAAATTTATAACATGTATTACGCCAGAGTGACAAGCGTTTTACGCTGAACTATTTATTTATTTAACTGCTTTAATGTATAGAATTGATACATATGGCGGACTTATGGCTAGGAAAGCAATCTCTTGCAGCTAATCAGAACACAAGTCTAGTCCGGTTCGATGAGCGGCCGGGAATCGAAGCTGGGTCCCCGCGATGCGCCGAGCCCTCAAAAGCTGTACGCTTTCTGATCAACACAACACACCACGGTGAGAATATTATTATGGATTAATGATGGCGAATTTGATTTTAAATTTATTTCGAGTGTTGATGTAGGGGTATCTTATTTTTTCGAACTCTTGTAGAGGAATGAGTTTTCCCTTTCCACGTATCAATACGTTAATTTCTAAAAGATGACCAAAATCTTTCTGGAGTCTTGCTACCAGGTTTAGGAGAATTTCCTAAACTTATGACTTCTTTTAGAAGTTGTAGGAAAAAATATCATTTTGATCGAAGAAAAAGAAAGTGGATACAGAATTCACTAGGATTACATTTTTGTTTAATTACCAACCGAAAATATTTTTAAAAATTAAACATTTTACCACATTGTTTTAAAAATATATAATTTACATTTAAAAATGTAAATAAATTTTAGTACGCATGTACATATAAATATGAAAAACCTGATCGTTTTATTAATTTCAATACGTATTTGTTTTTAATAATATTGTATATATTCTGTTTCATAATAATTGACTTGTTTGAAATCTTTGAATATACCTTAAAGGTCGGTTGAGTGATTTAGCTAAGTTCTATATAGTCTGAATGGACACACATATTCTGAGTGGATAAACTTGTACCCATCCGCCATTGTACTATAAAGAGGGATTCTTTTTTTTTAAGATGAATCAATGGAGTTGTTAGGGATATACTCAATAAGTAACCTCTTCATGCTGATGACTTAGATATACATGCTATACTGGTATATATTCTGAAACAAATATAATTGATAATTATAAACATAATTGGTATTATAAAAATAAGAAACACTCATTTCAATCGGTCAATGGGCTCACTAAATGAGTTTTCTAATTAAATTAGAAAACTCATTTGGCTATTAGGTGTAATCAAAATCTGCTGTTTAAGATTATTTATTAGTTTCTAAAATTAATTATGAACAAAATTTACCATGCGCAATAAGCACCTGTATTATTAATTGTAACAGATAAACACTTGACTAAAAATAGTTTTCGACCATACTTTTAGCAGGTTAGTTTAAAAATATAAAATCGGTAGTTATACAATACACCCACAAATGCATCTTTCAAATTTTATACATGTATATTGAAATTTAAATTCATCTATCTAATGCTATTATTATTGTCTTAGCTTGATTGTGTCCTATTTACTTTGGTTGACCAAAAATAACTGCTCTTACAGAAATAAATCCACCAAATATACATTATTTATCTGTTCATTGATGCCTGGATTAATAAATAAAATTACTGAATCCATATCATTTTATTTTTTAAGAGGAAAGAAAAATGAAAGAAATATTTTAGGGGAATACGCAAGCGTATGCTTAACGCAGGGCATCCTGAGAGTCCCGTGTTCGATCGATTCCGGCCATTCATAGAGCGAGGCTGGAGTTGTGTTTAAAATAAACTCGCGTAGCAAAATATCACAGGCAAGAGACGAACAGTAGCGTCACTGGTACGAAACTCTCCGCACTGCGTTCGTCAACCGCTCTCTCCAGCGTGGCTATTATGGATATTACCTTCAATGTAAGGTTTATTTGAAAAGTATATCCAGTAGTGGGCTGAGATAGGCTGTTGATTATTTTTTTATTTTTCTAATGCAAAGAAGTAATGCTACTATTAAAAATTATGACAAAGTAAATCAGCGTGAAATATATTTGTAAGTTATAATTAACCTAAGAAAAGTAGGAATAAAATTAAATCTAACGAGATCGAGAATCGATCATATCATTTCTTTGTCAATTTTATCTTCTTCTGACTAAAGAGAAACAGTGGTGACAAACAAGTGATCATTTTAATTAATAATGCCATTTTTTTCTTCTTTCAAATGTGTTACATATCCTAGTTATTGCAATACTGTGGTAAGGAGTACAGAGCAATTCAAAACATGAGCTCTTACTTTGCATTGACAACAGTCAAATAGGTGGCGACAATAAAATATATCGGCGGTATGTAGCAGTTATTGTACTAAATCAATATACTTCACATGTTTAAGTACGTGTATGTATGCTGTTACTGCAGACGAAATCTATTATTGTAGTCGTGAATAAAAAATTTATGAAATCCTGAATCGTTGATATGCTCATCCATATATTATTTTCCTTACCTCATTTGACATATATCAAAGATTAAGTTACTCAGTTCTTCGACAGCTAACCTAAAAAAATTAATTAAAATTTTGTTGTTTTATATTATTTTTAAATTCTCTATCCACTTTTACCCAAGAAAGTCAGAGGTTTAATAAACGAGGCAAAGTTAAAAAGGGGATAAATTATTTTTCCTCACTTCAATATATTTTTGGAAATTTTTAATTGTTAGTATCGATTATACAGATATCGTGAGTTCTAATCGTAAGTAACTTCATTTATTGGCACTTTGCATGATGGCTGCTGTGAGGTTGGGCAACGAACGAAACCTTAGATCATTTTTGGTACTCCTCACACACATACGAGTCTGTTTTGTGTGACGCATATCTACTGAATTTTTCTAAATACATCCGCTACGTTTAAAACATAGTGTTATAACACATTATCATGTGTTTTATTTACACCTCAAGAGACCTAATATCTGAAGCGGATAATAATAGGTTTACAATAGGAAAAATCTACCTGTATTCTGTATCTAATAATAAGCTAAAAATAACATACGGGACATATAAGTTATAATTTTCATAAAATCAGTAAGATCGCCTAAAAATTGTACAAATTTTACTTTTTATTAAGAATAAAACTGATATTGGTATCGACGTGGATATATTAGGGAAATTTTCATTCCGCCAATATATTCGGTTAGGCGATATTCATTTACCGATCTCCAATTTATTCCGAATTTTTCACTCTAAAAATATTAAGCAAATAGGGTAGAGTTTTTCTACATGCGGGAAATTCCAGCGCTTCGTGTCACAGCTCTCACGCACTAATGACTCTCGTTATAGCTCATACTATACATCTTTTTTGCTAAACAATATTTTATTTAATTTAGTCTCTTTATTGATATGGAATATATTTGGCGTTAATTTTGTAGGAATTCATTATTCACAATTAAATGAAACTACGTGATGTAGTATTATTTCTACTTTCTTAAAGAAAGTAGAAATAATACTACATCACGTAGTTTCATTTAACTCTTTATTGACGGTATAACGGAAAGTCTCGTATATTTCGTTGAGATTTTCTTATAAATTCTTGTGTCAGATTGGCTTGTGCATTTATAATTAAATCAACGTAATTAAATAATTAATCCTGTCAACCTTAAATCACAGAAGTTCTATATCGAATCATTTTGAAATATATTTATACAATGACTTGAAAGCAAAATGTTTGTATTTTAACGAAAACATATCTTGGGGTATCAATTCGAAAAAAACCACACGTCGAACTTACGAATACAAATGACGAGGGATTATGAAAGTATCGGAAACATATCAGTGAAACCTACCAAAAATGCTAGACATGACAATAGCGGTCCACCGTCTGACCGTAGGTAATTCTGACAAATTGCAGAAAAATCAATGTATAAGCACGACGACCTGCGTATCAAAGATATAACTCGAATAATTACTAAACAGATGTACATTGATAAAGAGCCATAGGTTATCAACGATGATTGGATAATCTTTATCTTAATTTTAAATTAGTTTCACGACCACATATTTCTGAATATTAAGTCAGATATTTATAAACACGCAAAAAATCAATTAAGGAGTTGTTAAAAGAGTTGCCTCATATTTTATAACTACTGACTATGGATAAGCAATTAATTACCTGAACAAAACCACTTCCTTATTATAACGGCTCAAGGAGTAATTTCGAGGATTGAATATATAATTTGATAAACAAATTTTGACATTCGAAGGTACCAATCTCTCTGGTTTCAATGTAGCATTCAATCTCCAGAAGGATTTCAATAATAGAGTCTAAAAGGTGAAACTGCAGACAACGCTGCAAAAATAAGAGCCGTCATTAAAGATATGCCAATGTAGTACCGATCAAATTGTGGATTACTCATCAGAAATGTTTAATAAAGCTGAACTTTTTAATCGCTGAATAAAGTAAATAATCTTGTCACTAAATTAAGGTATAATATTCGACGTCTCAATCGTTCCACAAGAAAAGGAAAATTTAGAAAAAATTGAAAATACATATAATATTCCCAGGCGTAAAATTATGGTCAGTGCAACTCAACATTGTAAGCATTGAAGTGACTACTAGAGCGGCGTGTTTCGGTACATATTTCTTTGTCTGTATAGAATATCAAATAGAAACAGACAAAATAATAATAATAGATGGCGTAGTTAATATGTTTTAAAAATGCTACATTTTTGAAATCAAAATCTTTCAAAAGTAAGTTTTTGTTACAGCGTCAGATACGTATCAGATATTTTCAGTGTATGTGCTTTCAAATATGTATCAATGTACTCGGTTCATGGAAATGTTCTTACCCGTCCGTTTTATGAAAATATTTTTATAGAAGCAATGAGTCTACAATAGGTAGAAAAATCATATGGAATATTTTTAGAAAAGGTAATTATTATTTTACAATAGTTTTCCTTGTCCATGGTTAAACATATTTTTTAAGATTCCAAATTTGATTCATAAAATTAATAAACATAAGTCAGGAACGTGAGTAAATGAATGCAGAGACATTCACCAAATATGTATAGAGTTTAGGTAACAAATGAGATTTTTTTAAAAAAGCAGATAGTGAAAGTTTAGATATTCGTTCCTTTTTGATAGTTTAAATATGAGCGATCATCTGAATGGAATGAACTTTATTGCTCTTGTCCGGTACTTGCTTGAAAAGAATTTACGTAATTTGCAATATATATCTTATTTACATTAATAATATCCACGATATTCTCCTTTTGCGAAGGTTCAAAAATTAATTCTATTTATTACAGCTTTTCTTACCCAGCGCATGGTAACATATTACGAATAAACTTATTCTAACTCAGGGCACATACATGGCTACCTATTAACAGCTAGCGTAATATTTTGTTTACGGTCCTTTAGCTGTCTAACCTTTTCTTAATATTCGGCAATTTTTTACATAGGCTGACCGCATCGGGATGAGTGCAAATAGAAACGAAGCAACTGAGTAATGTTTTAAGGATAGAAAAGCACATATATTAATGTCAATAAAAATCTGCAGAAAACCAAAGGTAGGCTAGGTGTAACAAAATGAACTAAAATAGAAAATAAAATTATATTTTACCTTAATATAAAAACTAAGCCTAAATAAATACTTGGTGATCCATTTTTGATGATAAATTGGTTTTATTGACGACAACATATTTTGTAACAACGATATGAACGAGTTTTATTTTTGTTTATATTAAAACTGTTGTCGATTTGGTCGAGTTTTTCTAAAAATAAGTTTTTAACATTAATTTCAATTAATTTAAATATTGTGTGAATCTGAAAAGAGTACTAGAATTTTTAACAAATATACGTCGTTATTTTAGAAATAACATTTTAAAGTAACAAGGAAAAAAACTGTTAATTCATTAAGAATAATAGTTTTTAATAATGTTTCGTAATATCTTTATTTATGATTTAATTTATTTTATTTAAAATCAAGTATTTCGAATTTTCTAATCTGTCTTCATAACCTATGTTGCCTGGGTAGAACAAAGGCTGTCTACGGTGCTTCACCATATTAATCGATTCTATATATCACGAAATGCTTTACACTAGGTCTTGCTGAAGCCTTTCTGTTCCACCAGCATAATTTAATGCCAAGTATATCTCGGACAGCCATGTACCACCTCCAAACCTGTCGATTCAAAACCTGTTTTGAGATTTGAATAGGTTCAATTCTGAGCTCATCGCCAATCCATTTTCATTTGGGACATTTTATTTGGTGTTCAATTGGAATTTCCTCGCATCATTTTAGCAAACCTCCAATAAATATTTTCTCCAGCCAAGTTAATCGGATATTTTTTATATAGTGGCAAAAATGTTAAGTGGAATCATTTGAGTTTTGATATTCCGTGTCAGTTTTAACAGAGCGGAGTTGTGAGAATATCGCCATAGCGATTTTCCTCACAAGTCTTACAAGAAACAATTATTACCTTTGCATATATATATATATATATATATATATATATATATACATATATATATATACATATATATATATATATATATATATATATATATATATATATATATATATATATATATATATATATGACCATATTTTCCATATTTTCTGAGACTGAAGATGCAGTGGAAGCATAAATGTTGAAGACGATATCACTTATTTAAGCGATCTTCAGATATATTCAGATCGCAAATCAATTAAAATCTCCGTTGGAAACCTCAGACTAACATTGTTAATCCCAGCTATTATCTACTATAAGGCTACACAAAACATTCAGTAGCCATAAATCAAGGTGTGTAACATGTGCTAGAAATCACAACACTAAACTACTCAAGAAAAACCTAATACCTATTAAACTTTTACTATGCAGGGAAAACCTTGTTATACATATTGTATAGTAAGTAAATACTTTCTGTTTCTACTTGAAGTTTTCTTGTGTTAAGGGTGTAAAAATCTATTAAAATCGTTTTTGTGTAAGAATCTAATAAAATCGTTTTGATAGAATCTCATAGAAGTAAAATTTATCACAATTTGAATGTAATATTAATAGTACCAAAAGATACCATTAAATAAATAGATTTAAACACCAATGAAGAGAACTCTATGAATACGTGGAAGCAATAACTTTAAATATAGTATTACCTGGAGAACTGAGATATAGGTTTTAAATAACATTAAGTCTACCACATTTACACATTTATCGAATGACCAAATGTGGTAGATTTAATGTCATTAAAGGAGTATAAAGAATCAGCAAGACTTCCATATAATATAATTGTCAGAACTTTCAACAGCTGGCTTAAAACTAAGTGTGTGCACCTGTGGCCCAATATTTCACAGCGTTTATGTTATAATTCAATGCAAATTTTCTTATACCCTAAAAATAAGCTCTTTATACCCTAAAAATAAGCTCAAATAAAAATAAAAAGAAATTGACTGTTATTTACTTAAAAGTTAGTGTTGAAGTGATAATACCAACTTTTAATACTTATATTCTAATGGACTTGCAGATATTTGCTTATGAAATCAGAATTAAGCGTCAGATACATAACATATGGTAGAATAGTTCTGCGATTGCAGGTTAATTCTTTATTATATTACCATATTGAATTGTTAATCCGTTTGTTGTATTATTTATTGATAGTTGATTTGGTTTTTATTCGAATTGGTGAAATTTAATTGAACGTTTTACATTACTCAGCAGAATTAACTATCGCTGAAAGTTTTGAAAAAAATTTAGTCACGTTTAAGCATTTGTAACTGTAACTTTATATTTTTACACGTATTCATTTCACGTTTTCTTGTCAAATATCATCGGCATTAGCATTAGGAAAAATTTGCACGGTTTTATGTTGTGCGGTTACATTTGCGCTTCAAAAATGTTTTTTTTTAAACAACAACTTTCTAATTTCAATAATTTAATATTTAAAAATAAAATGGTGACCAATTATAAACTAATCGATTGGCAGATATCTTGTTTTTCAACATTTTAACATAACTACGGTATGTCTATCATTTTTCACGCAGCAAACTTACCCCTACACAGACTTAAACCTCTAGACAGACTTAACCCTATGAAACACTTAAAAAAACAGCCATTTTCAATTATAAATGGGGGTTCTTTTAATTTAAAATATCCCTACGTATTTTATTAATTAAATAGTTCTCAAAACTTGATATCGCGACTTAATTTTGAAATTAACTTGGTGATTAGTAAATAAGGAAATGAAAACTAATGCGTGATAAATTCTTGAACGGGATATTTTTTTATTTTTAGTTCAGGCAGTGTTTTCATCAAATAGGAACTGAAAAAATTTGCCACAAGTCTGTCTTAAACAAAATGTCGAGAAATTAACAAGCAGGTTAAATTTTCTTTAAATATTACCAGCATCATAAAAAAACAACACGATCAATCACTTTGGCGGTTTTGAGTTAAAATTATATTCTCCTTACTCATATATTTTTATATTAGGTAATATAATCAGTGGTTTTGTAAGTGATATTCAATAATTCAAATAGACATAAAAATATTTGAAAATATAGCATTTTTATGATGTTTTGAAAATTTGTCACGCAAAAAAATCAGAAAAAGTGAGTTATATTTTCGTGTAAAGTCTATTTGATGGTGTAGACTTTTGAAGCTTAAGTTAAGAAGACTCATTAAATTATGTGAAAAATTAATATTTATTGCTTAATGATAGTATGATTAAAATTGAGTGTTGAGATATGACGAAGAATTTAACCAATTCTTGTCTTTAAAATACACTTTATAAAATAATAGAACGTCCGTAAAATATTACAATTAATATTGTTTTAAATACGTGAAACAAAAAAAAGTAAATATATAATTTTAGTATTTCTCTTGAATTTAGATCTATAAATTTAAATGGCGTAAAAAATATTACAGATTCAAGATAAATTACTGATATTTATATCCTGTATCTATGTATATAAAAACAAAATATTTCTAATATTTGTACCTATGGATTGAATTATTATAGATTAATGGTTTAGGTTCATACTGAAAGTTTTATAGAATCAATATTTATTAACAGGAATTTTCAAAAATCCAATTTCGAGAACTACGAAAATTAAAATTTCAAAAAACTTATTTTGTACTTTTATTGATGGTTAGTTTAAATTCAAGATTCCATGCAGAATACATATTATCGCACCACATCTATAATGTGCTGTTGTTATTCTATAACCTTATAAACTTATTAGTAACGTTGAGAGAATAACAATTTTGACATAATATTAATGAAAATGATTAGCTGATATTGATTTGTCTTTCGAGCCTTTTGACATTTTACTAGATATTGCTCTAAAATAAAAAAAAATGCATGTCCTTACTCAAAACCAATAGGAAACTTATTCTTCTTCTTTATGTAATCTGTCCTATATTTGAAACGTAACAGAGCTTGGTTGCAAGTTAATTGTGCAACACTGAATACAGTTACTCTAACATTTCTAATCTTATTTCAATGGCAGGCCCGTATATGTGTAATAAAGTATATGGAATTTTGTGTTATAAAACTGAATATATTCAGAGTATTTAGTTAAACACAGCACCTATCGTGTACTCACCCTATTAATACACTGATTATAATACCTAATCTCAAAAAAACATCTAGCAAATTTCTGTGACAAGTGAAATATGTAAATGAGTGGCATGTTGAAAAGTAACAGTGAAAAAGTGATTGTGACAGCCAAATTTAATTGTACGTCTATTGCATATTCAGATTACACAGAAATTTTGAGGGGGTGGCAACGTGGGCTAATGAAATGACATTTTTGTAGTAAACAATGTAGGTGAAGTAGGTTAAGTTATATTTTCACATAAAAAGTCCTAAAAGGTAAGCAGAAACAAACACTTTGGTAAGATAATTTTGATTAAAAATAATAAGATAAACTAGATATGACAAAATGAACAAAGTCAGAGAAAAAATATATATGAATAAATTTTATAGGTCTACAAAGAGAACTTTTGATAAAGTCAACCATATATGTTCCAATATCTTGACCTATAGAAAGGTACAATGATGGCTTTGTTTGATTGTACAATATTCTAAACTTGACAATAATTTGTGTACGGGTTTTGTTATAATAATATATAAGTATCACTATATTATCAAAATAAAATTACAAACCGCAAAGTACAACATCGAGTTTATCATAAAATTGGCAGGAGAATTAATAGCTTATCATATGCAAAAAAATTTGGATAGCTTACTTTTTAAGACGCGGTAAATGCAGTCCCTTATGCTCGTAAGAAAATACGTTTTAACTTGTTTTTTCTAAAAAAGTTATAATTTTAACTTATATGTCTCTGACAAATGAATATGACCAAAAGAGTTGATAATGCATGTTTCTTTTGAGAAATTTGAATGTTGTATGAAATTGTAATGGCTCATAATTTTTAGGACTACATTATAAAAAAATAATGAAAAAAAGACAAACAGAGTCTAATGTAAACATGACAATTTAAGATATACCAAATAATAAGCTAACAAACATAATATCTTCCCTAAAAATTGATTGGGATGTAATGTCTTGTAATGATTTTAAATTATTGCATTGGAATGTCTTGTAATAACCATTTTAAATTAAATTATAGTAATACGAGTTCTTCGTAGTTCCTTAGGGTATAGAGTTTTATTTTTTATCAACAAACCTCCATTTCCATCTACATTTAATGGGATGAACTTTGAAAATCTGTACATTATTTTAATTGGAATGCAAGAAACATGTACAAATATTCTTAAGAAAATAAGTTTTCAAACGTAATTAGTGCATGAATAAGGTGCCTATTTTTCAATATCAATTGTTCCAGAAGAAAAGAGGAATGATGGGTGGTTTGGCGCTAGCTTCTTAGGAATTCCCGCATAACAAATTTCTTTACGAAGTAACCTTCACATCTGAATTTATATAAAATTAAAATATATAATTTATATTCGATAATATTAAACCAGGTAAGATATGTATTGCCTGGATATTTTTTTATATAACTAGATATGATTTAATAACAAAATAGATAGAAGCTTAATTTTTTTTCAAAAATTTTCTGTGCCGTCAAATTAATTTTATTCATATTCTTCTGATTGAGTGTTTATTAAAGTGCCTAGAAGATTTAGTCAGTTTTATTTAAATCTATTATTATACTACTGTCAAATTATAATTTTTACCTGAATCAACGGCCAATATTTTCCTAAGGTGGATAAGTAACCTGAGCATACAAATATTTTAATTAAATCTAGGCTAATCAACTTAAAACGTTAGTAACGTAAGGACTCATTTCTAATACAGGTGCGCACCTAGTCAAACCTTTAACACGTAAACCCAAATAATGATAAAAAATAACGTTGTTCAAATCGTTTATTATATTAATAAAAAATAAATATACTAATAACAAGACATGGTAAATAGATAAATAATAATAACAAACTTTCAAAACGTCGTTTTTGTTTTAAGGATAAAACAATAACTTTTATTTTATTTAAAGTATCTGTGACCTTGAGTTAAATGTCACATATAGAGACAGGATATAAGTATAAAATTAAAATTGATCCGCTGAATGATGTCGTCCTCTCTTACTCGTGATACAAAACACTGCCCGCAGGGTGAGGGGGAGGGGGAGGGGGAGGGGAAGGGGAAGGGGAAGGGGAAGGGGAAGGGGAAGGGGAAGGGGAAGGGGAAGGGGAAGGGGAAGGGGAAGGGGAAGGGGAAGGGGAAGGGGAAGGGGAAGGGGAAGGGGAAGGGGAAGGGGAAGGGGAAGGGGAAGGGGAAGGGGAAGGGGAAGGGGAAGGGGAAGGGGAAGGGGAAGGGGAAGGGGAAGGGGAAGGGGAAGGGGAAGGGGAAGGGGAAGGGGAAGGGGAAGGGGAAGGGGAAGGGGAAGGGGAAGGGGAAGGGGAAGGGGAAGGGGAAGGGGAAGGGGAAGGGGAAGGCATATATATACAATATATAGAATTATCTTATATATATATATATATATATATATAAGATAATTCTCTTCAAACAAAGCCTGTATTAAAAATTACACTTTTAACATTTTAGGGTGGGCTTGATTGTTTTTCTGTAAGAGCTTGTTAAAATTACGTAATTTTTAGACCAAAGACATTCAAAAATATAATAAAGTTCTTGAAAATACAGAAGCTAATTTAATATGTTTCTCTCTTTTCTTTACAGGGAGGTGTTAAACTAATCCGGAGTCATGGGCTGATAAGCATTAATTTTTATATAAAATTGGTTATTTTTCTCGTTTTATTGTTAAATTAATCATTGAAAAGAAGATCGTGAAACAACTAAGTAGAAACTTTATTAATTTTGAAGATAGATGAAAAGAAAAATCAATAAATGAATTCAATATTTTTGTCGGAATATTTAATCAAATTAACCGCTTACTGTTGCGTCCAGCGGCGGTTGTATGGATAGTTACCCGTTAAATAGAAAATAATTTTTCAGTTTTTTCTCATTTTAATAAACGTTTTATTAAATTTCAACGACGTAAACATTTTTAGTACTTCCATACATTAGTTTAAATTATTTATTGTTTAATTTTTGTTTTGGTATGTTTAATAGAATGTAGAATATTAAAGAAAAAATTTCACCACATAAACGCTATATGGTCAAAAACAAAACAATATTACTCAATTCCTCTGTGGTATATTCAGTTAACTTTACTGTTAAATCACATCCTCTTAATGAACTAAATAAAAACAATTCCTGGTGTCACGATTGATATTAGGCAACATCCAAGGTCAACCCGAATCTCGATTGCAATTTTGTTTTACTGGCGAATGTACAGTGCTCAGTTGTTTCGAGAACTAGTTCATCTCATAAAGATCAATAAGGACATGAAAATGATTACGTTTTTTACTTATCTGAGAAGGTTTTTTTTATTTTTTTTCTCTTGGGAACGGTACTTTTTTCGTTCCACTCATTTTTTCTTCATTTGGATAAATCGTTTATCCCGTAAAATTTAATATTTAAGAAAAAAAGTCAAGTTCAGTTAATAAAATATTTCACTTAATTTTTTTCTTTTAAAATTCATAAATACGCCTAATTGTACATTTTTAAAAAATTGTCATAACATATATTCGATATCCGGGAATAACAAACATTGAGACAATTATTTGTCTTAATGTTGAAAATAATGCATTTGACCAATCAAAAAATTACATTATTATTGCTAAATATATATACATATATATATTTAGCAATAATAATTGCGAATAAATGCAATAATTAAAAGTTGACTAATAATAATTTTCATTAGTCAACTTTTAATTATTGCATTAAGCAAATAATGATACGGACTGATTTAATAAAAAAATTAATACTGGCGAACGCAATATTTAAAAATTTGTATTTGCTCAATAAAACATATCGTAAAATTATCGTTCTTTTTAGTATTTGAGTTTGCTACCTGCTTTGCATTTACCAACAGTGACCATATATGAGAATAGTGTTATTAAATTTATTGATCCTTTTTTTATAGTGAAGACCTTTGTACCCTTTGACTAGAAGATCCTGTTTGAAAGTTCCAAATTGCAATACGTTTGTACAACATGCATATTTCATACACTCGTAGAGTTTTTAAACATTGCATTCAAGTTTGTTTCAAACTAATTCATCATCATGTTACCCATACTTCAATTCCCAACCTCGAAAATCAGCTTTGGTGGTGACCATATTAGGTTTTAAATTAAAATATTTCATTTATTCCTAAAAGCTTACGCTACTAGACTAGATTTGCCACAAATTAAGTAGCCGATTTCAGACGTAAATTTTCCTATATATCCAACGAAAATATTAAAATTGAATCGTACAGCAAAACTGTAAAATATTTTGACGATTTTTTGGCCCTTATTACCCCATTATTCACATTTAATATTGAGCTATCAAATTAAAGATCACATTAAGATTGCCTCTTAATGAAAACTCATGGTCACGTTCGGAATACCAATTTTTCATTTTGCGTTCTCAAGTCGTCGATGAATTATGTAATTTTATCTAATAATTTTGAATTAGATACTCTACGTGGAATCTGATAACGCTCTAATGTTGGAGAGTTGGCAGTAAGAAGATTTATATAACATAATATAAATTATGGAAGAATATATTAATTCATATTGATACATATTATAAGACCTTAATACTCTACCTATTATTATTTGTAAATGTATTTTATTTTCAATATACTGCCTGCTTCAAAACGATGTTGTCTATTTTTAATAGACTTCACGTTTACATGCATTGAGAATTATAAGGGAATATTATTTCACCGTTCGATCAAACAAAATCTATTTATTAATGTGGGTAGTTTATTTGTAGATGATGACACAATTAAATGAAACTACGTGATGTAGTATTATTTCTACTTTCTTTAATTTCTTTACCACAATCTAGGTTTCGTTTTATTATATCTTCGGGTGGGCTTTGCTAATAGCCCACCTGAAGATGTTGTAATACAACGAAACCTAGGTCGTGGTAAATTAATTAAAGAAAGTAGAAATAATACTATATCATGTAGTTTCATTTAATTGTGAATAATGAATTTCTAGAAAATATATGTCTATATATATATATATATATATATATATATATATATATATATATATGTATATATATATAAATATATATATACACTATAATATAATCATAAAATGGAAATCGCCTATAAAATGCATAATTTCATAAATAAATATCAGCTACATTTAAATACAGGTGTTTGATTAGGAAAATTGGGATACCTGATTAAGCTTAAGCGACATAACTTCATTAACATTTACTTTCTAGAGGAGTGGAAATGTAAACAGGGGGCACCGAAATTTATTTTCAACAATTAAGTAATTATTGTATAAAGATAATGTATAAGCAGAAAAATATATACAATAGATTTCAACTCTAAGTAATTGAAGTTATATTTTCCAATTAATTATAAATATTAAGTGGATTGAATTGATTCGTGACAAATTAAAATATTTTTGGCTTAAATCATTAAAAGTATGAACCTAAAAAAAATTTCAAGTTCCAAATTCAGACTTTGAATACATTTTTAAACAAAATTGATTTAAATACAGCAAAAGAGTGTAAAAGGCTAGAACTTATAGGTAAAAAAATTATTTTACATTGTGAGAACTAATAAATATTAGCTTCCTATATTTACTTTTACATGATTCCAAAGTTAAAACAGTTTGACAATGAATATTCATAATAATTTAAAGTCCTATTTTAGGAATGAAAAATTATTAAAAAGTCAGTAATTTTTAAAAAGTATCAAACTTTTGAAACTTAATGAACGTGAGATTATAGTCACGAATGAAGGAATACGGTCTCATTCGCAAAAATGAGGTATTAATAATAAGGCAAGTCTTCGAGATTTTACTAATTTAAATTTCAAGACATTATGTATACCCATATTCCAGAAAATGTGCTAGAATATTAAATATGAAATGAACGTGTCATGTCATATGGTTGCTCCTAATTAGCTTCAAGTGTTGTACATGAGTAAACACATTATGCCAAAAAGCAAAAAAAAATTAAATGTGATTCTTTTTCAACAAAAACCTATCCATGACTTATTTGGATTATGCCTGTTTTTGGATGAGTTTCTAAAATTATATTCCATAAACATATTATTTACCAAATTGAGAAAGTTAGATATTAACAAGTTTTCCGTTCAATATGAGTAATTTTTAAACACCTTATCGTTTATCGACTACGTGCACAAACTTTATCATGCATAGCAATAATTAATTTATTGCCTATTACTTTCTACCGTGAACGTAACTTTTTTTATTAACTTTTTTTAACATACTTTTTTTAATAATTAATGATATAAAATTTTTGGTCAGTCCTGGTGATTGTTTGAAATTTTTTTTAAGATAAATAATGTCAACGATTATGGGCTACTTCATAGACGTGTTGGTGCTATCATAAAATAAAACACGAGAAAATGCTTTGCCGCGTTGGTAGCATTTTCATTTTAAACCAATCGCTGCCAATTTTACTTGCTGTAACCTCGATTAGTTCTCGGTAAAGCTTGAAATTACAAGAAGTATGCCTTTTCTTATAATTCAAGTTTTGTTCAGATGATATAAAATGAAGATGTGAGAGCACCAAATTTCCTTGGGAATAACCAATAAATTCTGTGAAATTGTTAACCTTTCTATTCTAGTTGTTGTTTGATTTTTTTGAACCATTGCCGAGCCAAGGAGAATTAAAAAAATTAAATAAAATATGAATTACTGAATATCAAATAATTTACGTATAAACGCTACATATTTGTAATTAGCATAGATGGATAAAGCATAGACCTTCCGTCATTATATTTGGTCACTCTTCGGAAAGAAGTTTTGTGAAACTGCAAGTATTATTTTTTTACATTTTAGGAAATTTATCCCAGATTTGCTTTAACTATTAGGTTTGTTATAAATAAAATTAAAATTTGTTCTCTTCATATTTTAAATTTTATAATAATTTATATTTTTATAATTCATGTAAAGAAATAGACATTTATTTTTTGTAACACATTGATGCTTATATTCGGGACCAAAAAATAAAGTTAGTAGTTAATTTTTTCTTGGGGCATAGCATTGAAACTAATTTTCTGGAATATCATGATCTAACCAAAGACTACTGCGTAAAACTTGATACAAAGTGGTTAGCTCGTATTACAAAAGTATTTTTTTTTATAAAGTAAATAATGCTGATATTTTGTATTTAGTGTCAGCTTAATACTTTGTACAAACTTTGTATTTAAGGCAAGGATTACAAATTTAATCTAATACTTTTCATTACTTTATGCTGAGTCTAACTGAAAAAATTCAATTTCAGAAATAATAAAATTAATATCATAATAACGTGTTTTAAAAAATTCAGTTACGATTTTGCCTGGAAAAATCTACCTTCTATATATTCATAAATATGTTCTATTTTCTATGTTAAATCGCACTACAAAAACATTTCAACCCAAGTTTTGATTATGTTAGTTACATCTTGATCACACCCATGACTCTTTCAATTGTTACATAATAAGATGTTGCGTTATATCTAGTGAAAAATTCTCTTGCTTTTCATAATATACTGCATTTATTGAGTTATATTTTATTCACTGTAGAAGTTTATTTTTATAAAATTAGTAGATTTATATACTATTTTAGTACTAAATATTTTGTTCTATGTTCAATAGTGATAGTTTCTTAATATTCTGCATAGAAAGGAAAATACTTGAGAAGAGAAATTTTAAAAAAATTCGTTGCTTTTACATTCACAATGACTTTCAAAATTTATTATAATTAGAATAATTTCAAAAGTTCCTTGAATAAAGGAAAACAATCAAAAATTTTCGAGGCCTGTTACAAATATTTGCTTCATTTTTAAACTTCAATTTTTTTTAATAATCCTCATACTCCGATCAAATTTTAAAATTAAAAATCTATCAAAAAGATTAGAAGAAAAAAAAAATATGCAAAATATTTAGATGGCAAATTTAACAGTACATATTGATTAAAATGAAATAAATTTAAAAATGTAAATCGTAACTTCATTTAAAATATTATTATCACAATTCAGTGACGTTTTGAAAGATAAGTGTAAGTGAACGATGTGTTGAAAAGGAATTAATTTTTTTTTCCATGCTTAAAAAACAGGAAAAAGTGAATGGTAGAAATTAGGTTTGTCATAAATATTTTAACTTGTTTTTTATTATCTTTAATTTTATACATTATCCAAACCGTAACAGTCAAAGACATATACTTTAAAATAATCAAATAAAAGAACTTTGTAAGGTAGACAAAACTTTTATGAAATTTATTATACAGATTGTCCAGTGACAGATTTCAATGTTTGAAAAATTGTAAAAAAAAACTACACCTCTAATACAAAGTAGGTTTGTTTTAACTTTATAACAACAAATGCGGATTTCATTCTTTAAAAACCTCGTTTTCCAAATGGGGGCCATCAAGTCTGAGTTTGCAGAGCGACTGGGGTATCCTACTGACTTCGGCTCGAATATTTCCTTTACGTTGTGTCACAGTGCTCGGATTTGTTTTGTAAACAACGGATTTTAAGTAAATAAGAAAAAGTCACATGGGCTTAAATCGGGTGACCTAGGTGGCCACGGTACGGTACCGTTTCGGGATATGTTTTTTTCTGGAAATAACTGCCGCCTGCATTCATGGACACATTAGCAGTGTGAGCTGTGGCCCCGTCCTGCTGGAACCATGTGTTTTGGTTGAAGGATAGACTATTTTGTAGTTCTACTCTGAAAAAGTCATTTAAAATCTGGGCATATCTCTCCGAATTCACAGTTACAGTTTGGCCACAAAAAGTTTTCAAAGAACCCTATGAAGGCCCTATGATTGCAGATGCAGATATGGCACACCAGACCGTTACTTTAGGCTTATGTAAAGGCTCTTGATGCATTTGTTTTGGGTTGTGGACATTCCAGTAACGAAAGTTCTGCTTATTCACATATCCTCCAATGTGAAAGTGAGCTTCGTCACTAAAGAATATCTTGCCCATCCGGGTAGCAGTACGAAATCTCAACAACGTCACCTCTGCGTAAGTTTTTCTTAATTCAAAGTCAAAAGAAGGAATTCCCAATATCTATGAACGTGTACGCAGTGATAAACGGCGATTTTCAACGACTGAAACCATAACACGCTCGACATTTTCATCCGTGGCTACCAATGGTGTAGGTCCTGGCCTGGGTAGGTCCGTAGCTCTGAACCTTGCTACTCATGACTGAATGAGGTTGATCGATGGTCCATCACGTAATCGACGAATACTGTAACGATTATTAAATCGACAGCGTGCTACAGACAGCGAAACTCCACTCGAAATGTACTCCTCGACGGCAAAAGCGCGGTGCTCTCCACTCTACTGTTCCATGGCTACTAAAATATCCGCACCGCTTGCGCTTCTAACGACTACCCCCGCGCCCTTCTTATGTGTTGCGTTCAGAAACTATGTTTGTTCAAACTTTGAAATCTGCCACTGGACACCTGTATTATATATGAGAATACCATACTTCAAGTAAAAGGGCTGTAAGCGGCCATTGTATTTATTTTCTAGTTATGTGGTATATTTTATGTCTCTTACAGGATCAAGATAATTATAACAATACTGCATACAATATGCAATAAATTTTATACTTTATCGTCGCAAAACACAATAATGTTGAGAAACATTCTGGAAAGTAATTCTGGCACGTATTATTTTTAACGCTTGTAATATTTTGAAGAACGAATTTTATTTTCAACGAATTATTCAGACGATTACAAAAATAACAATACTTGTTTTTGATTTCATCCCTTTTTAAAAATACTCTTTTTAGATGTTAATGTCTGTCGTCTGAATTTCAATTTTTAATTTTCCAGATTCTTCAAAGTCTGCTTTATAAATGAAGAGCTACATTTAACCGGCTTTCACAGCTTTAAGAGATGAAAGAGAGCTCTCATATATGATTACTTTAATTTGGTTCCGTAAGGTTGTTAACTACTTGTTCTTTAACTTCTTACAACCATAGTAGAAAATTAAAGAAATTACAATTTAATTAAATTCAATTTCAGTAGACTGTAAAAAATTACGCCATTTCTGGGCATTAATAACAATTGCACACATCTTTTATCAGCAGGAGTGAGACAGGAGAGACGGGAGTTACTATGGCCGAGTTTGGGAAGATATGAAAAACTGTAACACTTTTTGGATATGGGTTTATATGAGTAGTATAGCTTAAATAAAGTGATTCCGAAAAAAATATTTAAGGACACGTAACAAAAATAAAGGATAAAAAATATAATTTTCAGTACTTTTGTGTGCTTTCGTATTAGTACTCACATTACCTAATAAGAACTACTAAAGCAACTATTGTTGGTGTATATACATTTGTATATATATACATATATATATATATATATATATATAATATATATATATATATATATATATATATATATATATATATATGTATATATATATATATATATATATATATATATATATATATATATATTTCATAATGTTTTCACATGTATGTAACAATTAAATAAAATAAATTTTTAATTTTTATTTCCTTGATTGATTCACCCCATCAGAATATTTACGAATTTAACATTTTGAAAACTTCATTTGCATTGCATGAGTGCCATAACAATAAATAAATAGCTACTCGATGGGTAACAATTACACAACTGTATATCAACTTATGGCGTTATGAATATCTTAAATTGTGCAATGAAATTTTCCACCCAGACTTACATTGGCAAATTAGGTGTAACCAGTAATGAAGGTAAATGCTTCGGTTAGCAACCCGAATACGAACAGACGCATACTACCAGACCTATTTTTTGGTCGTCTTCCGCACATAACGTTTTTATGACATTCTACGCATTCATTATAACCTTACTTTCTTTTTCTCAGTTTGTTTAAAATTTTAATCTGTTCTAATACAATTTAAATTTGGTTAATACATACTTTATTGAATAAACACATAATATAATTGTAGAATTGGCGTGCCTTGAAGGTATGTATGGAAAAAACATATTTAGGAGATCATGAAAAAAATAGGAGAACATGAAAATATTGCTTTTGAAATGCTTGTTCGTTTGTCTATGGACCTGTTTACTTTGTACGTGCATCCAAGAGCACTTAAAAGGATTTCCCTGAAATTTGTACTATGATAACAATGCAAAGTGTATTCACTTCAAAAACATTGTGAATATATATGTGTATATATATGTATATATATGTATATATATATATATATATATTTTTATATATATATATATATATATATATATATATATATATATATATATATTGTATTAAATTTAAAGGTAACTTAATAATAATTATTCATGGTTGGACGCAAATGGAGTTGCAGACACAGGGTATTGAAAATAACCCAAAACGATAATAAATATAATTAAAGTAGCACAAATATCGTTAAAAAAATTATATGTTCGACATATTAAAGTTTAAGTGCGTAACTGTGTGTGTCAACGTTTGCCAAAGTCTTTTAAATAATATTGCACCAAAGTATTTTCGAGCAATTTTACACCCAGCTCATGGTCCATGCTTCTTGCATGGAACCCATGTTCCACTAAGTGTCTATTATATACTCAATTTAAGATATGTTCAATGAGATGGAAGAAAGCGTTGTTCATGGTATTTCCATTTAATAAAATTAATCGTATACATAATCAGATCATGATATTGGTAGTGTAATTTCATGATCGAATAGTGTAAATTATGAGCCTTTTTTCTAAATATTTAAAGTACCTAATCCTTGAAATTGGTTTAACCTGGTCTTATTCAGTAACCCCATGTAGGCTAACAATTATTCATTCTAAAGATCCTGTATGTATTTAAATTAGATTTAATATAAGTTTTATTGATCTTACATTCAAAGAATTTTTAAACGAAAGAAACTACAATAATATTTTAAAAATATTTATTAAAATTAGATAATTTTGAAACTTTTCTTTTAAAACTACGACTTTAAAATTGAGATAACTTTTTACATCTAAACATGAAATAAAAGTAATAGAATAATACTTATCTTAGGCACTAATGACACAAAATTTTAATCTGCACCAAATTCCTACATTTTGAACAAATTCTTGACTACATACGTATTTTCTTATAAAAACACATAGAAAACAATTTCTCCTTTTTTTGTGTTCCCTTAGACGCTTGAGAAGTGTACCTTAGAATTTGACATTAGTCTGGATTGTGTACACGAAGTATATTTTTGATGTGTTGCCATGGTTAAACTAGCTAAGCGATATTTAAATATTTTCTACGGTGTATAGGCTTAAGATTAGTGGTCGACATGTTGTGATGATAAAGAATATAGGTATTTATCATAGCTATATTCATCATACTATAAAACATGCACATAGACATTTTATTAATTTTCCGCGAACAAGAATTCACTAAGCAGTTTTGGTCAAATAAATCAACTCCTTCCTATGTTGCATTATAGTACTCAATTACACAATTAACAGCACCTTCGTCATGTCAGTATGACAAAAGTCACATTTGACCTGATTTTTTGTGCATGACAACAATGTTAGAATGCCGTCATAGCAAACCATTGAAATCCCTGTAGCGAAAAAACGGTTATTTTTCACTTGTTCTGTTATTTTTCTTTTATTAGAGGATGACGGTATCAACAACAGTTAAATTAAAAGGTCGTTGAATTAGCTGATTGGTGACAGGAGTAAAGGTGAATCTACTGTCCGTGTGACTAGTGGATCCGTGAATAGTTTTGGCGAGCTCCTTTACGCAATACTTAGTTACAAGTAAACCAACCTCTATTTTTCATATTTCTAAATGAGGCCTTGCATCTACCATACACTAATATACGCTCTCACATATCATTATTATTGTCAATCCCTATTTCGCTGATTTATTTGGTACGTATATTTCAAATTTGTTTAAAACCTTTAAACGCCACGAATTATTCGTCGACGGTCACATTTTTCTGGGCATATATTCCTTACAATAAGCAAGCATCGCACGATGAATTTGAATGCTTCTTTACTCGTGCATAATACATACCTTTTTCCCCCAGGCTCAATATTGAAGAGCTTATTAGATATAATGTAAGACAACTACCCTTAAGTACCGCAAGTAATACGAAAATATTTAAAATTACTTTTATTTCTACAGTGTTTGTTTAATTTTGGGTTGACGTTTTATTTTCATATTTATTTCTTTCCCGAAAAAAAGTTATGTTTGTCAACTTTACAATTTCCCGTTTTATCTGATCTGTTAAAAATCGAAAGGACCACTAGATGTTCGCACAATTTTTATGGCAGAATTTCTGGTGGAAATACTTCCTTTTGATATGGCCTAGACATGGAAGTTTTCAGCACAAATAGTGTTTTCCTTCAAGGAAATTTTAGTTAATGGTGGTAATGCTTCTTCTTCCACAGATTCTGTATTTGAAGATGATTTTCTCAAGTTCCAAATTGGATGGGTCGTCCTGGACATCGTTAAATACGTCATCATCTTCTGTCTTCCTTGCAGATAACTCTGTGTTAGAACCCGCTTAATTTTCATCTAAATAATGTGTAATCTTACACGGCATAAAACAAAAACTCACTTAAAATCTAATCATTCGTCAAAATGACGAACTAGCTTCTTATATCCCGAATATGAAATTACTTACCGAATTTGCACAACTATCACAAACACGGATCTAGTGTCAACCGAAATTGTATGAGAGTGTATGTTGCGCATATCTTTTGGGCATACCTATGCGCAACAGTTGGAGATAGAGAAAGAGAGAGAGAGAAGAAAATATTTAAGCGGCGTTCCTCAAAATTACACCGTTTACGTATTCACTACTGTCTCTCTCTTTCCCTCTCACTCCCTCCCTCTTTCTCTCTCTTTAGCTATCTCTTACGTTAGCTATTTATCGTTAATATTGACGAACTTCTTTTAGTCTTAAAACAAATCGTTACATACAATTTTTTTTTAGAAAAATGTCTCAGTCGGTACTTTGACCTATACCATGAAAAGAACCTCTCACTTTCTTCTTAATAATAAAAGAATTTATATTAAAATGATCAGTCCTGCTAAATATATTGTCCTCAATAGCTATTGGACCTTCTTTAGAAATGGCCAATGGCTTTATAAGGACTCCTGTAATTCTTGTTATTCTTGTTAATTGATTATCTCTGCAAATTGTTTACAGTCTTAGTAAATATTTAATGGGAAAGAGAAGATTATTGCGTTTAAGGAAAAAATCTGTTGGTATGTCCGTTGAGCATAGCCGGTAAATCCTGTAAACTCAACTGTATTTCTGTGTGTAGCTTATTCTCGCAGTCTGGTAAGTTTATATATTATATACTTTTTGCATTCAAATAAGCCTGAAAAGTAGTGTTCAAAGTTAATAAATCGATATCGATTATATAAATAATCGATATCAAAGTTAATAATCGATATCCTTTTTTTGTATTTATATACCAATAACAAAAACTGTCGATTGTAGTAAAAAAACTGTGGATAACTTGTGGTTTGCAAAATAATGTGAAAGTCTTTCATTGTTTATTATTGGAAGTCTCATTGACTAATTTTTAAAACTTAAACGGTACATACACTGAATATGGCTAAAAAAAATTAAGTTGGTTTATGTTTTCTACAATATTTCATTATTTGGTAACTAATAAATCGGCCAAAGTGTTTAGAGATGTCTTCAATGTTACAGAATGTCCTCGAATATCTCTGATAAAGTACATAAAGAGCTTGGTCATCGATTTTCTTTTCACATAGCAACCGAGTTTTGACGAATAAAGAACAGAAACAATATGGAAATTTCAAGAACAAACGTACCGCCCTTTCAACTTCTAAAGAGTTCCGACATACGCATGGAGCTACTGAGTTCTCATGGTACCCATGATTAACAAAAGTATCTTCTTACTGGAGGTATAAAGTGAGTAACGTATGTTCATTCTTAGCATTATTAAACAGAAAAATGAGCGTACCATTATCACAATGCGATATTAACATAAAGGTTGTTTCAAATATATAGTGCGTTCTAAATGTAATTATTCACTGGGAACCGCTTTTAGTTGACAATGCAATCACCTCCAAACTTTTTTATGAGCAATAGAATATAGGCTGCGTAAAAATCTTACAAAAAAATCAAATTTTATTTTTTACATGACATTGTTCCTTTCCACATAGAAAGGTGACGAGTTAAAATATAATTTCACAATTTATGATTCCTCACCAACTGCTCTATTCGAATCTCTCCTCTCTAAATTTCTTCCCGATATCATCTTTTTTGCACGAAGTTTGATTACTAACCCAAACAAATATTAAAAGACGTAGACCAATTTAAGATTGAAATTGTCCAAATCTTCCGTCAAGTCCCCAAACAATTCTAAAAGGAAAACATTTTATCATTGCGTTAACACTAGCGTCAAGTTTCAGATAACGATGACACTTGCAGATAGTCTTTGTTAATTATATACTATAAATAAAATACTTTTCCCGAACAGAAAAAGCTTTAGTTGTTAATTTTAAATTCCATAATTGCATGATATAAATTTTTTTCATAATTTTCTTTCCATATTATAGTCTTATTTATATTTCCCCTAATATATGTTCATTTAAGTTCCTTACATGAAGCAGATGTCATTGATAAGTTTTAAATCATTTAATCTACATTGCTGTAACTTTAAAAACAAATTTAAAACCAATTTTTCCGTTAAATCACGATATTTTGATTAAAGATACCGGCACAACGCTCTATAGAAGGCGGTTTGCTTGTAGCAAGCAGTGTGCTGTAGCACGGGTCTCATGTTTGGCAATTGAGTTGATGACACTACCTGAGATTGATGTTCATATGTAACTATTGAGAATATCAGACTCTTTGACATATGTTAAATGAATAAGGATGAGATTATTCTTCTTGCTGTCACTTCTAGTTTTTAAATTTGTCCAATCTGATAAACACTTACGTAGGTACTAAACAAGACGTTTAGTTGGAATGTGCCTTGTTCTTATATCACTAAATAATCCTTTTAATTTTTTGCTACAAATTAAGCAATGAAATAAATGAAATAATGCAAGAAATGACATGGACGAATTGCCAATCCAAGAAATTTCTTCATAATTAATACTAAAATCCTAACCTACGTTAAAAATTGAAAAGTGTGTTTCTTTGTCCTTTTTTCACGTCACAGTAGAGCAACAGATGGACGTAACTTTCTAGACAGAGATGGTTGGCAGTCTAGGAAATAACATAAGCTGTTTTTCAAATTGGGAAATCTTTTCCTAACTAAAAAAATCTCAACTAATATTAAAAATGTTTCTTGGTCCTTCCTTTACGTCACAATCGAGTAACAAGTCGATGTGATTTTCTGCACAGAATTAGTTGACGTACCAGGAAATTATATAGGCTTCTTTTTAATTAGGACAATCTTATTCTAACTAATATGGCAATCCCAAAATTTACAAATTAGGAAGTATATTTGTTTGTCCTTCTTTCATGTCACAATGGATCAACAAATCAATATGATTTCCTACACAGAAATAATTGACAAACCGGGGAATGATACTACCTATTTTTCAACCAGAGAAAACTGATAAAACAATTTCAAATTAAAATTATAACCTTTGCATAAAATACGTAAAGAGGAAGTAAAAAATATATAACTTATAATTTTTTATCCGAAAGAGAAAGCTTGACAATCTTTTCATTCAAGGTCACTGAGACTTGTTAGCGCCTAATCTATCGTGACACAAGGTTTTGGGTGGCAGAAATATCAGTAATATTTAAAACCAAATGGTTTTCATATGTTTGTGCATTTCCAGAGATAAACAATAATACTTGTGAGAGTGTCATTAAAATATTATCCTCTATTTGAAGAAACATATATCTGTATTAATTTATAAATAAAAGAAACATGGTAGATGACGATTAACATGTTTAAACAAATTAATCATATTAAGGCAGTATAGAAATTTTAAAATTAATATCATTTTTAGCAAGGCAGTTTTTTCTTCTCACTAACATCAAATACAAAGTATTTTAATTACAAATTTATTCAGTAGATAGTTCGAAAAATATAAAGCCATATCCAAAATATTATAGAAATATTACATACAATTTATAGATGGAAAACTTTATGAAATATAGGCAAATACAAAATTTAAGTAGTTTAAGACACTCTAATTTGATTATCGCCTTCAGTCTGTGAATTTTTTTTTTTAAACTGTTATTGTATTTTTATTTAGTTGTCGTCGTTTTGAAAAGTTGTGCAGTGGTTTGGCAAGTTTGTACAGCTGCCCTACGTGACATACAAATTTATACTAATTTTAAATAATTTTTTTTTAATTTCCTACATCACTTATTTCAAGGGCAGCATCAACGTAATAACTTGATTGTTCAAACGAAAATTTTACACACCTGAGCAGAAGACCCCACAAGCTTAAGTAAAAAAAAATTCATACCCTTAACATGTACGGGAATCAAATAGGTATTTGATTCCTGTACATAGTTTTAAGTAATTTTAAATATAATTTCTATTTAGAACTATTTCTCATATATAAATTTTAAGCACCTCTCTTATTTCATCTAACAGTTACAAGGTCGTAATAGACAGAAAGATAGACATAGACGAGCGGAAAAGCAATAGAGTTTCTTTAGGGGTGTTCGAATATGGAACCTTAAGAAAATAAAGGGAAGGTTTGGGTCATGGTCGAGGTCTTAAATTAAGGGATGCATTGAAAACTTCATGAAATTTTGGATATATTCCCGTATACTGATAATTTTATTTTTGATATATTTATTGAAAATATTTAATGTGCCACTTTGATATTGGATTTTAAACAAAACTCCCTAACTTCGGGGACGCTGTGTACTATTCTTGAAAAGCATGATTTGTTAAAGGGTATCAGCTAAGGTCATTTTCTTTTTCTGCTCGCCTATAACAACGTGTAAGTCTATAAAGTCAAATATGAGTAAAACTCGCACTGGGTGTGCTTTGCGTACAAATAGAAAGTTATAAACATTTCAGAGTACATAGTATTTCTATTGAATCATTTACAAATATTAATTTTTTAAAACATAAATATATTGTCTCATACATATTTTACAGGTTTAAAAATTATATTAAAAAAAATCTCTATTGATGTCGTTGGTAATCGCCATAGTATTCCTTAATTTATATGTTTGTTTAGCGTTTATAAAAACAAATGGAAATTGTTCAACATAAATATCGTATTTAAATTCTGTTAGTGTTTTGGATAATATATTGATATAGCTTTGCCACTGATATATTTTACAAAAGTACCAAGGCATAACCATTTAACACAAATCTCAAATTTCTTAGGCAGTCCACAACGAAAAATTTTTTAAAATGCTATAAGTTTTGAAACAATCCATCAACTTGGCCATGATAAATCCATCCCGTAACGAATCACTTTGATAATGGTAAGATTTAAAAAACCACTAGTATCTCATATCAACTAAAATTAGATTGTTTATTAAATCGATAAAGACATAAAATGGTTTGGGAATAGTTTTAATAATATTCATCACGGCCAAATTCAATGCAATTGTAGATATCATTAATATAGAAATATAGAACGTCTCTAGGATAAATATGCACGATTGGCACGTAAATACTAATTTCAGTCTTTCATTTAGATTTTAACTTCTGCTTCAGTTTATTGTTTTTCTTTTCCCCGGATTTTCCAACAATTTAACTTTTTGTGAACGACATTTTTGGGGGCAAGTCTTATCCACAGGTCACTGTTAATCAGTTTAATAACGATTTATGCGCCTTATCATTATTGTGGTGGAATTTCAAGAATAAACCTCATCAAATATCTTCAATCTGGGCAGTGTGACGTAAACTTCGCCCGATGAAAAAAAGCTGTAAAACTGATATCAATTAGGACATTGTTGAAACAAATTTTCTGGCCATTATATATAGTCATACGAGTAGTATTCACTACATATCTAGTGTTGTCCAATAAAAGTAGGCTCTATTGATAAGCTCGAAATTTGTTTTATCAACTTCAGTTCATGATTGTAATGAGCGTCACTCTAGCTTATTTTTTTTAGGATAACATATGGCATTATCTTGCAAATTGACTTACACCAGTATTAAACATAAGAGTACCCACTAAATAATGTACAAAAACATCCTAAAGCACCTAACATCACTTTTTAATAAACTTAAGCTTCTTACGGAGACATCAGTATCATTATCAAATCGGTCATTAGAATATAATTCTCTTAGATTTAAAATGTGTATGCTCATTTCATCTAATACCCGTTAAATAGACATCTGTAGCATGACGTGCATAATAACTTTAGTGTCAGGATAATATAGACAGTTTTTATTACAGGTCTAAACCCGAACACGTATCACTTACATAGAAGAGGCCCGTAGAAATCAACTACGTGTATTTGAAAATAAACAAGTATCCTTTTTCTTTGTTTCTGGCTAACTATTTCCACTGGTTTCAATGGTATTTTAAACATTGATTTTTAATTTTTTAATTTAAAGTATCAATTTTATGCTAAATTTGAAGTTTTCAGCTTTTCTTAAAGGTACCTATGTAATTTTCATGACCTCGGAGTGAATAAATGAACTACGAAATTGACAATTATTTGTGAGTTGTCAAAGAACACTACCGAGTACCATATGAAAACTTAGAATTTGGCATAGGCTATGGATTGATATTTATTTAATTTGATGAAAGCTTCCAGCATTATGTGGGGTTGAGCTATTATAGATATAAATAATCACATATAAAACTGTTTGCTTGCTTTTTCGTCTGATTTGTATTTGACAAAATGTTTTGAAAAGTTAATGGAAAGATCAGGCCTCATACCATTATTTTCATTAAAAGAAATAGACCTTGAATATTTTGGTGACTTTTCTTTTTAATATATGTATGTTAAGATAATGGTTAAAAGAAGCTCAAATATTTAATAATTCATTTTGACAATTTTGAAGTTCTTGTCATGAAGATAGAAACGACAAAATATATCACAGTTTGCAGAGTAGTTAGATTGATCATACAACTTCACATATTTATACATTAAACGTTTGGTCACCCTAGTATCCGAAAAAGTACTGAAACTAGTAAAATATATAAAGTTATATATTTTCTCTGGCTAAAATTGAAACATTCCATTTGTTTTCACTTCGAGCTTCCCAAACTGTAACAAACGTACGAAATGCACAATTACACACTACTGTCTGGGCTCATATAAGCACGAGTCGGTAGCAGATATTATCGTTAAACCAATTTATCTGCAGAGTTACGTCCTCCTAATGAATGATGTCGACCGAAAGCTTGATACAAAATGCCACCCACGGGCCCGCCTGAGTCGCTGAGGTAATTTTGTCTGACAGGTGAATTGATGGTGCAGCCTTGGAGGTGAAGTTAAACTTGAATCAGCCCGCACTTTGATGGAATGGAGGTCATGAAGTAGATGGAGTCTTTCTATATCAATGGCATGGCTATGGATTATTTAATATGGGTAAGAGACTAATTTAAATATGTATTAAAATTAATGAAGCAGGCACATTTTTTTTGCTTTTGTTAACACAACAATTTTAAATTACTTCAACTTTTTGGGAAGCAAGAATGATACGTGTACATAAAGAAAAAGAAATAAAATAAAATATGCAATAATAGATTTTGACCTGTAAAATTGCCATTGTGCTAGTTAACTTGCCAGATAAGTAGTTATGTGAGTACGTAAGACCTTATATATTTACACACAAGCACCCATATGATTCATACTTACCCATCAAAATTTCCTTTGAAAACATCCTAGCCCTTATTTTCATTCGATCTCTTCTGGATGCCAACATAATAATTTTATCACTTCAATGAAAAACACAAATTTCTGCAATCTTTTTTTGATTTGACTGTGTCTTCAAATTCATAATAATACTAGGGGGTATGAGAAGCTATTTGAATGTAACTAAATAATTTGACAAAGTTTGGCTTCAAAATGTATAGCGCCTTAAAGATAGGCAAACCACTCGGATGTTATTCCTTATTTAAGAATAGAGATGTGCCAAATCGTTAAAAATGCATATCCGCGGATACGGATACAAATACTGATAATTAGAGTCTAGATCCGTGAATATGAATCTCAACTCTTGTACTCAGTCGGTGCCGGTACATGTAACCTTGAACCGAAAGTTGACGAACCACCCGCTTTGCGTTAGTTAGGCGAAGTGTTTTAACTTGCGTTGCGCGTCAAATGTACACTTTTAAAGAATTGGCAGATAAACAATAAAAAATTTGGTGGTCTAAGGCACGTGGCTTGCACATATTTATCGTCACTTGCAACAAGCGTTCCAAGTGAGCAGTTTTTTAGTGAAGGGGGAATTATTTACGATCCAGGCCGTAATAGACTTTTGAGGGATAAAGCTGCCAAGTTACTTAATTTTAATCATGATGTTTAATTTTTTTTTAATTTTCTAAAAAATGTATTATCTTGAATGATGTAATTACGTTACATTGATAATTATTTCCATTAGCATATCACAAAGATTAAAGAATTCATTTCACTATAAAGATATTTAGCTAAATTAATACTTTATTACTTATTATATTAATAATTGGAAAAATACGTGATTTCATGAAATAAAAAGTAATTTGGTTTGAAATGTATGGTATTTCATTGCTACTTATCTTTACTTGATAAAATTCATTCATTTAAAAAATCCGTTAAAGATACGCTAAAAAGTAACGAATACGGGTACCAATATTTTTTCTTCTCGGATATCCAAGGATATGAATATGAATATCCGGCACATCATTGCTTAATATTCATTCGTATTCCATATTACACCTACGTGAGTGGCAACTGAGCCATTCAGTAACTTTCTCTTATCTTAATATTTATTTATTTATTTATGTACCTTAATGTATATAATTGATACATATAGCGGACTTGTTGCTAAGAGAGCAATATTTTACAGCCAATGAGAACACCAGTCCAACCTCGCTCTATGAGGGGCCGGGAATCGAATCCGTGCCCCCGTGGTGGGCCACGCCATCAAAGATCGTATCTCTTGTGGTCAACCCAAAACAGCACAGCGCCAACGTCTTGCCTTGTGTCATGTCAGTCTGCTTTGACACTGTTGTCTCTGTCTACGTCATTCGATTCAGTTTTCATTCATTTTAGGATGTAAACATGGCTTTATTTTAAATTTATAAATTTAACTTTTAATTTGAAATATTGTCAAATTTATGTGCACAATATCAGTGTCCCACACTTGGACAGACGGAGGTAGCAAGGCACGAATCAAAAGACGCATAATTGACGCAGTAGAATTTTAATAAATTATTAAAAAGGCTTTTACTTATTCTTCAATTCTACTTAATTAAATATAAACTTATATTTTCCAATAAACAATCTGTAATAAACTATTTATTATAAGTACTCTTGATGTATTCCAAAAAAACTGCATTTTAATTACTTTATATGATTATATGAAGAGAAGGTATAGATAACTTTTTATAAAATTAATGTAGTAAAAATTACATCAAACTTCAGTATGCTTACCTTATAAGAACAAGATCTAAACGGAGTTTGTCCTAACCGCAAAATCGCGTCTTGTTTATAAATGATGTTTACGTGTTTCTTAATAGAAATCACCATCGGCGGATTCTCTCCAGCGGCGGTAATTTCATTCGACACGTAAATTGATGGGGCAGCCTCCGATTGAAGCCTGGATCAGCCCGCGTAGTCTAATTTAAGTTGTTGGAAAGACGGAAGTCTTTTGCATCAACGGCGCGGATGGTGTAGAAATTTTTTGTCGATTCCGCTTTCAGAATTAAATCTACTCAGTGTTGCTAGTTTCAATGCAAAGAAGTTTTCAGCGTGTATCAAGTGAATGCTCGATGAGATAGGTTTTATCTTTATTTATATCGTCAAGAGATTTGGATGTTAGCATAGGATCATGCAACAGGACTTCCGCGTCCTCTTAGATTTTTAAACGTTTTATCGTTCGCCACTTTTCTATTAACCAAATATTTCGTAGAGTTGATAAGAAAAATATTTAATTTGTATTGTTTTAATACCTACTTTGAGGATTTTAATTTTTTTTACATTAAATGCATTATTAAAACCGTTATATCGACAAATTTAAACACAAAGTTTATTTTAAGTACTTTTACCGCTGATAAAAGCAAAACACTTCTCAAATATTTATTAACTTAACGAAAAGAATAATATATTTTGAAAAATTAGCAGAAGTATGTTCAAAATGTATCGTAATATAAATTTGAATTCACTTGATATAAATATTGCTTTTGAGAAGAACGCTGGTTAATGATTGCATGTAAAGTAGTACGCTTCCTTTTTTTTTTTAATATTCCACATCCATTTTATAAATGAATGTGGAATATTAAAAAAAATACATGAACTTTCGCTTTATTCTCGTTTGAACATTTAAAATAAATTAAATCAATTATAGTACTAATTTATATATTTCTGACAACGTACTCGAAAAGATAAAATTATCAGAACAACATTTTTCATTGTTGATTTAATTAACACATAGGGAGACATTCGATCAAACACATAATTGAAAACTGATTTCGATATGTTAATTTTGTCCATTAAGAATGAGTTGATGATTTAAGAATATTTTTATCATCATTTTCTTCTAAAACCTAATCTAATGTATAAAATTATTCTCTTATGGTGAATGTCACATTCTTCTGATGGTAGTTTTTCAATGTCATAAGGAAAGGTATAACTTCCTCTTACGATTTCTTCTCCTGTATTTGTTGTCGTCCTTGCTACTCTTGCTTTGAACGTTTCTTGTTGAAATAAATATTTGTTACTTATTTTTAACAAATTGTCAGAGTTTTTAGTTCAAAATCGCCATTTATAAGAATCGCCATTTATAAAAAATTTCCATTTATAAGAATTAATTTTAACATTAGCAACGCAATAACTCAGTTTTTTTAATGCATCATAAATTCTATCAAAAATCTTATCTTTCCAAATTCAATCAATTTATATCATATTTAACGTCCATATTCTGACAAAATACACTTAATAAATATTCCATTAAATGGTCTCTGAAAACATAGTTTGCATTAATTAATAATCTTGATTTTAGATCTGTGTGGTTATTTATTTATTGTAGATTTCCTATATATATAAGGACCTCCTCCTTGGACTTATAATGACCCACCTCATACAAAAGAGGTAACCATCGAATATCCTCTAATAGTTTCCCGTATCTACAGTCTCAGTGTTTCCACCGAACAGGGTTAGAGTCTGTCCCATCTCAATTAGTAATTTAGGATCTCCATTTTTTCAAAAATGCATTCAGCGAACGCTCTAAATTACTCAAAAATCGGTCCATTCTTCTCTACTATTTAGACGCATGTTCTCTACCAAAAATCTACGCGCAACATCGTGCTCACTGCAGTGGAACAAAATATCACTCATGTCTTGCGTCTCAAATCCACAGGTACACGCCGGCCTGTAGGGTGGAGCATATTTTTGTGCATATTTTTCAGTACATCCCTGAAGATTACTACCACAAACTATGAAAAAAATATTATTCGCCCTTTCAATCATTACACAGGAAATTAACGAAATTCTTTTCGGTTAACTAATTTGCCTCCAATAAATTTCCGTGTAAATATTTATGATTGTTAATTGAGATAAGCGCAGGTTAATATATTTCATCACTGTGCCAAACGTAACGTTGCTAACATCTTATGTTACAATTACGTTCAATAGTACTTTATAACTCCTAGTTGTCTACAACGGAAATACACCTAAACGTGATATATATTATAATGATTTATTATTAGAAAAAAAACCTCTTTAAGCCATTTTCTTCGTTTCTTTTAGCATTTCAATTTATCCAAATTTAACGCTTATCTTAAAAATATTTTTGCAGGTTTTAAGACCAATTTGAATCTATAAATTACTTATTGTCGAATTATATCGATTCAATACATATTTTAAAAGATTAAATAATGTTTAATAAAGACGTCCTATTGCGATTAAAGATTCTATTTAACTGATGCGTGCTTGTATTGCATTATATGCATAAACAATTGTATCCAACAAAGGATATTGGTGAAATTAACCTAGCGTTGTAGAATAGTTTGCAATTTAAAAGAAAGCTATTATTTTTTGGAACAGAAAATACGAACAATTCAGCAATTGACAATCAGGAAGGGACAACAAATGAAACAAAGTTTGTAACCATAATACAAAACAAATAAAGCTAACTTCGTAAACGTATAAACTTCGTAAAAAACTGAAAAGGTATATAATAACTTATTAGAAATTATCGATTATAAAAGATAAGTAAGATTGGTGAACTTTTTTTATTAGCAGCCATTCCCTAAACTAGTTAAAAATGAACTGTTAACTAATATTAACATTCTTAATATTGTTGTCAAAATGCATATCTTTTTTGCTGTATTCGAATATTACGTTACTTTCTTCGACAATCCTGTCAGTCCTGCGATTTTCTTGAATCTGGATGACGTAGCTGTGTACAGGATACACAATGAGATACAATCTGTATTCTTCATTTTGCAAGTTCCGAGTGTTCTGTGGAAATAACAATTACACACTGTTAGGAAAAACAATCAAATATTTGGTAAAAAATACAAGATGATTCTCTTGACTGATTAATGATTAAAATAAACTCTTGAAGGAGCTTGTTTTTTATTTTTCCTATTTAAGGGTGTTATTTTTATTCTTGGTACACTGGGCCAAACAATTAATGAAATTTGCAATAGCAATCATCCTGTTAAATGCAATAGCATTTAAAAGGATGATTTCGCATCTAAATGAAACAAAGTCCCCAAAAATTTGTTTTGCTTATATATATATATATATATATATATATATATATATATATATATATATATATATATATAACCGATATTTGCCCAGTATATTAATGGATATTATTAACCGATATATTAGGGAATGTTAAAAATATATTTAAACAAAAGTTTTCAGGCCCATTTCAGTGCTAACCTTTCTTATGAAAATCGTCGAATATGTAGTAACCTTTCAATTTGTATATGTACTAGATTGTCACCAACTTTTCAATCCTCGTTAACCTATTTTTAATAGGGTATAGTATATATAAACAACATGTGAATCGCCACAATAACACATGAATTACTATACTAATAGGATTCCTTACATCAAAGGGAAAACGAAACCATTACTAGATAATTCTCGTGTCTGTCAATCCGTCTGACATACCCGGTTTTTTAGAATCCATGCAACATTATAACTTAAAATTTGGAACAGTAATACATTTTATTGACTCACGGTTTTTTTAAATATTTAGATAAGAATAAAGGAGGGGTAAATAAATTTACTTTTTTTTTAGGTGTTATGTGGGGTGTCATATTAAGGAGTTATCATGAGGAATACAAAAACATTTCTCATAATTTTAAATTGCGTGTTAAAATAAAATTGTAAAAAATATGCAAAAATACATTCCTCCAAAACTATATAACTAAAGACAGCCATTATCCCAGATTCATGTCAATCGTTAATATTTCTTAAAAATTCGCATTCTTAATTACAACTGTAACTCAGGTTTGGAAGTCCCGTTGAATGAAGCTACGCTATCGTCTGAACCCTTGGTCGATAAAAATAAAGATAAAACCCATCCCATTGAGCGTTCACTTGATGTACGCTCAAAACTCCTTCGCATTGAACGTAGCGAAAGCTGAATAGTTTTAATTCTGAAAGCGGAACCGACAAAAATAATCTCCATATCATCCGCATCACTGATGCAAAGGACTTCTATCTTTCCAACAACTTACAATAGACTAAGCGGGCTAAGTCAGGTTTCAATCTGAGTCTGCTCCATCAATTCACGTGTCAAATGAAATTACCACCGCAGCTCGAGAGAATCGTCGAGAATTTGTATTAAGAAACACACCGATATCATTTATTAACAAGATGCAATTTTACGGTCTAATCGGTTTCAGGGCGAATGCACTTTATATCGTGGCTTTTACAAGGTAAGCGTGCTGAAGTTGTATTTTTTGAAATTTTCATTACTTTAATTTTATAAGAATTTATAATAAGTCGGTAATTAAGAGTAATTGCGGATCATATTATAATATATTGTAACCAAAAAAGTTAAAGTTCAGCTGTTTCGGAATACTTCACGAGTACTTATAATGAATAGTTTATTCCAGAATTAATGTTGGAAAATGTAAATTTCAATTTAATTAAATAGAATCGAAGAATAAATGAAAGCCAGTTTAATAATTTAGTACAATTCCACTGCATCAATTATGCGCCTTTTGATTCGTGCCTTGCCAGCGTCGTGATGCCCAAGTGTTTTGTCCATACTGGTCTAAAGAGTGAAATATTATTCATAATATGTTTTGTCCATACTGGTATAAAGAGTGAAATATTATTAGACATCTGATGAATTGCTATTTTGAACCCTATATTCCAGCAAATTGCATTGTGTAAATTTTACAATATTTAACTTGAGTTTTTTTTCTTCAACAAAAATATTATTCGTTAAAGTATAATATTTTTGTTCAAGACTTATAAAAGTGTTTTACGTTCAATTTATAGATCTAAAAGAAAACTATTCTTCAATTATAAAATGGACGAAAACTAAATCGAGTATCGTAGACAGTGGCATAAGAGATTGACATCATAAAAAGCAAGATTACAGGATGTTATTGAATGTTTGAAGGGCTAACCACATACGCCACCTCGTTATATGGATTACGAAAAAGTTTTTTTCCTGCAATGGCAGAATGATTTCAAAGTGATATGTCTATCTTTAATTCTCTAAAACCTATAAAGCCAAATGTTTATACCTTTTATATACACTTAACTTTGACACCTAACTAAAGCGTCTTCAAATTTTTTTATATGTCATATTTCTGACTTGGTATCTGGGGACTTTGGTTGATGAAGATATATTAAAATCATTTTGAAATTCAAAAGTATAGATCTACGCAATAGACGTATTTCGGTAAAATTAACATAAAAAGGTTTTTATAACAACACCGATTATATTAACCCGATGTGTATATATAAATATGTAAAAGGAGTCATTGGTTAGTTAAATATTTCTACAGAACATATATCCTTTCTAATTAAATATGATATAAAAACATATATTCCACTTAACTTAATTGTTTCTGAGCTACTGTTGTCTATAGGAAAATCATTCAATTTCAATGAAACTAGATCTATCATCATAGTCAGCTGGTCAATCACCAATTTGTCGGCATACTTCTGTACCGGTAATATAATAACTGGGACCGTGTGTTGAATGTATAGTCCTCTCTAATCTGTTACTCTAACTGCCACTGGTGTCTGATTTATAGATACTGCATTCTGTGAGATGATGCTTGTTCCCCAGTCTGTATAAATTGTTATTAAATATTCTTTTATTTTTTAATAATTTAACATGGCGCGCAATTGGTGGATCGTGTTTAACAAAATAAACTCCTCTACTTTACTTTTTTTAGTCAATTACGCTATAATTTGATAAAATTGTGAGGCTTGTTAGAGCTTTGTTTTTTTTTCAGTGCAAGTTTGTGCTTCAAGGGATATTTTCTATTTGATAGGCAGTATTCCCTCATTCTCTTTTAGTGATCACTTGATATGTGTTTTCTTATCATTATATCTTATTTTGTCAGAAAATTCTGTAAATATTTAGGCAAAATATATAAAAATAGTTTAAATAAATATTTTTAAATTTGTTGTTAACATGAGTATTTAACGTATGAATATTTATACTGATGGTTATTGTAACATTTACCGTTATAACCCATTCAAAGAAGCGTATGAAAAAAATCTGCTTTACTTCACATTTATCGCGATATACATGAAAAATATCAATATTTGAAAATTCAATTTGACCTGTCTACTTGTACAATATTGTACACATAGATCAAAAATTACGAAAACAGTGACTTTGGGACAGATACGCGAATGAAAGGATGGGTAAACGTACAGACAGACGAGATATTGTCCCTCAAAACATTCTATATCGACATATAATGTAGTATTGGAATAGTTCTAAACAATTGAAACTCTATTACAATATATTTGATACTACTCGAACATCAGAATAGGAATATCTATGTTGCAATCTAAACAACGATTGCGGGACAAGCGGAGACAAAAAACTGGTCTTAATCCTTATAATTTGAATGGAATAAATCGATGCTCAATACATTTATTTCTTCGTCTATACACTACTATATAAATATATCAGAAAATCGGTTTATTTTAGAGATAATAAAGGAAATTTTCATTTATTGCAAAGGAGAGTAAAAGTTTTCAATTAGTGCATTTTTAATATTTATAAATAAATAATCACACTTCGATGTAATTACTATTAAGTTATTAATGAAGTATTTTCCGTGGACAAATAATATGATAACACTGAAATTTGATCTAGATTCATCAATATTAAAAATATGTCGTTCCTTTGCGAGAATGAAAAATAAATAAATACAGATCAGCGCAACAGAGAATTCCACCTTGTTGAATCGTTGCAGCAAACTGTCGCTAAAGACAGCTTAATGTAGAAACAAACGATAGTTTATTATATAGTAATCGTTTAATTTAGTACTAAACGATTATTCAATGCAGACGCAAATCAACATGTCACTCGAAGTCAAAATGGCATAAGGTATACAAAAAAATGAGTAATGTTTACGATCAATGAACGCACCAGTTTGTCAACTTTTCCTGTACAGTAAATTTAAGGGACTCTTTGACAATCAACTGAAGGGACTCACGACGAATCGATAAAGTGGGTTCTTCAAAACGCCATCACACGTTATGGATATAAACAAGCGGCTCATCAAAACGTGATCTAATAATACGTCTGTGAATGCAAAATAAATGTTTGTTACTAAACTGGAAGGCAATAGGTCATAATTTTATATTTATTTTATATATATTGCTATAACTTTTTAATTTTCGATAAAAGCTAAACAGCACGTGAAAGAAAATTAATTTAAATCATAATTCGTGTAATTATAATCATAGTTCGGTCGGTCAAGAGCCTATCGGATCACATGCAGGACAGATATCGCAGTCAGTTCAGCCATATGCATACCCAGACATATTAGTCAAAACTTGTATATATATATATATATATATATATATATATATATACACACACACACATATATATATATATATATACTAAAATACTGGTATATTGTATAACTAGACTATAATAAAATCTACACTGCTCCCCTACAATAAACTCACTTACGTAAGCAGTGGGAAAACCCACATAAACCCGGCCTCTGCTATTATGTTTGTAATATATAAATGCTGTTGGATGTTCCTAAGAGTTAATATTTGCTAATAGCCTACCTGAAGATGTTGTAATACAACGAAACTTAGGTGTAAGAACTTAAAGAAAATAGAAATAATACTACTTTACGTAGTTTCATTTAATTGTGGATATGTCATAAAATTGAGTACCACTGCGTTGACAGGAAATGATCGTAATAAAGATCGATAACCTGCAGGACCATATTAAGTTAAACACTGAACTATGATCATTATTGAGATAACAGTCATTAAAATCACCAAACATTATAAAACGAGTGTTATGCGATAACAAATCACTTATAAAATCGACTATGATAATGTTTGGGTATTTGGGTGATGTGTGCAAACTATGCATTTTAAAATTCAAAATTATGGAAAATCGATGAATTTTTTACAGACTCTTACTGATGGGTATTAGATTAGGACATGGGTCGGTCGACTTTCACTAAACTAGTGGTACTTATTTAACTATTACAATTTTTCTTATACTTCGTTACTCATTTTTAGATATTTCAAAATGGCATTTTATCCAATGGGCAGTGGGGAGACGTAACTTTAAAAAATTACCATTTTAAGGCTTAATATTTCGGTAATGGATCATTCATGACATACATTCCATAGTTTTGAAAAACCTGTTCAACGATACCCTACATAAATATTCGAATAAAAAAATTCATACTCATTTTACATGCAGCGAAGTAGCCATAAACATTTTTAATAAATTTTATTTCATGACTTTGTCGTTAAAATTATGTGTAATCATGCCAAATGTCAGCTTTATAGCAACATTAGTGCGCAAGCAAAACGGCTTAATATAGAAATGGTGAGATGATAGATATGACGAAATATTAAAGATTTATAGTTTCGTTACGAAACTCTAAAATTACTTCGACTTAGAAAGTAATACATAGTAACAACAAAACTAATATTTCTTTATAAAAATTTTATTTTTAAAACTGATACCGATATTTTGATGGATGTGGCATACCTGGTTGAAATGACAAGTTAATTATATTGCTCCTTAAATCACTTTGATATGTTAATTTAACAAAAAAAGGTTTGATATTTTTGGCAGAAAATAAAAGTTTTTTTTTAAAGAACCGACTTCAAAAATGTAGTTACTAAAAAGTAAAAATAATCACCTCAAAGTATATACCTACTTATTAGCATACATAACTAAGTTACTTATGTTTAAAGTTGATGCAAGTACTGTTAACCAACTTGAACAAATTTATAATTAATTTAATTTACAATGTGAATTTAAATGTTTACTTCTAATCTACTCACACGACGAAATAGAAAACTAAAGGGTGTATTTATAATATACAATTTTACATTTATCTAAGTTGGTCTGTGGTGCTGGCACCGACTTCAAAAATTAGTAACATAGTTATTTATTGCGAATAAGTAGGTAGCCATTTTAAGTTAAAATTTTACTATTTAATATCTACTTCTTTTGAAGTCGGTTTTTTAAAAGATATTTTATTTTAACGTTTATTTTCTTTCTTAGAATGTTGTATAATTATTAAAAGTCACAGACAAAAACTAGTAAATAGATAATTTCCTCTTTGTATGAAGTTGGTTATCAAGAATACATAGAAACGAAGCGGTAGTAGTAGCTGCCAATTTTTAGCTGTAAGCCGTTGAGGTGTTCTGTACTGTAAGACCAATGTCGGATTTTGCAACAAAGTACTACTACCACTTGAGGAGTTTCGTTCTCCACACCCAAAATCGAATATCAGATTTTGGAAAGCAATAGCTAAAGTAGCAACTAACCAGTAGCAAATATATTCAATGATGATTAATTTACAATCCATTAAAGAGCTGAATTATTCATCTTCAGAGCTCATTATCAGACTCTGACCTAGCGATGGTGGAATTATTTTGCAAAGTAAAGCTACCAGTAGCAAATATCTTGAATTACGTTTGATTTACTACCATTCGATAAACAGTTACATTGTTCATCTTCAGAACACATCATCACACTGACAATGTCGATGACGTAGTTATTTTGCAGTGTAACTACTACTAGTAGCAAATATGTTGAATCACCTTTAATTTACAATAATACCTTAAGGAGTTTCAGCGTTCATCTCCAGAAAGCGTGACCAGAAACAAAGAAAGAGATGCACGGATATGTGAGTGATTCTATAAAGATTCCACTTTTTTTCTTTTGGGTTACAATTTATCATTTTTCTCATTTATCAGATGAGAAAAATGATAAATTGTAACCTAAAAGAAAAAAAATGGAATCTTTATAGGATCACTCACATGTCCGTGCATCTCTTTCAGTTTAACATTGTTTATCTCTCACGGTTCTTTTTCCTCAAAAGCTGTTAGAAGTAAAAATCTGGAATAAACATAGTAACAAATTTTATCATCCGCATATGTTTCCATGCTCGATGAAAAAGGAAATGAAAAGTTAAACAGTAATATAACAAGAATAGGTAATTATTTCTTTTTCCAATTTAATGGAATCTTTAAAAAAAATTACTATATTTTAATACGGCTGCACCAAGTTTTCATGAATTATTAAACATTTGAATTTCTTTCTGTTGAAATTTTTAATACCGCGGTTTTTTTTAAATTATTATCTATAATAGATAATAATTTCATATTGTTATTAAACTTTCCATTCCCCTTTCTCCTCAAGCATGGAAAAATTAAAAAGAAAATGAAATAAATTCGAATATCAGTATTACCTTCTGTAGACAGAGATATCGGCAGCCACGACATCCATAAAAAGTTCGTCTTAGAATCATATAACAAAAAAGTCCGTTTTATGTCAAATGTCGCTTCGCAGAATGTGAAAACTTTCCTCAATTTTTATCGATGAGTTGATACCAATAATGCCAATTGTAGTATTCGATTGGTAGGATGATCCATAAATATACATTTTATTGAGCCATGTAAATCTATTTAGTTCTTATCTGTAACGTAGAAACAATTTCAAATTATGTACATTTTCTTTATATTATTATAAATTGCAATATAGTTCTTAAATTAAAACCGACTGCTTAGTGAAAAGCATATAAAAAATTTGTAAATAAGCAATAGTTTGAGACCATAAAGTTGCAGTTGAAGAAGTTTCTTTTTGCTAAACTCTTGCTAATAAGATACTGATGGCATTGAGCACCGTCAGAAATATCCTGAAGCACGCAATTATACAAAAGTTCGCGTTGTTCTCAAATGATATGAAGCTAGATCTGATTCAAATTGTAAAGGACAAATGAGAAATACATTGATGTTTTCAAACACAGTGGCATTTATTTTTTGATGAAATACACCTAATTTAGATTAACTTAAATGACCATTAACAGAGGTCACGTGCCGAAATTTTGTTTCTATTATTTACTAGTTGGTATTGCTCTCTTTCAAGCTATTCTATTTTGTTCTATAAATAAGGCGTATGTAAGTGTAAGGATGTCCGCTATGGGCTTTGATGAGAATACTTGCTTTCGTCCGACGACCCGCGGCTGCAAGTCAATACTATTTGGTTAGCAAGAATTTGTCGGAAGAATCCGTCGGTTTGAATAATCAGTCGGGTTCTTGTTTTTTGAAATTTTTATATTATTATCTTTTTAATCTTTATCCATGGGAACTAATTGTTTCATATTCATTAATATTATTTATGTACCTAATCAAAACATGAATAATGAAAACTGTACTGATAACGCAAATTGTAATCCGCCTCCTCATGTTTTAATGATTTATAATAATATCTGCACAAACCATTTAAACCGAATATATATTATATACTTTTCTACTATTCTAGAAAAATATTTTGCATAACTTTGTAAATTTAAATTAAAAAATTTAACCTCAGTAATATTAATTTAAAAGATACAGGATATTGTTTTTCTTTTCCATAGATACGGATATAGACATTGAATAAGAAATTTATAAAAAAATAAATGAAGGCATTGAATGATTTTTGTAAAATCGCATTAGAAACGACTGCGTACAACGATGTGTGTCCCTATTTATATTCTCATTCTGGGTTTTTACTTACCGACGTGAACAACATCCCTTCGTTCACTTCAGTCACATCAGTCCACGAAGATCATGTCGCGCCTCAAATAGACTACCGAACGGCTGCACCAGGCTTAGCCTCTAATGCGTTTTTTTCTGAACCTCAATAACTTCAATAACCCTTTATTTACTTAATATAATTATATGTTACGCCAATTAAAGGAGCCATGTATTATACCGATTTATAAAAAATTGGTTTTGGATGAGAATGAATCATCCAATTAGAAATTATGTTTAATTTCATTTCAGCTAATTATGTTTTCTTTACATTTTTTCTGGTGATAGAGAATTTCAGCTGTATAGAGAATCAATTTATAGAAATGGCGCATATCTATAAACAGTTATTTTCCGGCCATCACTGATACAGGAGAAAGAGGAATTATAACGAAATAATTATATAATTGTTTAAACAATTGTTTACTTCGCAAAAAATGCCCGTAGAAACGTTAAAACAATAAGCTATTTAGTACAAAATGGTTATCAATATCCTTCACATTTGAACTTTATTGACTTCATGCATAGTACAATACTCGAGAAACCCATCAAATTATATTTTAACATCAAAATCCATGCAGCAACTTAAGTTCTAAAATTGTACCAAGGGTCAAACATATATATCCATTTTATATACAAATAAACTTTATCCTCTCTTGCTCCCATAGTAAGGTAAAAAGAAAACTTGTACGCCTGAACAATACATTTGTTTATTGTTATGTGTTCTTTTTTATGGCAATTTGAGTGTCTATGAAATAGCGTGGGCTATAAATATTTTATATAATTTTTAGAGCTATGTGTTCTAAAGTTTCCATTATTCTTTAATTCTGTATTGTATGTTTTGAAATTAATGTTTTACTCAGTTTCATGATTTTCCTTTTTTTTATTGCACTATATTATTCAAAGTTATTATTGTGATATATTAAGTAGGTACACATATTCTAATAATATCGTCGATAGATCGCGTAAATTTCTAAACAAAACTTTAGCTAAACTCTAATTAAATTGTATGGATAAATTGATAATAAGTAAAATTGTAACTAAATTTACAACATAAGTTGATAAAAAAACATTATTTACACTGCTCTATTGGGAGTATTTGACAGTTTTATGGTATTTTCACAATTGTTGATAAATCGATTGAACTTTCAATATATTTTACTCTTAAAATGAGTAATATTAATAACAAAATACTACTCGTTCGTATCTCGTTGTATACATAAAACTGTTTCAGATTTAAATAAAATATAAGGTCAAGTTGTAACTTTTCCAACGTATTAAAAGTATGCGGCAAAATCTTCATTGTGAATATAATTGATAAATGTTATGAATTTCGTTTTGAGTACTGTTCTTTGCTTCTTTAATTTAGCTAATATAGTAGCATCTGGAATTTTATTATCTAAGTTATCTATTTTGCAGCGTGATTTAAAGAGTTATATGAAAATAGGATTGCCTTCGTGGCCAGTATGGTAGATTATTATATAGGAAAGGACATGAGATTTGTTCCCTTATTTTTGCTGTTGAGGATTTGACCCTTTTGGCTATACTTGTGTTGACTGAATTCGCTGTAGATAAGTTAGCGTCGATGTTGGTGATGTGGACCTTTTGTTGGTTCTGGAGAAATGACGTCTGCTCACGCTTTTTTGCTCACGCTTCTCGGCGTTCGGCTGCTGATTTCCTCGTGTATCGATATATCTTCGCTGATTGAAGGCTTTAACGTTAACGACTTTTATGAACTTTGTATTAAATCTTCAATTGTTTATATTGTTTTCAATGTACTAAATCTTCAATTGTTTATATTGTTTTCAATGATTTGTCTTTATAGCTTGCTGTTGTCACACTGTATAATTCTACGTCACTTGAAAGTTTCGATATATTTTATCAGTTAATCCCGTGTATTTATCTAGTTCAGAGGACTATATTATGGAGCGCATAGGTGAAATAAACATTTCTAATTATTATTAGGTTATTACAACACTAATGACTTATTTTATTAAGTCGCTAACACAACTAATTAAGTACTTGACACACATTTTGAATATGTGATGTTCAGTAAAATGGTGTCAACTCTTTGACTGCCAAGATCGGAGTGTCGTTTACAAATTTTGTTAGCTTTACAAAAAACGTCGGTGCTTAAGATTAAAAGATCTTGTCGACTAAAATTTCTTAATCTATCTTGGTGATGCGGCTACTTGGCCCACTTTTGAGATACTGAAGTTCTTTGTAATCCGTTTTATTGCACCTAATGAATAGCAAATCTAGCGAAGACAATACATAATGTAAGACAATACATGTTATGGTGAAATTTCGGTCTATACAGATATTAGACGCATTAGGGTTTTCCCACTTCTTTACAAATACAGTTTACCGAGAGTTTTAAAATATGTGGCAAGTATGTATTGTAAATGTGAATTTTAGAGAATGCAATTCTTAACAGTAAATTTCTATTTAACAGTTTGCTTGTAACAATGTAGCAACATTTCTAGCATTCAAATGGAGTAAAATACTAGCTTATCTTCTGATTTAACAACATTTTTAGTATCTAGAAGATACAATTAAAATACGAACGTAAGTACGCATTTTATCAGTCAGTTTAATAACTTCTTTTCATAGTAGAATAGTTTGTGATTTTATTTTTCTACCTGGTTTTCTAGTGGCTTTTACATTTTAACCTTTATCTGTAGACGTCCAATTTTCATAACAAATTTCTAACGTGCGTTCTCATAAGCCGCCTACTTTTAGATATATATTGTTATAAAAAATCGTTATAAATATCGCCAAATTTATTACGAGACCTTAGAATAAACCTTATATTTCGACATATAACTAAATGAATACACGATGAGCTATTAATCACTAGAGTTTTATTAATTATTCAAATTAAACATATTTTTTGGCATTTATTACACGATGTCACAATTTTGCTTTAAATATAAAAAATCTCAAACGACATTTGAAATGTACAATTTTTCTTCCACATTTACAAGAATGAACAAATCAAATAAAACGTTATTAATTTTAGGGTCTTAGAACAAACATTTTTTGTTTGGCAAATCGTAAACCAAAATCGTAAATGTCTTTTTGCATGAAGAACACCTATATGTTGAATCGCGATTTAATTTTAGTGGACAAGGATAACATGTCTTTTTAGTTTTTTCGTCATCAGTTTGAGATTGGGATTGTTTAAGCATGTTAATTTCTAAGACTCTCGACAGACTGATTCTCGGTTCACGCGGCAATCGCATATTACGTACTGTTCTCTATATGTGCCCTAACTGTAATGTGCGTGCTACTTCTTTTAAAAAAGATCCTTAAAAGATATAATAGGTATAGGTTGACGTCACTTATGTCTAACGTACAATAAAATATATCCATATTCTAACGTCTGGTTAAATATCTACTTGTATAAATTGCATACATCTTATCCAAGTTATCAACTCCGCCTTTTTTAATGTTATAATATGCAATCATTTCTGTTCTACCGGTCCATTTATTAGTTTCTTCATCGTGATGCATTGATCATGCTAAGATCGCTGCTTTAAATTTTTAAAGAATATGAAAAAATCAGTGTTTTTTGACTTGTAAAACTATATAACCATATAAAACCATATGACCTTTTGTGTACGTATTGAAGGAAAAAATTAAGTTTAAATCAATCCCTTCTTTTTCAAATAATCAATCACTTCTCTTAATATGTACCATTTACCACAGGTTATGATTTGGTTGCTATTCTGCAACAGCTTAGTTAGAAATAGCACATTTTAGAAGGAACCATGAGTTTCTTTTCTCTTCGGCTAAGACTTCGCCATCTGACCCTCTTTCTGAATAAATATAACAACTGTAAAAATGTCCATTTGTTTCAATACTCAAATGTATTATCTTTTGCCCATACTTGCATGAATTATTGGGCATATTAACCATCAAATATGACCGCCCTCTAAACGCCGCAAGCAGTTTATCAACGGTAGCACACTCTAGTATATTATGAAGAGGTTGATAATTGTGAACAAATTTGCTGGATGTCAATGACATGGCTGATAAATTATCAGTTTATTTTCTTCTTATTCGATCGACAGGGTTATTAAATTGCAGACAATTAATTATACATAAAAATCCAATCATCGCGTCGACACACCGCATCCAAAAATATTTTATCCTGTACAAAAAAGATAAGTACAGCCGAGGCAAAAAGATTGTGAGAAATTTTATAATTTTATTTCAACATCGCATTTTATAGAAGTTCCAGAAAAGCTCGAAGTACTATATCAAGATCTTAATGTTCTATATCAAGATCTCGTGATTACGGTATATTTTTTGGGGAATTTCTGTCTACTTGCGATATCTTTACATTATTTCACCATAATACCTGAGATAAAACATCACTATCAAAAAACTGTTTCCAAATGGAATACAGACAATTTTCATGACTTTTAGTTAATTTTTTAATAGTTGCGTTGCGTAAAAATATTGTGTTGAGGAGTTCGCCCAGTTAAGTTTGGAAAATTCCTTAAACATTTATACCTATTCTTTCTATAATATGACAACAAATTAGACAGAGGAACCTTTCTAGACTTTGCTGAGAGACTTTTGGTTTTTTATTTTTTTTGCGTTTATTACTTGTTGTACTGGGAATCTCTAATTTAAAAAAAAAACAAATAAAAATATAGAAAGTAAAATAATAATAACGTAAACACTAACGTGTGATCTGACAGGCCGCTGTGGGATTTCAAATATTATGACTTACCGAATTGGATCCCGTCAATGCTAATACTGCTCAAAGAACGTGTGCGTAAAAAGGGAGAATTTAAATGAATTGTGACTGTTGCTCGGCTTCATAGGTCGCACGTCAATTGATAAAGGTTAATAATGTATTTCTTATTTTATTAATATATTTGGTAATGACAATAAATTAAAATGCAACAATTTTTTTGACGAAATTACGTCAAATATGTTAAGTTGTTTGTTTATTTTCTATCAAAGCAGTCAGTGCTTTTATTGGAAGTACTCCCCCTCCAGAAAAAGCCAAAAATGTAAAACGAAAATTTAAATAAGACTTTGTGGTTAAAAGGTGTATCGAATTTAATATATTTTTGTCATTAATTTTTGTCAATCGCCATTTCATCGCGTTATCTGCAGTCGAACATCAAATAATGAAATTTACAGTTGTACAAGAGTTCAATGTCATAACTTAATTTTTTTTTACAATTTCGTAGCGAACCTTACGATTTTGTCATGTTATTTCATCCGCTAGTCGCAGCCTTATAATTTCTATTACGTTAGGTCTAAATGGATCAAATTTTCCAAGTAGTTCCTACAAAGGAGGATCACACCTAATAATATATAAAACAAAATTATCCACGCCCTCCATCGTGTGGAGTATTAATAATAAGTATATATAAGATTCAATATTTAGGCTCCTCTTTGAAATATTAATATTTAATTTAATATGAGATATATTCCCCTTCTTTAGGTTTTTAAATGTGTAGATTGTTCATAATAACTACTACGTCTTTTTTTGTATCTTTATATAAATGTATATTTATATCAATATACAAGTAACTTCATATATGTCAAGACTTCATCTGCAGCCCTCATCACGGGGCGCACCTCACATGACTCAGTCGTATCAACTCATCATACATATTATAATATTCCTCTGCTTAACGAATGTTACATAGTAACTATTATATAATATTAACAAACTGTTTTCATACATGACTATAAATTCAATGATGTAGACAGATGAAAAATCTTATCTGAACCTCTTACATACTTATTAGAATCATCAGGTTTTTTATTTGAATTATTGTTATATCTTGATTCTTGATCTCTTTTATCTATTGCTTTACCATCCACAGCAAATTCTTTATCATTAATAATTTTAGAATAAATATGTTGATGATTGTATCTTAAAATACTCCCACAATATTCTTTACTTTCATACGAGCGCGGACAGGTAATTTTTTCAATAATTTCTTCAGGGATTCAAATTTTATCAACAAGTTTCTTTTCAAACATAATATTCTGATCATGCTGTAAAGTTTTTAAATCTTTTGCACGGCTATTTTTATATTCTCTAACTTGTCCTCTCTTATATTATCCTCTACCTCAGTTCTTTTATAATTTTTTGATTGCAGATAAGACTCAGATACCAGCCTTTGATCATTTGAATTTCTATTAAATAATAAATTAGGTGAGGATGGATTTCATTGGACTATTTTTCAAGTTTAACAAAGCTAGATATGTATCACAATTATCATGAAAATATTATTTATTAGTTTGACCTTGCTTCTCCTAAGACATTATATTTTGGATAATGGGGTGATGAATTAACATGATTTAATCTATATTCATTTTCAAACTTCTAAAATTCATCGCTCACAAATCGAGGAATACTGTCCGTTAAGAATTCTGAAGGAATTCCATGTCTCGAAATTACTATTTCAATATGTTTAATTACATTGAAAGAGCTCTTATTTTCTAACTTGCTTATATGTATATTTTTGCTATCATCCTCTATAACAATAATAATTTTTGTTAAATTATTCTTTTATGTTGCAGAATGGAAAATTTATTTCATTGGTGACGCGGTGTTTTTCTCAATTTATTTTTTTATGTAAATGTAATTATGATTAATGAAATACTGTAAATTCATTATTACAATACTTAATATCCTGTGTTCAAAAGAAAATTTTTTTCATTTTACATTTTTTTAATAAAACTCTCATTTTTAATTGTAAATCACGTGGGTTACAATTGGAAATTTGCAAATTCCATGGAACAAAATAAATGTAGTTAAAGTTTTTTCTAAGAGGAAAATGATTAGAAAACATTTAGCTTTTCCACCCAAATGACATACAATTCTTTGGCATTACGAGATGAAATAAAATTTTCTACTTAAAAGAAGTCTGATATGTTATTTTTAAAGCTTACATTTCAGATTTCTAAATTGTATAATTAATAGCTGTTATTAGAGAATACAACTATCTGCGATCAAAGAAATGCCATTAGCGCTCTAAAAATAATTCTCAAAACTTTAAGTAATTTGTCTCAACTTTAACACGACTACCAGTTTTATTCACGTGATTTCGTTGACTTTCATTCATCAAAGTATGCACCTGACGCTAATGAACACCATATTTTTTGTTTGTGTTATGTGACGATTGACAACTAGTATATTTTCCGTAATGGCTGCTTTATGAACTAATGAATGACAGTATGGACAGAGGTTTTAAACAGTCGACTTTCAATGTTAAGGATTTTGTGACAGTTTTCATTATTTTGAACAAATCACTTCATGATTTCACTGCTAGACGTCGGAAAAGCAACTAAAAATATTATTTTTCTACCTTTTGGCGAGGGTAACTATTATTTTATAAGCATTTAACCGATATGCATATGCAATGAAATTTATTGAGACTAAACACTATTATTTTATTTTATATTCTATTATTTTATGTTCACGCTTATAACTTTCGTTAATTATATTGCTTAGGAGCTAACATTTTAGCATATACCCGTATGTGTTCCTTTTTTTATTTCTTTTTAATTTCATAGTAATACAATTAATACTTGATTAATATATAAAAAATCTACAGACAGAACTATACATTACTATATTGTTTTAAACATAAATTATGTATAATAAGATAGTTCTGCAATATGCCGCTTGTGAATTTTCTCATTGTTAATAACGTGTTTATTTTGAAATTGATGTTTAATTTACGGTAATTATCACTAGTCGAATAGCAACTTCCTCTTTTAACATTAAATTTGTAATACAATTTTGCCAAATACTTGCATTAAATATATGATTTTAGCCACCTAATAAATTTATATTTCATGACATGACTTAAGAAATAAACTACATGACTTAAAGTTTGTATCTTACAGGACATCGTTGTATGTAGAACAATTTATGATGTTCAAGAGGTTATATCACAATAAACTTTTTAAAAATATATTTCTCACACACCCCTAATTAGTAAAAAGTAGGTTGTGATTGGCGAGGCTATATCGATAGATATTGCCCAATAAAAGATGCTAGAGAGTATTTAATATATTTAACATTTCATTGTATACTAAATGTTAAATATGCTATGAGGAGATTATCCAGCTTGCTATAATAAATTTTCATAGAAATAAATCATTATTTACGAGATATATTTTATGTTACCGATAATTTTAAAACGGAAACTTTCTAATTTGATTATTTATTTGATAATTCCAATAATTTTAATCCTTAATCTGCTCGTAAAAACCAAATTATATATTTAGAATTATATAAATGAATTAATAAATTTCAATCAATTAAATTTCTGAAACCATTGAATATTCCATAATTTTTTAAATCCATTAATTTAATTAATGATAGTCTTAGATTTAAAATTAGAAATGTTTTTCCGGTAAATACCCTTTATTCAATAACTAGCAGATACTAACCTCAAAGGATCTTCATTAAATTCTTAGTACCTCGAAGTGTAATATTTAATCATATTGTTGATTACTACATTAAAATAAAGCATGCTTATAAATGTTTATCCTTCTGGATATATTAAACACCCATAATATAAAAAGTGGATTCAAAACACCACAATTTAAGTAATTACGTACTTGCAGAAAATGTGTTTATTTTTATATTATTAGGTATGTCTGTAAATAATATTACAGAATTTTAATATATTTGCAAATTGTGGATAAAAGTAGCACAAATATTTTTAGAACCGTCTCTAGCGGAAATTCTAAGCATATATCTAACTGAAAACAATACATTTACTTAATACGTAAATGTATTGTTTACCTAAATAATTATAAATTTTGTAACCCCATATTTTAACATATTGTAATGTAAACTGTATGAAAGTTAAACAAGTTATGTAACTTTCAATATATTTGTATACTTTGTCTTTTTTGTAACCTAATTTGGGCATATTGAGTTCAAGTTAGTGAAAATGTACATATCCATTTATTTTTAATTCAGGCCAAATTATCCATGTTTCACGTCATATAGTAGATACTCAAGCAGAAAAGTGAGTGGAAAATGCCTTTGTGAAGTACCGGAACCTTTAGGCGCAATACATAGCATTTCGTTTACATTTACTCATAAAAGCAATTAATATGAGAATACTTTGAACATATGACGCTACATTCCATAGATGTTTAAATTTAGATAAACGAGTAGTTTTAATATTCTCAGTTATAAACCAGAATTGTTTAAAATAAATTAAAGCTGTGAGACGTGTGATCAAGTTCTACGCAAACACAAATCTTATTTTAAGAAATAAATAATATTATCGATAGTATAATTTTAAATACAATTTCATTTGGTTCAACTTAGCATTTGTTATTTGATTATATATTTTTAACGATTAAAAATTCGCACTTCATATAAGCATTAGTACTAAAACCGTAAAAAGCACATATTTAATTTGATTATCGTTTCTAAATAAAACAATTTTTGACATAGTTAATACTGTAATAATAATGATCTATATATACATATGGAAGATAACACCGTCTTCTTTAAACTTAATTTCTCACTGTGGTTTCGGCACCAACTTATTTTAAAACTTGGACTTTTAATGAAAATGTGCTCATGTCAATAATCTGTATGAATGAAGATGACATGACATGGAAGAATGGTGACATGATATTAAGATAATATGACATGACATGATATTAGATCAAATATTTTAGGTCTAAGGCCTCAATTCATTTTTGCGGAAGCAATGCAGCAGCTACGCTCTAAACGTGGCTCTTTTTACCTATTTCAGTAAAAACTATTATATATTACAGTAAAACTATTTCAGTATTACATAAAAGTAATATGAATCTATACCACGTAAAATAAATGGCGCGGTACTGGTTTGACTACAACATAATATACCATCATTTGGTCATTACAATTCTTCTAATGAAAGTCAAAATTTCGAAAATGGACGGCAAATTATAATATAATTGAGGTTTCTATAATCAAAGTTGAACTCAGTTTTCCCATCTACTCAGTAAAAAATTGAAGATGAAAGAAGTAATGGTTAGGCAGAAAATGTGAATTTAGTTTAGCTATAATATTAGAAGCCATAGTCAATTTATTGGAGAAATTAACCTAAAAATAATAACTAAACTAAAAATGATAATCGTAAATATAATTAATATTTACTCATTGTACATGTACGTAGAATATAATACTAACGGATACTAAAAGAATATACAGGGGTCGATATTAAAAAGATAGTGCCAGAGAATATCTGAAAAATCAGAAAAAAAAAATAATATGGGTAGTTATTAGAGGCTGTGAAAGTGGCAGAAATTTTGCAATTTTTTTGTTTTTGAAAATACTTTTTTATGTTGAAGAAATTGAAATTTTAATACGTTTTTCTCACAACAATCCTTTATATTCAGAGTACATTATTTTTGAGGTACACACATTTTTTTAGAATATCGTAATATTGGTTGTTGAAGATAGTGTAAGTGAAGCTATGTGTATATTATTATTCCAAATTGTCCGTGCGATAACGAAACATTTTACGCTAATTGTCTCAGTACTTATTATAAGTAAAGATTAATAAATGCTTTATCGCGACAGAGAGATTGACGGAAAAAGTGGAAATTTTCACTATCGTTCGCTCTCTCCACTTATGATTTTTTTCACTTGTCATTTGTCACAAAACTATTTTTCAAAACAAAAAACAACTATAATATCAAAAGAAGTTTCAATATTTAACGTTTATGTTTTAAAGAAGGTTCTATACAAATACATACATGCATATATATATATATATATATATATATATATATATATATATATATCAATTATTTATTTTTTTATTATTTGGCTATACGCATTGCTATGATCATTAAATAAGTATCTGTAAAAAATAATATAATCGAAGGAATCGATACAATCTGTTTTCGCTCTCTTTGTATGAGTCATTGCCAGTCTTTTTATTTATCCGTTTTTTTTTCTTTCCAAACCACTCTCTATCTCTATCTTTTCATTTTCCTGTTCCTTTTTCTATGCATTTTTAATCCTTGATCTATGAATTTATTTTACAATGAGTAGTTTCCATCTTATTTACTTAAAATTAATAATTTCGTATGCATATCAATGTTATTGGATCAGTTATTGCATTTAATTTGTTTAAATAAGTTTTGAAATAATTAAATCGTCCACCAAATAATAATCTATATAACACTGTACAGAATAAGAGTGGTAATCACTCTCATTCTAAAACATCGTTTTATTTTAACTAGTGGTCGTCTAGTGGTCGAATTCGACTGTAGTTCATGAAATGTTTAAGTTTGAATGTTATTGAGATTGTTTTGTGAAAGAGTATGCTGTATGATCCCTGCATATAAAAAATATATGCAGTCAAATTACTGAAACTCTGAATTGAAGTTACGAAACAGGATTTAAATTAAATAATAAAATATAATTAAATTACTCACTTGTTGAAAACACTATTAAGTAGGTTGCTGCAAATTTTCCTTTCGCAAGAGGTATCTTAAATTTCAGGTAAGGGGCTGAAAAAAAATTCGCTTTTAGTTCAGTTTAGCGAAAATGTGAATTTCTTGTTTTTTTTATTTAAATGAAAGAATATACATAATAAATTAGGTATTTAGACCTGTTTATTTTATTACAAAAATTTGCATTTGACGGACAATTAGCACAATTAGCTGTCAAAAATACTTTAACCTCACTTTATGCAATATTGCGCATTTTCATACTTATAATCAAATAATATATATATATATATTAGGCTATTTCCTAATCCGTTGATAAGTTCAGTTCTAAAGTCACATCAAATATTTTGTAGCTTATTCGTTATGAGAAACTACTGATTGTGAAAATTCTAAATTTTCAATGTTCAATCAAAAAATACTCTGAAAATTTTTCTATCGCCGTAGTTTATACTCGCTTTATGCGATGTCTATTTATAACAAATGTCTATTTATAGATCAGAATATAAATTTATGATAGAAAAAATTTCCCAATTTATATTCAAATATATGACGATCTGCTAATATCGCCATATATGCTTAAAATTAGAACTTTTCGTCTAGGTACATTGTTTATTATATCTATCACAACATTGAACTTGGCCGCCATACATTTTTTTAAAGCTTTACCACGTGATAAGATCTGGATAACCACTGAACTTTCTCCTTCTGTATATATGGTTTTTAAAGCAATATACTTTTAAACATTTTGCGCGCGCATTTTTCTTAAATTTATATTAATATATACAAACAATGGAGGGAGAAAGTATTTCTGTACTACTGTATTAGCTTTACCGTCAGAACCAGTATTAAAAGAAAACTTTTTAAACTTTGTTTGAGGAGGTAGCTGTTACTTCTTTATTTATTTTAATAATTAAAATGCTTTTCCATTATTTATTTAATTCCATCATATTTATGGGCATCTAATTTTATACGGCATCCTTTTTAGACTTTGTAATATTACGAAATAAGAAGCTTCACAAAGATAGTAAAAGTAAAAAATGAGATGAATGGAAATATTTTTTGAGATGAATTCAAATGTGTAATCTTTTTGCTTTAAAATTATGCCAATACAGTAATATAAATACGCATTATACGTAATAAAAAATTTTCTGCTTGTATACCGGGTTAATATCTCAGTATAATATTTAGACCAGTGTCACCTCTGTCATGCCAGGAATTATGTTGAAATAATTACTTCCTCTGACAAGATTAACTAAGTTGATGGAACGCTACAAGACGTATACTATTATGTCCATTATTATATTCCAATAAGACGAATTGGTTGCTCCTTGACATCTATGATAATATATTAATATTTAACTTATAGAGAAACTGACGATCATGATTACGAGAAACTTATGTTTAATTCGGCACTTTGTAGAAAAAGAACACTTTTTCTAAGAAATAAAAAATTACTGTACTATTTGTCTACAAATATGAACTTAAATTAATGTTTATAAATATTTTTACACAGTTGAGAAACAACGGAAAAGATAAATGGTATATGTACATAACTTTTAGTTTTATTCATATTTGCAACTTCTAAAATATGCCAGTTATATTGGTATATATTTAAATTGATATATTCATACAATCTTATTATTAAATTACGTCAATTTGAACTAAACAAAAAAAAATTTTAAAACTAATTTAACAACATTTTACTCCTTAATGACTTATGACCACAATAATTTCTGAATGAGATCAGAAGTGTAAAATTGTAATTCTACCTAAAAATGTTCACCTCACTACAGAGTGATATACATAAATATACAATAAGGTAGAAACATCGACAATATCACTCAAAGAAAACGCTAACGTGGTGTTACTTGAATCAATTTTCAAATTTCAATTTATCAACCTCCAGCGAGGCTTTAATTTGCAGCTGAGCTTAATGGTAAGGTGGTAATAATATTTTCTTAATTTTTTCCTTAATCATTTAGAAGTATAAACTTTCCGACAGTAGTAGGTATACGTTAAGACGTATAAAACAAACAACTCGACGTAGAAAATTAATTTATACGTAAGCATCGTATTTGCATATTTTTTACCTTTAAATACCAATTTACATAAAATCCATACGCCTCGTATTAAATATGCTTTATTAAATACGCATTTATAGTTGTTAATAATATAATTACGAAAATTTAGCTATACGGTTGATCAAGGTAATAATTTCTTAAATTTTCTAATAATAATGGAAAAATAAGGAATTAATATGATCATTGATTTAAAAATTATTCTTTCCTAATCTTTACTACTCATCCTCAAAAATAAATAATTTTCCAATATAAGGAACGAGGCTAAACAAAAAGTATTTAAATTTTAGCGTATTCATACACATATTACTAATAGGGTCGATACAAAGGTTTACTATCTACGTCGATTTTCTTTTTTAGTTTTTGCGATTTAAAAAAATGTACATAATAAATATAGCTGTATTCAAATTACTCGTAATTTTAATTATACTATATATCCATGTACTTTTATTAAAAAAATGAAAATTTCGTATTTTATTATTTATTAGAATTTTTGAACATATGCCGTAAAATATTTAACGAACCCAACAACCAATCATGGAAAAAAATGTTTAATTTAATGTTCAAAACTAAATTAATATTTATGTATTTTTTTGGAATTTAACTAAACTCGTTTTATTTTCTTTTATTTTATTTTATTTTCTGTAAAGGGAAAAAAACAAACATAAACTATTTGAAATATTATATGAACACTAAATACGAAATAAGTTTGTGTTCTGATATGTCCACAAAGAACAAAGAAAAATAAATATATCCAATTAAATACAACAATACATAAATGTGAAAATGTTAATTGAAGTAAGTGAAACAATGTATTTTTAGAATAAGACATAAAATTAATATGGAAAACACTTGTCATAAACTTATTAATTAAATAAAGCTGCAATTATGGATTACAAGTTATTTATGTAAGGCACTCTATTTATTCTCTCCTATCGCGTATTTAAAGTTTATTTGTTTCTTTTTCTTTGTGAAAGAGATTTGTTTGCACTTCGAGTAACTTAAATGCAGTTTGTTATCTTCACAGTAAACATGAAGTCTATCGAGATCAGCTTGCGTATTCGAACAGTCGTGTATGTCTTTTACAAGAGTAAATAGATTTAGATCGTCTGCATACATTAGGAAATTACTATTTCTAAAACAGGTACTTATATCGTTATTAAATATAATAAATAAGAAAGGGGCTAATATAGATCCCTGTGGTACACCAGAAGTCACTTGGAAATATAGTGATTAGGACCCATTTACTTTAATTGCTTGCTGCCTATTAGTTAAATACGAAATAAACCATCTAAACAAGTTCCCCTGATACCGTTAAATACTAGTTTTTTCATCAATATTAAGTGCTCAACCTTGTCAAATGCTTTCTTGAAATCTGTATATATCATGTCAACTTGCTGTCCGGAATCCAATGACTCGAACAAGTGCTGAGAGTGAAGTAGTAGGTTAGTGGTGGTAGATCTTCCACGAACAAAGCCGTGTTGTTCAGGCATAATATAAATATGGAGTATTGGATATACTTGTCCATGTACTAATCTCTCTAAAACTTTGGGAATTACTGATAAGATATTAAAATAAATAACTGTTATTTTTCATAAATTTTATGAGATAATAATTTGTCTCATGAAAAAAGCATACATTGTCAATTCTAATTTGCTTTAATAATATATACGGCTTATTAAACCTTTCTATTTGAGCAAAAAGTTAGTTATTATACCCACGCATATATCTAAGTGAACAATCTTTATTTCATAAAACATTGCAATTTTAAAATTGGTAAAATGTTAAACTGTGTACCTTCAGGATTTTGATTCTTATATCGATTTTAAGACTAAATTAAAAGGGTTATCTCATTTTTAAATAAGTCTTTCTATTATTGTTATTTTTATACCCTAAAGATCCTTCTATAAACCAAAAATAGATTGAGGCCACTGGATGGAAGAACTCGTTTCCTCTAAAAATAGACGCAGTTCGCTCAGTACACTTTTAAAAATTTTTGACGTGAGGATATGCAATAGGATATATTTTGAACCATATAAATATTTCCAACTATTTTCATTTATTTTCGGCATCAGATTTATACTATATGCATGTTTAGAACAAAAAAAAACCTTATAATGTCTATATCCGATAAAAATTTCTAAATGTTTTACTAATCTCTCTTATTGCAAGCCACTGAAACTAATATTATTTCGATTAATACGAACCTTGACCTATTTTGACAAAAACTGATGTTTTATTTAATGAAATTCTATTTTTATATGAATTTTACACTTCCACTTTCTATTATTTATTTTAATTTTTCCTTCTATTTTTAAAACTGTTTGGTTTTTAAGGTAGATATTTAAAATATTAAATTACTAAAATTATTTTGGTAAATATGAAGTGCTAAATTTTGTTTTTAAAAAAGACAAACGCTTTTTTATACAGAATTAAAAACCTTTTGAAAAAAAATGTATTCCATTATTTATTTTATATAGTTATATTAACCACAAAGTTATTTTCTTGTACTGTAAGTAAATAATAAATTCATAAATATTTGAATACGTGCGCAAATATCATAATCGCCTAAAATTTAAGTTTCTTTAAAAAAATTAAATATCTATATCTGGGCTAATCTATACTGCTATCGTAACTCAATATCGTGACTTTACTAGCCAAAAATCGATAAAAATATGTGAAACACTAAGAAGATCAAGATTCAAGATCTTGTGCGAACAAGTTAAGTAAATGTGACTTAAGCGAGCGAAAAAATACTTCCAGTTTATTTTATGTTCTGTGACGATGAAGGTCGTTTCCAAGTACAATTAGCTGGTAGTTGAAAAGTTAGTTCAAGTTAAATTAATCGAGAATTCCTCTCGTTTCAAACTCGATACGAAAAAAAGGGAATCGTTCGTATATGAGTAGTGAATATATATGTTGATAAGTAACATTAAGTTAAATATAGATCTAAAAATATGCATGCTATGGAACGAGTGAAAATTTTCGGAACAAGCCTTTTTCAGAACCCAAAGAATAAAATACCTATTTAGAACAAGCTTGTCAGTTAATCTTCTATGACAAGGAATGCTACTGGCCAGACGCATACCATTACGACTTATGCAACTGGACTTCAGCATGATTAATGTCGACGGATGCGTCTTTTTGTTTGTCTCATCGTTCGTTTTACGTAATTCTCCGTGTTTTGTATATAGTAAACTATTTCAATTACTCAATATCCTGTTTTTACTTTCAACAGTGCAATAAGGTGGATAATTGCAGCGGGAAAACAACTATTTAGATTAGTGCCACGCTTTGGATTGGTACTAAATTAAATTGAATTTATTGCTACTCTTCTTTTATGAAACAGGATTAAATACTAACGTGCTACCGATATCGTAAAATGTGATACATCCAAGTGTATATCACTCACCTTTTCCCCACCAAAAATAAATCTAAGGACTAGAGAAGCTCCGCCGGATCATCAGGCGACGGTTAATATTGAATGAGAATTTTATCAAGTTTGTTACTTAAAAGAATCCAAAAAAATTAATGCGTCTTTTTGGAACAAGTTTAAAATGTTATTAACGCTAACCAGACTTTTGATTTTTACATATTTCCGTAAAGAATGTTTTGATCGACTGTGTTCCTAATAAAAAGCGGACCAGTGTGAATTATTAGTATCATTATCTGATTTGGTTTAACACTAAGACTTATCGCTGATCCGCGACTTTCAATTAATCTTTTTCATCGTAAACGCTACAAAAATATTGTCGTGAAATATTTGTTTTTTATTTGCAGAACCAAGTTTTTCATTTGTACAACAACACTGCTCGTTGCCTTCTGTTTGCCAATGATTTAAAACTCTCCTTAGATGCCAAAAGCCAATCTGGCAGTTAACTGTTTCAACATGGCATCGAATCAATTTTGCAATGGAATCTGAACTACAACCTACATTATTATGTGGTCAAAAATTACAAAGACTGGCTTACTTGCCCCAAAGTACACTCGCTTACTTGTCCCCTTTGTGCGCAGTTGAGCTAGATGGAATGCTGGCTAGATGGATGGGATGCTAGGATGGATGCTCGAATGGAATTATCTGTACAGTACCTTGGTGCATTTATGGACAATTTTCTCATATTTCATGGTCATATTATCGACACCTGTTAGAAACACTGCAAGATACGAGGACATATATTGTTCCCACGATTTTCATGAGTTCAAAAATATTGTGATTTTGTTCAGAACTCTTTATTCCGTAGTATTCATGAAATGAATGCAGTTATGTCCATATGAAGATACTTAGGCCCTCATGCTGGAGAGAATGTCAAAAAAGTTCAATAAGTCTTTTATTACAAATAATTGTTTTAGTATTATCATTATTTATTTTTCAAATTTTATAAGAACACGGTCAGATGGAATTGTGGTAAGATTTGCTTTCGACTATTCTTTTCTAAATTAATAAATCTTTAATTTGATAACTCCTTGTTCTTTAGTTAAGTTGTGGTTTATGCTTCAGACTGTTATACGAGAGGATAACGTCGTATATAATTTATTTTACTTGCCTAGATCTCGCACAAATATTCCGCAGCGTCCATTTGTTTTCATCCGTCATGTACGTATAGATAAATAAATAAACATAATAAAAGCAAATAATCGAGAAGCTTTTGAAATAAGTACGAATGAATACGTAATAATGACTTAATATCAATAACTCAATTCCACAAATTGTTAATCTTTCGTAACTTTTTATAAATACACTTGATTTTTGTAACAAAGTAGTTATTGTAACAAAGGAGCATTCCCAAAACGGTAACAAACGGGAAAAAAATTTACTCGAAATGTACATATTAACTTTCACAGTTTTGCCCTAATGGGCATAGAGATCGTCGCATATGACAAGGACTTTCACGATAGACATTGCGTCCAAGTGACTGGTGTTCGGCGATACTATATCCACGGTATGCAGATGACGAATCCGATATTGAATTAGAAAAATGATCCGTGTCTTGATGTGTGATCGTGTAACGTTTTAATATATATAGCAGAACTACCATAGTTTTCATCTTTGGGTCCAAGATTATTCCGGTCTATTTGGTCGTATATTTGAAAGCCTCAATCTTCAGTTGATTGTAAGATAACGCCATCGATTTTGACTTATAATATCCATTTTTATTTACTTATTTATACTCTGATGTTATATTTTCTAATCAGCATGATATTTTTTAAGAATTTCATGTTAATATCCGAAATATTAAATGTTATTAAACTTAGAAAAAATTATTATTTAAAATAAAGTAATACAAGTCATATTTTAAATTTCATAACTAGATTCGGAAATAAAATTGAAGCGTTAGAAAAAAAATAGATGAAGGGAATCCACAACGGCTTTGTTAAGAGCAAAAGACCATGAGAAGATCTAGATTTTGTATGAAAGCAAATACTCCTTACTTTACTCAATTAAAAATATATATTATTTAAGATGCTCTGCAAATATCCATCTTTATTTTTCAAGTAAAGATTGTAAATCAGTATAAACTTACCAAAAGGATTTAAATAAAAATAAAAATTAAATGGTAAATGAAAATAAAATGAATTGATTAATTTTTCTTCTCAAATCGGTCAATTGTTTTATGTGTAATACACAAATAAACAATTTACCGATTTGTTTTCATGCGTAAGACAATTTTTAACAATTAAAGGAAATTGAATTGAAATTGCATTTTAATAAGCCATAATAAAAGAAAATTTAAATCTAAATTGTAAAAACACCATCACAACAATCGACGATTCAATGTAACAATAAATTTATTTTTAAAGTCGAGTGCTTATTTTACAAGGGTTTTAGGGTTCATGAATAAAATTATTTGTATATAATTCAAACATATGTCATGTGAAAAGTTAAAAATTTTGGGACAATTCATTAGGAACAATTATATACTAACTTACAGAATTTTTAAAATTTTTGTAATAAGATTTTGCTAAATAGATTCAGCGCTAGCTAAAATCGTTTGGAGTGATTTACTTCACTATTATATATATTTTTTTATTTTTAGGTAGATAGATATCGCTGAGCAACAATTATAACGTAATTAATAATGTTCACCACTATCCACTGAAAATTACGCCTCAAATATTACGAGTATAAGCCTAAACTCACGTAGCAACTACATTAATATGTAAAGAGCCTATAGTAATTTTCCGCCTTTTTAATACAATAATCCGTTAAGGCACTTTCGAGTAATCTTGTTCTAGTATAACAACATACTATTACAACATAATTATATCATTTTATTTCCACTGGTACTACGTAGGCCGCGATTATGACGGAAGCAAAATGAAGTAAACAAAAGTAAAATGGCAGTCAGCGTGGCACAGTGGTACCAACGATCACATGTTTGCATGTTAATGGGTCTTAAAATATCATTTTTAGATTTTTAGGATTTCCATTCATAAGATTGTCTAATTAAATTTAAATTGTTTATCTAACTTGCAAATATACATTTGTTTAATAATGTACACTAGTCCAAAACAATAGTATTGTTAATGTATCTATTTTCATTATGTGCAAATTACGTATAACTTTTTTCTTTTTTCCGGTGTAGGTCTACTTTGCGCATTTCCCTTTGCTGTTCTGCAGTAACTTCTATATTGTAATTTGCTCTAAGAAATTAAAGGTAGAAAATGTAATAAATTGTTTCAGTAAAATGTAACCAGTTTCATAAAAAAATCTAAATTTGGAAATAAATATTAGATTAAATACAAGATTTGAGCTGGTCGCTAAATAAAAATGTTAATTAAAAATAAAGGAAAAACAAAGGGGTATGTAATGAAAGTAAAGAAGATCAACGCACTATTTAATTTCGAAATTTAAAATTTTTCAAGTACAAACATACGCCTCTTATCTAATTTTCTCAAACATTTGACTTTATTTATTTATGAATTTTTCTTGCTTATGAAGCAATGCACCAAATGTTAACGTAAATATATTTATCATTTACGTTAATACATGTTCTATTATATTTCAATCTTTTTTAACATAATCTTCTTGCAAAAAACATCATCGCCTGTCCATCCTAGATACTTTTGACCTATTTTAATTCTACCATTCCGTAAAAAGTCTTCAAATATATCTTTCCCTTCTTTTCTATTATTCTGTCAAAAGTATTCAAATGTATCAATTCCTTACGCAGATGTTTTAGTATTGTAACGATTAAAAACCCTAGATTCCCTTCAATCAGGTTTGAAAATTTCTATCTCTTTACTCGCCGTAGTATGTTACGTTAATCATAAGCTTAAGAATTTTAACGCGACAGGGATATCGCAGTGAAATTCAGGTGTCCTGGGCATTATTTACCTCTCATATTATGTACATTGGAAAGACTTATGTCCACCAGTGGTCTGAGACTGGCTGTTGATGATTGATTTATAACAATAATTTAAAAAAATACTTAACTCTTATGAAGCAGAAAAGCAGAATATGGTGTTAACTTTACGAATAAAATTAAAGTCTAATTTCGTGGAGAATCTATTATATTATTTCTTTTTCAATTTAATCGCTTTGTAAGAAATAAGGAGCCTACTGCTCCTTATTTCTTGTTAAACAAATAAACACTACAACCAATATCATGTTTTTTTACTCTTCAATATATGTTTGACGTATTAGATATGACATTACTTGAGTATCGTGTATACAGTAGTCCACACACGTGCTACTTTACATTGGTAATACAAAGAAAAATCGGCGGCGTGTAACAGATATTATATTGAATTTACAGCTGTCATTATTAATAAACAAATTTATAAAATCCTAAATGACTGACGTGCACTTCAATATATGTCTTCCTTTGTTTAATTTTATAGATTTTCAAGATTAAGTTAAACAGGACATCGATAGTTAAATAAAGAAAATACGTTGATGTATGTCCTTAATTTTTTTCAACAAGCCTATTATTGAATCAAGCTTTTAAAATCTGTATCCAGGGTTACTTGTGAAAATAATATGGTTAAGAAGCAGTCTAGGCATACCAAGGGGATAAATAATTTTTAATCTCTTCTATATATTTCACAATTAAATGAAACTACGTTATGCAGTATTATTTCTAGAAATAATACTACGTAACTTTAATTGCGAGTAATGAATTTTTACAAACTTAACGCCAAATATATTCAAATTCTATATATTTGGCAGAAATTTTAATTTTTGAGAATCGGGAACAATGGTTTCGTAGACTCAAAACGCAAGTAACACCATCTGTTGGCACCTTGGAGGACGGTTACTGTGAGATAGGATAACAGACAAATACTTCATTGTTTTTTGGTGACGGGTATCGATTGTGTTTTTCAAACGATACCCACTAAGATTAAAGTATAAAGTTGTAACACATTTCAAGAGGTTTAAGCTCTCTGATATCTGAAGTAGAAAATGATATGCTTACTATTGTAGAAAACTCTCGATTCTCCAATATATATACATATAGGTATAAAAAACTGTCAATCACAAGTATGATCATATTAACTTTACCATAATAAAAAAGTCTATTACCTGCTTTTTATGTATGTTTAGTCATAAAATATCATCGATCTATACGGTCGATACTATCGAAGTTATAAGTCGACGATGTGTTAACACTGTTCTTTGTCTTAAAAGGAACTAACAACAACATATGATAAAAACTAATTAAAATTATGCTAAAATAATAGCTAAATATTATTTGTAACTACGTGTAAAAAATGAGCAAATATTATTTTTTATTATGGATAAAACTGAAACTGATATAAGGACGATATTTAATTCTACGTAAATATCAATAAAACCTATATTCATTTGCCGATACAATAGCATATTTCAAAATGCACTCCAAAAAAATAATTAAAATGAGGTTAAATTCCTCAGCGTGAGATATATCCTCTCTTGTTATAGCCCGGATGCGCTTACTCCTTTTGCTATAAGACTTCCGCATTAAATAGTATTTTGTTTTATTTCGTCGCCGCATTGTCAAAGTCGCGTGTATCTTTTGGAAATTTTCACATTAATTCCGGTGAAAAATTTTGCTTTTGAGTTATTTATTTATACTTCACTCACTATAATTAAATAAATAATTAACTTCAAAGCAAAAAAGGTCGGCGTGAAGTCATTTTCAAATGTTTGTATCTGATAAAATATGAAAAAAAATATTTTTATTTTTCATAAAATGAAAACGCATTATGCGGTACATTTTAATGCTTTGTACGTTTTTATTATATAAAAACGTGTCTCGCGGTACTAATTTCAATAATCTACAATATATAAAATTTGTGGATGCGCATCGAGAGGTATCATAAAAGTAAGTTATTATATTAGCGAAATCTATAAAAAAATACTAAACGTGACAACAGCTGTACACGGCCTATGAAGCAAGCAATTCTAACAAAGTTCATCGAATAAAATCTATTTTCTTCTGTGTTTTTGCAGGTTAAAGACTTGAACAATTGCTGAACATATTTGTATTTACATGGTAGGTCCATGTAAATACAAACAAGTATGTAATATGTGCACGAGTTAATAAAAAATCTAGGATATCAATTACTATTGAATAAAGTGTGTTCTAATTTCCAATTAGTTTTTCTAACGCGTACTTCTGAGAAGGTTAGATTAGAGATGTATTAACATACATAAATCAAAGAAATTATTGAAATAACTTCAATACAACCATTTCCTCAGCAAAACAGCTAAAAAAATCGTGGAAATTTTTAATTTTTTCCAGACCTAACTGTTTGCTGAGTTATGCTGTTTATTGAAAACCTTCCATCTGGTATGAACATGGCAATCAATATAATGAAGACTTTTGAAGAGTGTAATCTTAAATATGCAATTCGAACAGAAAATCACAGTTGCAGACAGCGCTTCAAAAATAAGATCCGCTATTGGAGAGATACAAATGTTTTATCAATAAATTTTGGCTCATTCGTTTTATTTATTTATTAAAACCAAACTTTCTAATTAAGAGATAAGGTCATAAAGTCATTGTACAAGCGACTGGAAAACATAAATAGAAATTCAAGATGCATATAATGTTCCCAACCACATATGAGCTATATTTACTCGAAGGTCCCCGACGCTTTAAGAATTGAGTTTACTACTAGAACAATGAGTTGCAGTTAAAGTTTGTTTATTTTTCAAAATGCAGAGTAAATCTTACAACAAACAAATTTATAATTATGAATGAGGTGGTGAATACCACGCGTTATTTTGAAGAGGCAACGAAATTAACCAGGGTATCAACGTACGTACTATCCAATGCCATCCTTTTGTATAATCGGAACCAAAAGGTGATAGAAAACCACAAAACGTTTTGAATTGAAATTAAAAAAGTATCCAAAATAAACGAAAATGTTCTGTTAGTTTCTCTCAATGATACAATTGATAGTTTGGAAAGTCATATAATTTAGCCACCGTAATTGATTCTCATTATGAGATATGAAAATTTCCGTTATAGTCCACTTTATGTACAGTAAAAAGATGTCTTATAGAGTTATTTAAAAATAAATTCGTTAATAAACTAAGAAATTGCAGTAGTATAATATAGTACTAGGTCATAACAGTGTGTGATAAATGAATGTTTTTAAAAGTTTCATTAGAAAGTTCACGAAAGTGTCCTTGAATGTTATATACACCAACATACTCAAAAAATAAGTCGAGAGATATTTAAGGTTTCCTAATTTTTCAGGACAAGCAGATCCTTTGGCTTTCTGGCACTACGATGTTTTTAACAAAAATTAAAAAAGATGGCGCGAGTGTACTTGAGCTTGAAAATGAGAGAATGTTTTCAACTTTATTCCGTTAAACTTACGTAACCATCTACCCTTGCATAATTTAAAGCAACTATGTTTTTAAAATAAAAATGTTTCAAATGTAAATTTTTATTACTGCTTGACATATGGAATTGGAAATGTTCTAAACTCTACTACAAGCTTAGTTACCCTATTCACTCAGTCTGTAGAATTATATTTTTCCTTCCGCTTTTGGCAATAATTTTCCTAGAAGCCATAAGTTCATAATAGGCCAAAGAGCTTAGTTTTATATAATCTTTTTGAATAACGTTGTTAAGAATTTCTTTTCCAAGATTAATACAATTTTTAAAGATTCGTAAATAAAAAGGAAAAAATGGTATATTGAAACTAAACTAAATACTATTTTTATAATGTTATGCATATCGATTTAAACACGTAAACACACGAATTTATTAATTTGTTATATTTTATGACAATAATAAACATTAGTAATAAAATTTAATAAGTAAACGCGGGTAATTTTTTCATGCATCCATAGAGTCTAGGCATCAAAAGAAAAAATATTCTTAAATAGCTGAAAAAGGCAAAACTAATACTAGACGTAATGGTCAAAATAGATACGTGCTTAAAATAAATAAAACAAACGCAGTTGTGGCTTGAAAAGGGTTAATGTAAATTTTTCGTTACGTTGTTTTTAATGAATACCGAACACATAATTTTGAACATTAACAGGAAATCGTGGTCCACCAAAAATAAAATTGAAACGTGAAGTTCCCATTCAGGCAACATTTACGTCAAGTGGGTTCTTAACGAATTTACCACGTGCCACTCGTAGACAAAATATTCAGAATAAATGGGAAGACTTAATTTAGGAAAACTGATATTAGCACCACTAAGAAATAAAAATGCCACTACCTTTGGTGGTTTTGAGTTACACTTAGGATATAAGTGTATTATTTACATTTATTTACAAGGCTAGTCAATCGGTGTATATATGTCATTTGTATTAAACAGTAGTAGTCCAAATAGGCTTAAAACGATGCATAAATTTATTATTATTTTCATGTTTTCAAAACTTTTTACACATAAAATCGAGAAAAGTGCGTTACGAATATATGCAAAGAATTTCCTTCCTTGATGGTGTGAGTGTTCAAAATTTAGGATAGAAGAACTCATCAAACTGATTAATGCATATTTATTGTCCAGTGATCATATTATTAAAACAGAGTTAGACACTAGCCTTACAATTATTTGAGATATACGTCAATCAAATAAGTCAATATGTTATTTTGGTATTTTTTTTAAAATTTATTTTAAATTATCGTACAAATAGGAATATCAATAATTTGAGATAAATTTTTTATATTTATATTCTATAATTACATTTATACAAATATAATATTGATTAACATATTGTGCTTTTTTTGTTACTTCTACAGTCTCAACAGATTTATACATGTAAATTTGTGTGTTTACTTATAGTATTGATCTTCCTGTTCTGTCTGTAGTCTGTTGTTATTTGATATTCTATCGGGTTGTTGTTAACGATGTTATACTGTAAATGCTGAAGTAATATTAATAAAACTATCCATGAACCATTATTTTTTCGCTTAACTAGCTATTTATCTGAGTAAACTTGAATATAATGCCGATTCTGTAGAAAATTATAACAAAGATTTTGGTATTAATTTGCATTGCTTCGTGATTAAGTATCACACTGTATCAACACGAAGCAATGCAAATGAATGATAAAATCTTTGTTATAATTGTCTACAGAATCACCATTATATTCAAGTTTAACCAAATAAATAGATAGTTAAACGAAAAATAATGGTTCTTCTCTTTACAAACATTACCTTTCCTGAATATAATTGCAAAAAAATGTACCTATTATAATTAAATTTTAATATTCATACTCATACTTGAAGTACAATGGTTCTAGCATTTGGCAAGTCACTTAACATGAACCTAATTGATTTAATTTCCACATTTTTACTTTGCAAATTAATTCTATTACACATAAATACACTTATGTGCTACTACTCAAATTAAGTTTTTATATAGCTTCAGGCAAACCTTTTTATAAACCATAATTTATTAGGCAATTCAATAAAGGTCTGAACCTTTTTTCGTAAGAATTTTTAAGAAGACTAGCAAACGTGCCTAGATATTTGAACCCCCAAATAAAAATAATACGATTAATTCTTCTAGTTTATGAAACTTTGACAATGTGGAATTAATATGCACAACAAATGAACAGCTTAAAATTATCCAATTTTTCTATATGTAAAATGTAATGTAAAAATAATAATTTGGAAATCTTAATAGAATAGTTGCTGTACCTCGCAAATGAACTGGAAATTAAACATCGTGAACTAATAATTACAAAATATATACGTCACTATCTATTTAAGTATAAATTATTTTAATCGAATTTTTATATAACGTTTTCATTTTTTAACCGAATGAGTCAAAATTTTGCAGATATGTGTATTTGATGACGGAGACGATTTCATCGTACCAGATGAAATCGTTTTCAAAAATACACATATGATTATATATTTGATGACGGAGAGAGAATACGATCAAGGAAACTGCTAAAGGATTGTAATAGAACTCTCGTGTCTGCACGCATTTATTTCATGTCTTAAGGAGTTTAGTTCTGTTCAGATGGTTACTATCCCCAAAAGTTTAAGTTAGCAGCACGCCAAGAACTATACGACAGTAGGGTGGTTAAACATGATATGTTGTGTATGCTACGGTGTCGATATGCAGGTACACCTCGTTATATAAGAGCCGTTCCTTTTCACATGGCCATCTGGATTTGTCCGTTTCGTCTTTAATTTTATATGGAAGCCAAAATGTTAAAAATGAAATTACGTCTTTACGTATTACCTCTTAAAGTCTTGCACTAAACGTTATAATATACATAATATTCTGTCCATAAATACTATAATGTATAAGCATAACAAAGATGTAAATGTCAAGGCCATGAGTTTATATTGTATCAACCTAATTAAAACGTAGTTAAAAAAACGAATAAAGGACATGCTCTGGATTTATACTTCAGATTTTCAATTTAAAAATTTATTTCATTATGAAATCGTAAGCGCTATTTAATTACAAAAAATGTGTTTAATATTATTCAAAAGTCTTGCTTTATTTGAAATGGAATTCATTCACCTATCGATTAATACATTTGAGTCAAGCCGATCAAGAGTCTACTACTTTGTAACCAAAACCAATTATCAAGCTAATGATCAAAAATATAAATTCTTATTATATCACTTTTTTCCTTCCTTTATCATATTATATATTTTTTATCATCACCTGTCTTATGTTATTACAGAGTACGGAATGGTTAGAAAGTTATTTTATACCGTTTAGTGCAATACTTTCATAAAAATAAAATAATTTTACCTTTTTTTTTATTTAGCATATATAGTCCAAGAAATAGATGAATTAAACTTTAGAATGTAAATATAATATTTAAATTTTTACAATATTTTTCTGATTTATTTAACGTAAATTATTGGAAGGATAAATCTGTTCAATACAAGCAGAATCCATGCTACGAGGCCTGTTTACTCGCACGTTAATAATAATGCAGATGAACCAAAACCACTTCTCATGATTATCAAATGGCATTATATTAATTTTCCAAATTTTTCAAATCTACGGTTAAACAGAAAGGAGTCGGGGATTGGGGGGAGCGTAGGGTAAAAATACATAATAAATAAAGAATAATGAATACACCATACCAAAAAAAACGAACAATATTTCCATTCATCGTCCTTAAAAAAAATTGTCCTTTTTCGTATTGGTGTAAATAAATAACTTTTACTTGCAAAATTGTATTCCGATTGAATTTGAACTTAAATTGAGATTTAAAATGATGTACATATGAACGAAGAGATAGACAGGACGAAATAATAAGTGTACAAGGGAAACCTAAAAGATAGAAAATACATCATATCAATAAAGCTTTCACCAATTTTCGTTTCACAGGAATAAATACGTATAAATAAGTACCAAAGTGTTTTAATTTATGTTATTGTTATTTCTTCTATAATTTTCCAATGTTGTATATTTATCATAGCTTGTTTAAATACTACATTAATAAAACGAAAAAATGTAGCACTCATAAATAACGTATTCAAGCACATTTTGAAAATCACATTGATCATCTCATATTTACAATAAAATTTCCAATTCTTTTTTAATTTCCCTCACAGCCAATATTACAACCTAATTTGAAAGTTAGTTTTTAATTCATTATCGCAGACATACGATGGAAACCAATTTGTCTCTTTCGGATCACGATCTTGCGTGTGCTGTCAATTTGGTTAATCCCGTTAGACGGAGTACTTGGTCCTGCGTAATTTCCAACATGTACTGTGTCACAGCCTCTACGTTGGCTTTGTTTGTTTTGTTATGTTCTAATAATGAGACATTTCTTCCCGAGTTATAATGACGTATGTTTTGTTTGTTATTGTTGTCACATTAATATCAGGGTAGGCGACAAAGTAATCAATATAAGTAATGAAATATATATGTAACTTCTAAATATAGTTACGGCAAAAAATATAAATTTAGTGCAATTGTTATTTATAAATGATTGAACTCAAATGATAATTGTTTACAACGTAAATTTAATGCAAAATAAATATTTTACTAATGTAAAAATATGGTGCCAATATTTAAAAATTTACAAAATCTAGGATAATCGCTAGAGTTTTCCTAAAGCTTTTGCATATATTCCAAAAAATCAGGGTTTTTTCATAGTTTCAGGCTGAGAAGTTCCGGAAATAATAAGGGTGGAGATATTTTTGAATATTATTCATATATATATATATATATATATATATATATATATATATATATATATATATATATATATATATATATATGATTACAATTTCCAATTAATTAATTTGTAGAAATAATTTTTCCTCCAATTAAGATTTTCTTCAGATTCACAAAACATCGTGGAACATTACAACTCTTCAAAATTGTTCATAAGCGCTAGATAAAGCTACAAAATTTCTTCATAAGCGCTAGATAAAGCTACTCCCTATTGATGCCCACACACAGCTTTTACGTAAAATGAGGCATACAATAGACTGAGTAAAATTATTCATTTCCGGTCATATTTTAAATACATGTTGCTTTTAAACTCAACGTCTACTTCAATCAACTAAAGGTTAATATAACAATGAGAGTTATATAATGACCGACGTAACTTCGCACAAGCATTTTACCGTTAAATTTAATATAAGTGTATTTGAATTGATTCATTTACTTCAATTTTAAATTGTTAAATGTTACGTCCGATTAATAAACTTGAGATAATTAGTATTTAAATGAAATAACTTTTATTAAATTGAGATGAAGCGTATTATAACGATCACTAATTTAATTTTATTACAACTTATCTAAAAACTTCGTCTTCCTTATAAAAAAATAAAAAGCCTAAAATAGTTTTGTTTCATGAGGCAGATAATTCCATAATTCACGACTTTTTGCGGGTGTGAAACAAGTTTTGAAAAGATGTTTAAATAAAAGGGTTCATCCTTCGATGAAAATGTATAAATGGATCTAAGAAACATAATTTGAGGAATTGAAAAATCTACTAATTATCGCTTCAATGTTATTATTAAAATTCCTGTTTATCCATATAAATTATTTACCACCGAGAAAAGATGACGGTCATCTGGAAATACCGGAAATGTTGAGGATTTTTTTCTTTTATGGATGAATGTAATTCTTGCAAAGAGAGGTTTTACATTGTTTTCCAAAAATGATAGGCTTATATTAGTTTTAGCACCATTTGCCTGGCGTTTATGATTTTTCTAGTTGGCGTCAATCCAAATTAATTGTTTCATAAATTTTGGCCAATTTTTGACATGATACGTTTGAATTATTTTAAATATTGACTTTTTAATTATTGTTGTCAACAACAGAAAGTGACTATAAATGTGTTGCATCTTCAAATGGTTCATTGCCAGGAGAAACATTTTTAAACCATTCTTGTACTTTTTCTATTTCCAGTTACCAATTTCAGTGGAACTATATTAAATCTTACATTTTCAAGTAGTAAATTTTCAAGATTATTACCAACTTTTCCATCCTCATCAATAAAGTTTTCTAGTCTGATATAGAATTTCAACTGCCTTTGTTAAATTTACTGAGGATATTATCATAGCCCTGAATAATATACTAATTCCAATATTATAGATTTATTTAAGCAATGGATTCAATTCCATAGACGTTTACATTCCACTTATTCTATTAATTAATAAAATGTTTTTCAAATGTCGTAGATTAGTCTGAGTTCTAATTTTGTAGCCGTGAAAATATACTTACTCGGAATAAACTGACTGATAGCCCGTCTACTTTCAAATCTCCTTGAGAGGCTGTTTTCCGCCCCTTTTTTAAAATATTTTTTATTAACGCTGTTTTCAGGAACCATAGTTCTAATAATCACCTACATATTTATGGCTACTCAAAATCTATTATTTAAACCGTCAACTATGATATTAATGCGGATTTCGGTGTCTAATTGGTCAGTAAGCTCAAAAACAAACCCAAGAAATCCTAAGCTGATATCTTTTCGATGCTAGATTTATCAGAATTGGTATGACGCTATACTTTACTATTTTTACTTTTAACTATAAAAGACTTAAGATTTCTTATCCTTTGAATTTGTATTCCAATTTTATTTCTTATTCCAATTATAATTAAAATTTACTTTTGGCGAAAGGCTTTCATACTCCCCTCCCAATTAAAAATAATAATTTTAGTGAAGATTGAATAAAAAAAAATAAGAAAATATTCAAAATTTATATATCTAATGTATGCTTCAAAATATGTGATTGTTGGAATTTACATTTTCTATACAATATATTAAAGAATTTTCGTGGTCCTTCATATCTTAATCCACAGGCTAAGTATTTGACTTGGGTTAAATTCTGAATTCCTATCAATGCCATTATTCTTAAACATAGTATCCTTTTCTGTGACTATTCCATCAAGGTACATTCTGCCAAATTCTTGAAAAAACTTGTCATTAAAAATACTTTAAATTATTTGAAAGCGATATTTTACTTTATTTCTCTTCTATCGTATCCATATTAAATCATCTTCTTTTATTCGTATTATTGTTTCATGTAAAGTGAAGATAATTCGAAATCATAATTTTAACCGGCAGTCTATTTCAATCTTCGACAATATTATATTCTTAATATGGACTTTTTTGCTAACGAGAAGAAATGTCTTAGGTAAAAATAATAACAATCTATAACAATTAAATAACTGAACAGACCTTATGACAATGTTATCTAAAATCCTATTGTTCGTTTAACGATATCACGCTTCCATATATTAAGTTTGTACAGTAAAATTTTCTATTTTGGTCTAGATTTTGAGTACAAGTAAATAAAGGGAAATTGTGCAAATATTGACGTTAAATATGATACAATTTGATTAAATTCTGACAGGCAAGATTTTTAACAAAGAATATAGCGCGGTAAGAAAATAAAAAGAAGTTATTGTTTTGCTAATCTTATAAGGCATTATTATAAATGAAAATTATAAAAGTCAAAACAATTCACGATTTAATATAATCAGCTTAAGAATATTTCAAAGTAAGATTAATAATGATGACAAAAATCACATGAGAAGGAATCGGAAGGAGGAGTTATATCCTTTTTTTGGATATTGTAAAGTTACTTTTAAAAAAATAACGGTCAACTACCTGCATGAAAATAACACTGGTCATAATTTTAATAATTTAACTTATTGGAAGTTCCCCTATACATATTAATAAAATCAACATTAAAAATGTTTTTTTGCCATTTGCTTTAGTAGCGATAGTATTAGTTATCGCTTAGAGCCTGTTGAGTAAAATATGTAAATTCGTACTACTATTCCTGGAATAAACTTTTAAATTCCTAACAGAAAGCACGAGGAGCATGTAAAAATTCAAATCTTTATGAAACCATACCATATCAATTTATTGAACGGAAGCGTGCTAATTTACAAGAACTTGTTAACCTATGCTATTCTCAAAATTGTAATAGCTATATTTATACCGCGCCAAATCACACACACACATATGTATATATATATATATATATATATATATATATATATATATATATAAATATATATATATAAATATATATATATATGTATATATATATATATATATATATATATATATATGCGTGTGTGTGTGTGTGATTTTTTTGTAATAATATGATATATGGCACTTTCAGCATGCACCTACTATATTTAAAAAAAAAATACAAATGTTTTCCAAAACTTAACAAGTATTTTTCAGTTTAATATTATTTGTGGCAAAAGAATTTAAATATTTAATTATGATACCATTTAAAGATATGGACTGAACGGTTTTAATTATCAATATATATTACAAAAGTAAGTGTAAAATGTAAGTACCCCTAAAATCAGAAACGAGACCCGGTATGATCAAGATAATTTTTATGGTTTTGTAGCCCTCTATCCTCCGTCTACGAAGAAGGTTACCGTTCTTACCTGAAGGGTGTGCTTAAGGGCCGGAAATTTTGTCCTCTAGAAATTCCAGAACAGTCCAGAACATTTGAGAGCATTCGCGAGCATTCCACAATATTCTAGAAATTTTCCGAACATTATGGAATGTTGTGGAATCTTCTGGAACATTGTGAACCGTTCGAAGCCTTTTTAGGATGGGTCGGGTATATAAAGCATTGGTGAAATAAAGTAAGATCTGTCGTGGATTCGAAACTCAGTTTCTTATCAGTGAAGTGCAGTGAGTGACTAAAAACAAACAGCGAAGTATGTCATTTTGATTACTAGTGATACAGTGATTGAATATAAAGTGTAAATATCGAATATAAAGTGTAAAAAGTGTTTAAGGTGCGCTTTGTGTATTTCTTAATGATAGCTTGATTTGATTTATATTTTATGTAAAGCTCAAACGTGAAGCACGTTTACGTTCCCAACAAACGAGAATAAGCAACGCAAGGAGCATAGAAACCGAAGAACAACCAAATGAACGAATTGAAGAATTAAGAATTGCGACACAGTCTCATAATAAAAGATTGCGAACGTAAGCCACCCATGAAAATAACAGAAACGCGGGACCTATCAGAAACGCGGACGAGGACAAGTAAAGAGTATAACCTAATAACGAAGCATTCCACTACGACCCGACGAAAGAATATAACAAATAAAAACACATCGTAATCGGAAAAATTTATAATATCTGCCAATTTTGCAATGCAATAAAATTTAGTAGAAAAGCACCAGGTATCTGTTACATGAATGGAAAAATTTTATTACCACCACTGGAAGCAACTCCGCAGGAATTTCTACATTATATAATCGGAAAAATTCTAGAATCAAAAAATTTTCTTTAAAATATAAAACCGTACAATACCTGCTTCCAAATGACTTCTTTCCGTGTCAATTCGGTCAACACTAACAGAGATGAAATATGAACAAGTCGAACAGATATGAAATAGAGATGAATATATAAAAAATGTTTTTTCTACCACCACCCAACGAAGACTATAAATTTCTGGAAGTATTTTTCATCGCAAATGAAGAAATAGAAATTGATCAACTATACACGAAAATCAGTGGATTGAGACAAGAAATAATCCTAGATGTACAGAAGATCTTACACATATACAATCAACTTATCCACGTATTCAAAACTTAACTAGACCAAATGATTTCTGATGACTATAAAGATATAATTTGAGTCGACAAGAGACCATATAGAGAGCACGGGCGTCGATTTAATGCACTTCAGATAGACGAAGTCATCATCGTAATGATCTCCAATATTCATTAATATTTCTGTAAGTAGAGGATGGATATAATTTTATTGTGAAACAATTGCAATCTGAAACAGGCGTAGAAACAAATAATAAAGTTACTTCTAAGGAGTTCCACGCTTAACGCTTAATGATCAGAAACAATGAAACATTCAATCACATTTTCAACACTCGCCATTTATTCCAACAATTCCTGGTACATATGTTTGTAAAAACATATACAGAATGAATGCTTTACATAAGACTGAATCAGAAGAAACTACGCATAAATGACGAAAACATTGAAGACATTGGAACAATGATAACATTACCCTTATCTTGCATAGCAAATCCAAGACACATGCGCGAATATGCTTTAGATGCTCTTCATAACATTCACATACAACTCATCGTGGCCAGAAATCACGCTCCGATGGATCAACACGACCTAATTTTTCGACGATAACAAACGATATTTAATAAAGTCATCACAAAATACCACATATTATATTTAAATACCACATCTGTACATCCGGCATCAAAATACCACATCTGCACATCCAGCATCTAACGATTATACCGTTAGATGTTGGATGTACACAATCAAATGGCAAAAACGAGGACTGCTTCACTTATACAATCTCCTATGGCTACATGACATCCCAAGGATATAAACAAAATCATCTGAACTGATTTTCAATCTACAAGAAGATTCGGAGCGTATGACATAGTTGTGAAAAACTTGATTCACGGCCCATGCTTGCTATTAAACCCCAATTTTCCATGTACGAGTGATGGAAAATGTACAAAAAATTACCCCAATCCTTGGACGACACAAAAACCGAAAATGATGGCTATTCCAAATACAAAAGACGATCGTCCAAAAAAGGTGACATCACAGCAAAAATACGAATACGAGGCAAAGAGGAACTGGAAATAGATAATTAATGGGTAGTACCATATAACCCACTACTTTTCAAAATGTCCCAAGCCCATATAAACGTAGAATACTGCAGTTCAGTGAAATCCATTAAACATGTATGTAGGTAAGTCAACAAAGGCAGTGATATGGCAATATTTCAAGTAGCCAAAAATAGCGATCAACAAAACAGAAACGACGACATTCTCATGTATCAAATGGAAATATACGTCAACAGAAACGAAGCAGCGTGCAACATCTAGCAGTACATTTGGAGAATGGACAGATACTTTACTTCACAAAAAACTCCGCCAGAAACATTGCAAATGAACCACTTAAGAACACAAAATTAACAGCTTTTTTCAACTGTGCCAAACGGATCCATTCGCAAAAAAATTACTATATGTCGACGTGCCAACCTATTATACGTGGAACACAACAAGAAAAATCTTTCAAAGAAAAAAGGAATTTCAGTTGAGGATCATTGAGGAATCATGAAAACTAATGCACTAGGCCGAGTATACACCGTACATGGGAACAACGAATGAACCGAATGTTTCTATATCCGGTTGCTACATAAAGTACGGGAACCAACAACTTTCACAGATCTAAAGACCGTCGACGGTTACCTATGCTAGATGTAAAGAGAAGCATGATAACGTTTAGGACTACTGGGAAACGACAACCACTTGGAATTAATGCTACTAGAAGCCTCATTCTCGGCCTCAGCTAAACAAATCAAAACTCTTATTCGCCATAATACTAAAAACATGTATCCCGTCGAATCCAAAACAGCTATGAGACTCTTTCAAAGAGAGTATGGATGATGACACACTGCATCAAATCCGACAAGCCCATCCAGAACTGGCCATCAAATTCCAGGACGACATTTTCAATAAAATACTAATTCACCTAGAAGATAAATGTTTAGCGATAAAAAACAGACCTTAGTACAACTTGGGATACCAGCACCATGACAAGATGCTTCCGCTATGCTAAATTTCAAAATTACAAAGGAAAAAGGCTACAACATCAACTAACTACTTCAATACATTGCTCCCAACAAACCACTCCTCAATGAAAATTAAAAAAAATTACGTTATCTTTTTTAAGTACTTTTTTTGTCAAATCTATGAAATGATTGCTTAATAGAAAAGTAGCGAGCACATTAAAAACTTAAAAATCAAGAAGAACACACGATTGACGATGTTATTCTATAATTTCAATTTTTGATCGATCAAAATAAAAAAGGAAACACATCCTTTTGAGCTTTTGCTTTATATACGCAAAAAATCCTTTCTAGCGAAATCTGAGTAGTTTTAATTCCGAAAGCGGAACCGACTGAAATAAACTCTGTACCATCCGCGTCAAAGATACGAATAACTTCGATCCTTTCGATGACTTGAATTATGCTGAGCAAGTAGAGTCAGGCTTCAACCTGGGGTTGCCCATCAATTCATATATCAAACGAAAGAACCGCCGCTGCATGAGGGAATCCACGGGTGATGCTTTGTATTAACAAGTGCGCTGATATCACTTATTACCAAGACGTGGTTTTACGGTCTAATTAATTTCAGAAACAATTTGGTTTATGTCTTGTTCTTATAGAATGAGCGTGTTGAAGTTTCATATAATTTTCATTACATAATTTTGTTAGGAAATTATTATAAATCGGTAATTTCTTCACATACTATTATGTGGTGTATAAAGATATTATTAAAAAAAATTGCATAAAACAGAATAGTGATATGATAGAATGCAAGATTATAAGAATTTTGTAAGGTGCTGTAGATCGTACCTAAAACGGAGGAACTACTTTTATTACCCACGTAGCTTAACGCGCTTTCTGCATTTATCGAATGATATCAGAGTGGCTTGTATGTTTTCATTAACGCTTTAGACACTATGAAGCTAAATTTTATCGAACAATTTCGCCACTCTTGACTTTTTGTCCCACACATCCTTGAATAGTTCTTAATTGAATTCTATTTACATCAAAAGGATTATATTATACACACATCAAAAGGATGCCGTAATTTGTATTTTCATCAAAAATTAATTTTAAATTTAATTACAATTTTAGCAATAACACCTAGGAGAGAGTCAACAAAAAATAACGAAATAAAATGTTTTCAAGGGATACGAATGATTCATATGGGTGTTTGTGTACGTGCGGGAATATGCGTCTGGAAATACGTGTTCTCATTCATGCCTATGTGTTTTTTTAAGGGCTTATAATATCTAAAGGCAGCATCCGATTTAGTATGGATTTTATTTTAATAGTGCTTGGCAAAAGGAAGCTTAGAAATCTATTATGAGCTCTGAAATCTGCTACGCCTTAAGTTAACTAACTCTTGATTTATGACACCAAAAAAATCATATCTATATAATAAAAAAAGTAAGTCTAAAATTGAGTTGGCACCTGATGAATGGCAGGCTATTCATATGGGTCGTTAGATGGTATTTAATGTTGTTGTTATAAACGTGACTGTTTCGTAAATGTGAAAAACTGAATTATTATTATCTAAATAATTGCTGAATCACTGTTATTTCTTTATAAAAGTTTTAAGAAGTTTGAATCATCGGTTTAAAAAAAGGAGACCGCTATTTTTTTTAATCCTGGACATAGTTCAATTTAAAACGTTACTAAATGGTATTTGATGAAAAGTCTGTCTGGTTTTACCTCCAACCTCTCGCCTGTATATATATATATATATATATATATATGTATATATATATATATATATATAAATATATGTGTGTATATATATATATATATATATATATATATATATATATATATATATTATTGGAAAGTTACGGATCTATTTCTTGAGATATATATGATAGGTCAATAAAATTAGAGCTGTTTAACACCATATTCCGCTCTAAATTTGTTATATGATTTATCCGGACAAAATATGGTGTGAACTACGCATTGCCGTTATTTCATAAGCATGTTGTGAAACAAATTATTGTAAACGTTTTAGTAGTCATTGCAAACTGGTATCATATTCTCTAACTGGTATCATATCGAGATACATATAAATAATTTTTTTCCTAAAATTACTTGACATTATTATTCCGTACATGTGTATTTAATTCTTAATTTAGTTTCGTTTTTCTATACTTCAAATTAAGGAAAATGAAAAATTATAATTGTAAAATATTCCAGAGATTTTTGTGGCAAGCCTGTATAAAACATACACCTCAAAATAAAAAAAATGGTTAAATAATTTAACCATTCTAATTTACCCAAACTGTTAAAAAACACTCAAAGTGTTAACGATTTCGTATTCTATATCACTCTACTAAATTTCTAGCTTCTATATCGAACGGTTTTGAGAAAAATGGCTGACTTGCAGACATGCGGAGGGATACGTGATTATCTTTAAACGATTTATTTTTTCTTTCGAGGTACGTAGCCTTAATTAGGCAATAAAGTTGATATTATAGGCCTAATATTTGCAATGTAACAACGAGTCCTCCATACGGACATAACCCCAACATTACCTTCCGATATAGTGCAGTAATGCTAATGCAGTTACGGTAACATCATGCACATTCTTGAGAAAACTACATTACCCAGCAATATTTTAGAAATTACAATTGTTTATCAGGGCAATTGTAACTAAATTTCATTAAATTGAAAAATACTATAAAAATGCATAAGAAGCATGATTACTTCTTATTAAATTACCAAATCCACAAAAAATGTTACTACAATAATACTGATTTATTATTAATACTGAGTTATTGCAGTAAGTCTAAATTTAAAATATAACATGTGTTTCTACGGAAAGTTATTTACATTCAAGGAAATTGCGTTCTTACTCTCTGTATAGACAATTCATACTAGCCTTAATCTAACATAACAGTCAAATTGAAGGTTTAAATAAAAGTATGTTTGTTTTGGATGTAAGGTTGGATGTAGGAGAAATTATATTATTTCAGTATTGTTTTGACTTAATCTATAGTATATAACAACATGTGACACCTTCAGACAAAGACACTTTTCTAGTCGATTTTCTGTTTTAGTTAATGTACCAGGTAATGGGTAATGTCACTTTCATCACTAGATAGACTTTTAGATTCAGTCAAACATTGTACAATATGTAATATAGATCATTGGAAATAACTTCTCGTTTAGATCTATAATTAATGTCATCTATATTATTCAAATACTAAATTTTAAATCTGCCCATCGTGATCCATATATTTAGTGACGAATCAATATGTGAATTGATCAAACACGTTAAAAGTGTACAAAAGTTATATGCACCGATTAGGGGACCGATTTAATAATAATACTGATAGTTTCGAAGGACGCATTTGTTTATATACTGTAAATACGCTTTTTAGTTCTTTTCTACCCAAAAAAGTCCATGACTTATAACAATTAAAGTAATTAAAATTAGCGTGTTAGATCATCAAGTTGTAAATTTTGTATAAAAAACGATGTTATGTAAGAAGACAGTTATTCGGTTGTGGTAGTGTAGTTTAGCGTTGTGTAGTGAAATAACAATGGAGATTCGGAATTATGCTAGATCATGAAGTTGTAAATTTTGTATAAAAAACGATGTTATTTAAGAAGACAGTAATTTGGTTGTAGTAGTGTAGTGTAGCGTTGTGTAGTGAAATAACAACAGAGATTCGGAATTATGCTAAGAGGGCTGGACAGCAGAGGCGTATAATACGTATTTTTGACAAATGTGTTAACATTAATGTACATATATTCTTTATACAAATCAGAAACACATATGAATGCATTTTCCGTGTTTTAATTAGTTTTGCAAACATAATAATTACTTCAATTGAGTATTTTGTATCTGAAGACTGAATTAGGTTTTTAAATATATTAAAATTGAAGTCGCTCTATATATAAAAACCTAATATATGACTATACTATTGGCAGGATATACTGGGAGTATATCCATCCTAGGTAAATATTCGTAAAACTAATTTTCTTCATCCGTTGCGAAAAGAAGAAAGTCAATTTTGCATTTCTCGGTGCAAAACTGACTCGGCTTGGCCGCGAGAGGATAAAGCAATTTTGCAAGTGCGTCCCCAATATGTTGTCAATGTTAGGTAACATTGGGGGACATGTGATATTTATCATTAGAAAAAAAAATGTTTCTTCATTAGGGGAAAAACAATTTTACAATATATATATTTAATGTTTACAATGTTTTTAAATGTAAAGATACCAGGATGTCAGACATTAACGATCTCAAATTCGAATTCGAAAATATTTTTCAGAATATATTGCATTCATAATCCAATAATCAGTGAGTAGTTACTAAGTGTCCAATATTAACTACTCAATAACTATTAGATTATATGTTTAACTCGAATACGAACGATATATTTTACATTAAGACTAAAATAAAGGTGCGATGAGTAAATGAATATGCACTTAAAAATGGTTATATAATAATTTTTTGATGGGTACAATTCAAAGAATCAATCTACAGTTACATCTCGTTTTTATTAATATAGAGAAATTTCATGTACTTTACTAAAATTTAGCCATATCGGAAAATCCATCTATTAATTCACATTGTATTTTATTAAATATTTATTCCAAAATATGTTTTTTGAGAAAAAAATTAAACCAACTCCACAAAACCATGAAAAATTGGATTGAAATTAGCGTTTATATAAATGTATTCTCGGTAAAATACGTTCCAAACCTTGTTATATTTTAGCAATTAATGCATTCCATATATTTTCATGTCAACATCTTTCAGAAAAAGGATTTATTAGTATTTAATAAAAAATAACAAGGATTACTCAATAATTTGAGAATAAGACATACTCCACTTGAGCATTTTGTTTAATACCCATATAAGCGTTCAACAGACTGATAACTAGAAGCGGAAACGAGAAAAATAATCTTTCCATCATCGGTTTCATAGATAAGGAAGAGTGTGACCTTCTTAATAACTGTCGACGGTGGCTTGAGTATCACTAAAGGTAGTGCTATTAATTCACTTGTCAAACGTGACGTCGGAACAACGGCACGAGTGAGCCGTTTTCCATCAAGCGTTGCGCCCATATCTTTAATTACAAAATTTGATTTAGCGGGCAAATTGGTTTCAAATGAGGTGCAGATATTAGATATTATATTTTTGATTCAATAATTTAAAAGTTATTATTGACATGTTTTTAAAATATTAAAGTCAATTGAACGTATATTTGAGGCAAGGTAAATAAAACAATCACACCATCCTTTCTGTTCAGAAAAGATATTTTATTTTTTTATGTATAATTAATAAAAACTAAGAAATTAGATACTCCATTTTTTATTAAATAATTTAATAGTCATTAATGACATTTTCTTAAAATATTAAAGTTATACGTTATATTAGAAGCAAGGTAAATGAAACGATCATATGGAAACAAAATCATTAAGCAATTTTATATCATGTTATTCTTACTTATAAGTTGAAAGGTATTTTATTTTTTTGTGTATAATTAATAAAAACTATCTTCAATTACGAAAGCATCGCCGTTATCTGTAACTTGTTGCTAGTGTATATGCGGAGGTAAAATATCTTCCTCGTATAATGTGGATTCTTGATATTAAATTTGGGTAATTTCAAACCCAAGATTGTCTGCTCCTTTAAATTTTTGATCTAATGTATAATTAAACAAAGTTGAAAATATAAATAGGTTAACCCTTTTTTGTCAATAACGAGTACTTGTACTATTCGAATTACAACAATTAGTTAATAGGACTTTCAATAATAAGTAATGAAATATTTTACGTAATTTGTCAGAGTGAAAGAAATCGTGATATAAAAGAAAGTTACATACGTATTAGTTTCAGTCATTAACACATAAATTTATTTAATGGTCCTGATACACATTTGTTAATTTTTAAGATTTTTTTGTACTCTATTTTGGTCCAATAATTATATAACCTTATCAGGCTATGAGAATAAGTCCCAGATAGATATACTGTCTATATTACAGAATACACCGGTAATGTCCAGGCGGTTGGTAAAGTTCAAATTTGTATACGTATTAGGTAAACTGATCAGAATTTTTCTTAAAATGCAGTAAACTGATGTTTCCCATTAATAGTTTTTTAATATTTACTATAACAGTGAACAAATTGTCGAGGTATTTGTAGGATTTAACGGAAATTATGGGAATTATTTTTTCATAGATATTTCCTACCTCGAGGAACTTTTAATTTAACATTTTTTTTAATTTCCTGAATATTAAACCAATTTGAATGATAATTTGTTTAAAATAATTTTTTAAGGCTATTTAAACGATCAAATGCCTTTTTAAATCGAGACCGACCATATCCTCTGCTGATCTTAATGAATGCATAGTGTTAATTAATATATAATAATAATTTTAGTAAAACATTTCGAATGGAGACTATGTTGGTAGTGCGTGAGCTGAATCTAAAATTGCTTGAAAATGTGTTGCCGCAATAATATTTAAAATACTTTAGTGAATACAGACATAACACATAGTGAACACAGTCACGAATCCAAAATTGTTTGTTTCGTAGGTATAGTTTTTTACAAAGAAAAAATTATGAATATATGTAGATTTTAAAGTGAAACTTTTATTGTATCGCCTCAGAATATTTCTCGCCTCAGAATATTTCGTTTACCTATCGCATGTCGCATTACAGTCGGCCGCGGAGTGGGGGTAAAGAAACCAATATGGCGGTACCTATAGCTCTCATCAGCTGTGCAGCGTTGGTATGGTACTACGATCGATGCAGTTTTTACCAGACACATTGAAAGAATAGAATGCATGTCAATGTTTACTTATTTTAATTACCACAAAATATTATTTACATTTATAAACTGTGAGACTCAAAGCGAAGATGACGTTAGTGATCAAATAATCGAAATTTAAAATAATTCAATGATTTATATAAATATTGATCTACGTTTTTAATATGTATATATATATCATACCGAACATTGTATTTATTTATGTATTCTGTACTTTAGTACGCAGAGTAAAATAAACATTCATAGTTATATATCTTGTCTACTATTATCATTTCCTTTTTCACGTCTTAAGTTGATATTACTTTTAAAATCCTAAATCAAGTAGCTTTCGAAAAATTCTCAATTAAATGCCTACAATCTGAAAAAAAGTTTCACTTTCATCGTGGTTTCCTAAAACCACACAACTTGTTTTTCCTTGCAAATAAATTACCCAGAAATAAGAAACGTAAATAATTCATCGTGTCCTTTTTCATTGATATGAAAAATTCCCTAAAAACATAATATAATCCTCAAACTAATTAAGCCCACTAACTATTGAAAATATTTCAAGAACAAAATTTTTTCGGTATTCCAAATATGGTTTTTTTATTTCATTAAACTTTCCAAAAGTTTTTGCGCATGACTTTTATCGACTCTAAGGATAGTGTGAAATATTTTAAAAAGTATTTCGAAAAGTTGATATTATTAATTTATTCATGTTTTATTAAAATATGAAAAAAAGGTTAAATTGGGAGAAAATTTTAATAAAAATATTTCTGTTATAGCTTAGTATCAAAGTTTAATATTAAAAGTATTCATTTAACATGAATTCCGACGTATTATCAAAACAAATAAAAATTAGTGAGATGCAAAAATATATTATAATCTCTGTTACGTGAGAAAGTTAAATTTTGGCAAAAATTATTTCCTAAATTTAATATAATTTTATTAAGAGTGTGTAACTTTAAAAGTACATTTTTAATAATATGATCATTTGCGACAAGAGCGACGAAGCATATAAAATAAAATTACATTAAAAACTACAACAAGTTATGGACAACTACCCGTCGACAAAGTTAGCAACGTAATGCAATTTTGAACGTTGAAATACAAACTTCTATGCAATGTTGAAAACATGTGAACTGTTGAAACAGCAGTAAAAAGTTTAACAGAAAAATTATATTTTTCACCATAGTAAGATGATACGATGCAGTCAGCAAAGCTTTTTACTTATTAACGTTATGCTTTGAATTGGTTTGTGTGGGAAAAATGTTAATTCCTTGATTTTTTGAAAGCGAGAGCTGAGCTTTTTATTAAACCCGTGAAAATGGAAAAAGATTTCGCGTTAAGTAAAATAATTATTTATGGATATCATTATATATCGTGATATTTTTTAAGCATTTATTATTACGTGTATTCGACGGTTTTTAGGGTAATTTGGAAAATAATATCTCTAAACCAACGACCAGCACACTTATATCAGTAAGTATATATATTTTGGAGTTTGTTTTCATGCCAAATTAGCATTTTGACCACATTCTGAGCTTCAAGTTTTTATTTTCATGGTTTAACCAGCATCTGTGATTAAATAAGAATTGAAGACGAGATTTGTCCTATAACTATTTGAATTGTTGATATAAGGTAGATAGATTTTGTTTAAGTCTGGTTTTATTTTACTATTTAAAAACCTAAAATGTTTCATGAATTCCAATTATGTATCATTTGGTTTTTAAAGTATGTAAAGCTTTAGCTACACTGAATGCATTCTACCATCTACTCTTCACTTCAACGTTCATCGTTTAGTCCTCTTTTTGGTCCCGACTGCGTGGAGGTACAAAAGGGTTATGTTATCACTCGTATTATATACATATATATATACATATATATATATATATATATATATATATATATATATAATACGAGTGATAACATAATATATATATATATATATATATATATGTATATAATATTTGAAAATAAGCAAATATTACATATATTAAATATAATAAATGTTTATTTAATATATGTAATATTTTCTTTTCATTATCTTATGGCGTATTCACAATAACGGAGTTTGACATGACATAGGTTTGTATTAATATATAAAACATAAACCAGATTAAATCGCGATAACGTAAATCTAGATTAATATAAACTGTCGTATTATGTCTCTGATGGTTCAATGGATGCATATTAAACTAGTCTACAAGCTTAGAATAGATTAACTAGTCGAGTTTGAAAAATAAAAGATTAGCCGATCGGAGATTTATGTTTTGATGCAATAATTTCGCCTGCCTAGGACATATTGCGCATCAAACATTAGCTAATTTCAGACCCATCTTGATGTATCAAATTATTTATTAACAGTTATAAGCACAGATCATGTACCAAAGTTGTAAGGGTCTTTTTTTTGGCTAAAAATATTGCGTTTAACAACAAATTACTAAAAAAAATAGAAGAAAAAGAAACTACACAGATATTGATGCCTTACAAAGATGTAACTGAAAATAAACACACCGGCGGAGTAAGCGTGAAGAAGCTTGGGACGCTATTGCCGAGTGATATAATGCTAGTAATATTATTAATGAAAGCATAATACAGTCAAATATATACGTTTATAATGAAAATAGAATACAGAATGAATTTATTTGCATGAAAGTAATTTATTTTTTATATTTATATACAGTGTTACCTATTTCATACATTCCAAGACAATCGTATTTAGGGACTATACCCCAGTCACGCGTTAGACCTGACATAAACAATTTTTTCCTTGCACTACTTAAAAGTTATATATACAAAATCTATATTAAAACATTGTAAATATACCAAAATAATAAGGGTAATGATATTTAATGTTCCATTTAAATATCATAAATATGAAACTTATTTCTCTGTATAATACCCGAAATTTTCTTATATACACTTCATGTTTTCATTTTCTTATGTACAACCAAATTAACTATACGTCTAGTACAGAAACTTCAACTATAACCGATTATTTGGTAGTAACACTTTTGATCGGGTTTTATGCGGAAGACATGAGTGAGTTGTGGTAAAAATTCTATATAATATTAATACTTATTATTATTCTTTGTTTCTTGAAATAAGGACCATGTTGAAACTAATAAAAAAAAATGTTTTTCCAAATATTTTTTTAAAACATGCACAACAAAATAGTTTCCGAATGAATAAACGCGCAATGTTCCTTTAGTTTTCAACTTAAAATTATTAGTAGATTTTTATATTTAAATATTAGCACATTTTTACCATATCTTTTTTTCAATTTGCAATGACGGTTTCTTACTGTTCTGCATAAAAGGAAAAATATATTATTAGAGAAGTATTGTAAATTTTTTTTCATATTTCCTGTTTTAGAATAATATACAAAAAATCCTCGAAAATAAGAAGATAAAACAATTATACATTTTTAGAAGCTTGTTAAAAATATTTGCGATCATTTTAATCCGCTGTTCCCTTTAATAATTCCCTCACGATGTTCAAATTTAAAATTTTATGATCTACAAAAAACTGCCGCAGTACGAGCGATCCGCTTGTTATTCTATTATTCTATTATATAGTAACACTATACAGAAAAAGATTTTAACACTAGATCTTACAATAATAACTTTAATCATAATATTTTTTAATATCCTGAATACTAAGGTGTTAGATAAAAGATCTGTCAAGCAAGAATGGAACTCACACTACGAGAGTTCCTTACACATTTAGACATTTCTAAGCATTTAATAGTGCATAATATTTCTATTTAATTCTTATTTAACTATTTACAAAATTGTGTTTTTTAAGAACAAAAATACATTTCCATTATTTTTTAACAATGTTTTATTTTTTTTACTTGTACTATGGTACGTAACTATTTGCTAAATTTCATGATTCTAAGTTAGCAAGAAATATAGGTTTTGGTGTATTTGTGAGTGTCAAAATATGCGGCATAACTGGCCGTATTTTTAGTTGCGTTGGCTTAGAAGTTATACATTTTAGAGCTCCAAGTGACCATAGATCTTAATATCTGATATTATTTATATCTTGATACCTACACGATATCTTGAGAAAAAGGGTCTTCATAGACCGAGAAATGGACAACGAAGTGATTCTGTGAGGTTACTTTTGTGTGTCCATAATTGAACTAAAAATACGTAAATTATTGACATGGAATAAATATAAAAACTTTGATACGCATTTAATTAAAAACAAGATTAGAATAGATTGTCCAAAGCTAAAAAAATTAAAATTTATTTACATTTTGAAAACACCTCATTCTGGAGAGCAACGAGATGTGATGACGTGATGTCTATACGTATTAAGTTTATGACACGAAATTTCTCTGTTAATACATATTTTATTTGAGGTTCAGTAAGTATTTAAACCAACTTGTTTCATATTATAAATATTAATACTTCTTTTTATTTTCTTTGACCCAGCAGTAATTTAAAATTATCACATAACGTCTTAAAGTTTTGAATAGAAAAGTTATCAAGATCACAGAATATACTGATTATTCCTGAGGAAACTTTATCTGAACACAACTTGGAATGTATGATTAAAACTTCAATAATTAAGAAAATATTTTCGAGGTAAAAAGTGGCAGGAAAAAAATTAAATTAAACTTTGTCTACTATATCGCCATTTTGTAAATAAATGATAAAGTTTGTGCAGGTAGTCGGCAAATGATAAGGTCCGCAACAATAAAGCATATTGAATGAAAATCTTATTGATACTCTGTGATCTGATTTTCTGAATTAGCTTAAAAATACGTTTGTCTAATAATAATTTTACAAAATTATCCAAAAATATACCTCATTCAAAACTCTTTGGATATGTATTCTACTGAAAAGAAAACTTTTTTTTATTGCCTTGAATATGTTAGGCTCCTATATAACTACAACTACGTTCATTCCATATTTGATATTATAGCATCCTTTCTGGAATATAAATGTATATGCTATGACAAATTGAAATTATTAAAATAATCTAGAACACTTTCGACTTGTTTTACTATTTATTTTTGGTCATAAGCCAGTATTGCTGAATTTGCCACCATTAATTAATTTTTTCAGCAAGGGGATAAAATTTTTATTTTCGTATAAATATTTATTTTTGTAATAAATATTTGAACCTTATTTGTTATTTTCTAAGAATAACTGATATTTTTCATTGCAAAAATAGCACCCCACTTTATCAAATAGTGTTCGTTTTCACACCCTTTTAACTTTGGAATCATCCTAAAGCTGATATCACAATCTAATATCTGTTGGTTTTTATAGTCAGGAAAATTTCTGCTGTCCATAATTTTTAGTCCTTTTGCCCTTTTACGTAAATTGCTAAATGAAAAAATACTTAAAATTATAATTTTAGGGTTTAATTTTTTTTACTTCCTGCCTTTAAATGTGTTTCTGTCCATACTTTAACCTTAATATAATAATTACATTAATGTTTAAAAACAATTTCTGTGCCAGCGTATATATTTACTACTCTATTACTATGAAATTATGGAACTTTGAGGATATTTTCATTTCCTTATTTAAATATTTCGTTTTTTTTTAGATTTTCATAACTCAATATAATTTTGGTTTAATATATTATTAGCTACAAATAATCATCTTCCATTAATAAACAAATCCAGATACGGAACGGTGAAACAGAATTCTTTTATCACTTTCAACGCGCTTGTCAAAAAAAAACACATCGTCTTCAACTGAACAATTGAGAACGGAAAATAAAATACATATGTGAGTATTGACGAATAGAATATTTAGATCTCATTTTATCAATGCATACAAAATTTACATGTTTTTCATTATTATTTAAAAAAATATATCATGTTACATAAAACTGTTCACCGTCAACTCTTAACTTTAGAGCCATTCCATAAATCGTATCTAATTCAAAATTATGAGATAAAATTACATTATTAATCTAATTACCTATCACGAGTTGAAAATACGAAATTATAAATTTATCCTCCGAACGTGACCACGAGTTTTCATTAAGCGACAATCTTAATGCGATCTTTAATTTGATAGCTCAATATTAAATGTGAGTAATGAGGTAATAAGACCCAATAAACTGTTCAAATATTTGAAAATTTTGTTACGGGACTCAATTTTAATTTGCTTATCGGATATACGGATATAAATTTAAGTCTCCGAGCAACTACAGAATTTGTGGCGGTTCTAAGCTAGAAACGTAATTATTTGAATCTTAAGCATTTATGAAGTAAATTAAATTTATTTTTATTATAAATTTAATGTAATCACCACTAAAGCGCAATTCTTATTTTCAAGATAGAGAATTAAAATAAAATTTCATATTCCAAATTCGTCCTTATTAAAAACACGAAAATTAGAAAATTCCACTTATTCAAGTTGAAAATGTTACCAAGTTTAATTATGACGAATAAAATAATAAGGCTGGTTTTACTGTCGCGCTGACCGTCGGCGCTGACAGCCGAAATGTATGAAATTCTATGGAGCGTTTTTCAATAACGCGTAGCTGTGAGCGCGGACGGTGGTCAGCGCTGATACGTCAGCGGCCGTGCGCGTCGCGCGTCGGCGCCGCGCAGCCCTCAGCGCTCACCATCGCCCGCGCGCCTCTGTCTTCAGAGAGCGTTTTAGTGTCGAGCAGAGCGGACGCCGTCAGGGTGTACAGACATGGCGAATCGCGATGTAGACACGAGTAGAGTGATTGACGAAGTACGCCTGAGACCGATATTGTGGAATGCATCCGATCCACTCTACAAAAATAAAGATGCAAGAAACAAATCCTGGGAGGATATTGTTGTCACCCTTTTCGAAAATGTTTCAGAAAAAGAAAAACAACAACTTGGCAAGTGTTTATTTTATTATATAAGAATATCTTTATTATATTATTTACTAGAAGTATTTATTTATTACTAGAAGTACAAAGCATTTTACAGTTAAAATATACACGAGTTTTGCCAAGGCACACTACCAAGAGGGCTCAAAAAATACTCGGCAAAATGTTCTCGCAGAGCATTGCCAGACCTGTTTGTACTCGTAGTTGCAGTTGGTATCTCTATCATACCCTCAATTGTAAGTGTATCTTCAATAGAATAACCATCTCGAATTCTTATAAAATTATGCAATATGCAGCATGCTTTAACTATATTCTTTGCAACTTTAAAACTCACATTAATAGGTGTATGAAACACTCTAAACTTGTTTGACATTATACCAAATGTCGATTCTATATATCGTCTGCTACGGCTCAGTCTATAGTTAAATATTTTCTTCTTGTGGGTCATATTGGTTCGCGCATATGGCTTCATAATCTTTTTAGATAATCCAAACGCTCCATCACCCACAATTATATGTTCAACTGGACTATTTGTTCCAGGCAGTGGCTTCGGTCCTGGTATATTTAAAGTGTTATTTTCTAGGCACCTGTATAGTGTACTGTCTTGGAATATAGACGAGTCCGAGTTTTTTCCATATGATCCAATGCTTACATACGTAAAACAATAATCTGCATCGCACATGGCCTGAAGAACTATGGAGTAAAAATTCTTATAGTTGTAAAACATTGAACCACCACCGTTTGGATTTACGATTCGGATGTGTTTGCCATCGATAGCACCGATGCAGTTTGGAAAGTTAGTCTTTTGTAGAAACTCATTTGAAACTTTTTGCCACATATCAGAAGTTTTTATCGGTATGCATTCATCACATAGTGTTTCCCATATTACCTTACACACTTCGTCCACGATTAGACTGATTGTTGTAATTCCAATCCTAAAAGAATAATGCAAATCTGTGTATGTCCGACCGGTAGCACAAAACCTGAAAAAAAGAATTTTTTTTCAGGAAAACTGATTCAACAAAGATGGAAAACAGCCAGAGACGCCTTCTTTAGAACGAAGAACGCTACGAAAAGAACACCTTCTGGAAGTGCCGCACCAAGGTATAAAAAGTACATTTATTACGACGAACTAAGCTTCCTTAATCCGTCTGCTGAGAATGAAGTTGATGAATCACTGAGCGAAACCATGTCGCCCTCTTCAGTAAATAATGATAATACGGCATCACAGGACAGTACGGTACCTTCAGAAAATACGGTACAGGAAGAGCACAATGATCATGTTTTTGATTCCGAATCATCACAAAGACCTTGGATGCAAAAAAGAAAAAAAAGGCAGCAACAAAGAAACCAAGAAAATACATTATTTGAAACACAGTTATTGACTGTATTAAATAATCAAATCCCAGATCTTGCCGCTGACGACATGGCTTTTTTCTCTTCTTTAGGTCCAATTTTAAAAGGGTTTGATATAGAACAAAAGATGGAATTTCGGTCGAGAGTGTTGCGGGACATCACGGAAATTAAAAATCACAATTATAGAACAAGTAGCTCGCTATCCTCTCGTGACATTCAATATTACAATTTATGTACCTAACTATATATGTTTTATTTCTTACCTTAAAGTCACCATCAGTCGTTCAATCGGTGGTATAGGCACACGTCGTAAGCTGCATTGGACCAGTTTATCCTGTGTCTTTGCCAGTAATTCGTCGAAAGTTCTAGTCGACATTCAAAAGTAATTAAAGAATTTTGTTTCGTCGGCCCTCAAATCGCCGTATAACGTGACAAATTCTCCTGCGACGGCTCTCTGCTCAACTAATGGATGGACATGCAGTCTTCGTCGCAAGTTTTTCCTTCTTTTTGATAGGTAGTACAAAGCAGCAATAATTAATGCACTCCGCATTTTTGTTTGCGGCTGTAGCCCGAGGCGGTCAGTGCGACACTAAAACGACCAACGTTGTCCCTCAGCGCTGACAAGCTACGCGCTGAGTTCTCAGCGCTCACGGTCAGCGTGATACTAAAATCACCCTAAGACTGAACGTATGCGTTATCCATGTCTTTCCAAACTTTGAAATTTCTTTAAAGTTTATTTTCTAATGAAGAGAGCGGATGTGACAAATATAAACACTAAGTGTTGAAGTTTATACTCTATTAAAAAATAATAAAGATAATTGCGCAACCATGAAGTTTTTAATTATTCTTCTAAATAAAATATATATGGATAACACAACAGAAGATTGATAAATAAATTTTAATCAAATTTCCTCACATTTGTGTTGAAAAATTTCGTACAGGATGTGCATCTTATGCCAAAGTAATTCAGTTTCGATCTCTCAAACACAATTTTCATACAATAAAAAAACCTTCATTGTTGAGGCAAAAGCAACAGGTTTGAAAGAAAATGTTTTTTGTTGTTGTTGGTTATTAAAAAGCAATCCGCAAATCCAAATATTAAACATGACTATACTTCTATATAATTCCATAGCCATAGCCAAGCTAGGGGTAATAAGGGTTCCATAATAATTTCCATAGTCAAGCTAGGCGCAATAACATTTCCGTAACCAAGCTAGGGAGTATATGTCACAGCCGTTTTTCTCGCAGAACGTTGTGCTGTCAAGGCATACTACGTTCGTGTCATTTGAAATTGTCGAACACTGTCGACGCTACATTGGTGTCACGTAGAAGCTATTGGACAAATACTTGGTGACATTCAACCCTTGTTATAGCATGTTACTTCATGAGTAACGAAATCATTACGGAATTATCAGCCTTTAAAGCAGACGTTCACATGCTGTATCATTGTAAAATCTTTATTTTAACAGCTACGTACATAAAATTTTTTTTAATTGTTTTTGCATTGCAATTAAAATTTTTTTAATTGTTTTGTTTTTGGCGTTAATTGTTTTTGCGCCGGTATGGAAGCAAAAAGAATTAACGTTACGACTGACCGTATAGATTATTCAAGTATTTTTTTCTCTAATTTATTAGATAGAATAGAATTATGTAATGCATTTAATTAGATACTAATAGACGTTATTATATACGTCATCTCATAAAAAGTATTTAGCATTTGCAGAAACACTGATAAAATCTGTACTTAAGAATTTAAGTAAATCATGGGTCCACTTACGTTACCAAATAGTACTTCCTTATAACATTTTCGACTATCGAAATAAATATCAAAATTTCTACAATTTGCGGTTAATGTCTAAATAAGATATAAGAATGGTATTTAGTGAAACAATCGAGTATTGCTTGCATAATAGGACGTGATTTGTCAGACAAGTTAAATTGAATATGTCACTGATAAGGACTTTAAAGCAATGTAATGTTGTTTGCGTAATGATATTATTTTAATTCTCCGTATTCTATTAAAAAACTAAAATTTAAATAATCGAGTAAAAAATTAAAACTATTTACTTAATTCAAATACAATCAATCAATTGTAGAAATCAGATAGAAATATTATTTTTTCTTTTTGGCAAATACCTCACTACACTACCGCCATCAAACGCATGGGACATTTTCAAATGCAATCTCGGTTTATACGTCTTAATATTATAATTATTTTATGCTTTATTATCATTCAATCAAATAGTATGATAAAAAATGTTTAATTTTTTTACGTTTGTATAAAAATTAAAAATTTTTCTTATCGTATCATCTTACCATCTCCTTCTAAATGGTTAAATTGAATAGTGAAAGAAAGGAAAAGTGAAATTTAATTCGTAGTCAATGAGACTAAGTATGTTTAATTAACGGTTATATTTATGATTACCCTTAGTTTAATAATTACAAAATTTCACATTAATTAGTTTTCTATGACAATAAATTAGTTACCTTGCTTTCCGAAACAATTTATAATTGTTACGATAGTCCATTCTAAGCATTAATTGTCAATCGTTTGTGAACAGCCAACACTTAATAAGACGGATCATTGATGGATGGTAATTTACCCATGAAGGTATCATTTGTCATTAAGAAACATTTTCTCGTGCGAGTTTTATAAAATTTCCTGACCATAAAAGTACTACTTTACAATCGAACGTTCCTGTCAAAAATGTTGTGTTTTTTTCTAAGACAATCCCGGTTTTAATAATTTATATTTCTATAAAATTATAATGTTTTTAAAATTAAGATATCTTATATATACAATAACTCAACATAATTAACAAATGATACGTAGTTAACAAATGATAAAGTTTGTAACGGTAGAGCAAACCAACAAAGATAACGTTGAAGCCAACTAGTTTGTGTAGAAATATGGTTACGTAATGTCACTTCAAAAATTGTATAAAATTTTAACAGCAAAGCCTTGGACACATACTTTGAATGTAAGATAGCTTCAGTGTCAGTGCATTTTTTTATTAATATATTTTGACATAAATTATCTTTTTAATAACATTTAGCTACAACCTTTAAAACATAGAAACACTATATTTGATTCCAAATAGCGTTCTTTGTTTAATATGATTTGATAAAATCACGAAATTCTTCAAATTTCCTGTTTTTGCTCAAAATCTTAATTAATCTTCAAATATGATGAAAAGTTTCCACCAAGCGTTGAACTTAATGCAATATTTATTTTGATAACTTAGTAATAAGGAAATATTGGGCGAGTATGGGCGAATAAAATGTTGGAATTTGTTAAAATCTCGTTATAAAATGTAATGTTAAATTAAACTGAAGTAACGTAGCGATTATAAAATTAAATAAAATTTAATACTAATTAAATATAATTTTAAATCAGATGACTCGCATGACTCATCGCTATTTTGTTTTTTAAATAAAATTTTACATTCTTCAACTCAAGACAACTCAACTTCAGTTTTCAAGATTTATGTTACAGTCAATAGAGAATTAAAACAAGGTGTACATTAAAAACCCCGTAATTTTTAAGTTATTCATAGTGCTTATTTTTTTGTTAAATCTACAATGATATGATGCCTGTAAATATTTACAATTTGACGCATAACATGTTATAATAAGAATACGAAAGTGTCTGAGAAACGATTAATTTTTAATTCCATGTTGTATTAATGTTAAAATGTTTACCTGGATATCGATAGCACAACACTGGGATTTGCCAAACTACCCAAAATTGTATACAAGAACTCTGCACAAAGTTTAATACAAAAACTAATATGAATTTGCATTGCAAGTCGCTGGTTATGTTGTCAGCAAAATCGGCTTTTGATTAAGGTGATATATTAACAATATTTTATTTTGGAAATATCTTAATGTTTCTCAAGTATAAGTTCGTTACGAAGGATATATTAATATGGTTCATCAAACTACTGATGGAAGTTTTAAATGAATAATTTTTATTGACCAATTTTTGTTTAAGAAAATCGTGCATGTATGTATATTACTTGATCTTTATTTGAAATAGGAAAATGGATGTAGAATCTGGCGTCATGCGTCATATTATCGTTATTTTATTTTGAAACTTCCTTAGTAAATAAATAAGGACAGACTACCATCAGAACAGTTATTTTTGATATACATTATATAAAAGCTCAATTTCATAAAGCAATCTATTAACTTATGTCGTATGGCTTAGAGTATCTTAATTATTTTAATATAGGTGACAATTGTAGAGTGTTAGATTTTACAATGCGCAATGGAAAGAATTTCTAATTATAAATAAAAGAAAGAATTTCTTTCCAAAATTCTTGGCCAATCAATTTTACCGTTTTCACCTAAAGTTAACTTTTTATTACTCCGATGTAATTATAACAAGAATTTTTTTAACATGTTAGTTTCTTTATGTTGAAGTTGCTAACCCACATTTGGAAGTTTTTATTTTATTTCTCACTTTAATGCCGGTGTTATTTACAATATATTCTGACAACTAACAAGTTTTAATGTACTCCGTAGAAAAAAAACTGAGAACTAAGAATTAAACTGGGATCTATTAATACTATTATTTTTAAATACAGTAGAAAATGCAAGAGATTTATGAAAAGTTTTAACATAAAACATAAATCTAATAAGTCTAATAAGTAAGTGATCACAGGGGCTGAATGTTCTGTAATACTAAAGGCCTGGAAAAGTTTACAAAGCCCATAATTTTTCATTTTTTCTGTTAATTTTTTAAACTTTTTTCAGATACAAACTCCAAGGTTAAAATGGACAGCTGCTTTTGCAGATAAAAGGCGCTCATCATCATGTGAATGATTTTATTTCCAATGTAAGTAAAAACGTTTTACTAGATTGAAAAAATAATTGCACGTCTTAAAAAGATTTCTGAAATTAAATTTAATATTTTACCGAATTTTCAGAGATATAAGGCTTTAAAATAACTTATCGAGTATATGAATGATTTTATTTGAAAATTTATACTAGATATATAAATCAGATTAGTCAAAAAATTCTTTTCATTGAATGGAGTGAACGAAAGCTTTTTCAATTTGAGGAAGAGTAAAATCATATTGAAAAAAAATATGTGTATTAGTATTTATTAATAAATAAAATAAATTATAACTAGAAATTGCACTAAACACTCAAACCTACATAAAAAGGTAAAGATGTATGGTATTTCTGTTGAACAATTTAGAAATATGAACATTATTTTTCACCACCTAAATAAATGCCTTATTATATTTTTGCAGTTGTAAAGTATCAAATAGAATTAACTTGGAATATTTTTATAACTTATTATGTCAACTAACATTCTATACAATACATGCAACAAAAATCGGGTAATTTATTTTGTCTCTTAAAAATTTCCACATATAAATATTTTTGGGTATTGAACAATGATTTCCTTAAAAAAAAGTAAGAAAATGAGCATATTAGTATATAAATTAATACATTATTTTCTTCTAATCCACATACAGATACATTTACGAGAAAAAGGTAAAAGTAACAGAAGTCTATATATTATAAATATTATATGCCTTTTAACAGCTATACATGAGCTATTCAAAACATATTCAATGATTTTGGAATGCTTATTTGTTTTTATTTTTTGTTATAATCGGAGTCTAAAAAGAAATTCAGATATATGTAATTTTAGAAAATTTAAAGTAAAACAAACTGTCAACCTTTTACCGAAAATTTAATGGTTTATTATGCGAAGTCATTATTTGAATTAGTATGTTAAATTAAGGTGAATCAATTATTATATAAATTTTATTATGTGATTTCTAAACCATATAAACCTATAACTTCTAAACCATAGATGTCATATGCATTAAATTTTCACCAATTATACAAAATTTTAATTAATTTGGGTGTTATAGCACAGGTAATGGTGGAATAAAATTCATTTATTTGTTTTGTAATGCGTATATTTTTAAATTGTAATTCGAGCTTCTGGCACCCAAAAATATGTAAAAATTTAGTGTATTTTAATATTAAAGTCAAACATGTTACCGAAATATGTTCCGTAAAAGCCCTGACAATGCATCACCCAGCTATTGAACAGAGCGAGCTCTCTATCAGTCCCACCTTAGAACTTCTCACCGTATTCCTTGGACAACGAGAGCTGAGCCAGGCTTCAATCATTAATTCACATGTCAAACAAAATTATCACCAGAACTCGAGTGGCACCCACGGGTGGGCTAATTTGTATGTAGGGGTGAGCTGTTAATGTGAAAATGTAGTTTCGCGACGATGTTTGTGTCCGTTTTTTGCATAAAATAAGACTTGAGGATTTACTGAAAAAATTACATCGTTACTAATTATACATCTCCGATTCTGTATATGAAAATATGCATATTTAGAAATAATGATTTAATCGTATCACCGATGTGATGTTTTTTGAACTCAACTTATGCAAAAATTCTAGAGATATATCAAATATTATTCAGAGTTTGTCAATTCTTACGTAAGATTTTCAATATTAATAAATGAAATTACCCATGACAACGTATATGTGTATTATCTATCTACTTATAATTTCCAAGTTAATAGCCAGATAGTAATATAAGTGTGTCGTTAAGGAAACGATGAACTTATCATATATCCACACGGTCGATCTAATTTAGCCTGTTACAGTCTATCGCGCCGCATAATGCCCGCGTATGTTTCGTTACCATTTCCAACATTTTTCAATATTGATCTAAAAGATTCATTAGCACATTTAGACATTTATATTTTGTTTATTTAATAATTTTGGATAGACTGATCTTTCATAGTTCAATAAAATACATAAATATTTTGTTAATTTATATTTAATTATTTCATTAGGATTTAAACGATTTAAAAAGAGTTATTTTTTTGGTTTGCTAGTATAGCAAAAGACAAATACTTGCTACGCTACTTGCTATACATTTGCTACTGTTTTTATGAAACAATTTAAGGGCTGTAACTAAACATTTTAAATAGCTTTGAAATCTGTAAGCAGAGAAGATATAATAGAAATTTATTTACATCAAATTCATGTTGTCAATATTTTTAACATGATTGTATAAAGCTATCACTTATGTAACGGAATATTTCAATTAAATTTTTATCAACTTCCAGAGTTTTGAATTATTAAAATTTTACACACGAATGAAAAAAACCAATGGATATAAAATATTTTAAATAATTATAGTAAAAGTAAAGCTAAAAAAGTATTTTTTGGAGTTTACGAGAGCTATGAAATTTTATGAGGAGTAAATTCAGAGTGTTAACAAAAGGGGAACAGTTTGTCAGTTTGGATATAGGAGGTAATCTCCGGAACTAATTATCCGATTTTAAAAATTCTTTCACCTATATTTAGAAAAAACCAGAAATAAAAATTAATTTTATATATTATGAAAAATTAAGCTTTTGTAAGTCGGAATGTAGGAGGTAATTTCCTAAATTACTCATTCGATTTAAAAAATTATTTCAACGGTATTTCGAAAGAACCTTCAGGATGGACATAAGTTGTATATTGTCTCGTTAAAAAATGCATATATTGTAAGAAAGTCACATATTTTAAAAAAGTTTTGCAAGTTTGGATGTAGGAGGTAATCTCCGAAACTAATGATCTGATTTCAAAAATTCTTTCACCAATATTTAGAAAAGATTTTCAGGAGTTTTGCAATGTTAGTCAACGAAAAAACAATCAAGCTAATGCGTTCCTTATGAACGGTGTTCTCAATCACTTTATTCTTTTTTTAAGCTTATTCAAAAAAGTAATTTATACTCAGTTGTGAGACATCCCTTCGTTCTTCACGAAAATCACTACATTTAAAGAATATTTTTTATTTTTTTTGTTCATATTGCTAAAAAGCATGTTTTTTAGTTTCTCTAATCTACAAATTTTGTTTCCATTAATTACATGAATTCTATTTATTTTGCACTCGCTTTTAGTAAATTATATTTATTTTAATAATTCATAGCTATAATTTCAATATTTTAAATGCTCTTTTTCACAGGTAAAACTCCCATTTCTTTTTTGGAATGATTTCATTTTTATCGTTTCTTTAGAAAATAATGATAATTACATCATTACTAACTAATCGAATCTAAAGAAACTATCGGCTGTGAAAATCAAAAGTTAATAGAAGTCAGTGCATATATTCAAATCAAATAGCGATTTAAAATATAATAATGAGAAAGAAAATTTTAGATCCGGTTGAGCATTATACATTATTAAAAACAATTAAAAATTGAACTGATGTAATTTCCGTATTATTTTTTTAACCTGACATTGCGAATTTGTTTATTAAATATTAATTTTATCTATGGTAAGTTAATACGAAACTCAACAGACATTACAGAATTTGCTATCAGAAGTTCGGATGTTACGATTATATTAGTTGTTAAAAATTTAGGTCCAACGACGTATATCGAAATAAGAAAGGGCATTGATGGTGTGATACGCACAAAGTTCTCACTTATGGAATTTTAATTATAAAAAAAACTACAGTTCAAAACATATTCACGTAATGAATAAAAATATTGCAATAGCTTGCATCATTCATTTATTTAATATTTTCTAGTAATATTTATTACACGAGCTGCCAATATATTTTTAAAACGATTTCTTGCATGTTGCAGAAGTCTTCTTATGACAATAATTTTTTGTTAAAAGAGGAATTGCATTGTCGAATTTTACTTGAGTTATTTTTGTGGAAACGTCAAATGCGCATAGTATATTTTTACGGATATAAATGTAGTTTAAAAGTAGGGCCTGCTATTTTACTGTTTAGAATTTCATGGTTAAATTCTGGTTATACTTGGCTGTTATTCAGTCATACCATAACGGTTTAACCATTTTTTTTAAAGTAAATGCGAAATTAATTTATGCCCTAATTAATTCATATATTTTTTTGCCAAAATATTCGTATGAGAATTAAAGTGGAATAAGTTAAAAATTAAAAAAGAAGTTTTCTCAACTTCCTATATCATTATTTCAATTATGTTATTAGGAATACACACGTATTAATATATTTTTATAAGTTTTTCATGATTTTTATCGTATATGTAAAAAGATGTTAAACTCATTCCTTCATTGTTCTTGGAACCATTGAACCAAAAGTTATGAAAAATAGGTTTGGTGAAATTTGACTAGAAGGTTTAAGGAAAATTACAGTGATTATCCTGGAACTTATAATTTTTAAATATGTACCATGCTTTTACACCTCTGAAGGATGTAGTTTACGTTGTGTATTAACATTTGTATATAGTTTCATATACACTATATTTTTTTTTAAAAACGAATTGTCGCATCGCATAGTAGACATGAATGTTACCGTTGGAAAAATTTACTAGTAAATAATATGTATTATGAAATATGAAATACTAATATATGGAATTTTAAGATAAATTTTATTTTATCTAGGGATGTGTAATTAAACCTAGTATATTACTACCGATAAAACGAAAAGTAAATTGTACACATCAAGTTTGCTCAAGTGGTACTTTGCGTAACAGATGATAAATAGTAACTAGCTGCAAGAAGTTGTGAATCTCTCATATAAAGTCCTTAGATGCCAGTCGTTCTAGATCAAAATAAACTTGAACAGATAACAAGTTAAAAAAGGTTAACGAAAGTAGAAGAAAACAGAGAAAAATTAGCCTCTTAAAAAATAATAACTTGCCAAAATGGTAAAACCTGGTTAGAGCAATCCAAAAAGTACTGATTAAAAGTGAATAGGCTAGTCCATTTTATGATTGGGCATAGAGAGAATTTTAGAAGGTAAAAACAGGTGACATTTCAGAAATTCAAATTCAACCATTTACGTTAAAATTTAACTACAAAACCTTCGCTTACGGTCTGGCTGCCAATACCTAGCTTAACATTTCTCGCCTACGTTGTTTACTGGGAAAATTTAATTTTATTAGCCCGCATTGCCACCCTCTCATACTTTTGCGTAATATCTGGATTTGCAATAGAGGTAAAATTAAATTTGGCTGTCAGAATCTGTGACAGTTAACTTTTCAACGTGTCACTCACTTAGAGAGTAATTGTCCTATTGTCACGGAACTATGCTTCTATTTGGGTCGCCCTTTGAGGTCAGGGATTAACTATACTGAGAGTAAACCCTGCTATGTATGTAGTATCTCGTTAAATATAGCACCACCTGGAAGGTGCTATATTTAACAAGATACTTTCAATATTTTAAGAGAAACAATTTTTTATATTCTTAATTAATTATACATGTAATACTTAATAGTTAACCATGTTGTACAGTTAACCTAAATTATAACAAGTTAAAGTTAGTTATGTTTTAAATATGGGAAATATCATATTAGAAGGCAGGATAGGTTTATACTGGTTTTAACCAAGGACATGAAAGATTTCATTATTTTAAATTACACTTAATTTATGACAAGGGACTTTTTCATAACTTGTTAGGTTCTTTATGCCAAAATTTCTTACTTAAAATTGGAAGAATTTATTTAATGACAGTGATATTTATGATATATTCTAATTACTAACAGGTTTCAATGTGTACTGTATTAAGAAACAACTGAGAACTCTGAATTAAACTGGGATCGATTAATATTTATATTTTTAAATACAGTGAAAAATGCAAAAGATTTATGAAAAGTTTAAATATAAATTATAAACCCAATAAGTTAATTGATAAGAGAGACTAGATATTTCGTAACGCTAAGGGCCTGGAAAAATATTTTAACTACAATTTTTTAACTGGTTTCTAGATACAGTGTTGTAAAATGTTTTTTTTACATTTTTTTTAAGTAATCACAGTTTTCCCATTTTTATAGTATTTACGTAACAATATATTATAAATAAAGTCCTTAATTTTTCACGTTTACTGTAATTCCTCCTAATTTTTTACTATATTCAGATGCAAACTCCAAGGTTAAAACAAACCGCCGCCTTGGTATATAAGGGCGCAGCACCGTGTGAATTATTTCATTTCCAATGTCAGTAAAAACCTTTCATTAGATTGAATAAAATAATTTAACTTTTAGGAAAGGTTTTTAAAATTAAATTTATTATTTTGACGAATTTTCGTGTTACAAGGATTTAAAATAACTTAAAGAGTAGATTATGGTTTCATTGTATTATTAATGAGGCATGTATAATTCAGTTTCATGAAAAAATGTTAATGAATCGAACGAAGTGAACAAGAGTTTCCTAATTTCGGGAAGAGTAAAATAATTTTGAAAAAATGGGTGTATTCATATTTTTTCATAAATAAAATACAACTAAAACTCGCATTACATACTCAGACCTATGTAAACATAAAAGTATATATGGTGTTTCTACTGAACCATTTACAAATAAAAATATTATTTTTCACCCTCTAAATAAATGCCGGATTATATTTTCATAAGTGCAAAATATTAAACAGAAATATATTACAGACAATTCTGAAAAAAACAGCTTTAAAAATATGTATAACATATTACATCAATTAAGGTTCTATGCAATACATGCAACAAAAATCCAGTACTTTATTTTGCCTCTTAAAAATTTCCACATATGAATTATTTTTGTTATGGAACAATAATTTTTTATAAAATTAATTAAATTAACAAATTATTAAAAAAATTAATGCATTATGGAGATTCCGTACGGTTACGTTAATGGAAAAAATGTAAAAGTAACAAAAGTCGTTATAGGAAAAATATTTATAAAATGCCTTTAGACAGCTGTAAAATACACTATATAAAACATATTGAAATGTTTACATGTTTCTCTTTTTCGTAATAACACAACGGTACAAATTTACATGGTTTTTCTGTCGTATTAAGTGGAGTCTAAAAGAAAACGCAGAAATATGTGACTTCAGAAAATTAAAACAATTTACTTCTAAAAATTAAATGTTATGTGAAGTCAGTAGTTTTGCCTTTGCAGATTTGTTTACCTGAAGCTTTTTGAGCAACGACTTATGTCTCTTCAATGTTCGTTCGTCAGTCTGCTCCTCACCGTCGTCTAACTTCTAAACTATAAATGCGGTATGCATAAAATTTGCAACGATTATATAAAAATGATAAGTTAAAGCTAGAGGCGAAATTGAAATTAATTTAGGCTATTTTAATACAGGTAAAAGTGGTAAAAAATTAAAATTATTGTACTTTTAAACATAATTTTACGCAAAGACGGATTTTAAAAAGTTTTTCTCGAGCTTCTAGCACCCAAAAATATGTAAAAATATAATGTTCTTTTCTTTTTCCATTTATATAATAGATGGTATATAAACCTTAAGACATCCATATAATTTAGTTCGAATATTTTGGAATAGTTTCATGAAAATACTATATGCCATGGAATCTTTAAACTACACATATTAGAAATAAATGTAATGTATTTGTATAGAAAAACTTGCAGGTAGCGTCACCTTTATACGTACTTAATATTTATGTTTTTATTTTAATACTGTCAACGTTATCATGAAATAAATGTTGCTGTAAAACAAAAATATATTGTTTGTGAATATTTTCTATACATACCTAAATTACGAGCTCTATTATTTCTATATAGTTTTATGATTCAATCAATGCTCGTAAAACTGTAAATATTTTTATTTCAGAAATTGTCCTTTAAAAAATTAATTGAAATAATAAAGTCGCAGGTGCAAACTATACACGATCACCTGTAATTTATTTGTTTTTTCTAAATCTATTTTTTTCTTAATTTTTAAATTCTTTTTGTTGTAGACTGATTCTTTGCTTTTGATCTCTTCCGTCCTGTTTTTTAACAGTTAGTTTCATTTTATTTTGTTTTTAATACATATTATGTAAATATTTAAAATTTTTATTTAATTAAAAACTTATAAATATATTAATAAATAACCTGAACAAATTGGCAGAGAATGGCTAGTTGAATATTAAAGGCAAATACGTTATCGAAACCTATCTCGATAAACCTCTGACAATGTATCATACAGCTTTTGAACTTAGCAAGCCCTTTGTTATTTCCACCTTAGACCTTCTCACCGTATTCCTATATACTACAAGGCCTGAGTCAGAGTTCGATCCGATTCTGCGCCATTGATTCACATGTCAAACGAAATTATCGCCAGAGCTTGTGGTGTCCGCGGTTGGACCAAATTGTATGTAGCGTTGCGCTGTTAAAATGTAGTTTCGCAACGATGTTTATTTCGTTTTATGCCAAAATGCTGCTAAAGTTAGAATAAAATGCGACGCGAGGTTTTACTAAACAAATTACACCGTAAGAAATTATATCTATCCGATTCTGCATATCGAAGTATGGATATTTAGAATCGATGACTTAATCGTATACCCGATGTGATGTTGTTTGAACTCAAATTATACAAATATCCTAGAAACACATCAAATCCAATATTAACCGTTTTAGTGCCACGGTTTTTTACTCATATGTACCTAAAAATGCCAAAGAAATAATTTGTTTTTGATGTGTTTACCCTTGTCTCGAAAAAAAAACTGTATGTCTTCCAATATTATTCAATTTTTATAATTTTTTCGGTGTTTTCTTAATAAAAACTTGTATAAGGATAATAAAATACAATGAAAATTATGGAAATATATATTGTGAACAAAAATTGAAATCAAGGTCACATCGTATTTTCGCAGTCCGACACATCCTCCGTATCAGCAAAATAATTGTTATCGTCACTATTATCACTATCAATAAAAATTTGCATTACGCCAAATTGTGAGCGCACCACAATGTCACTTTCACTATCACTTTCTTCACAAATTGAAAAACAATCATTTTCACTCGAATTATTTTCGTATTCCGACATTATGGGTTAAAAACGTTTTTTCTCTGGATCCTTTTTATATTGTAATTACTAATAATATTATAATTTGAACTTTATGTAACACGTATAAAGACAAAAAATTAGCGATCCGTGTGAGCGACCGACCGCGCGCTAAACAGCAACTGATTTCGCGAGCGCCATCGCTCTCTTTGCAAATTTAGTTAGTACGCGCACGAGCGCGATGGTGCTCGTCGGCACTCAAACGGTTAACCTACCTTTACGTAAAATTTTTAATATAAGTAAATTACATTACCCACGGCAGCGTATATCCTATTACTTATCACTTCCAGTTAATAGCTAAATAGTTAGTGTGTCGTTAAGAAAAAGCTGAATATGTCATATATATCCACAGTCGATCTAATCCAGCTTCTTACTTGCCCATGATGCCCATGAATATTTTAATTTTCAATATTTCAATTAAAGATTAATTTAAGACAATTATGTAAAGTATGTAAAGTATAATTTTCGATGGCTTCGTCCTTAATAGTTTAATAATAATCCATAATTATTTCCATAAGTCACGTTTAATTATTATACAGTCGAATTTAAAAAGAGTTATTTTATTTGATTTTAAAGTATAACAAAAGATCAAGGATAATTATGTGCTACTATTTATTTATGAAGCAATGCAAGGTCTGTAACTAAATAGTTCACGTAAATTTTTACCAACTTCCAGACGTTAGAATTTTTAAAAAATTTGTCAGAAATTTAAAATTTTGCACACATTTCAAGAATCAATAAAAGTAAAAAATAATTTTAAAAAGTAAAAAATTATAGTGAAAAGACATAACAAATTATTTATTAAATGTTAAAACAAAAATATTCATAGCTACAAAAATAAAAACCTGTTTCTATATCAATATGAATTACAAAAATAAAAAAAAACACTTCAAATATAAAGATTTCGGTCAAGAGCAAAAGGATGTATCAAAACACGGTATAACTTAATTTTTTGAATAAGCTTGAAATAAGAAACAAGTGATTGACAAACAAATTTATTTTAATATAACGAAAAGTGTGGGGGTGCTTGATATCATTTGTTGTAATTTTTTGTCCCCAGCTATGTGTAGAGGAAGACTCGTTATGAAAATATAATTCAAGAGGGCCCCGCGTTTTTTTTACAGTAAATTTAATGTTTCTGTCAATCACTTTATACTTGTCTTAAGCTTATTCAAAATATTAAGTTATACCGAGTTGTTAGACATCTTTTCGCTCTCCACCAAAACAATTATATTTAAAGAATTGTTTACATTTTTTAAATTAATTGCTAAAAACACGTTTATTGGTTTTTCTTAAACTAAAACTTTTCTTAACATTAATTACATGAATTTTATTTACGGTGCACGTGCTTATAGTAAATTTCATTTATTTTAATATTTCAAACCTCTACTTTTTATATTTCAAATGCTCTTTTTCACAAGTAAACTTCAGTTCATTCTTTGGAATGATTTTTTTTGCATTGGTTAATCCTACTTTCTCATTTGTTTGGAAAAAAATATAATTACGTAATCGCTATTGGAAGAGTAAATGTTCGGGTGGAATCTAGGTTACATTAGTTAAAGAGACGTGAAATCCTATTCAAAATTATCTACTGTTTATATTTTCCGTCTTTGTTATATTTCCTGTCTAGCATTAAATTTCAGTGAGTTAGAAAATGATATAATTATCACATGCGTCGATTATAATATAATGAAAGTAACGCTTACAGGCTTAGAATTGGACGTTTAAGATTGAGTATAGTTTTTATGCAGAAATATCAAATTACACGTTTCAATATCTGTTTAACTTTGTGTATGACGAGAGTATGTATAATGGTTAAATTATGAGATCGGTTGATATGAAACTATATGTATTGAAATCTTTTAATATTTATAGAAACAAATTTGATATTACACTTCTTAAACTTTCTTGCTACATATATTACTGAAACCCAATATATTTTGAACTTGTACGTTGTTTTTTAATTCTCTTAGTCTACTTTTTGTACTCATCTTTACAAAGCTTTTATAATCTCAATTACAAAATGTTAATCGCAACGTTACAAAGAAATATAATTAATAACTTTTTTCGTGAGAAATTACGTGCTGCGTCCTTTTTATTTACACTGGGCATAGTTCCGTGGACTAAAAATAATAACAAAATTAAAAGCCAAAACCAAAACTAAAACCTGCCATAATTTTTCGTGGATTATAAAACGAAAAAGATTCCAAAAAATATTAGGTGCATCTTTAAAATAAATCGATTTCATTTATTTATCCGGGCCCTTTGGTAGATGGAGTTATTTTACCGCACTTCAGAATTTATTATATGTAAAATATTTTTATTGGATATAAATTACAATTCCGCCTCAAGTTTTGATTTTAATTAACCCAATGTTTAAAGGAAATAGATGAAATTTGTTTGTAAATTTATTAATTTTTATTGAAAAATTAATCTTAAGTCAAACTAAAGGAATCTTAAAAGGGTGAAAATTAAAATCGAGGAAATATGGTGTATATTCAGTATTATCTCAAAGGAAATATTATCGAATATAATAATCTTTAAACTGTCATCTCTGTCAAAGTTATTTAGGAGTGCAATTTTCCAACTAATTTGCATGAAACTGCGTGAGATGAGTCAGGCTTCACTACGAGACTGCATTTGCTAAACAAAATTACCGTCACGGCTCCAATCGCCCTGCGGGTGGTGCTTTGTATCAAGTATAGCATCGATACCATTAATTATGATGAAGCCATGCCGCGTATAAATTTTAATTTAATATTTGACATACTTAATAACAAAAATTTAGTTCATATTTATCACATGGTTATTTTTTCGTGTGTTCTATAATACCGTATGTTATTATATCAGATTTTTAGAAAATAGAAATATTCAAACAATATTAACAACTTTTTAATAAGTATCAACGAAGAAACAATTTAATTCTTCACACTCTATAAATGAGAATTACATCAGAGGGAAATTTGTTACACGCCCAAGTCACGGGCATTGCGTCAAGATTTAATTACGATTAAAATTTTTACTCTTATAAACATTTTTACATTTTATTTGTATAAAAATACAAAATATTTTATAGATTTTCTAAAGACTTTTATATATATATATATATATAAGTTACAGAAAACATCTATCGAATTTTAATAAAAACGTGGTCTGAACACTTCAACAACTATAAAGAGCTTGTATTGGGATAATCTAAATGAACATGATCATTACAATACGTTTAAAAATATTTTCCTTGAGGTACGAGATATATTTAGGAACCTATGACTTTGGTCAACCTTAGATCTTAGCATAAAATCTTCCACTTTTCTCACTAATAATTATATACTGCTTTATATACTTTTGATTGTGATTATTTACCATAAAATCCTACATGTTAATTAAAAATTGGATATGTTTTTCACAACAATCTAAATCATTTCATATTATGCTCATAATATATGGTTTTCTTAAACCATATTAAGATTTTTCACTTTTAAGTTAATTGGGGTATAAATAAAATTTTGGTGATAAGTGAGTTTTAAGTGATTTGAATCATTCTTCTTTAGTAGCGTCTTCAAGATGAATTATGAATTAACTTTATTGGAAAAAAGAAGCCGTGCTTCTGCCAATGGTATGATATCCGCAATGATATACTTCAGTCTTTGTATCGTTTCGAATATTATAGTGAAATTATAATATGTTTTTAATTATGGTCATGTTTAGTATGCAAAAAAAATTAATATTGCACGAATCGACATACCGAAACATGTATATACTGGGTCTATGGTTCTATTTTCTGAACTATAAAAATCATTCATGCATGGTTTTCCGCTTTTTGTGTAGGTAGTGGATTAATTATAGGCAGTCAACAAAAAGCAAATTATTTAATTTTTTCTTCTGTTGATATGGAAACAAAGTTTACTTACAAAAATGTCTTTAAAGTCTTAGACAGGCTCGCGCATAATGAAACAAAAACTTTGCAGTGGCTTGCGCCATTCATTTATTTAATATTTTCTAGAACCAAATTTCAGCATTCCATTTATTTTGGAAGTGACATATATTTTCATAATCTGTGAGTAAATTAATGAGTGAGTGCGCTCTAAAATGGATATAGATATAATAAATATAGATAAAGTAATAAGGATATAGATATAATAATAATGGATACAGAGCCAAAATTTTTATTTATAAAATGTTATAAAATAGTATTTATTTTTCCTTAACCTAAAGAAAAGTTCAAACTGTCAGTATTTGTTGGAGCTGCATTATATGGGACAAATTAGCTGGGCAAGCACTTCGTGTAAAGATGTACTGTTCAATAGTGTGGTTCGGAACTTGGTGATGCATTACCCTGCACACAGATTACGGAAATGTAATAAATATTAATTACGTGAAAAAGGGCAGTGCTGTTTCAAATTTTATTATTAGTCCACCATTTTACAAGCTCCTTTAATGCCCAATGTAGTCAAAAAACTTACCTTATCGTTCATACATTTGTCCTTATTATCAACTGTTGTACGAAGGCAGAGCAAACTAAACATGCGTAAAAACATAATATAATTTGTTTCCTTATTGGTTCGTAGGAAAAGCAATACATGTACTTAATAATATTTGCCATCACAACTGTCAATAATGATTCACATCTCTATTATAATATTGTAATTTTCTGCTCTTTTCAAAATTCTTGTCAATAATTCATATATTCTTAAGAGTTCATTTCTTCTGGAAAATTTTACTTTTTCGTAAAACGAGCCAATATTTATCACATGGGCTGTCAGTATATTTTGAAAACTATTTCTTGCATATTGCAGAATTCTTAATATGAATACATGATAATCTCATAAATTTAAAAAAAAAATAAATTGCATTGTATAATTCTCCCTCATTTATTTTTGTGGTAATCGCGCTTACCATATTTTAACTGAATATAATTCTTATTTTAAAGCCATGACCGTTATTTTTCAATTCAGAATTTTACGCTTTAATTCTGGTTAAATTTTTCCTCCATATATAGCAATATTTAAAAAAAATCGAGAACTTTTTGTTTTTGACTTCGGATTTTATGAATAGCTACAATTCCCACATACATGCTTCTTCAAAACGATACTTATTTCACTCATATCCGATAGTTAGTCTCTGAGAAATTATATTTATCTAATGATGTTTTAAACCATATCATATAATGATGTTTTAAACCTGTTTATCACATGTAGGACACCTATCAAATTCATGAAGTTGAAAATCGTCAGGTTTTATTGAATTCGTGAAGTTGAAAATCGTCGGGTTTAGTTAATGGAAAGTAAACTCACTATAAAGATTCATATTGGTCATATTAATTATTTGTCAAGAAAATATCATATCCAAACAATTTGTCATTTATTCGAATCTAAAATAAATACATTTTATTTTAATTTTTTCCTAACCATTAAAACCTTGCATTTTCTTGTGGTTTGTAAGAACGGATATCTATTTAATATGAAATAATTCTATCACAAATTAATGGTACTTAATTTGGTCCCCTAATCCACAAATATATTTTTCAAAGCACTAGAAATTGTGATTCAGACCCAGTAAAAGCATTAAGGCTACGGATTAGACCTAAATGCTTTCGGGGAAATAAGTGAAACCACCCCTGCTACTATATTTCTGTTACTGCGCGCAAATCTCAAAAAGTAAGATTTTATTCATTAATGGACAGGTTATTTTCAGAAGAGGTTGAGATATACAGACGTGTTTGACAAAATAAGCCAACATTTATAATATTTTTTCAATAAATTCTGAAAAGAAATGGTCTAAATGATTTCTTAAAATACGCTTGGTAATCTGTCTACACAAAAGAATTTCAACCAATACCTCCGAAGTATTTAGAATATCGTCGATTACGCGCGGAAGAAATATCTATTAGTACGTAGACTAAAAATCCCTATAGCGTCTGTCTGTCTGTATATGCAGGCTTATCTCATTAACATCTGAAAGGTTTCTGCTGAGGTTTCCACCATTGGATATATATATATTACCTATATATATATTATCTATATATATTATTATATATTAGATTTATTACCTATATATATTATTATATATTAGAAATAGTTTAGGTTTACAATTTTGTAAGATTTTTTTGTAAATTAGCCCATCTATGATATGATGATGATGAAGTCACGAGAAAATCAATAGTCTGAAAGTTTTCTTGGTGTGCTCTGCGCAAAGCTTTAGAGATATGTGAAAACAATGGTATGATATGATTATTCACTCCAATATTTCTACATTACAGTGTATTACAATATATATATATATATATATATATATATATATATATATATATATATATATATTTATATATATATATATATACATTTTTTTTTTTGGCCCATTATATCGAAAAACCGGTCGTCATGAAATTAAATGTTACAACTAAAGAAAGACGTTCAAGTACTGGAAATGAATTCGTTTTTAAATTCGGTACATTCTTAATTACATTCAGTGAGAATAAATAAATATCATTACATCCGCTTATTTAGACAAATAGCTAATATTTTAGAGGAGTATGTTTTTGAGTAGAAGTAACAAACTCGAGCCATTGCTCTTTGTGTCATAAGGACGCTTTCTCACGAAGCATTGACGCGAGACGGTTGGCCTCGCTCTTCGTTCTAGTATTGTCTACTTTAGTGGACGAATGATCTATATTATTGTAGTCCCCCGTAGTGAAATAACAATAAATTGTTATTCAAATTAAAATAAAAATTCTTTTCATCTCGATCTCTCAATTACATGGACATAATATACATAAATATTAATTAAGTAATAATATCACGTATATAATATTGGGTTAAGATTTTAATTTTTACAAAGTCAACAAACATGGCAAATTATATGTATTCCGCTTAATAGTTTAACATAATATCTTCTGGCAAATGAGAGACAGATTTTAATCAATATCTATGTCACACAACGTATTACAAACTTTGTTGAATGACATTACAAGAATAATAAATTCACCGTAATAGCGTAACTCGTTATTGGCGTTAATTCATTATTCGAAAACTAAATTATCGTCGTACGTACACCTACGCATATACTTCCTTAAAATATATATTTATAGATGTTCTTCAATTGATAAAGTTGATATTTTAAGAAAATTAAAAAAATTATATGTATTTTCTGATTTTAGAAAAATAAAACAGTATTTTAACTCATAAAAGACGGACGCAATTTACGTAAACTATAATTTACGGCTTTGGTAAAAAATGGCCACACAAAACTTGTGAAAGTTAATAATTTTTTTAACTATATTATACTATTATTACTTTGGTAAACATGACCATTTTATAGACAATTTTGGTTGTATGACCATATAATAATATAACAACAAAACAATTAGTAGGGCTAAAATTGTATGGCCATCGCTGTTTGACAGGGTAGATAACTTTCGTGGCATATGAACTAACGATAGGAAGGCCTTTGGAAAACCGATTTGATGCAAATATGTTTAATATTATAAAGGTCACATGCAAACGAAATAGAAGTTTATAACTTAATAATACAACTCACGAGTGCAAAATATATTGAAAATCAATATACCGCATTTCAAACTAAATTAGTAATATAAAAAATGTGCGTAAAGGGAATAACTGGATAAGTTTGGGCTACTTTTTCTAAAATAAAAAAAAAACTATATACTGATTTTTGGACTACTTCATACACAAAAAATGGCAAAAAGATAAATTGAGAAGCGATTTTAATTTGATAATTTTCTCAAACAATTATTTTTTATAAAATGTTTAATATGGAAAGATGGCAAATTTTGAAGTGAATTCAAAATTTTAAAATAATGCATAAGGGAATAAGTTAGGTCAAATTTGTTCTAAAATAAAAAAAAATTGCATCTAAATTTTTATGCTACTCCGTAGATAAAACATGGTAAAGGCATAAATTGAATAGTCATGGAGACATTCCAAAAATAAATTATAATTTGAAATAATTCTTTATAAAATCTTTATAAATATAGAGGTGAAGATTTTGAGGTGAAATTAAAACTGAGGAAAAAGTAAAAATTTAAACAATATTTAACACAAATTGTAGTGCTTAATGATACTAATGCAAAATTTGTTCATTATTCCCAAAGCTTCTTTAGAATGACCACGGCCCTAAAATGACTGAAAACGTTTTGTTTGTATTTTATTCTCATTTAAAATTATAAAAAAAATTAAGGGATATAATATTTCCACAAAAAAATACCAAATACCCCTTGTTCATAATTTTATAGCGGTATATATATATATATATATATATATATATATATATATATATATATATATATATATATATATATATATATATATATATATATATATATATATATATATATATATATATATATATATATATATATAAATGCACTGCTTAATTACAATGGTTATATATAACATACGTATTACGTAAAAATAAACGATTTGAAAAAATATTGACGTGAAAGAGTGTAAATCGGATTATGTATTCCTAAGTTATATAAAAATGTGATTTCGGTAACTAAGATGAAATTTTTGAAGTGAAAATTACAAGGTGGTTTAATTGGAATATCTTGTTTTTTGGTTTAGCAGAAAACATTTCTGATTTACTAATGAGTTTGCCAAACGCATGTGTCTGTAACTGGTGGCCTCCTCCAAAAATATTTGTTACTTTTAAAATTCAATCAAGTTTTTCATATTTTCTATAATTACAACGGAAAAGGTACTAAAACGTACATGATAATACCAAATAGATAATTTTTGGCACATGATATTTGTTTAAAAGTGCGACCCTCTTATTAAATTTCATGCAATATTTTAAAATAACATTGTTCATTTGTTTACATGTTTGTTATTCAGTCATGCCATAATGGATTAATCAATTTTTTTATAAAAGTTAGCGCAAAGATAGTTCACGATGAAAGATGGTTCACCTTGATTGGTACAAATAATTTGGTGCCAAAAATATTTATAAGAAAATTAGAGGGTGGTCAGTAAAAAATTCCTGTATTCCAAAGCACTGAAACAAATTTTACTAGAAGATTACAGAAAAACGGTTTCAATTATCCTAGAAATTGTATCAATAATTTCTTTAAATAGGTACCATGATTTTACACTTGTGAAAGATCCAGTAAGCAATATATTAAGGTTATGATAAATGAACGTTGTAAAAAGTTTCGTATTATGCACCCTTAAATATTCTTAAGTGTCTAAAAGTGTACGGATCCTCGTTGTATAAGTTCTACGGGTAACTGATAGGTTTTTATCTTTCTTTGATTAAAAGTCTCATTCATAGTTTTAGTCACATTCTAAAATCAATACGAATGTAGCTGGTAATAAAAGTTGCTAGAAAATAAGGCAAATTAATAAACATGAAATACGAATATAATGTTAACATCAGTTTTATTTCAAATTAATGGATATGTACAAATTACATTTAGTACATATTCATTAATAAAACGAAAAGCAAATTCTACACATCAAGTTTACTCAAGAGGTACTTTGCCTAACTTATGATCAAGAGTAACCATCTGCGAGAAGTTATGGAGCTCTCATATAAAGTTTGTAGACTTAAACCTAAATAGAATTGAACAGAGAACCAGTTGAAAATGGTTAATGGGGGTACAAGAAAACAAGCCTCAGAGAAAAATGAGCCTCCTAAAAATATATTAACTTGCCAAAATGGTAAAAACCGACTAGAGCAATTTAAAAAGTACTGCGTAGAAATGAATAGGTTATTCCATTTCATGAATTTGTGTGGAGAGAATTTCAGAAATAAAGGGAAAAAAACAGTTGATATCTCAAAAATTCAATTTCAACCATTTAAGTTAAAATTTAACCGCTAAACCTTTGCTTGCAGTCTGGCTGCAAATACCTAGCTTAACCTTGCTCGCCTACGTCGTTTACTGGGAAAATGTAATTTTATTAGCCCGCATTGCCACCCTCTCATACTTCTGAGCAATATATGGATTCGCAATATAGGTAAAATTAAATTTGGCTGTCACAATCTGTGACAGTTAACTTTTCAACGTGTCACTCACTTGCGGAGTGATTGTCCAGCTGCTACGGAACTTTGCTTCTATTTGGGTCGCCCTTTGAGGTCAGGGATTAACGATACTGATAGCATGAGTACATGGTAGGGGACATACTTTGAACATTTTAAAGACCAATTTCGGTATTCCTAATGAATTATACATGTAATCCCTAATATTTAATCACGTTGCACAATTAACTTAAAATGAAATAATGTTTAAGGTGTGTTATGTTTTAAATATGGGAAAGATCATATCAGAAGGTAGGATATTGTTATACTAGTTTTAGCCAAGGAAGTGAAAAGTTTCATAATTTTCCATTATGCTTAATTCCTATTAATATTTTAATGTATTTTTTGTAAATATGCACTGTACATGATATTTAAGTATAATGTGTTTTGGAGCGTAATTTCATTTTGCCTTAGACGTTCAGGCTAAGCATAATACAGATTCGTGAAAAATAAAGAATTGTATTTATATTTAAGTGTAACATATCTAAATTGATTAATTATTACACGAATTTGTATTTCAGCAAAAAGTCATAGTAGAAGATTTTGAATGCATGATTAATAATTTCCTACAACTCTGGATATAAGGTTGATTTCATTGGTGTTTTTTTTTAATTCGTTGTGCGTGATTCAGACTTATTTTGCCTGTAAGGCGGTTTAACAATTATGGTGTAATTAACACGTTTATATTTTTATTGTTGAAATAGATGGACATTAGCATCTTTAAGGTTGATCAGTGCTCACCGAATCATCATAGGTTTTTATACAATTCGTAAATATTTTCATATTAACTTACAAAAATTACTAACTTGCATATTTTTGCTAGAAATATAGAAATAGTAATAATAATACATATAAAACTCAGAATATAAAAATGTTTAATACTTATTTTTATACCTTTCCACAAATTTTGATGAGCAATCGAAAAATTTTGAATGTAAATTTTAAATTATTTTTTGTAAAAGGTGGGCGTAAAATGTGTATGCCTGCCATTAATGTAAGAAGCTCTAAGCTATTCTATAATTACTCAAGCTGGAGACAAAAGTTGTTTCAATGTCGTGTCACCCTTGTTACTGTCTATATAACAAGTAAATTTTTACGAAAATGATCGAGACAGCTATTTCAGTTTTACTTTTTACTATGTACATGTAATAATACATTGACATGCCTCTACATAACTATCAAAAAGGTTTGTGCAAAGATTTGGAGAAAAAAGTTTTTGTTACGTGTACCATAAAGCTGAAATCTCAAGCAACCAACTAATAACAAATAAAATGTTTAATCTGTTTATACCGTTTACACTACCAATAACTTTAAATAATTTAACAAATCATTTATGCGTGGTTTGGGTGAGAGTAGTGTGTTCCAAAGATCGATATTATTAAGATACTCCCGTAATAGTTTATCGGAATTTAGAAAGAAAATGTATAATTACAAAATTCGGTACACTGTTTAATCAATCATAAATCGAATAACATAGACAGAAAGAAAAAATCCAATATTGTTCCTGCACGAATATAATACAGAAACGTACATACTTATTTTTTCTCTGAAAAAATTGCACATCTTCGATAACTAATTTCAACCTAAAACCTGAATTACAAACTCTCCAATATCCTTTAATAATAATAATAAAATATTTCAATGGCATTTATTAAATGTTGTTACTCATACTTTTAAAATATTACAAACCTCTACTGTACTATGGCCTTTAATTGCAAAGATTAACAAACATAATTTCGTTTTCAGGAAACATAAACATACTACTACTACTACTACTACTACTAGCCAACGCCCACCCTTGGCATGTCTGCCATTAGGTGGCGCGCCGACCAGTAGAGAAAAGCTGTTTTGTAGGCAGGGTGATCATCAGGGGGCGCCCTCCTCTCCCAATCATCAAGGTAGGGCTTCATCTTCGGGCAAACGTGGAGATGGTCAAAAGACATTCCTGGACGTCCACAGAGCAGGCAGGCATCACTCCCCAGGACACCAATACGTTTCAGGTGGCACGCCAGGTAGTCGTGGCCCGTGGTACACCGGAAAACTGCAAAACAAAGTTGCTCGCGTCCGTGATCTTCACACGTGTCTCCTGGGTAACGCTAAATGAGCAACAGCGATTCGCCACTTTGCGCGCCGACCATGCTAAGAAAACAATTATCAAACGGCACTTCTAAGCGCCAGAACGCAGGCCTCAAAGTCATTTTTTAGGAAACATAAACATGACTCATCAAGTTACTGATAGAAGTTATAAAGGATCATTTTTTTAAAGTAAATAGCGCTTACGTAATATTACTTCCTAGAAACATGGTAAAATATATACAGAATCTGACAACATGCTAAATTTTATCATCAAACTTTTTTAAACGATAAACAAGGACAGACTACTATCGATAAAATGCTTTAAATTTGATGGCTGATGGACTTACCAAAAATTTACACAAGGAAAAACAAGAGCACGTAAATTTAATACAAATTACATAGAAGCTCAATTCCACAAAACAATATGTTAACTTGTGTCGTATAGCTAAGAGCATCCTAATTATTAATTATTAATTTAACATATGTGACAGTTGTAGAATGCTAAATTATACAATGCTCAATTGTCTGAGTACCTTTCCAAAATTCATGACAAGTTTTTCAAAAACTCAGTAGTCCAATTCAAAATAATAAGAGTCTTAGTAACTATATAATGTTACTGCAAAATTAATTTGACCCATTTCAGCTGAACTTAAGCTTTCATTACTTACACCAATGTAGTAATTAAAATAACAGTTTCTAACGACTAAATATAATTTTATCAAATTTAATTGAAAATTTTTATTAAACTAATATTATAACAAATTATAACAAAGGACTTTTTTATAACTTGTTAGGTTTTTTATATTAAAATTTCTTACTTAAAATTGAAAGTATTTATTTAAAGACGGTGTTATTTATGATATTTTCTAATGACTAATAGGTTTTAATGTGCATTGTATAAAGAGAAAACTGAGAACTCTCAATGAAACTGGGATCTATTAATACTGATATTTTCAAATACAGTAAAAAATACAATAGATTTATCAAAAGTTTAAACATAAAGTATAAATCTAATAAGTTAACTGATCAGCGAGAGTAGAGGTTTTGTAAAGTTAAGGGCCTGGAAAAATATTTTAACTACATTTTTTTACTTGGTTTCTAGATATAGTGTTGCAAAATGTCTTTTACAATTTCTAAAGTAATCACAGTTTTGCCATTTTTGTAGTATTTACGTAACAATCTATTATAAATAAAGTCCCTAATTTTCCACGTCTACCATATTTCCTCTTAATTTTTTACTATATTCAGATGCAAACTCCAAAGTTAAAACAGACAACCGCCTTGGTATATAAAAGGCTCTCAGCACCATATGAATTATTTCATTTCCAATATCAGTAAATATGTCTTACTTGATTGAATAAAATAATTGCACTTCTAGGTAAGGTTTTTAAAATAAATTTATTATTTTCACGAATTTCCGTGTTACAAAGTTTTAAAATAACTTAGAGAATGGATGAATGGTTTCATTGGAGAGTTAATAAAGCATGTATAATTTAGTTTCATGAAAAAAACGTTAAGAAAATAAACGAACTGAACAAATGTTTCCTAATTTGAGGAAGAGTAAAGTTATTTTGAAAAACTACGTGTATTAACATTTATTCATAAATAAAATACAACTAAATCTCGCATTACACACTCAGACCTATGAAAAAATATAAGTATATATGGTGTTTCTACTTCTACTTTATAACTACAAATATTATTATTCACATAAATGCCTTATTACATTTTCATAGACGTAAAATACCAAATTGAAATATATTGCAGACAATTCTGAACAATAGCTTCAAAAATATGTAAAACATATTACAAAAATTAAGGTTCCATGTAATATATGCAACAAAAATTCAGTACTTTATTTTGCCTCTTAAAAATTTCCCCATATAACTTATTTTTGTGTGTGGAACAATGATTTTATATAAAATTATTTTATTCTTCTAATCTCCATACGGTTACGTTAATGGAAAAAAATGTAAAAGTAACAAAAGTCCTTATAGGAAAGATATGCAAAAAATGCTGATAGACAGAATGAATTGTCTAAAACATATTGAAATGTGTTTGTGTTTCTGTGTGTTCTTTAAATGTGTTTCTTTTACGTAATAATAAAAAGGAGCAAATTTACATGGTTTTTCTCTGGTATTAATTGGAAGACGCAGAAAGAAAACGCAGATATATGTGACTCAAAAATTTAAAAAAATGAATTCTAAAAAAATAAACTTTATGTGAAGTCAGTAGTCGTCTTTGTAGATTTGATTACTTAAAGCTTTCGAACAGCGACTTATTTCTCTCAATTGTTCGTTCGTCAATCTGTTCATCACCGTCTTCTCTAAAAATTTCTAAACTATAAATGAGGCATGCATAAAATTTGCACCGATTATATAAAAATGATAAGTTAAAGCTAGAGGCGAAGTTATAATTATTTTTTGGCATTATAATATAGGAAATAGTGGTAAAAAATCAACATTAGTGTACTTTGCAGTGCAGATTAAACATAATTTTACCCTTTCTAGCACCCAAAAATATGTAAAAATATAATGTATTTTCCTTTTTTCATTTATGTAATAGATGGTATATAAACCTTTAAACAATCACATAATTTAAATCATTTTGGTACATTAAGTATATATATATATATATATATATATATATATGTATGTATATATATATATATGTACACGTATTAACAAATCACCTGAACAAATTGGCAGGGAATGGCTATTTGAATATTAAAGGCAAATATGTTACCGAAACCTATCCCGTTAAACCTCTGACAATGTATCACACAGCTGTTGAATTTAGCAAGCCATCTGTTATTTCCATCTTAGAACTTCTCACCGTATTCCTATATACTACAAGGCCTAAGCCAGAGTTCGATCCGATTCTGCACCATTCATTCGCCTTTCAAACGAAATTATCGCCAGAGCTCGTGGTATCTGTGGTTGGACCAATTTGTATGTAGCGTTGCGCTGTTAACATTACTGAGAAAAACGTGATTGCGCGGAAAACGTAGTTTTTCGGCGATGTTTATTTCGTTTTATGCCAAAATGCTGCTAAATTTATAATAAAATGCGACGCGAGGTTTTACTAAAAAAATTGTATCTTAAGAAATTATTTTAATAAAATTACACCGATTCTACATATAGAAGTATGGGTATTTAGAATCGGTGATTTAATTGTACTTTCGATGTGTTGTTGTTTGAACTCGTATTATACAAATATCCTAGAAATATATAAAATCCAATGTTAATTTACGTTTATGTAAAAAATGCAATATAAGTAAATTAGATTACCCACGGCGGCGTATATATTATCTGTCTACTTATCACTTCCAGTTAATAGATAGATAGTAACATTAGTGTGTAGTTAAGAGAAAGATGAATATATCATGTATACACACAGTCGATCTAATGCCCATAAATATTTTGTTTTAATTTTAAATATTTCAATTAAAGATTTATTTAAGACAATTAGGTAATGTATAATGAATAATTTTGGATGGGTTCGTCTTTCATAGTTTAATAATAACTTATAATTATTTCCATGTATCTTACATTTAATTATTTTACGGTCGAATTTAAAAATAGATATTTTTTTTGGTTTGAAAGTATAACAAAAGATCAAGGATAATTATGTGCTACTATTTTTTTATGAAACAATGCAAGGTCTGTAACTAAACAGTTTACATAAATTTTTACCCAGTTCCAGACGTCAGAATTATTTCAAATTTTGCACACGTTTCAAGAACCAATGACAATACAAAAAATTTTAAAAGTAAAAAATTATAGTAAAAAGATATAAAAAAATATTTATTAAATGTTAAAACAAAAATATTCATAGCTAAAAAATAAAAACATGTTTCTGTATCAATATGAATTACAAAAATGAAAAAAAACACTTTAAATATAAAGATTTAGGTCAAGAACAAAAGGATGTATCGGTAAGATGTACACGGTACGACTTAATTTTCTGAATAAGCTTGAAATAAGAAAAAAGTGATTGACAAAAAAATTGATTTTAATATAACGAAAAGTGTGGGGGTGCTTGATATCATTTGTTGTAATTTTTTGTCCCCAGCTATGTATAGAGGAAGATTTGTTATGAAAATATAATTCAAGAGGACCCCGCAATTTTTTTACAGGAAATTTAACGTCTCTTTCAATCACTTTATACTTGTCTTAAGCTTATTCAAAATATTAATTATACTGAGTTGTTAGATATCCTTTCGCGGTTCACCAAAACAATTATATTTAAATAATTATTTTAAATTTTTAGTTTAATTGCTAAAAAACATGTTTTTTAGTTTTTCCTAAACTCAATTTTTTCTTAACATTAATTACATGAATTTTATTTAAGGTGCACTTGCTACTAGTAAATTTCATTTATTTTAATATTTCCAACCTCTAATTTTTATATTTTAAATGCTCTTTTTCACATGTAAACTTCAGTTTATTCTTTGAAATGATTTTGTTTGCATTGGTTAATGCTACGTTCTCGTTTGTTTGGAAAAAATATAATTACGTAATCGCTCTTGGAAGAGTAAATGTTCGGGTGGAATCTAGGTTACATTAGTTAAAGAGACGTGAAATCCTATTGAAAATTATCTACCGTTTATATTTTCCATCTTTGGTATATTTCCTGTCTAGCATTAAATTCCAGTGAGTAAAAAATTATATAATTATCACATGCGTCGATTATAATACAATGAAAGTAACGCTTATAGGCTTAGAATTAGACGTTTAAGATGGAGTATAGTTTTTATGCAGAAATATCAAATTACACGTTTCAAAATCTGTTTACCTTTGTGTATACACGTGTACGAGTGTATGTATAATGGTTAAATTATTAGACCGGTTGATATGAGACTATGTGTATTGAAGTCTTTTAATATTTATAGAAAATAATTAGATATTACAATTTCTAAACTTTCCTGCTACGTATATTCCTTAAACCAAATATATTTAGAACTTGTACGTTGTTTTTTAATTCTCTTAGTCTACTTTTTGTACTCATCTGTACAAAGCTTTTGTAATCTCAATTATAAAATGTTAATCGCAACGTTACAAAGAAATATAATTTATAACTTTTTTCTTGAGAAATTACGTGCTGCGTGCTGATCTGTTTATTTAGACTGGGCATTATTCTTTGGACTAAAAATAATAACAAAATTAAAAACCAAAACCAAAACTAAAACTTATCATGGTTTTCCGTGGATTATAAAACGAAAAAGATTACAAAAATGATTAAGTGCAGCTTTAAACTAAATCGATTTCATTTATTTATCCGGGCCCTTTGGTAGATGGAGTTATTTTACCGCACTTCAAAATTTATTATATTTAAAATATTTCTATTGGATGTAAATTACAATTCCGCATTAAGTTGTGATTTGAATTAACCCAAGGTTTAAAGGAAACAGATGATTTTTATTTTGTTAATTTATTCATTTTTATTGCAAAATGGATCTTAAGTCAAATTAAAAGAAACTTAAAAGGGTGAAATCGAGGAAATATGGTGCATATTCAGAATTACCTCAAAGGAAATATTATCGAAAATAACAATCTTTAAACTATCATCTCTGTCAAAGATATGGAGGAGTGCAATTTTCCTACTAATTTGCATGAAACTGATATTGTGAGATGATTCGGGCCTCACTACGAAACTGCATTTGCCAAACAAAATTACCGTCACGGCTCAAATCGCCCTGCGCGTGGTGCTTTGTATCAAGTATAGCATTGATACCATTAATTAGGATAAAGCCATACCGCGTATAAATTTCAATTTAATATTTATATCCTCTTTGTACATGTCAGGACGTCTGAGATAATGTCAAAGATATTTTAAGAGCAACTCAATAATCATTAATAGCAGCTAGAGCAATAATAATCTTTTCAAGGGTCATTATTGGTCTAGCTGCTATTAATGATTACTTAAACATAAAAAACGTTGTGCAAAACGGGAAACAAGCAACATTACCATTTATTATAATTTGGTTGTTTCGTTTTGGAAATTTGACTGCCGATCACCTTTATTAGACATAAATCGATTTATTATTAAAGTTTCATCTTAATTTACCTAGATTTGATTTATTTTACGATACCCAAATCATCCATTAGTAAATTTTAGTCATGCTGATATAATAATTTAATTGTAGTAGAAAAATAACCTAAATGAATCTGATTAATCCTTTGAAGACCTTTAAAATTAACTACGTTCGAGGACGCAGACATACTTAATAACAAAAATTTAGTTCATATTTATCACATGGTTATTTTATCGTATGTGTTATATAATACTGTATTTTACTATATCAGATTTTTAGTAAATAGATATATTCAAACAATATTAACAAATTTTTAATAACTATCAACGAAGAAACAATTTAATTCTTCACACTCTTTATAAATGAGAATTACATCAGAGGGAAATTTGTTACACGCCCAAGTCACGGGCATTGCGTCAAGATTTAATTACGATTAAAATTTTTACTTTTATAAACATTTTTACATTTTATTTGTATAAAAGTACAAATTATTTTATAGATTTTCAAAGGACTTTTATATATATAAGTTATAGAAAACATCTATCGAATTTTAATAAAAACGTGGTCTGAATACTTAAACAACTATAAAGAGCTTGTATTGGGATAATCTAAATGAACATGATCATTACAATACGTTTAAAAATATTTATAATTATACACTTTTGATTGTGATTATTTACCATAAAATCCTACATGTTAATTAAAATTGGATATATTTTTCACAACAATGTAAATCATTACATATTATGCTCATAATAGATGGTTTTCTTAAACCATATTAAGATTTTTCACTTTTAAGTGAATTGAGGTGTAAATAAAATTTTGGTGATAAGTGAGTTTTAAGTGATTTGAATCATTTTTTCTTTAGTAGCGTCTTCAAGATGAATTATGAATTAACTTTATCGGAAAAAGAAGCCATTCTTCTGCCAATGGTATGATATCCTCAATGATATATACTTTAGCCTTTGTATCGTTTCGAATATCATAGTGAAATTATAAAATGTTATTAATTATGGTCATGTTCATATTTAAAAAAAAATAATATTGTATGTTTCTATTAATCGACATACCGAAACATGTGTATACTGTGTCTATGGATCTATTTTCTGAACTATGAAAATCATTCATGCATGGTTTTCCGCTTATTTTGTAGGTAGTGGATTAATTATAGGCAGTCGACAAAAAGCAAATAATTTAATTTTTTCTTCGATTGATATGGAAACAAAGTTTACTTACAAAAAGTTTTTAAAGTCTTAGACAGGCTCGCGCATAATGAAACAAAAACTTTGCAGTGGCTTGCTCCATTCATTTATTTAATATTTTCTAGAACCAAATTTTAGCATTCCATTTATTTTGGAAGTGACTTATATATTTTCATAATCTGTGAGTAAATGAATGAGTGAGTGCGCTCTAAAATGGATGATTCTGTCATATATTTCCTAATTTATTACAGAGCCAAATTTTTAATTTATAAAATGTTATAAAATAGTATTTATTTTTCCATAACCTAAAGAAAAGTTCAAACTGTCAGCATTTGTTGGAGCTGCATTATATGGGACAAATTAGCTGGGGAAGCACTTCGTGTAAAGTTGTACTGTCCAATAGTATGGTTTGGAACTTGGTGATGCATTATCCTGCACACAGATTAGGGAAATATAATAAATATTCATTACGTGGAAAAGGGCAGTGCTGTTTTAAATTATATTATTAGTCCACGATTTTACAAACTCCTTTAATGCCCAATGTAGTCAGAAAACTAACCTTATCGTTCATACATTTGTCCTTGATATCAACTGTTGTACGAAAGCAGAACAAACTAAAAATACGTGAAAACATAATTTAATTTGTTTTTTATTGGTCCGTAGGAAAAACAAGACATCTACCTAATAATGTTTGCCATCACAACTGTCAAAAATTATTCACATCTCTATTATAATATTGTAATTTTTTGCTCTTTTCAAAATTCTTGTCAATAATTTAAATATTCTTAATAGTTAATTCCTTCTGGAAAATTTTACTTTTAAGTAAAACGATCCAATATTTATTACATGGGCTGTCAGTATATTTTTAAAACTATTTCTTGCATATTGCAGAATTCTTAATATGAATACATGATAATCTCATAAATTAAAAAAAAAAAAAATTGGATTGTCGAATTCTCCCTCATTTATTTTTGTGGTAATCGCGCTTACTATATTTTAACTGAATATAATTCTTATTTTAAAGCCAAGTCCGTTACTTTCCAATTTAGAATTTTATGCTTTAATTCTGGTTAAATTTTTCCTCCATATATAGCAATATTTTAAAAAAATCGAGAACTTTTTGTTTTTGACTTCGGATTTCATAAATAGCTAAAATTCCCACATATAGGCCTCTTCAAAACGGTAGTTAGTCTCTGAGAAATGATGTTTATCTAATGAAGTTTTAAACCATATCATATAATGATGTTTTAAACCTGTTTATCACATGTAGGACACCTATCAAATTCATGAAGTTGCAAATCGTCAGGTTTTATTGAATTCGTGAAGTTGAAAATCGTCGGGTTTAGTTAATGGAATGTAAACTCACTATAAAGAATCACATTGGTCATATTAATTATTTGTCAAGAAAATATCATATCCAAATAATTCTATCACAAATTAATGGTACTTAATTTGGTCCCTTAATCTACAAATATATTTAAAAAAAAACTAGAAAGTGTGATTCAGACCCAGTAAAAGCATTTAAGGCTACGGATTAGACCTAAATTCTTTCGGGGAAATAAGTGAAACCACCCCTGCTACTATATTTCTGTTACTGCGCGCAAATCTCAAAAGTAAGATTTCATTCATCAATAGACAGGTTATTTCCAGAAGAGGTTGCGGTATACAAACGTGTTTGACAAAATAAGCCAACATTTATAATATTTTTCAATAAATTCTCAAAAGAAATCGTCTAAATGATTTCTTAAAATACGCTGGGTAATCTCTCCACACAAAAGAATTTCAACCAATACTTCCGAAGTATTTGAATATCTTCGATTACACGCGGAAGAAATATCTATTAATACATATGAATAAAAGTCCCTATAGCGTCTGTCTGTCTGTATGTGTAGGCCATCTATAATAAATTTATATATATATATATATATATATATATATATATATATATATATATTAGTTTTGGCCCATCTCATGACGACCGGTTTATATCGAAAAACCAGTCGTCATGAAATGTCAAAACTAAAGAAAATTGTTTAGGTACTGGAAATGAATTTGTTTTTAAATTCGGTACATTCTTAATTACATTCAGTGAGAATAAATAAATATCATTACATCCGCTTATTTAGACAAATAGCTTATATTTTAGAGGAGTATGTTTTTGAGTAGAAGTAACAAACTCGAGCCATTGCTCTTTGTGTCATAAGGACGATTTCTCACGAAGCATTGACGCGAGACGGTTGGTCTCGCTCGTCGTTCTGGTATTGTGTACTTTAGTGGACGAATGAATGATGTTATTGAAATCCCCCGCAGCAAAATAAAAATAAATTGTTATTCAAATTAAAATGTTCTTTTCATCCTGATTTCTCAATCACGTAGACATAACAAACGTAAATGTTAATAATAACACGTTCATAATATTTGGTTAAGATTTTAATTTTTAAAAGTCATCAAACATGACCAATTATATGTATTCCGCTTATATTTTAACATAATATATTCTGGCAACTAAGAGAGAGATTTTAATTGATATCTATGTCTACACTAAGGTACGTACATATAAATATATAAATATATGTACATATTGGTTAAATTTATTTAGTAGCAGTTTCCTTTAATATGTATATATGTATATATATATATATATATATATATATATATATACATATATATATATATATATATATATATATATATATATGCATGCATCTGAAGATTAGTATTTTAATACAGTAAATGTGTTAGTGAAAGCTAATTCGTCCTAATTAATCACGTTGAAAGTAATCCACAACAATTTTGTATTAAAAACTTTGTTGAATGACATTACACGAATAATACATTCACCGTAATAGCGTAACTCATTACTGCAGTTAATTCATTATTCGAAAACTAAATTATCGTCGTACGTACACCTACGCATATACTTTCTAAAAATATGTATTTATAGACGTTCCTCTATTGGTAAAATTGATATTCCAAGAAAAAGAAAATAATTAGATTAATTTATTGGTTTTAGAAAAATAAAACGGTAAACAAATAATAACTCAGAAAAGACAGACCAAATTTACATAAAATATAATTTACGGCTTTGGTAAAAAATGGCCACACAAAACTTGTGAAAGTGGATATTTTTTTTTAACTATATTAAACTATTATTACTTTGGTGAACATGACCATTTTATAGACAATTTTGGTGGTATGACCATATAATAATATAACAACAAAACAATTAGTAGGGCTAAAATTGGGAGGCCATAACTATCTTATAGGGTAGATTACTTTCGTGCCATATGAACTAACAAAAAGAAGGCCTTTGGAAAACCGATTTCATGCAAAAATGTTTAATATTATAAAGGTTACATGCAAACGAAATTGAAGTTTATAACTTAATAATACAACTAACACGATACAAGTGCGAAATATATTGAAAATCAATATTTTACGATATTTCAAACTAAATTTGTAATTTTAAAATTGTGCATAAAGGAGATAACTGGGTAAGTTTGGACTACTTTATTCTAAAATAAAAAAACTATATACTGATTTTTATACCACTTTATACACAAAAAATGGCAAAATTATAAATTGAGAAGTAATTTGATTTTGGTAAATTTTTCAACCAATTATTTTAATAAAATATTTAATACAGAAAGCTGGAAAATTTTGAGGCGAATTAAAAATTCTAAAATCGTGCATAAGTAAACAAGTTCGGTCAAATTTGTCCTAAAATTAAAAAAAAAATGCATATAGATTTTTACACTACTTCGTAGACAAAACATGTTAAAAGCATAAATTGAATAGTCATCGAGATCTTTATGATAGAAAGAGGTTAAAATTTTGAGATGAAATTAAAACTGAGGAAAAAGTAAAAATATAAACAATATTTAACACAAATTGTAATGCTTAATGATAATAATGCAAAATTTGTTCATTATTTGCAAAGGTTCTTTGGAATGACAACTTCCCTAAAATAACTGAAAACATTTTGTTGTATTTTATTCTCATTTAAAATTATAGGTAAATTTAAGGGATATAACATTTCCACTAAAAAGAATACCAAATACCACTTGTTCATAATTTTACACTCAACACTCCACTTACCATTTAAGATTGAGAGGAAATCGAACTGAGAAAAATTTAAGATATTTGCTGTTAAAACATACATATATATATATATATATATATATATATATATATATATATATATATATATATATATATATATATATATATATATTTATATATATATAAATATATATATATATATATATATATATATATTTACTGCTTAGTTACAATGGATATATATTACATACGTATTATGTAAAAATAAACGATTTGAAAAAATATTGACGTGGAAAATTTTAATTCTGATTATGCATTCCTAAGTTATATAAAAATGTGATTTCGGTAACTGAGGTGACATTTTTGAGGTGAAAATTACTAGGTGGTTTAATTGGAACATCTCGTTTTTTGGTTCACCAGAAAAGATTTCTGATTTTCTAATGAATTTGCTAAATGCATGTGTGTATAACTGGTGGCTTCCACTAAAAATACTTAAGTTACTTGTAAAATTCTATCAAGTTATTCATATTTTATATGATTATAACGGAAAAGGTTCTGAAACATACATGATAATATCAAATAGATAATTTTTGGCACATAATATTTGTATAAAAATGCGACCCTCTTATTAAATTCCATGTAATATTTTAAAATAAGATTGTTCATTTGTTTACATGTTTGTTATTCTGTCATGCCATAATGGATTAATCAATTTTTTTTTAAAAGTTAGCGCAAAGAGGGTTCATAACCTTGATTGGTACATATAATTTGGTGCCAAAAATATTTATAAGAAAATTAGAGGGTGGTCAGTAAAAAATTCCTATATTCCAAACCACTGAACCAAATTTTACTAGAAGATTACAGAAAAACTATATCAATTATCCTAGAACTTGTATCAATAATTTTTTAAAATATGTACCATGATTTTATACCTATGAAAGATCTAGTAATCAATATATTAAGGTTATGAAAAATAAACATTGTAAATAATTTTATATTATGCACCCTTAAATATTCTTAAGTGTCTAAAAGTGTACGGATCCTCGTTGGATAAGTTCTACGTGTACCTGATAGATTTTTATTTTTGTTTGATTAAAAGTCTCATTCATAGTGTTAGTCACATTCTAAAATCAATACGAATGTAGCCGTTACTAAAAGTTACTAGAAAACAAGACAAATTAATAAACATAAAATACGAATATAATGTTAACATCAGTTTTATTTCATCCAGGGATGTGAAATTACATTTATTACATATCCATTGATAAAAGGAAAAGCAAATTGTACACATCAAGGTTGCTCAAGAGGTACTTCGTCTAACTGATGACCAAGAGTAACCAGCTGCGAGAAGTTATGGAGCTCTCGTATAAAGTTCGTAGACTTTCACCTAAATAGAATTGAACAGAGAACCAGTTAAAAAGGTTAAGGGAGTACAAGAAAACAAGCTTGCTTGCTAAAATGGAAAAACTGACTAGAGAAATTTAAAAAGTACTGCGTCGAAATGAATAGGTTAGTTCATTTCTTGAATTTATGTGGAGAGAATTTCAGAAGTAAAGGGAAAAAGAACAGTTGATATTTCAAAAATTAAATTTCAACCGTTTAAGTTAAAATTTAACCGCTAAACCTTTGCTTGCGGTTCGGCTGAAATACCTAGCTTAACCTTGCTCTCCTACGTCGTTTACTGGGAATGTAATTTTATTAGCCCGCATTGCCACCCCTTCATACTTCTGGGTAATATCTGGATTCGCAATAGAGGTAAAATTAAATTTGGCTATCAGAATCTGTGACAGTTAACTTTTCTACGTGTCACTCACTTACGGAGTAATTGTCCAGTTGTCACGGAACTTTGCTTGTATCTGGGTCGCCCTTTGAAGTCAGGGATTAACGATACTGATAGTATGAGTAGATGGCAGGGGCTATATATCACAACATACTTTGAAAATTTTAAAGACGAATTTCGATATTTTTAATTAATTATACATGTAATCCCAAATTTTTAATTATGTCGTACAATTAACCTAAATTATATGTGTGTTATAGTTTAAATATGGGAAAGATCATATTAGAAGGTAGGATAATTTTATCAAGGTCGTGAAAAGTTTCATAATTTTTAATTATACTTAATTTCTATCTATATTTTAACGCAATTTTTGTAAATATGCGCTGCATATTATATTTAAGTATAATGGTATTTTGGAGCGTAATTGGATTATGCCTTAGACTTTCAGGCTAAGCATTATACAATTGCGTGAAAGATAAAGAAACGTATTTAATTTTAACTGTAACCTATCTAAATTGATAAATTATTATTAATATTGATAATATATTAATAGAATTTGTATTTCAGCAAAAAGTCATAGTACAAGGTATAGAATGCATGATTAATAATATCCTATTTCTCTGGATATAAGATTGATTTCATTGGTGTTGTTTTTTTTTAATTCGTTGTCTATTATTTATTCTTATTTTGCCTGTAAGGCGTTTTAACAACTGTGGTTTAATTGACATGTTCATATTTTCATTATTGAATTAAATGAGCTTCGACATCATAAGTGTTTTACTATGTAAAACAGGCTAATAGAAGGAAATATTTAAAACAATAAAAAATATATATTCGACTGAAATAGTTTCAGCCACGAGGGCAAAATTCATAGCGTGCCTATAAATAAACACGAATTTACTCCTCGAATTTAATACAATAACGACAGAATTTGCGTTTACGTTACTATTTTCATATTATGAGGCTGAATACATATAATAAAAAAAATCGGAGAGGGTTAATGTATTTTTTACTTATGTACAGTTGTAAAATACAAAGTTATACAATGCTCAATTGTCTGTGTAAGAATTCCTTTCCAAAATTCCTGGCTAATTTTTCAAAAACTCAAAAGTCCAATTCAAAATAATAAAACTGTTAATAACAATTAACGTTATTGCACAATTAATTTGGCCCATTTCAGCTAAACTTAAGCTTTCATTACTTACACCAATGTAGTAATTAAAATAACAGTTTCTAACGACTAAATATAATTTTATCAAATTTAATCGATGATTTTTATTAAAGTAATATTATAAAGACTTTTTTATAATTAGTTAGGTTTTTTATATTGAAATTTCTTACCTAAAATTTAAAATATTTATGTTATTTATGATATTTTCTGATGATGAACAGGTATAAAAAGACTGAGTACTCTGAATTAAACTGGGATTTATTAGTACTGATATATTCAAATACAGTAGAAAATGCAATAGATTTATAAAAAAATTAAATATAAAATATAAATCTAATAAGTTAACTGATCTGAGAGACTGAAAGTTCTGTAAAGCTAATAGTCTGGAACAATATTTTAACTACATTTTTTTACTTCGTCTCTGGATACAGTGTTGTAAAATGTTTTTAACACTTATTTAAGTAATAGCAGTTTTGCTATTTTTATAGTATTTACGTAACAATCTATTATAAATAAATCCTGAAATATTGAATATATTTGGCGTTAATTTTGTAGAAATTCATTATTCACAATTAAATGAAACTACGTGCTGTAGTATTATTTCTACTTTTGTAAAAGAAATAGAACAGGAAGTAGAAATGATACTTCCTGTTCTAGTTTCGTTTAATTGTGGATAAATAAATCCCCTAATTTTCCACCTCCACCATATTTCGTCTTAATTTTTTATTGTAATCAGATGCAAACTCCAAGGTTTAAACATACAGAAGCCTTGGTATTTTACAATGCACCTCTCAGCACTACGTGAATTATTTCATTCCCAATGTCAGTAAATATATTTTACTAAATTGAATAAAATAATAGCACTTCTAGGAAAGGTTTTTAAAATTAAATTTATTATTTTGACAAATTTTCGTGGTACAAGGCTTTAAAATAACTTATGGAGTAGATTAATGGTTTCATTGTAGAATTTATAAGACATGCATAATTCAGTTTCATAAAAAAATGTTAATAAATCAAACGATGTGAACAAATGTTTCCTAATTTGAGGAAGAGTAAAATTATTTTGAAAAAATGCGTGTATTGTGTATGCGTGTATGTGCGGAATGCGTGTAATGCGTGTTTATTCATAAATAAAATACAACTAAATCCCGTATTACACACTCAGCCTTATGTAAAAATATAAGTATATGTGTAGTTTCTACTAAATCATTTACAAATACAAATATTATTTTTCAGCATCTAAATAAATGCCTCATTATATTTTCCCAAGCGTATAAAACCAAATAGAAATATATTCCAGACAATTCTGAAAAAATAACTGCTAAAATATGTATAATATATTATATCAGTTAAGGTTCCATTCAATACATGCCACATAAATCCAGTACTTTGTTTTGTCTTTTAAAAATTTCCACATATAAATTATAATTGGACATGGGACTTGGAAATGTTAAAAGAAAAATGTTCATAGAAAAAAAAATTAAAACCTGTTTCTGGATCAATATGAATTACAAAAATAAAAAGAAAACACTTTAAATAGAAAGATTTAGGTCAAGAGCAAAAGGATGTATAAAAACTCGGTAGAACTTAATTTTTTGAATAAGCTTGAAATAAGGATAAAGCGATTGACAAAAAAATTAACTTAATATAAAGAAAAGTGTGGAGGTGCTTGATATCATTTGTTGTAATTTTTTGTCCCCAGCTATGTGTAGAGGAAGCCTCGTTATGAAAATGTAATTCAAGAGGGACCCGCGATTTTTTTACAGTAAATTTAATGTTTCTGTCAATCACTTTATTCTTGTATTAAGCTTATTCAAAATATTAAGTTATACCGAGTTGTTAGACATCCTATCGCTGTTCACCAAAATAATTATATTTAAAGAAATATTTTAATTTTTTAGGTTCATATTGCTAAAAAACCTGTTTTTTAGTTTTTCTAAACTAAAAATTTTGTTACCATTAATTACATGAATTTTATTTATTGTGCACTAGCTTTTAGTAAATTTCATTTATTTTAATATTTCAAATCTCTAATTTTTATATTTTAACTGCTCTTTTTCACAAGTAAACTTCAGTTTATTCTTTGAAATGATTTTGTTTGCATTGGTTAATGCTACGTTCTCGTTTGTTTGGAAAAAAATATAATTACGTAATCGCTCTTGGAAGAGTAAATGTTCAGGTGTAGTTTAGGTTACATTAGTTAAAGAGACGTAAAGTCTTATTGAAAATTATCTACCGTTTATATTTTCCGTCCTTGTTATATTTTCTCTCTAACATTAAATTCCAGTGAGTTAGAAAATCATGTAATTATCACATACATATAGTTTTTATGCAGAAATATCGAGTCACACGTTTCAAAATCTGTTTAACTTTGTGTATACACGTGTACGAGTGTATGTATAATGGTAAAATCATTAGACCGGTTGATATGAAACTACGGGTATTGAAGTCTTTTAATATTTATAGAAAAAAATTAGATATTACATTTCCAAAACTTTCTTGCTACATATATCCTTAAACCAAATATATTTAGGACTTGTACATTGTTTTTTAATTCTCTTAGTCTACTTTTGATACTCATCCTTACAAAGCTTTTGTTATCTCAATTATAATATTTTAATCTCAACATTACAAAGAAACATAATTTATAACTTTTTTCGTGAGAAATTACGTGCCGCGTGCTGTTCTATTTATTTAGACTGGACATTGTTCCTTGGACTGAAAAATAACAACAAAATTAAAAACCAAAAGCAAAACAAAAACCTGCCATGGTTTTTCTTTATAAAACAAAAAAAATGACAAAAATTATTAAGTGCAGCTTTAACATAAATCCATTTCATTTATTTATCCGGGCCCTTTGGTAAGTGGCGTTGTTTTATCGTATTTCAGAATTTATTATATGTAAAATATTTCTATTTGATGTAAATTACAATTGCGCATTAAGTTTTGATTTTAATTAATCCAAAGTTTAAAGGAAGTGGATGATATTATTTTGTTAATTCATTCATTTTTATTGAACAATTAATCTTAAATCAAATTAAAGGAATCTTAAAAGTGTGAAAATTTAAAACGAGGAAATATGGTGCATATTCAGTATTACCTCAAAGGAAATATTATCAAAATTAATAATCTTTAAAGTCGATAGCAACTACCATCTCTGTCAAAGATATGGAGGAGTTCGATTTTCCAACAAATTTGCATGAGAATACGTGGGACGTGCATGAGAATCAGGCCTCACTAAGAGACTGCATTTACCAAACAAAATTACCGTCACGGCTCCAATCGCTCTGCGGGTGGTGCTTTGTATCAAGTATAGCATTGATACCATTAATTAGGATGAAGCCATACCGCGTATGAATTTCAATTTAATATTTATATCCTCTTTGTACATGTCAGGAGGTTTGAGATAATGTCGAAGATATTTTGAGAGCAACTAAATAAAATAAAAATGATTAAGCCTTTAAAACCATTTTTGAAGGATTTTTATTGCTCTAGCTGCTATTAATGATTACTAAAACATGAAAAATGTTGCGTAAAACGGAATACAAAGAACATCACCATTTATTATAATTCGGTTGTTTCGTATCAGAGATTTGACTGCCGCTCACCTTTATTAGATGTAAATCGATTTGTTATTCTTCATCTTAATTTACCTAGATTTGATTTATTTTTCGATACCAAAATCATCCATTAGTAAATTTTTAGTTATGATGAAATGACAATTTTATTGCAGTAGAAAAATAACCTAAATGAATCTGTTAAATCCTTTAAAGATCTTTGAAATGAAATCCGTTCGAGGTCACAGGTATATTTAATAACAAAAACTTAGTTCATATTTATCACATGGTTATTTTATCGTACGTGTTATTATATCATACTGTACGTTATTGTATCAGATTTTTTAATAAATAAAGACATTCAAACAATATTAATAACTTTTTAATAAGTATCAACGAAAAAGCAATTTAATTTCTCACTCTCGTTATAAATGAAAATTACATCAGACGAAAATTTGTTACATGCCCAACTCGGGGGCATTGCGTCAAGAATATGCATTTTGTTTATGCAAGAATATGCATTTTGTAATTACGAATAAAATTTTTCTCTTTTTACATTTTATTATCTTTTACATTTTATCTTTTTACATTTCATTTGTATAAAAATATAAAATATTTTATAGTTTTTCAAAGGACTTTTATCAATATAAGTTATAGAAAACATCTATCCAATTTTAATAAAAACGTGGTATAAACACTTAAACAAATATAAAGAGCTCTATTGGGATAATTTAAATTAACATGATCATTATAGTACGTTTAAAAATATTTTCCTTGAAGTACGAGATATATTTATGAACCTTTAACTTTGGTCAACCTTAGATCTTAGCATAAAATCTTTTACTTCTCTCACTAATAATTACTTGCTTGTTATTATTTACCATAAAATCCTACAGATTAATTAAAAATTGGAAATATTTTTCACAACAATCTAAAACATTTCATACTATGCCCAAAATAGATGGTTTTCTTAAACCATATTAAGATTCTTCACTTTTAAATGAATTGGGGTATAAATGAAATTTTGGTGATAAGTGAGTTTTAAGTGATTTGGATGATTTGAATAATTTTTTTTTTGGTAGCGTCTTCAAGATGAATTATGAATTTACTTTATTGGAAAAAAGAAGCCATTCTTTTGCCAATGGTATGATTTCCTCAATGATTTACTTTAGCTCTTGTATCGTCTCGAATATTATCTTGAAATAATAAAATGTATACATTAATTTTAGTAATTTTTTGTATGTTAAGTAAATAAAGTTATGCACGTTTCTACTAATCGACATATCGGAATATGTGTGTTATATTGTGTCTATGGTTCTCTTTTCAGAAATCTCGGTTTTACTAGTTTAACTGTTTTGTAGACAAACTTGCGCATAATGAGTAAAAACTCTGCTATAGCTTGCACCATTCATTTATTTAATATTTTCTAGAAGTAAATTTCAATATTCTAGCTCTCTTGGAAGTGACTTATATATTTACATAATCTGTGAGTAAGTAAATGAGGTAATGCGCTCTGAAATGGGTAATTTTGTCATATTTTTCATAATTTATTGAAGATCCAAACTTTGAATTTATAAAATGTTATAATATGATATTTATTTCCCCATAAAGATCAGACTGTCAGCACTTGTTGGAGCTAAATTACGTGGGAGAAATTAGCTGGGAAGGCACTTCGTGTAGTGTCCTGTTGTGTGGTTCAGAACTTGGTGGTGCATTATCCTGCATGCAGATCAAGGATATATAACATTTATTCATTACGTGAAAAAGGGCAGGAATTATATTATTAATCTATGATTTTACAACGTCTTGTAATTTCCAATATAGTTAAAAAACTTATTTACCTTGTAATTCCTACATTTGTCCTTATTATCAACTGCTGTATGAAAGCAAGGCAAACTAAAAATACTTGAAAACATAATTGAATTTGCTTTATATTGGTCCGTAGGAAAAATAAAATTTAATAATATTTGCTAATAGCAAATGTCAAAAATTATTCCCATCTCTCTTATAATATTGAAGTTTTTTGTTCTTTTCAAAATTCTCTTCAATAATTCAAATATTCTTAATAGTTCATTTCTCCTGGAATATTTTACTTTTAACTAAAACGATTCAATATTTTTTATATGGGCTGCCCGTACATTTTGAAAACTATTTCTTGTATATTGCAGATGTCTTCACATGATATATGACACCACATAAATTTTTTTTTGAAAATTAATTGCATTGTCGGATTCTGTCTCATTTATTTTTGTCGTAATCGCGCATGTATATTTTATATTGTAATAATGTTATTTTAAAGCTATGCCCGTTATTTTTCTATTTAGAAATTTATGGTTTAATTCTGTTTACAATTTGCCCCCATATATCAAAATATTATAAAAAAAATCGAGAACTTTTATGTTTTTGGCTTTGGATTTCACGAATACCTATAATACTTACATATACACTTCTTCAAAACAATAATAATTTCACTCACATCCGAGAGATAGTCTCTGAGTTTATAGACACGTATCGAATTCACGAAGTTGAAAATCGTCGGGTTTTATCTAGTAGTTAATGGGAAATAAGCTGATTATAAGGAATCATATTTATCATATTAATTATTTATCACGAAAATATCATATCCAAACAATTTGTCATTTATGCGAACGTAAAATAAACACATTTTAATATAATTTTATTTTATTTCATTATTACAATCCTGCATAGTCGTATGGTTTAAAAGAATGAATATCTACTTAAAATAAAATAATTCTATCACAAATTAACGGTATTTCATTTTGTCACCTGATCCTCAAATATATTTTTCAAAACACTAGAGAGGGTGATCCAGACTCTGTAAATATTTAAGGCTACGAATTAAGAAAAGAAAATTAAGTTTTTATTCGTCAATGGACAAATTAATTCTAGAAGAAGGTGAGGTATAATACAGGACCTCTTAGACAAATTAACCAACATTTATAATTTTTTTCTTCAATAAATTCGCAAAAGAAATCATGATGATTTCTTAAAGTACACCAAGTAATTTCAACCAATACTTCCGAAGTATTTAAAATATCTTCGGTAATGCATGGGAGAAATATCTATCAATACGTAGAATAAAAGTCCCCCATTGCGTCTGTCTTTCCGTATGTGCAGGCTTATCTCATTAACTTCTGAAAAGTTTTTGCTAAGGTTTCCATCACTGGGTAGATTTATTACCAAGGAATAATTTATCTGTATAATTTTTGAAGGTTTGGTGTAAATTAGCCCATCCATGACGATGATAAAGTCACGAGAAAATTTTCTTGGTGTGATCTGTGTAAAGTTTTAGAGATATGTGAAAACAATGGTGTGTTATGGTTATCAGCCCAAATCAATTTCTGTATTTTCATTCACGCTTTTCATAGTGTGAAATGTTCGGCTTATAACTGATAACTGAACATGAATGTTTTATTGGAGTTATCATCGACTATGAATAGAATACTATGAAATTCAAAGAATTAATATATATATATATATATATATATATATATATATATATATATATATATATATATATATATATATATATATATATAAACGTACATTACTTTTGGTATGTTACTACAGTGCATTAAAAAAGCATCGGGTTCGAAAAACGAGAAGTGAAGTAAAAAAAAATATTGAAATTTCTTTCGCTGCATGTAAATTGTCATGGATTGCCTGAAGTGTCAAAAATATAAATACAAAATGTATGAAAGATGTATTAAAATTTATGTCACGGGTTATTAGATTACTTTAAAGATTAATCGAAGAAATGGTTAAAGTTATGAGCAACAATCTTCACCGCCTAAACTTTAAGAAACTTGCCAACCACGAAATCGATTTTGCGATCCTGATAATAGGCTAATGTTAGTAGTTGTTTGTAATTAATATACAAGTATACCGTTGAATTCACGAAATTATGGTAAATACAATATGCAAATGAAATCTGACTGATGTATAATTATAAGAGGTCTCGGTCATTATTATCCGGAAACACACATTTCCAGTATTTTCTATTTAATTCAACCCTGGATTTTTAAGTACCAACATTATTTTAATAACATTCTTGACCACCAAACTCATACCATCTTAAGCAGAATCACTGATTTTTATTAATTAACATAACTTTAGTAATGAACTTAACCATTAGCTAACTAATTAATATCAGCTTAAGCAGAATCCCTGATTTCGTTCCCACATGACTGCGATACAAGTTTTTTTGGTAAAATTTCCTCTATTTTATATACGGGTCCTTGTTAGGTAATATATGTAAATATGTATTTATGTGTATGTATATATATATATATATATATATATATTGGTCCTTTATATCGAAGAACCGGTCGTCATGAAATATTTAGGTTAAACTAACTAAAACTAAAGAAAGTCGTTCAGCTACTGGAAATGAAATCGTTTTTAAATTCGGTACATTCTCCATTTCATTCAGTAAAAATAAATACATATTATTATATCCTCTTAACTAGACGAACAGCTTATATTTTAGATGAGTAAATTTTGAGTAAAGGTAATAAACTCGAGCCACTGCCCTTTGTGTCATAAGGATGATTTCTCACGAAGCACCGACGCGAAACTTGGTCTCGCTCGCCGTCCTGGCATTGACTAGTTTAGTGGACAAATGATTAATGTTACTGAAGTCCCCCGTAGCGAAATAACAATAAATTATTATTGAAATTAAAACGTGCTTTTTATCCCGATTTCTCAATCACGAGAATGTAATATACGTAAATATTAATTAAGTAATAATAACACGTACGTCATATTTGGTTAAGATTTTCATTCTTAAAAAGTCAACAAACATGGTCAGTTATATCTATCCCGCTTAATATTTTCACATAATCTGTTCTGGCAACTAGGAAAGAGATTTTCATCGATATATATTTTCATCGACATCGTACACTAAGGTACCTACGCACAAATATATGAATATAGGTATATATTGGTTAAATTTATTTAGTAGCGGTTTCCTTTAAAAATATATACGCATGCATACGAAGATTAATGTTTTAATACATAAAACCAATGTGTTAGTGAAAACTAATTCGTTCCTTATTAATCACATTGAGAGTAGTCCAAAATAATCATCATCATCATATATATTAATACGCTAAGGTTAAGATGTTACACTCCCTTTTTAAAAAAAACCTCACAACTAATCCACATAAATTATATATCATTTTATAGATAATTGCTTGCTCTACCGGCATCCACAACTAAAAAATTTATTATTGCTATCGTTTTTGCAAATTAATTAATTATTAAAATTATATACACAAAACAGCAATGCTGCCATCTAACGGCTCAACGTCAATATGATTGACGGTCGGTAAAATTTTTGTTTAATTTCAAATCCACTCAATAAAGTGGCGTATAAATAAAGTGGCGCTTTAGCTCAATGCTTTTGATACTTGCGCCTCTATATATCAATTTTAGTAAAATATTTGTTTGATCTGTCATCTGAGCTTCATAATGGAATAAATAATGCGAAGACTTCGCACGGGCCACGCTAGTTTTGTATTATAAGCTTTATTGAATGAAACTACACTAGTAATATATTCAATGTAATGGCGTGACTCATTATTGGTGTTAATTCATTATTCGAATTAAATAATCATCGTACGTATGCCTATATACTTACTTCCTAAAAAATATATATTTATAGACGTCCCTCGATTTGTAAGGTTGATATTTTAAAAAAATGAGAAAAATTGTATTCATTTATTGATTTCAGAATAATCAAACGTTATTTTAACTCAGAAAAAACACACAAAATTTAAATAAAACATAATTTACGACTTTGTTAAAAAATAGCCGCACAAAATTTGTGAATATGAATAATTTTTACTACATTATATTATCAATACTTTGGCGAACGTGACCATTTTATAGACAATAATTTTGGTGTTATGACCATATACGATTAGTAGGGCTAAAATTGGATGACCATTTGTGTCTGACAGACACACTAACGAAAGGAAGGCCTTTGGAAAACCGATTTGATGCAAATATGTTTAATATTATAAAGGTTACATGCAAACAAAATTGAAGCTTATAATAACACCCACCAATAAATACACTGCTTAGTTACGTTGGATACAGAAAACATGTGCATAAAGTAAAAATAAACAATTTTAAAAAAATGTTGACGTGAAAAATTATATTTCTGATCATGCATTCCTAAGTTATATAAAAAAAATTATTTCAGTAATTGAGGTGAAAATTTTGAGCTGAAAGTTACAAGTGGTTTAATTGGAATATCTTGTTTTTGGTTAACCAAAGAAGATTGCTGATTTAGTAATGAGAGTGATTTAGTTTTCAGAGAATTAAGGACGGTGAGGAAAAAAATCCTATATTCCAAACCACTGAACCAAACTTTACTATATATCTTTTATCCTAAATCTTGTATCAATATTGAATAATGAAAGATCTAGTAAGCAATATATTTAGGTTATGAAAAATTAAAATTGTAAATAGTTTTATATTATACACCCTCAAATTTTCACAAGTGTACGCATATTCATTATTCAAGTTCTAGACGTATTTGATTGGTTTTTATTTTTGTTTGATTCAAAGTTTCATTCATAGTCTCAGTTATCAATATGGATGTCGCCGGTTATAAAAGTTATTAGAAAATAAGACATATTATTAAATTTAAAATTCTAATATAATGTTAACATCAGTTTCATTACATCCAGGGATACGAAGTTAGATTTAGTACATATCCATTAATAAAATGAAAAGGAAATTGTACACATCAAGTTTGCTCAAGTGGTACTTTGCTTAACTGATGACCAAGAGTAACCAGTTGCGAGAAGTTGTGGAGGTCTCGTATAAAGATCGTAGATGCTAGACTTTCACCTAAATAGAAGTGAACAGAGAAACAATTAAAAAATATGTTAACTTGCCAAAATGGTAAGAACTGGCTAGAGCAATCTAAAAATACTACGTAGAAATGAATAGGACATTTCATGAATTTGTGTGGAGAAAATTTCAAAAGTAAAGTGAAAGGAACCGGTGATACTTCAAAAATTTAATTTCAAGCATTTAAGTTAACATTTAACCGCCAAACCTTTGCTTGCGGTCTGGCTGTAAATACCTGGCTTAGCCTTGCTCGCCTACGTCGTTTACTGGGAAAATGTAATTTTATTAGCCCGCATTGCCAACCCCTCATGTTTCTGCGTAATATCTGGATTCGCAATAGAGGTAAAATTAAATTTGGCTGTCAGAATCTGTGACAGTTAACTTTTCAACGTGTCACTTACTTACGGAGTAATTGTCCAGTTGTCACGGAACTTTGCTTCTATTTGGGTTGCCCTTTGAGGTCAGGGGTTAACGATGCTGATAACATGAGTACATGTTAGGGGCTATAACTCACAACATATTTTGTATATTTGTAAAGACAAATTTCGATATACTTAATTAATTATACATGTAATCCATAATAGTTAACCATGTTGTACAATTAACCGAAATTTAAATAATATATAAAGTTTGTTATGTTTAATATATGGGCAAGATCATGTTAGAAGGCAGGACGGGTTTATAATAATTTTAACCATGGACATGGAAATTTTCATTAATTTCAGTTATACTTAATTTCAATCTAAATTTTAATGCAATTTTTACAAAATTGCACTGTACCTTATATTTAAGTGTAATGTTTTTTAAGCGTAATTGCATTACATAATACAATTTCTTGAAAGATAAAGAATTGTGTTTGTATTATTTATAACCTACTTAAATTGATTAACGATTACGCGAATTTGTACTTGAGTAAAAAGTCATAGTACAAGATATTGAACGCATGAATCCACAGAAGTGAGAAATTATTCAGCAACGAGGACAAATGTATAGTGTGTCTATAAATAAAAACGAATTTATTTTTTCGTCACTACGTTCATATTATGAGGCTGAATACATATAACGAAATTAAAAATTTGGGGCAGGTTAATGTATTTTTTATTCATATAAATTTCATTTGGATTGTATTAATTCACACTAAACTTCCTTGCATGAGCTAAGAAATAAGAAATTGCGATCTGTTTGTAAACCAGGTATTAAAAAACTTTTATAGTTTCGCAGTTCTGGATCATGAACTTTAGCATATTGAAGGTTGGTCCGTGCTCATCGAATTAAAACAGGTATTATTATACATTTCGTAAACATTTTCATATTACAAAACCTTATTAATTTACATATTTCTGCCAGAAATATAGAAAAATTAATATTAATACACTTAAATGTCAGAATTTAAAAATGTTTAGTATTTAGTTTTATACCTTTCCGCAAATTTTTGGTACCAATCGAAAAATTTTTAATGTGCATTTTTAATAATTTTTTCATAGGTGGGCCTTAATTTCATGAATGTATGAAGGTTTAAGCTATTCTGTAATTATGTCAACTTGCAGACAAATGTGTATTTCCATGTCGCCCCATGTTAGTATCTATACGGCAGGAAAATTTTCACGAAACAATCAAGACAGTACATTACATATTTCACATGGCTAAAGTCTCAAGCAACCAACTAATAACAAATAAAATATTTAATCTGTGTATATTTTATACATCCGATAACTTTAAATAGTTTAAAAAACCATTCATGTATGGTTTAGGTGATAGTAGTGTGTTCTAAAGATCGCTGTTATTAAAAGAGTCCCATAATAGTTTACCGTAATTTAGAAAAAAAAATGTATTATTGCAAAATTTTGTACAATGTTTAACCAACCATAAATTAAATAACTTAAATTAGAGGAAATACAAAAAACTTTTTCTATATGAATATAATATAGTAACGCACCTACACTTTTTTTGTCATCGGAACGAAAATTTGCCTATCTTCAATAATTAAGTACAGCGTAAAATTCGGGTTAAAACTCTTCGACTTTCTTTAATCATAATAATTATATATTTAGAAGACATTTATTAAATTTTTGTACTGATACTTTTAAAATATCATAAAACTATACTATGGCGATTGATTACGTAATTTTTATAAAATTTAAATGAAATTCAGTTCTCCGACACAATATGTGACAAATTAATTTACTCGAAACTCCATTTTTAATTTATCCCCCCAGTGACAAAGCGTTTCACACCTATTCAGCCATATTTGTCGTGACGTAACGTATGCGGGCTGACAAATTAATTGCTCTGATTAAATAAAGTTATTATTCATTCGTAATTTCTGAGTTATTCTTCACTAATTTTGCTTGTAATTTCGCTTGTGTGTAATTAGGAAAAACAATTTGTTTTTCTCTCTATTATATATTGCCTTTAGATATTTACTATTGCTATACCAAATATTATCAAAACTTGTCCAGTAGATTTTACATTATATCCGCTTAAATTAACATATATTAGAGAGAAAGAAAAACATTTTGAAAAACTTTTTCTGGCTTCCATTATCATTTTATACGCCAAATTAATAACCACTTTTCTTTAATATCTTTAATGTGCAGAATTCGTTTAGTTGCAATTTTATTAATATAAGATAATAAACGTGATACTGATCTAATATAACATGCGAATTGCAAGAGATAAAAATTGTAAAATTTTTTTTTCTGGCTTCCATTGTCATTATATACGCCAAATTAATAAGTATTTTTCTTTAATATCTTTAATGTGCAGAATTCGTTTAGTTTCAATTTTATTAATATAAGATAACAAACGTGATACTGATCTAATATAGTATGCGAATTGCAAGAGATAAAAATTGTGAAAACATTTTTTCTGGCTTCCATTGTCATTATATACGCCAAATTAATAACCACTTTTCTTTAATATCTTTAATGTGCAGAATTCACTTAGTTTCAATTTTATTTATATAAGATAACAAATGTCATACTGATCTAATATAACATGCGAATTGCAAGAGATAAAAATTGTAAAATTTTTTTTTCTGGCTTCCATTGTCATTATATACGCCAAATTAATAAGTATTTTTCTTTAATATCTTTAATGTGCAGAATTCGTTTAGTTTCAATTTTATTAATATAAGATAACAAACGTGATACTGATCTAATATAGTATGCGAATTGCAAGAGATAAAAATTGTGAAAACATTTTTTCTGGCTTCCATTGTCATTATATACGCCAAATTAATAACCACTTTTCTTTAATATCTTTAATGTGCAGAATTCACTTAGTTTCAATTTTATTTATATAAGATAACAAATGTCATACTGATCTAATATAACATGCGAATTGCAAGAGATAAAAATTGTAAAATTTTTTTTTCTGGCTTCCATTGTCATTATATACGCCAAATTAATAAGTATTTTTCTTTAATATCTTTAATGTGCAGAATTCGTTTAGTTTCAATTTTATTAATATAAGATAACAAACGTTATACTGATCTATTATAGCATGCGAACTGCAAGAGACAACAAAAGTGTTAATTTCATTGTTCGAATGCTGCGTGCAAAGTTCCTTCGTTTCTCTCTTAGTAAATAGCAAAAAAAACATTCTAAATATTTATAAATTAACTTCCAAAATGAGAAGGGGGTTTTTATAGCCAACTGATTGCTGTTCTTCTGTCTATTTAATACAAAACAAATGAACTGTTTTGGATGGATAACAGCGAATTTTGTTGACAAAGAAGGAAGCTGTTTTTTCATCTCAATTCGTTTAGTAGATGTGGATAATAGTATTTTTCCAATTCATTATTTTTTTAATATATCCGTTTTTTTGGCAAAATAAAAAAATATTCCACCATTTTAATGTACATGTGAAGAGTACAATGTGAAGAGTCGACGTTACTACTTATGCATTGAAATTTACATGTCTCAAGTATGTCGTTATATCCTGAATGTATGAAACGGCCTCATACAAGTCAGTTCTATGCATATGCCAGTGAAATAACCATTAACAAAAAGGTCATCCTCCGACTTTATAATTACTTCTAGCTAGACGGCATGAGATTTTTGCAATTACGTCTCTCTCTCTCTCTATCTCTCTTTCACCATTATACCATTGCAGATTCTACGTCGTTAGTTAAACCAAATTACTTCGTTAAATATTGCTATGCGTATAGCGAGGTTTATTGTGCTTATTATAATTAATCTTTACACTATCTACATGGACTATAGGGCGTAGAGATTGTGAAGTTTTAAAAAATTAAATCGAAGAGTTGGTTAAACATTTAAAATGTTTTACAAGAGAATTAAAATGGAATTTTTAAAGCTTTGCATATTTCCTAAGTACCTGTATTATGAATGAGTAATTTTTTTAAATTTAGATCTTGTAAATTAGAATTTTTCAACTAAATATGTACATGACTTTAAGTAGGTATATTAAAGCTTGTATACATGTATATACGCATTTGTGTAGGCATATCCGTGTAAGTGTGTTGATGTGTGGATATATAAGTGTGTGCGCCTGAGTAAGTATGCTTGTATTAGGCTTTTGCTTATGAGTTGACTAGGGCGGACATGGTATGAGAACATATTAATTTTGTGTAAATGAGTTAATGAAAATGGTTGAAGTGACTTTTACGGCGCGCTTAAACATGAAAGATTATATGGAAGTAACCTGGCGAGAGCGACAAGGCGAAGCTTGAAAACTGAAACATAAATATCTCCGGGTTTTCTCAAGTGAAGCTGCGGAACTCAAAGATGGTTCATGGGACATTTATATAAGGCACTATATTTGGACGTATTTTTGTATCGTACACTTGGGATGCGCGGTGCAAATACACAAATAAAACGGGTATTGTTTTATTCCTGCAGTAAAAATATAACGAATTTTTTTCTGTCGTTTATGAGGCAGATCGCCAAAGTTCCAAAACTTAGATACTTTGACAATCTTCTGGTTTATTAAAATATATCTGTACTCATATTGAGACAATTATAAAGGTAGAGCATGAAACTGATTAGAGGCAATATTATTTATAAATGTAGCTTAAAATATATATATAAAACAGCTAAATTTATTTTCTCCAGTAAAAAATAAATTATTTTAATATTATCTTTTGGGGAATTTTAATTTATTAACTATGTTTTTTGCTAAACATGATTAAAAGATAATATCGTACAATATTACGAGTTCGTGTTAGCAGATGGTGCTATGTTATTCATAAAATAAAATGAAATACAATTTGTATTACAGTACAGAAAAGATTTTGGAATAATTTAAGGGCAAATACATTTGTTTCTCATTATATTTTTATAATGAGAATATGCCTAACCATAATTCTACGAAATTCCCCTTTCCGACTGGTACTTGTTATCGTTGTTATCTACATTGCATTCTTCTGAAAAAGGTAATTCTTAAAATTCAAAGTGGACTGAGTGCGTAGGGCGTCGGTATGTGCTTCCATGTGCGTATGCATATTTCTTTATGCATGTACGCATGTGCATATATGCTCGTATGTACGTGTATACGTGCAAATATTTATATGTGTGAGTAATCATTGTAAAATTCTTACACTTATTTTACTCAACTAAGAATAACATAGCACTGAAAGTTTCATCTTAGTAAGATACATTTTATTATAGCAAATAAAAATAAATAAAATAGTATAACACTCTCTATGTACAAATACAAGATATATACGAGTAATAAAGGCTATTTTTATTGATACGATGGTATCAGAAAAGTAAGTTCAATCTTTGCAATTTTTTCTAATCCTCCGAATTTTAAGTACCTAATGGTAAAAATTGATCATATTTTTATTAAAGATATAAAAGTGATATTATTTTAAATATCAAATTTAATTCCTCTACTGACCACTGTTTGTAATATGGCAATTAATATGTTAAATTTAAGTTTAAAAAAATTTGCGTTTTGTTACGAAGATAAGGTTGTATCTCACTACACAAACTTTAGTGCTATAATGTTTAGATTTTAGGGCAGTAAACGTAGACCTAAGCTTTGATAGACTTCACAATATATACTACAGATAATGACTAATTCTGCAAATCATGATCATGTGAAGTTATTTCTCATTACAGCTAGATATTATTTCCTAAGCGTAAGTTTGTTGGAGTCTTATGAAGATCTCAACTATGTAGGAACTAATATTTTTAATATTTCAAAAATACGGACAGAAACTTTTGATTTGACGAAGCCATAAACAAAAAAAAGCAGTCGCTTTATTTTCAATGCGGGAATAAAACTGTAACCATTTTATTCGTATTTTCGCATCGTGAATTTCAACTGCATGATGTAAAAATAATGCCATATACAGACAAGTTCGAGTTCCGAATCTTTACCTGATAATACCCGGAGATGTTTTTGTTTCAGTTTTCAAACCTTGCTTTGCTGCCCTCGCCAGGCTACTTCCATAATCTATCATGCTTAGGCGCGCCGTAAAAAGCCACTTCAACCATTTTCATGAACTTGCACTAAATTCATATGTTATCATCCAGGTCCGTTCTGATCAATTCATACGCAAGAGCCTAATACACGCACACACGCCTACACAGGTTCACACAGATAAGCACGCACATCAACACACACACGCGGTTTGTGCTCTACACACCTCTAGAAATGTATAAAGGCATGTATATATGTGTATACTAGCTTCCATACGCCAGCTTAAACTCATATACCCATTCAAATAAAAAAGACATACACAGGGCAAATATTAATTATAGCCACAATAAACCTTGTTCTAGGCATAGCAATATTTAACGAACTAATTCGGTTATTAGCCACGTAGAATCTGCAATGGCAAAATGGTGACGTCTAGCTAGAAGCCTTGTAATTATGCAGTCTGAAGAAGGTCTATTTATGACTGATTATTTCACTGAAAAATGCTTAGAATCGACTTGTTTAAGGCCGTTTCATACATTCAGGATATAATGACATAATTGAGAAATGAATTTCAATGTATAACTAGAGACGCCAACTCTTCACTTTACTTGCTGCTATCGAATATGCATACATCAAAATGGTGGAATATTTTTTATTCTGTGTAAATATGTCAACAGTTTTTCTATAGATATACCAAACGAGTCAAGAAGAAATATGGCCATCTACATTTATTAAACGAGTTAAGATGAAAAAAACCGCTCCCCCTTCGTCATAAAATTTGCTGGTATTCATCCAAAAGAGTTCATTTAATTTATATCAAATAGACAGAAAAACAGCAAGCAGATAACATTACAAAAATCTTCTCCTTTTCAAAGTCAATTAATAAATATTTACAATATTTTTTTTGCTTTTTATAATAAAATTGAAACAATAAAATTAACGCTTTTATATTCTCTCCTCGGCTTGAATATATTATTTCAATATCACGTTTATAATCTATATATTCATTAAATTGTAACAGAGTGAATTTTGTAAATTGAAAATTATTGAAAAAGGTAAAATTTAGTCTGAATTAATAAAATTCCAAATAAAAATTTCAGTAGATATTAAATATATTATCTGAGTTTTATTGTTGTTAAATATATTCAGCCACATAATGTAAACCTAATAACTTAACCACAAATACAATCGTTATAATATAAAATTCTATGAGTAAATTCCTTTCTATTTAAAGGCACGGTGCAAAATTTGCCAAAATAACCATTTACAAAATTTATAGATTTTTTTTGTTTGAAATATTTTTATTATTATCCTATATTTCTTAGTAAAATACTTGTGATATGGAAGCTTATTTATATCAAAATTAGAAATACAAGAGTAATTACATTATAATGAATAAAACGCATTAAAGGCAAAATAAAACTAAATCACGAAAAATGAATATAAAAAAATCATCACCGTTAAACCACAGAAGTAAGAAATTATTTATCGTGTTTTCTATATCTTGTACTATATTTGCGTAAAAAAATGGTTAATAATACAGTTTTACTGAAATTGTATAATTATGAACCAATTAGTAGGTTACAGTTAAAGATAAATGCGATTCTGTACCTTTCACAAAATTACATTATGCCTTAGGCTAATATTTAAAGCATAATATAAATATGGTCTGAAACACATTATATAATACATAGTGTCATTTTGTAAAATTTGCATTAAAATATAGACTGAAATTAAAACTGCATGAAAATATAGAAACTTTCCATATCCCTGAGAAAAACTAATATAAAACTATCCCTCCTTCTAATATTATTTTTTTCCATATTTAAAACATCATACCTCAAACATTACTTTAATTTAATTTAATTGTATACCATTATAACTATTAGGGATACCATTCTTAATTAATCAAAGGTATCGAACTTTGTCTTCTCAAATAGTTAAAATATCTATTTATATATAGAATCTGTCATGGACTCATACTATTCGTATCGGTAATCCCTGACTTCAAAGGCGACCCAAAGGGAAGCAAAATTCCATGACAACTGGACAATTATTTAGTAAGTTAGTGACACGTTGAATAGTTAACTGTCGCAGATTAAATTTAAATTTAATTTTACCTATACTGTGAATCCAGATATTATGCAGAAGTATAAGGGTAGCAGTACGGGTTAATAAAATATCATTTTCATAGTAAACGACGTAGACGAGGTAGATTAAACTGGGTATTTGCAGCCAGACCTCAAGCAAACGTTTAGTGGTTAAATTTTAAATTAAATTGTTGAAATTTAATTTCTGAAATATCGCCTGTTTTTTTCCTTTCATTTCTGAAATTCTTTCCATTCGCATTCATGAAATGACGTAACCTATTCAACTCTACGCAGTGTTTTTTAGATTACTGTATCCAGTTGTTATAATTTTGGCAGTGTTAATATTTTTTAAGAGGATCATTTTTCACTGAAAAAATATATCCCTATGCCACAGTTAACATTTTTTAATTGAATCTCTATTTAATTCTAATTAGGTGAATGTCCAGCATCTACCAACTTTATACGAGAGCTCTATAATTTCTCGGGGCCGGTTACTCTTAACAAACTGTGAAGCAAAGTAACACTTGAGCAAACTTGATGTGTAAAATTTGCTTTTCGTTTTATCAATAAATATGTACTAAATCTAATTTCACATCGCTAGATGTAATAAACTTAACTCATTATATCAATATTTCATATTGGATAATGTGCATTATTTATAGTAATTTTTACTACCGACTAGTACTACCGACTCAAAATTGCTATGAAAATTTTGAAATAAGACTAAAACTAGGAATGAGACTTTCAATCAAACAAAAATAAAAACCTATCAAGTACGTGTAGAACTTGTACAACGAGGGTCTGGACACATTCACACACTTAAATAAATTGCCCACTAGATCTTTCACAGGCGTAAAAGAATATGTACCAATATATTTAAAAATTGTATAATCTAGGATAATCGCTATAGATTTCTAGGATAATCGCTTAGGATCTTCTAGTAAAATTTCACAAACCATATTTTTTCATGATTATTTGTTCAGCGGTTTCGACCATAGGTGAAATAGGGAGGGAGAGGGGGGATTGAATATATTTTTAAATATACGATGTATAATTATGAAAAAAATATTTTTATACTCCTCACAACAAAATTTTTCAACTAAAGGTATGTAAAATTAAGAAAAAAATTTTTGGATTTTTTCTCACCCCCCCCCTAATTATTATACTAATATTTTAGACGCAACAGATGAACAATGTTATTTTAACATATTAGTTGGATTTTAATAAAATAGCAAGTACTTTTACATAAATGTTGATGATGATGTGCCAACTTTTTGTTACCATTTAAAATTTGAGTGAATTGATTGAATTGACATATATTTTAATGGCGACCTCCATTTATTCACACATACATTTGGAAAACTTATTACTATGTCAGAAATCTTGTCCGGTTTACCAAAAAAAGAGACTTTTAAATCCTTAGCTTGTAATTTTCTTCTTAGTCATTAAATTCAATTCATTTCTAGAAGTTATTAATGCATAATCAGAAATACAATTTTTTACGGCAATATTTTCTTGAAATCGTTTATTTTTGCTATACACATATGTTAGATACATACCTAACGTAAATAAACGTTGTACTTATTTTAATTAAATATCCGTACGTTATCAGTAGTTGGCTTAAATTTTTCTCAATTTATTTTCTTCTTAATCTTCTTAATTCCCCTAGTTCTGAATAAAAATTTAATGGTCACTTAAAACGATATAAACTTATGCAACTTAGGTGGTAAGTGGAGTGCTTCCAACTAGTTTTTACAGCGACTGACATTTTTTTTTAAATTTGTTAAATTCAACTGAGACAGAAATACTGAATATCGTTATTAAATTATTACGAGGTTAGAACTGGTATTTCTTTAAATGTTATACCTCTTGATTTTATACAAAAGTTTAGATGAAAATAGAATACAATCAAACAGTTTTCAGTTATTTTAGAGAAGTAGCCATTCTAAAGAAACTTTTTAATTAATGAATATTTGTTTATTACTATCATTAAACATTTTAATACGTGTTAAATATTATCTATATTTTCACTTTTTATTTTTTTATTATTTTTTAATTTCGCCTCAAAATTTCCTCACCATTTTTTTTTTCTTAAAAATTTTACAAAAAATAATTTTTTTTTAAATTTACCAAATTATAAATTCTTTTAGGAATGTCGCCATGGCTATTCAATTTATACTTTTTCCATTTCTTGCCTATAAAAATAGTGTAAAAATCAATATACCGTAGTATTGTCTTATTTTAAGATAAATTTTTTACTGAAAAATTATTTACTGTAAAATTTTCCGAACTGCTATTTCTTTTTGAAGCGCATCCATGATTACTTAATTTAAGCTTTTGTCATTTTTTGTGAATTAAGCAGTATAAAACCCATATAAAGTTTTTCACTTTAGGAGAAATTTTCCGGTACTTATCCAGTTATACGCTTTATGCACCATTTTGAAATTACAAATTTTGTTTGTGGACTGTAAATTATTGGTATTTTTAAATATATTCAAGACTTGTATGGTGTAAGTTACATTATTAGGACAAAAACTTAAATTTTTTACATCTAAGCTTCATAACATTAAAGAAATTTATATCAAATCGGTTTTCCAAAGGCCTTCGTTTCCTTAGTATTCATATGCCAGCAAATTATTTATTCCCAATAATTATTTGTTGTTTAATATTATGTGGTTAATCCACCATAATTGTCCAATAAATAGTCATTTTTGCCAAATCCTAAATCGTATTTTATATATATTTTTTCTGTTTTTTCTGAGTTAAACTACAGTCTGATTCTTCTAAAATCGAAAACTAACATAATTAATTCCACTTTTTTTAAATGCCAATATTTTTGATAGGGAAACATCTTTAATATATACATTTCCTAGGAAGTATGTATGTATCTTTAATATATACATCTTCTAGGAAGTATGTACGAAGATAACTTAATTATCGAAAATTAACGCCAATTGCCAGTCGTTACGGTGAATACATTACTTGTAAAGTATCATTCAAAAAATCTCGTTATATAAAATTGTTTTGCACTACTTTGAACATAGTTATTTAGGAACCGACTAGAATTCACTAACACAGAAACTACTAGTAAATAAGTTTATATACATATATTTATACCTGTGTATACGTATCTTAATGTAGACAAAGATATCAATTAGACTCTCTCCCCTATTTACCAAAACAGATCATTATAAAGTGTTAAAAGGGGCCATGCTTTCCAACTTTTTGAAAATGAAAATCTTACTTTACACAAATATAATGTGCATGTTATTATTCCTTAATTAATACTTACATATATTACGTCCACGTGATTGGGCATTCCAGCTGAAAAGTACATTTTAATTTTAATTACGATTTATTGTTATTTCGCTACAGAAGACTTTGATAACGTCAATCACTCCTCCAATATACCAAATAATACCAGAGCGACGAGCGAGACTAACCATGTCGCGTTGATGCAATGATGCAATGCAATTGTTCTTTTGACACAAAGAGCAACGACTCGATTTTGTTACTCTTACTCAATAACTCTTACTCTTCTCAAATATAAACAATCCATCTAAACTGATCGAAATTATAACATTTTTTATCTAAATTGAGTTAATACGACAAATCGATTTAATTTTCAATACCTAAACGACTCTCTTTATATGAAACATTTCATGACAACTTTTTTTCGATACAATAGGTCAATAATAATATATAATATATTATAATATAAAAGTATTGAGGTGAATAATCATACCATACATTGTTTTCACATATTTCTAACACCTTAGGTAGAGCACGCCAAAGAAGCTCCAAGTCCATTGATTTTTTCGTGACTTCATCATAATAGATTGCCCAATTTAAAAAAAACATTAAAAAAATATACACCCAAACTATTCTTCATAAATTTATCTACTCTAACAAATTTATTCACCCGTGAAAACCTGAGCAAAAATCTTTCAAACTATCTTGAAGAAAACATCTTTAACTAACAAATTTATTTCAATAAGACATCCCGACCACTTTTTTTCGAATTTGTTGAAAAAAATTATAAAAGTTGGCTAATTTATCTAACTAGTCCTTGACTCGTGCATCTTAACCTCCTCAGGAATCAGCCTGTTAATTGATGAATGAAATCTTCCTTTTCGAGATTTGCAGAAACACAGATGATAGTGGGATTCACTTATCTTCCTGAAAGCATTTGGGTCTAATCCGTAGCCTTAAATGCTTTTGTTGGATCTATATCATACTTTCTAGTGTTTTTTAAAAAATATTTGAGTTTCAGGTGACAAAATGGAAAAAACATTAATTTGTGTTAAAATTATTTCATGTAAGGCAAGGTTGTAATAGTTAAGTAAAATTATATTATTCCAATGTTCATTATAATTTGGAACAAATGACAAATTGTTTGGATATAATAATTTCTCGTCAAATATTTAATATGATAAAGATGATTCTTTACGTAGATTCTTTATAGTCAGTTTATTTTCCATTAACGAAAGGGTATAACCCCTCAATTTTCAACTTCAATGATTCGACACGTGTTCATAAAGGGGATCATTTCTCAGAGACTAGCTATTCGATGTAAGTGAGTCAAGTGATGTTTGAAGAGGGTGTTATATAGAGGGCATTATATCTCTTTTTCATTTCCCTAAGAGTATCTTAGAAACTAATAAGTTCTCGATTTTCTTAAAATATTGCTATATCCCATATATTGCAATATTTTAAGTAAAGTAAAACCAAAATTAGACCTTAAAATTCTAAACTGCAAAATAACCGGTCCAGTTTTAAAACAATAATCGTATTCGAACAAAAAACTAACTGAGGCATAACCCGACAACACATTTCCTTTTTCAGCATCTGCAACATGCAAGAAATTATTTAAAAATATATTGGTAGCTCATGCAATATACATTGGATCATTTGACTTTAAAGTAAAACATTCCAAAGAAAATTATTTATTAAAAATACCTCAATTACTGATAATAATATTGAAAAATAATTTACAATATTACAATAGAGATGTGAAAAATTTTTCATATCTGTGATAGCAAATGTTATTAAGGACTGGTCTTATTCTTCCCACCGACAAATATTGAAACAAATTACATGAACTTATCACACATCGTTGGTTCCCTCTTCTTATACCTATTATAATGTTGTTCATGTCGTTTCACTTTGCTTATACCTATCATAACGTCGTTTACGTCGTTTCACTCTGCTTATACATATTATAACGTCGTTCATGTCGTTTCACTCTGCTTATACCTATTATAATGTCGTTCAAGTCATTTCACTCTGCTTATACCTATTATAACGTCGATCACGTAGTTCGTTCGTCGTTTGGTTTGCTCTGCGTCATTCAAGTCGTTTCACTCTGCTTATTCTGCGTATTCTTAGAATAAGATTACAATTTTGAATAGCACTACGCTTGTCCACATAATGAATATTTGTTTCACATTCCCGGTCTGAGTGCATGAAAATGCACAACCAAGTTCTGAGCTATACTACCGCATACTGCACACTCTATACACAAAGTGCTTTCCAAGCTAATTTATCTTACATTATTCAGTCCCAATAAGTGCTGTCTATCTAATCTATCTTTAAGCATATGGATTAACATTATTTTCTAACATTTTACGAGTCGATACCTTAGTTCCCAATCCGGCTATGTCCACTTTTTATCGTATTTTAGTTTTTGATACAAACTTTAATTACAAACATATCCGCATGTTTGTAAAAAATAACAACTTCCCTAATTTCATAGTTTCTTAATAAATAGCCATAAGAAAATCAAACAACTCCAGCCGGAACAAATCATTACGATTTTGTTAGCTAACTCCATAAAGATGGCCATTTTGTTCAGCGTGTGCTCATTGTGCTTCATATTTTTAATGAGAAAATTAGGAAATAATTTTTTAAAGTGCATTTTGTCGTAAAACGCATAGTGAATACAAGTACAAGGTAAGTGTGTTTTATGTTATTTTAATCGATAATGTGTTGCAAGGTGTATTTTCTGATTAATACAGGTTTTGCAGTTGGCCGTTCTGCTTCCTTATATTTATCCCTGAACTTGAATGGGTGCATATTATAAAAAGAGTGTTTTTTTGTAATATTAAACAAATAATTGTTTAATAACAAATAATTGCTTAATATAGCAAAACAATATATTGTTTTATAATGCTGCATCATTTTATTTAACGTAAATGACCTAATTTTTGCAACAAAGTTAGTACCTACTTTTTAGCTACGCAATTTAGTATAAGTATTTTTGATATAGCCATGTTAACATTCGTGATACTATTTTAATACATAATATAACTAACATACTGCAATCTCTGACTATTGAAATTCCATTAACTTTTTATTGTTTTCTAATCATATGCTTTCTGCTTTTTCTTGTTTCAATTGTTGTAGATGTTAATGTACCGTGTTAAAAAAAAATTTGTATATTATGAAACACAGCCGCATGTTGGTGAAATAAAAAATCTTGATACTATTTTATTTGTAAACAACTGCTTTCCAAGGTCATATGTTACTTCACTGCATGACAGCAAAACTTTAGTCCCTTTAACAACTTCTAATGAAACATGGCCACGGAGTGTGATTGAAGACGATCATGTACATTTAAAGTACAATGAACATCAACTTGCCAGTCCAAACTTTTATTGCATTACAAGGATTTATTTGTCTCATATACCATCTACTTTACATATCAATACTATAATGGCAGAATATGAAATAGTTACTTTTATTCCAAGTTTATTAGATCCCAATCAAGTTATAGCTGCTTAAGATTTTAATGATAGTGACTCCATCCAAAATAATGTTTCGGATTATTGCTCAATAGTAGTTCAACCACATAATCCTTCATTGTCTGATATTCAATCCAACCTAACGGAATACAGTAGTTCTGATAGTGAGTCCACAAAACCTCTTGCAAAAAGAAAAAAAACGCTGTCAGGGGAATAAGGAAGGATGGACAAGCGATAATCAAGCCAAGCTAGTTGAAAGTAATAAAGCAGCGATGTGGATCCAAGGAAAAAAAACAGAGCTATTAAACGTCACCTAATGGCTGAAAGTGAGAGAAAAATGTTGAATATCTAAACTATAGCTATTTCAAAAATTTTAAAAATATAACCTGAAATTTCCTCAGACCAGGAAAATTTAAAGGAGATCTAAAGGCGCAATCCTGGCCTAATAATTAGTTCATATTTCAAAACTCAAAACAATTAATTTATCTAACTAATACATTTTATAAGCTCCATTAATATTTTGATTTTCTTTTCAGGTCACAGACATACTGGCCCTCAAATATGTTCCCGCTGCCGAAATTTATTTTAAGCTGAAATTTTCTGAAGAATTCAAGTTGTTAAACGAACGAAAAAATCCTAAGGTTACAGCTACCCCCTTAGAAACCATGTCGGGCCTGTACAACATCTGAAGAAAAATTACAAAAAAGAAATATTTGTGCCTTCAACAACTCAAAAGTTCCATATCACTAGATTATCAAACGTATTTTGATAATTAGCTCTATGAAGATTGATTATTTAATCTGATTTAATAAATTAAAATTTTATTTTCTTGGAATGTGCACTTATTATTACTATCTGTTTAAAACCATAAAACTCCATTTTTATTCGTTTTACACCTTATATAAAACTGATAACTGCGAAAACATATTTTTAACTAGAGTAATTAAATTTAAAACTATATAATTATATGAATTACACGTCATTACATTTTATCTACTAAACGAATCTAATTTTTTTCGAAATTCGTCATAAATTTAAAATAATTGCGTTTTAAGTGCTTTCTCTAAAATTTACTGAAACGGAGTTAACCTAATTTGCGAATTAAGGTATTTGAAATTCAAAGTGTGTGTCTATAAATGTGGGACAAAAATCATCAATTTCAGAACTTGCTCACTCATTCACTTGCTGACAGATTATAAAAATAAGTCACGTCCAACACAGCCAGAATCTTGAAAATGGTTCTAAAAAATATTAAATAAATGAATTATGAAAGCCATCGCAACATTTTTATTCATTACTCGAGCACGTTTTAAACTGTAGTTTTTCTTATTATTAAAATCTAATCATTGGAAATTTTGTGTGTATTACATCATCAATGCTCTTTTTTATTTCGACATACGTCATGGACCTGGATTTTTAACAACTAAAGCCATTGTAATATCCGCACTTCTGATTATGACTTACGTAATATTTGCCAATTTTTGTATTAATTTGCCATAGCCAAAATTCATGTTTAACAAAAAAAATTTCGCAACCCAGACAAAAAATAATAGTACAGAAATTAAAGCAGTTCTGTTTTTAATCATGTGAAAATGTATAAACCAATCTGAAATTATCTTTCTCACGTTCATCAAATTATGAGTTAGTATTTGGTATGAATTAATGCACTGATTTGCGTTGATGTTTGATATTTTATTTATTACATCAATGCAATATCAGGCATTTTAAATTGCTTGCTCTTTTGAATGTATGAATGGTTTCCACCAATCTCTTTTTAGTAAAGGAACTTGGCAGGCATCCATATAGTTTAGAAAATACTATCAAAAACGGGTAGAACTCGCGCTACGAGGGTTCTGTCCACGTACTTTTTCAAAATATTCAAATAAGAAATTAGGAGTGTACTTTATTCGTTTTATTTCTTATGTGAATATTCTTAAATTCTTAACTAGTGCAAAACATTCCCTTATAACACATTGTATTACCAGGAGAAATTATAATTTTATATATCGCACAGTTTCTAAGAAAATTGGTTGTGATACAGGGATAGATAAGTACGAGAAAGATCTTATAAATGTTTTGTTGTTTTTTTCAGGTGCAAAACCCTAGATTTTTTAAAAAATTGTTTTCCATTAAAAATAAATTTCTAAAAAATTGCATCCTAATATCTTATGAAATAAAAAAAATCTTCTAAAACCAACATTTAAAAAAAAAACTTTTGTAATAAAACTTTGATCTCTCATCAAACAAAGAAAAAAAGAAATTATTTACTTCAACGGCCTGTAATCAATCCAAATCAGTGAAAAGCTGTGCATGGACGAATTTTATAATTCTACAAGTAGCACCTTTGGCACAGTACACCTCATATGTTTCGGTATATCGACGAGTAGAAACGTACAAAGTTAATATAGTTTGCATATTAAACATGACAATAATTAATGTATAACTAAGTTTGATTTTTTTCATGATAATATCTAAAACAATCCAAAGGCACCATTGAATTTATCGTACAATTGACAAAAAAATGGCTTTTTATTTCTAACGAAGACAATTGATAACTCATTTTTAAAACGCTACTAGCGAAAGATTATTCAAGTTATTATTCCACCCAAATCACTTAAAACTGGAGAACCTTAATATTGTTTAAAAAACTAGTTTATCTAAAGCGTAATACAATATGATCGTTTTGTCAATTACAATAAAGAGTATAAACTAAGTTATTTTGAATGAGGAAAGTAAAAGATTTTACGCTAAGAAATAAACATGTTATATGAAATTTTATTTCTACGTATTTATTACTATTTCATTGTATGAAAAAAGTTCGAACGTAAATGCAGTAATCTAGGATTAACCAAAATTAAAAGTTTATAAACATATCTCCTACCTCAAGAAAAACGTTATGCGAGTTATCATGTTAATTAATTTAAGTGCTCAGACAATTTGTTATTAAAATGAAATAGAAGTTTTCTTTGCTTATATAATCAAATGTTCCTTGAAAATCTATCAAATATTTAGTTTATTATATAAATAACATTCAAAAACAATATGGATATTCTTGACTCGACGGTAGCATCTTCATCGTTCTCATGTATCAAATTTGTCTGCGATGTAACCCTCATATATAACGAGGTGAGGAATTAAATTGCTTATTCCATGATAGTAAAAAGTGTTGATGTTGTTTGAACATTTTTATTTGTTGTGAAATATAACAGTATACAAACCATGTAATAAACAGAAACTAAATGTTGTCACTAAACATACCTGTATCCTCGAATGCATTTCATTTTAAAGGCCTTCAAAGGATTAGTCACACTTACTTAAGTTATTTTTCTACTGCGGTAAAATTTATATTTCCGCATGATTCAAAATTTAGTAACGGATAATCTGAGCATTAAAAATTACTTAAATCTTGATCAATTAAAATTAAATATGAATTATGAATGGTTTTTTTTTCTAATTTAGGCGAACGCTAGTCAAATCTATGATACCAAATAATCAAATTATAAAAAATAATAACGTTATTTGTATCCCTTTCCACGAAACTTTTTTTTATGTTTTAATAATCTTCAACAGCTGCTAGAGCAATGATCATCCTTCAAAATATAAATTATGTGATGGGACAATCATTTTCCTTATATTGAATTGTATCGAAGATATTTTAATCTTCGATATTATGTCAAAGAATTTAATATATACGAAGAGGATATAAGCATTAAAGTTAAATTTATCTGCAGGATGGCTTCATCCTAATTAACGGTATCGATGTAATACTTGATATAAAGCACTACCCACAGGGCAACTGGAGTCGTGAAAATAATTTTGTTTGACAGGTGTAACCTCGGGGTGAGACCTGACTTATCACGAGTAGTCTAATGCAAATTAGTTGGAAAATCGTACCCCTCCGTATCTATGATAAAGATGACAGTTGTTATCGAGTTTAAAAAGTTAGTTTCGATTATATTTCCTTTGAGGTAATTCCGAACATGCACTATATTTCCATGAGCTGAATTTAGTTTTCAAGATTTTAAGATTCCTTCAGTTTTATTTAAAATTGATGTCAAAAAAAATTAATGAATTTACAAAAAGGAAATATCTATTTCTTTCAAATATTAGGTTAATTAAAATCAAAATTTAACACAGAATTATAATTTATGTGGAAAAGGGATATTTTCCCATACAATAAATTCTGAAATTTGATAAAACAACTTCTCATACAAACAAACGAGCACGCATAAAAATAAATAAAATGAATTTATTTAAAGCTGCACTTAATAATATTTTTCACTTTTGTCGTTTTGCGATCTACGAAATACCATGATAGGTTTCAATTGTGATCATAATTTGTCAGCAAATTATTGGATATATTATTATTATGATCATTTATAGATTATTTATCGAAAATTTTATTATGCTTGTATAAGTTTAATTTTTAAATTTGTTCATTTTTTAAACTTACTATCTTTTCTTTAGTACAAGAAATAATATCCAGTCTAAGTAAAAAGAACAGCTGGCTGCACAAACTTTCTCGCGAAATAAAATTAGTAATTATATTTTTTAAATGACGCAATTAAAATTTTATAATTAGATTAGAAAACAATTTTGTCATTGGGTATAAATAGCAGACAATGAGATAAAAAAAGCAATAAAATATTATTTAGTATAAAGAGTACATGTACCAATAAGCATTAAGAAATCTAATTTTTAACTTTTTTTATAAATATAAAAAAAACATCTGAACACATAATATACCATACCGGTCTAATGGTTTAGTCGTTAGACCGTGATAGATACAAACACGCTCATGCATGCATGTATTCAAATTTAAACGGACCTGTAATTTAATATTCTTGCATAAGAACTATAGTGACAAGACTTGATGGAAGTCTTTTAAATATATATACATATATATTCTTAGCATTAGTTAAAATTTAAACGTCTAATTCTTAGCTAATAAGCGTAAAATTTATTTCACTCATATTTTCATAATGAGTCTACTTTTACGAATAAAATGTATGAAAACTGATATCAAGCACTTTATGCTTTTTTTGCATTAAACATAATATTTTTGTCAATCATTTTATTCTTATTTTAAGCCTATTAAAAACATTAATTTATACCAATTTGCGGGATATCCGTTCGCTCTTGCCCGCTCTTGGAAGTTTAAATTGTTTATTTCTTTTGACGAAAAAGAAATAAACAGCTTTTTTATTTTTTTAATAATAACAATTTTTGTATTAAGGATAAAACATTTTTTTGAATTACTTTTTAAAAAAATTAATTTTTTTAAATATTATATTGTTATTAGTTCTGGATACGAGTACACAATTTTAAATAACTCTGACGTCTTTTTTAAATGAAAATTAAAAATTCTGTTTAAATGAATATAAATGAAAAAAATGTGTTAAAAATATTGACAACACAAATTTGACGTAAATAATTTACTATTGTCTCTACTATATTTATAGATTTCGATATCCTTTGAATTGTTTAGATACAACCCTAACATTTTTTCATAAAAAAAAAGAGAAGCATATTTTTATTTTTGATCTGTTGTTATACTTGCAAACCAAATAAAATAACTCTGTACGCGACCACACAATAATTAAATATAAATTATAAAAATAATTCTGAATATTATTAAACTATGTAAGATGATACTATCCATTTTTAAATAAAAATAATTTAAATGTCATAAATTTAAAATGGTTTTGCTAAAATATTGAAAATTATAACATAATTTACGTGGATATTTTGTTTCGGGGCGGGCGGTAACGAGCTGGATAATATCTACCGTGTGAATACATGACACGTTCATCGTTTACTTAACCATGGGTAATTTTATTTAATAATATTGCAAATTTTACATAAGTTTTTGGTAAAATCTGAATAATTTTTCATATATTACTAGAATATAACCATCATTCGAGTTCAGAGAAGATTATATTGGTGGTGCGATTATATTATCGATTCTAAATATGAATACTTCCATTTAACGAATCGGAGAGATATAATTTGTTACGATGTAATTTTTTAGCAAATCCTTACGTTGCATTTTATACTAAATTTAGTAGCACTTTGATACAAAACGAACTCAAACATCGTCGCGAAACTATATTTTCCGCACAATCACGTTTTCCTCATTAATGTTAACAGCGCAGCGCTACATACAAATTAGTCCACCCTCAGGTACCATTCGAGCTCCGGTGATAATTTCGTTTGACAGGTGAATTAATGGTGCAGCATCAGATGGAAGTCTGGCTCAGTTCTCGTAGCAACACGGTGAGAAGTTCTAAAGTGGAAATAATAGAGAGCTTGTTCTATCCAACAGCTGGGCTTGTTCTATCCAACAGCTGGGGTGCATTATGAGAAATTTTACGGGATATGTTTCCTAAATAACTTCGCTAGCTTTCCTCCGTGACTTTATTCAGGTGATTTACTAATACGTCTATAAATTTTAAACCCATTAAAAGGATAAATATATATTTTTAATAAATATATGTATATATATATATATATATATATATATATATATGTATATATATATATATATATATATATATTTATATATATATATATATATATATATATATATATATATATATATATATATATATATATATTTATTAAAATTAAAAAATGCAGAATATGTAAATTGCATATCGTCTTATATAGTTTGCGCCCAAAACTTTATTATCTTAATTAATTTCTTAAACGACAATAATCTAAATATGGTGAATAAAATTCATCACAGTTTTACTAACATTGACTGAACCATAAAACTGTATATAAACAACAGATCTAGTATATTTTATAAGCTAGATCTAGTATAACAGATCTAGCTTATAAAATATCAACGGTATATTTTTATTTAAAAGCAAAATGTTGTTCACAGTCAATTATTAAAAAATATATATCATATAAGTTAGTTAGTTAACAGATTTATTAAAATACGAATATTTTAAAAAATTTTCAACTTTATCTCTTTACATGGTTTCTGGATATAGGGCTGTGAAATATTTACTACAACATTTTTGCAAATAATTACAGTTTCGCCGCTCTTTATAGTATTTACGTAACTATCTATTATTAAAAAACCCTTGATTATTCACGTCGACTACATTTTCTATAAATTCTTTGACCATATTCAGATGTAAACTCAAAGATTAAAAACGGAACGCCGTTCTGATAAATAAAAGGCTCTTAGTGCTATGTGAATTAAATCACATCCAATATCAATAAAACCGTTTTACCAGATTGAAATAATAATAGCATTTCTAGGAACGGTTTCAAAAATAAATTTAATACTTTATCTATTTTTCATAGGTTCAAGGCTTTGAGACAGCTAATGTTCAATAGCTCAATGGCTGTACCAAGTTATATTTGTCGATTTTCTCAGCTGTTATAAACTTTATCATTTTTCAGTAAATTTTTTTGAAATGGTAGATAGGCATGAGTTACGTTAATTTTAGAAACGTTGTATTTTTGTGGACATAAAATTATTGGAAGCGAGATTTTCTTGGTTAATTTATTGACAAGTACTTTCGATTTGTAAAGCGTTTAAGGAAGGTAATTGTGTATAAGCGCCTTTCACTATTAAACTGTCACGAGTCAATCACAAGTTCCTTAATAGAATATGATACCTTTTTGGGTAAATTATTTTCCATCGAACGGAACGATCATTCTTATTAAGTATTGACTGTTAACCGACGATTGATAATTGATTCTTAGAATGGACTATGGTAATGATTATAAATTGTTTCATAACGATATCGATACTTTCTTACTAGAATTTGAATAAAAGCCACATGTATCGTACAAGATAACCCTCTTCCTCGTGTCAGTCACTACTAATTTCATTGACTCCCTTGTAACTCCTTTATAGTCATAGCAAACAATAGGTTAAGCAAAAATTGCAGTCTCCTTTATTCCAAGAGTCACGTATAATATGGAATATACATCAATTATCTGCTAGCAAAGCCGGCGACTATCTCGGTCTTAATTATATTCACTCTCAGTTTTAATTTGCCGCCTGATGAATTTCATATTCGTCAAACTAACGGCAATCAAAGGTATAAAATTTACAGATATACACAGGTCAATTTACCGATTTTTCTCTCACTTCCTTTTATTAAACTCACTCAGTTTCATTAATTTATACATGTATTACATTAAGTGTTTCCTTTTTCTTTCACATTTTAATTAAAAATACGTACTTCGAAATATATCGTCGCAGAATTAAAATTTTGATTTATTAATAAATAAAATTAAATATTTCTTATCAAAATATTTCATTCAATGATAATGAAGTGAAAATAAATATAATATGGAGACCTGTAAACCGGAATTATATTTTGCAAATGTCCTATGCGTTTGACGGCGGTAGTATTGAGAGATACTTGTAAAAAAGAAAATTAATTATCAGTTTTATCTGATTTATAAAATTATAATTAAATAATTTTTTTAATTTTACGTTCATTCATGGAATCTATAGAAATAAAACACAATATTAAATAGCTTTCAAGTCTCACACTCGCTTTATCGTTGCCGTAAAATTCGGTGGTTTAAAAGAAAAAGATAGCATCATGTAATTTTACAAGTATAAAGAAAATGACAGAGCTATTTCATCGATGATGACAGTTTAGTACTTTATCTGTGTGTGACAGAAGATGCATTTTAATACTACTATTAATGAGGGGTGTCTCCCTCAATTCTCGAGCACGTATTTTATAAGCGTTTCTGCAAATTCAAAACTACTTTTCATAAAATGAAGTAAATAATAACGTTGATTGTTATCTAATTTAATTCATAACATAATTTTATAAGGCAAAACAATAAATGTATTATTTTCTAGTTTAATTAAGTTTACGAGTGGGTCTAAAACTAAATTATCAAAGAAAAATACAAGTAATCTATAAAGTTAGCCATAATGTTAACTGCTTAAACTATTTATTAACTTTTTTTATGTATAGTACATATGTCGGACTTATTGCTACATGAGCAATCTCTTCCAGTCAACCATAACAATTTGTATTGAAATTTAGTTGGTAGACTGTAAGAGATTTTACAATGAAAATTCTTAATAGCACATTAGACAAAAAAAATACAAAAGTAAATTAAAAAAGAAAATAAAATATTGACATGATTTGGGATGGGAAAGACAGGAAAGGGCGAGGACACAAAGGAAAAGGTTTCAGGAGATGCAGGACTTTTTCACTCGATCTTTGAAAATATTTATAGACTTATTGATTTTCCTGATGTCAGAATCCAGGTGATTCCAAATTTTTGCTGCTTGGACAGTGAAGGATTTTTCGTAAGTGGTAGAGGTATGTTTAGGAATAAGTAGGGTGTGTGAACTTTCAGATCGCAGGCCAAGGCCGTGAGCAGACAAATCTTTAAATTTGCCACTAAGGTAATTTGGGCTATGAGGATTTTTTAATATGTTAAAAAAAAGTGTAAGTATGTGAAGTTGGCGTCGATCATGGATCTTGAGCCATTTGAGAAGTGACCTGTATTCAGAAATGTGATCATATTTTCTGAGGCCGAAGATATACCGAATGCATCAATTTTGAGGACGCTCCAACTTGCACAAATATTCTTCATTAAGATCAGGATAGCAAACGTCTCCATAATCGATTAATGGAAATAAAAGTGTTTGACAAAGGTAGATTTTCGTTTTAGTCGGTAGAAAATTTTGAAGACGTTTCAGAGAGTGTATCCTATTGAAAACACGACGACTAACATCATTTACTTGAGGCCGCCAATTAAGATTTTGATCGATCAGTAGGCCTAGGTTTTTAACAGTTGACGTGTATGGTATTATTGTACTGTTTAGCACTAATTTCGGTAAACTAAGTAGGTTTACTTTAGAAGTCAGTTTTTGACTACCGATGATGATAGCTTGTGACTTACTTGGGTTAACCAAAAGACCCATTTCATGAGTCCACTGACCAATTGAAGCGAGATCTCGATTAAGGATGTCGATGGATTTTGATAAGGAATGGAGATTAGAGTGCGCATAGATTTGTAGGTCATCAGCATAGAGATGATAATTGCTAGAAATGTTTTTAACAACATCATCAATAAATACTGAGAAGAGAAGAGTAGATAGAACTCCACCTTGAGGTACACCAGCTGTAAGATCAGTCCACTCAGAATACGTATCTGACAACTTAACACATTGCCTGCGTCCATGAAGATATGGACTAAACCACTCAAGTGAATGTTGGGATATATTAAGATATTTCAAGCGGACAAGAAGTATATCGAAGTCAACAGAATTGAACGCACTGCTGAAATCAAGAAGCACAAGGACAGTGTGTATTATCCATAGCCAAGCGTATATCATCAGTAACAAGGGCAGTTGAGGTATTGTGGCCAGCTTTAAAGCCAGATTGAAGATGGAGTCCAGATGGATTTAGAGACTTATGGGCATTGAAGAAAGTAACAAGTTGACCATGAACAATACGTTCAAAGACTTTAGATAGAAGCGGTAGGATAGATATGGGCCGAAAATCCTTGGGTTGCGTAGGTAATAAAATTTTAGGTACGGGCGCAATATAGGCTTTTTTCCATTCCAAAGGGAAGACAGCAGTTTACAAAGAGGTATTATAAATATCAGTGATGACCGGAGCTACGATATCTATTATTGGTTTAAGAGCACTAATATTTAAGCCATCAAATTCCATGGATTTCTTTCTCAGATTTAACTTCGGACTCACAGGTATCCCTTAGCGTAAATTGTTGTTCATTAGAAACGGATGAAGACGAGATACCGTTCATAGTTGCAGACTTAACAGCTGGTTCAAGTACCGTGGGTGGCGTAGAAAAATGTGAATTTAACTGGTCGATATCCAATCGCCAGCTCTCCGAAGTGGTATACGGTTTTCCAATGCCTAGAGTACCCAAAAACTTCCAAATATTATTAGGAGTATAATCATGTATTAATGCAGAAATATAGTGTTTTTTGGCATTTCGACACATTTGAGAACATTTATTTCTAAGCACTCTAAAATTCTCCAAGTGATTTGGGCTGGGAACAGTCTTATACTTAGTTTTAACGTGATCACGTTTGGCCATCATTTTTTTGATAGAATCGTTTAGCCAAGGTGCAGCTCTCCGCTTAATTTTGACGAGTTTTAGAGGAGCATGTTTATCGAGCACTTTAGTGATACAACTATACAATATTGAAAACAGTGAGTGATTCATCGCAATTGTATCCCAGTTAATGGATCTGGCATCCTCAAGAAAAGACGGTAGGTCAATACGACTAAAGTCACGGAGGAATATGCTCTTTGAAGTGGCTTTAGGGCTACTTAATTTATAGGAAATATGGAGGAGATCATGATGGGATAGACCGGGTGCTGGAAGTTGACCGTAGAAGGATACATTTTTAGGACAGGATACTAGAATGAGATCGAGAAGGGAGTGACAATTATCGGCATGAAATGTAGCAAAGGATGGAAGAATGGTAAGGTTACCAGCCTTGACAATGTCACAAAGCTTTCTGCTTTAGTTGTAAACTACTCTTAGGTAAAGCGAAATAAGGCGCCATTTTAAATTACTTTGCTGCCAAAATAAAGGTTTCGTAATGATAAAACATGGGGACGTCTGCTCAGACTAATAATTCCGTAAAATTTAGGTTATACATGAAGTGTCATAATATAATATGGGGCTATAAATCATAAAGTATTTGTCCGATAGATTCCACGTGACACCTACGTGGTGTCGCCGGTATTTGCTCAATACTTTCAAATGACGCCAACATGGTGTTGCTTGACCGCACAACGTTCGAGAATAAAACGGCTGTAACATACAGATGGACATGGGTTCGTAGCTTGGAAATGGAACCCTAAATTTAGTTTTTCCTCTCTCAAATATAGTATCGACCTATTTAGTATAAGTATTTGCGGGTTGCTTTGTATCAATGACAATGATTATTTATGAAAGTTTTTCTATCAAACTTGTCACTTCTACATTGGCAGTGAAGGACTTTGCATTGTTTGCATAGATAATCGAGGTTAAGAGTTCAAAATTGCAATACTTTGGCAGAACATGCATACTCTGTGTGAAATTTTTAAACACTTGATGTCAGGTAGTTTGCTTAAAATTTCTTTATCAATCTTTTATAGTGCTATTCATGTCTCTTTATTTAGAAGCATAATTAAAAACATCATCTTTTCGCAGTTACCTCTATAATTTTTTACAAGATTTTACACTTCGGCACTAAATTATCAAATCCGCTCTTGTTATTGGAAAATAAACTTGTAAGAAATTTAAAACTTCTGAAAGACATGGGTAAATAGGTAATATTTTACAATCTGAACAGTCATTTATGTGATTTTAGTAAAGACAAATTTATAGAATATGACATTTTATCTTAATTCTCTGTCCTAAAAATGAGAACTATGCATAAGTGGTGAGGTAAAAAAAATATCTCATTTATTTTATATATGATTAAGATTCAAGTGATTACATTTCCAGATTAGAACTACTACACACTATAGTCACTTGGAGACTTAAATTTGTGCTGTATATCCTACAAGCAAATTAAAATTTTATCCTACAACAAAATTTTCAAATATTTCAACATTTTATTTGGTTTTATTATCTCATTATTCACGTTTAATATTGAGCTATCAAATTAAATATCGCATTAAGATTGTCGTTTAATGAAAACTCGTGGTCACGTTGGGAAAATAAATTTATAATTGCGAATTTTCAAGTCGCGATAGGTAATTGGATGAATGAAGTAATTTTATCTAATAATTTTGAATTAGATACGCTGTTCGGAATTGCTCTAAAGTTGAGAGTCGGTAGTGAACAGATTTAAGTAATATGATATTTTTTTTAAATAATTATAGGAAAATATGTAATTTTTGTAACGATAAATAAAATGAGATCTTGATATATATATATATATATATATATATATATATATATATATATATATATATATATATATATATGTATATATATATATATATATATATATATATATATATTATACATATACATATATTTTATTTTCCATTCTTGAATGTCTAGTTGGAGACGGTGTGTTTTTCTTACAAACTTGTTAAAATTGATAAAAGAATCATATTACACCGTTCGATGCCACAGATATATTTTAATTAATATGAGATAATTAATTGTATCTAAAACATAATAAAAATCACTGACTTTTTTAGAAATTGACCCTAATACTATGCTTATCAAACATACCAAAAAAAACTAAATATCTATTTAACAGAATGAGGATATCAGCTGAAGTAAGACAATTTCAATATGATGATGGAGTAGTAAATACATGTATAGTGGTTAGTGCTGCATAGTCCGCACTGCAAATTAATAATGATTTTATTTCGGTACATATAATGCTAATGATTATGAGTTTGCTTCATGAATGTGTTAGTTCTATCATACAAAACAGTTTGAGAAAGAGCAATGTTTTTTCTGCGAGTAGAACTTTCATTTCAAATCTGTCAATTTTCACTTACTGTATAACTTATACTACTGGACAATTTCACTTATAGGAAGACTGCAATTTCTTAGATTCTGCGTTGCATTCTGATTATGTAAACAATATAGACGTAATCACAAAGATCCCTTAGGAACAATCAGTAAATTCTGTGACTTTAATAACTCTTCCATTTGAGAATGTTTAATACATTACCTGATAATTTTGAATTGCTTCCAGGCTAAACACAAAAAAAGTAGTATTAAGTTTTATAATATGAAACAAGTCGTTTTTATAGACTTACTGATTGTCAAATAACATATGTACCGGTAGAAGGGTTTCGTATCATAGACGTATCATATATAAACTATTCGTCACCATACCTCGCTCCCCTTGAAGTGTTGTAAAAAAGATATATTATTTTTTTTTTTAAGTTGGAGACTATTTATTCTAATCTTATTTTAACTTAAAGGAATGTCAATTGTTTTCATTTTAAATCCATGTTAATCACATACGTATTTATAATTTTATTATGGATATGTTTTTTTTATTTTTCCTCGAATGTTTATATCCAGAACTATTGTGAATGAATTAATCAAATTAAAATCTAGTATTAAACTCTTTACAGATATAGGATTGATACAAATTTATTTACCAAACCACGATTATCTAATAAAATGTATCAGATACAACGCGGATCGCTCTTGCTGCGGCAGATTTTGGTAGATTATAAATTTTAACTTTTTAAATTTTAACTTTTTGGTAGATTATAAATTTTAACTTTTTAATGTCCCGATGGGATTGTGAAATGAAACTGAGCATTAAAATTATAGCAAATATTTTTAACAAACTTCAAAAAATTACTTTTCCTTTTCGAGAAGATTTTCTATAAAATTCTTAAAACATAAAAAATTAACATAACACTTTTCTTCTGATATATTTCTCATTTTATACAAAACATTATAGTTGTTCATAAAATAGCCTTGATATTTATAATATTTGACATAACAGAAGATGACATCCAAGAAAGCAATTGCACGAAATACTAAACTGAAATGAAGTTTATTGGAATGTATTTTTATATATATATATATATATATGTTTGTGTGTGTGTGCGTGCGTGCATGTGTGCGTGTGTGTGCGTGCGTACGTATGACCATATGTTATTAATATATGTTCGCTCGTACAGACTAAACTACGAAAGTGATTTAGTCTGTACGAGCGAACAAATGAGATGTCATTAGATTCGTCTTGATTCAGAGAGTATCCCAAGTACATAATATTATATGAAATTCAATGCCCTAAGTTTTCCCGGAGTCGTGTTTAGTTTTTTATATTTCATATTTATCTTAATTTCATTATGATTGATAATGTACGTGATGTTAAAACACCTTAAAATCAGTCGTATATTTTTCCTCGACACATAGTAGTGCCTTTCTGGTAATGTATAACTACGGTGAGTTCAAAGAGCCTAGGAATTCTTACGATTTAATTAAACTAATTTGATTTTATTTAAACTAATTTAATAAACGTTAACAATGGCGCTCAACAAAATCGTAGACGATCTGTTAACCTTAATAAATTTTGTAAATTTTTTTGGTTAATAATCTACGAAAGGCCATGATAGGGTCTAGTTTTAATCATAATTTATCGGCAAATTACAGTATATATTATAATTATGATCAAATATGAATAAACGAAATGTCTATTTTTTTTAATTATAAATAATAATTCACTATTAATAATAATAGCACGCTGTACACACTGTCTCGTGAATACAGTAAGTAATTGCATTTTTTGTAATGCCGCAATTGAAATTTTGTAACTGAGATTACAAAATCTTTGTACCGACAGGAATAAAAAGTTGATTATCAGATTTAAAATAACATATAATTTCTAAAAATATTTGGTTTGAAGAGTACGTATAGCAATAAAATTTAGGAAACTTGATTATACATTTTTCTATAAATAATAAAAAACTTCAAAATACTAAGTTTCATACTAACCATTCTAATGGTTTAGTCGTTATACGTATTTTTAAAATGTGTGACTTACTATTGTTGCATGAAAGCTATATTCCATTTTAAATGTCTAATTCTTAGCTTATAAGCCCATGCATTTGTTATATTATAGTCGACGTATGAAATAATTACTTAAATTTCTAACGTACTAGAATTTAATTCTAGAAGGGAAATGTTACAAAAGAAGGAAAATACAAACGCTACCTAGCAAAATGATGACTTTAAATATTATTTCACGTCTCAATAACTAATGTAACCTAAACTGCCCCGAACTTCTACTCCTCCACGAGTGATGACATGATTATTAATATTTGCCAAAAAAATTAAAATGAGAGAATTTCATAATTTAAATAAAATAATTCCAAAAAAATATATGGGCGCTTTACCCGTGAAAAAGATTATTTAAAAAATATGAAACTGAGAGCTGTAAATTATTAAAATCAATGAAATTATTAAAGTTTTTGTTAATAATGTAAAAATTTATGATGCGCAATGATTAAAGTTTATGATAATAATGTTTTTTACATTATGATTTTTTTTTGTATGATTTAAAGATATTTAAAAATTGCACACCTATCAAGAACCAATGACAATATTATAAATAAAGGCGATACAATTATAGTAAAAAGAAATCTTTTTTTATTCCAAAAGAAAAATGTTCACAATTAAAAAGTATAAAAAACACTCTGTTATCGCAGTACAAACTAAAAAATAAAAAATAATCCTTAAATATAATAATTTTTTTTTGGTCAAGAGTGAAATGATTTGTCATGACTATAGTCATACTAACAATGAAGTGAATGACAAAACCCTAACATTAATTTAAAAAAAGCGCCTTGTACTCTCGACTCACGTCATAATGACTCTTGTTTAAAAGTAGCTAGCTACAAAAAAATTGACAACAATTAAAAAAAATTAATTGTTTTGTCAAGCGATTGGTTCTCATTATAAGCTTATTCAAAAATTAAGTTATAACGATTTGAGACATCTTTCGCTCGTGATCGAAATCTTTTAAGATTATTTTTTAATTTTTTTGTTCGTATTGCTACAAAAGCGATTTTTTAAAAAATTTTTTTAATTATGAACATTTTTGTTCTAAAATTTAAAAAAGGTATCTTTTAGGTTTCTTTTTACTATAATCTTATTTCTTAATTACAATTCTTGACACCTGTTCAAAATTTTAAATATTTGTAATGTCTGGAAATGGCTGAAAATATAATTGAAAAATTCCGTTACATTAATACTTAGATACACACAAGTGAAGCTAAAAAAGTCGTTTTAAATATATTCAGAACATTAATTTCACGTAAATAAATAAATTACTATTGTATTTACTACGATTATAATTATGTACTATGATCAAAGTTATTTGAAATATTTAATTACATCGCTTGCATTGTTGCATAAAAAACGGTGCCAGATAATTATCCTTGATCTTTTGCTGTAACTTGTAAACCAAATTATAAATTCCACAGCCAAATAATTAAATGTAAACTGTGGAAATAATTATGAATATTATTAAACTATGAAGGATGAAGCGATTCAAAATTATTCAATGAACATAATCTAAATGTTTTAAAGGTATTAATGAATCTTTGATCGAAATATTGGAAAATATTGAAAATTATAATGAAATATACGCGGACATTATATGGCGCGGCGAACGCTAATGAACTGGATCAGATCAACCGTTTGTAAATATGATATGATCATCATTTCTTTAACGAACATTAATAAAATAATTCTAGCTATTAACTGGAAGTGAACGATAGATAGATAATATACACGCTGTTATGAATAATTTAATATTGCATTGCCAGATTTTACTAATTGTCACGCAAAATTTACAATAATCAATTTATTAATATTGCAAATTTTACGTAACAATTGGTAAAATCCAGATAATATTTGATATATTTCTAGAATATATGTATAATTTGAGTTCAAACAATATCACACTAGTGGTACTAAATATGCGTATTTTAATATACACAATCGGAGATGTAAAATTTGTCTCGATGTTCTTTTAGCAAATCCTCATGTATCATTTCACACTAAATTTACCAGCATTTTGGCACAAAAGAGAAATATACATCGACGCAAAACTGCATTTTTCGCGCAATCACGTTTTTCTCACTAATGTTTAAAGCGCAACGCTACATACCAATTAGTCCACCCGCGAGTACCACTCGAGCTCTGGTGATATTTTCGTTCGACAGGTGAATTAATGGTGCAGCACCGCATCGAGGTCTGGCTCAACTCTCTTAGTCTAAGCAATACTGTGAGAAGTCTTAAGGTGGAACTGATAGGGAGCTTGCTTTGTTCTACAGCTGGGTGATGCATTACCAGGGGTTTTACTAGATATGCTACGGTAACATATTTGCAATATTCAACTGGCATTTCTCCGGGACTTTATTTAGGTGATTTACTAATAATTCTATAAATTTATGATTCAATAAAATGATAAATAAGTATAAAATATGTATGAAAAGTTGAAATAAAATGGAATTAAAATTTGAAAAAAAATACGACTTATGGGGCAATCATTATGATAATTAACCTAAGAATGAAGGAAGAAATAGAATTAATAAAAACAAATAAATTACATACGATCTTGCATAACTTGCACCCAGGATTACCTTAATTGATTTCTTCCTAATTTTGAAAGTATCATTGTTAAATAGCCTAAAATTTTTAGATGTGGAAATATTTAAAAGACAGAATCAAGTACTGGATATGTTAGAGTTTTGTACTGGATATTATTTAGAATTACATTGTAAAAAAAGTCTTCACAACAATTTTTTGGAACATAATTCCAGACATTTTGATATTTTACATTTGTGAAAATATGATAAGCCATTTATATAGGTGGTGAAAAACAATATTCGTATTTGTAAGTACTTCAGTAAAAATACAACATAATTACATTTGTATATAGGAATCAATTATGCGGCGGTTTCTGGTCATGCTTAACTTTATTTATGAATAAATAAAAACACATTTTTTCAATGAACTTTTACTCGTCTTCAAATGACAAAATCTCTTTTCGACACCATTTAATGCAAAGAAATTTTTCATAAAACTAAAGTATATATCTCTTATAAATCGTCCAACAAAAACATTCATCTACCCCATAGATAATTTTAAAGCCATGTACTTATGAAAATTTAATAACATTTCAAATGTATTTTCAGGAAATGTTCCTAGAAACGTAACTGTTCTATTTAATCTAGTAAAAGGTTTTTACTGACATTGGATGTTATATAATTTACATCATATTGACAGCCTTTTATCTCCCAACTCGGCGGCCCGTTTTAAACCTTGAACTTTGTATTTGAATATAGTCAAAAAATTAGTAGAGAATGTGGTCGACGTGAATAATTAAGGATGTTTAATAATAGGAATTTACGTAAATACTCAAAAGAACTTTGTGAAAAATATTTTGTGTCCCTGTATCTATAAACCAGATAAAAGAAATAAAGTTGAAAAACTTTTCCAGGATATTCATATTCATAAATCACGCCTCTATCATGACAGAACATCTAGTCCCTGTAATCAAAATACTTATTATATTAAAATTTTATGTTCAAATTTTTATAAATCAATTGCCTCTTTTCCACCTTGAATTGAGATCCATCAATAATGGTATTTGAAAATACCATTATTGATGGATCTCAATTCTTCTTAGTTCAGTCCTTAAATGGAGCACATTAAAACCTAATAAAAAGGATCAACTCAATTTTATGAAACTATATTCATTCATTACAAACTATTGTTTTTATTACTACATTGGTGTAAGTAATGAAAACTTAAGTTTATGTGAAATAGTTCAAATTAATTTTGCAAATACATTATATATCTTTTGGTAGTTTTATTATTGTTAATAGGTTTTACTAGTTTTTGAAAAACGAGTCAATAATTTCGTGAAGGAGTTCTTTCGCAGTCCATTGGGCTATTGTAAAATTTAACATCCTAAAATTTGCAACTGTGTTAAAATAATTAGTATGCCTTAAACCATATGGCAAAAGTTAATATATTGTATTGTGAAATTGACCTTCTATGTAATTACATCAAATTTACTTAGCCATCAAATTTAAATCACCCTGCTGATAGTAGTCTCTATTTATTTCCCTAATAAGTTTCATGATAAAATTATGTACTTATATACATATATATATATATATATATATATATATATATATATATATATATATATATATATATATATATATATATATATATCTATATGTATATATATATATATATATCTATATATATGTATATATATATATATATATATATATATATATAGCGACAGATTCTACATATATTTTCCTTTGTTCCAAGTAAACGTCAAGTAATTTTATACATCAGCCCTATTACATTTACAAAAAGTGTTCATTCAAAGTAATTATTTTATAGTTCTTTTCAATAGCTTGATGAGTCATGTTTATGTTCTTTTCATACTGAACATATATTTGTAAAAAATTAAATGTTGCGTAATAATACCCAGTAATTAAGTTATCCCAAAAAAACACAATATCGTAAACCTGTATCGTTTTAATCAGAAGCCGGCTCTGAGAATGTAGCCAGTTGCTCGCAACGGCAATTCATGAAAGTTTTTCTATTAAACTTGTTGCTTCTGCTTCGACAGTGCAGGTCTTTGTAATGTTTGCATAACATTTTTGAAGTTTAGAATTACATTAAGTTATACACTATATGCCATGTTTTTCTTTATACAGAATTCGTCTCTGCAGTTTTGGATAGATTTTGCATAAGTCCGTCGTTGCACTATCGATATCTAAGTAAAAAGTTTAATACAATACATTAATAAAACTTGGAATTGTAAAATAATCCTTTCTCAATGATTTTAGGGTTCTTTTTGTAATATTTTGAGCACCAAATGGTGAATATTTACAAGCTTCAGAGGCATTATATATTTTAAAGTAAATTAAGATTTATGTATAATTTTAAACTAAAGGATTATTTTAATTATATTTCCTGGATTAAACACTGTAATGATTATAGCATAAATCTTAAACCTAAAGTTGAGTTATCTTGCATTAAAGAATTTAAATTATATTTAAATACCAAATGAAATTGAGAATTGTGCTTGTATGAAGCGAATAATCTGAATTAAAAATAAGATTTAATCGGTTTTAAATTTGTCTAATTTTTAAATCAATACGTTATTTACGTTTTAATGTGACATTAAATTTTATAACGCAATTTTCAGACAGTCAGATATATTATTCGCCTATATTCGCCCAATATTGTTTTATTTTTGAGCTACCAAATTAAAAGTAACATTAAAGTCGACGCTTGGTAGAAATATGTGATCTTGCGTAGAGGATAAATAAAGATTTTAGGCAATTACAGGTAACTTGAAGAAGAGCCTGATTTTACCTAAATATATTGAACAAAAAACGTTATTTGGAATCAAATATAGCGTCTCTAAGTTTTGAAGGTAATGATTAACTTTACATTTTTTTTTTAAATTGTTAAAAGATAATTTATTTAAAACTATATTAATTTCAAATGTACTTACTCTAAAACTGTTTCTCATTTAAAATATACGGAGGCTGCTATCTGCCTTTACTATAGTTTTTGAAGCGACTTTACATGAACATATTTATATACATAATTCAAATTTAGCACAATGGTTGTCACCGTTATCTTTGTCGACGTTTTGATTTTGTGGACATATAAATTATTGGAACTGAGCTTGTCTTGGAAAAATTGTTGAGAAGAACTTTCGATTCTAAAGCATTTCATTTATGGTAAGGAACTTTTATATAAGCGTCACAAGTCAATATTCCTTAATGACAAATGATACTTTTATGGGTAAATTACTCTCCACTGACTACCAGCCTTATTAAATATTGACTATTCACAGACAATTGATAATAACTGGTTCTTAGAATGGACCATTGTACCAATAATTAATTGTTTCAAAAAAATATCGATTCATAATTCTTTCTTCCCTTTATTGAAATTGAATATGAGCAACATTTGCCATACAAAATTGATCAGTCCTTGTCAATTTATGAGTCCTTCATTGTCATAGCAAACAATATTATGAAAAAAAATTGCGGTCTCTTTCATGCCAAGAGTTACATATAACATGGAATTTACATCAGTTCTCTTCCAACAAAACCGGCCATTATTACAGTCTTAATGATATTCAATCTCGCTTTTAATTTGCAACCTTACAAAATTTCAGAATCGTTAAATTAAAGGCAATCAAAGATATAACATTATCAGACATACGCAAGTCAATTTCATTTACTATCTTATGAGTCCTTCATTGTCATAGCAAACAATATTATGAGAAAAAATTGCGGTCTCTTTCATGGCAAGAGTTACATATAACATGGAATTTACATCAGTTCTCTTCCAACAAAACCGGCCATTATTACAGTCTTAATGATATTCAATCTCGCTTTTAATTTGCAACCTTACAAAATTTCAGAATCGTTAAATTAAAGGCAATCAAAGATATAACATTATCAGACATACGCAAGTCAATTTCATTTACTATCTTATGAGTCCTTCATTGTCATAGCAAACAATATTATGAGAAAAAATTGCGGTCTCTTTCATGGCAAGAGTTACATATAACATGGAATTTACATCAGTTCTCTTCCAACAAAACCGGCCATTATTACAGTCTTAATAATATTCAATCTCGCTTTTAATTTGCAACCTTACAAAATTTCAGAATCGTTAAATTAAAGGCAATCAAAGATATAAGATTATCAGACATACGCAAGTCAATATAACTGTTTTTGTCTCCCTTTCGTTTATTAAATCTATTCAGTTTCATTAATTTATAAATGTATTCATTTATATGCTCCTTTTTCTTTCACTATTTAACCATGTAAAGGAAGATGGTAAGATGATAGAACAAGAACTTCATTAATATATAAAATATATTTATAAATATATCGCAGAAAAATTTAAATTTTCGTATACAAAAAAAATTAAATATTTCTTATCAAAATATTTTATTCAATTATAATAAAGCAAAAAATAAATATAATGCGAAGAACTGTAAACCAAGATTATATTTGAAAATGTCCTATTCGTTTGACGGCGATAGTATAGCGAGGAATTTATAACAAAGAAAATATATTTTAAATTTTATTTTATTTTTGCAATTATTAATTGAATTATAATTAAGTAAATATTTTTAATTTTCTACTCATTTACTTTTATTTTAGTTTTTCTTTTTCAATGTAATATGGAATTGATATAATACTATACAAACAATGTTATGGCTAAATATAAAAAATATTGGATAGCTTTCAAATCATTATCAGTCGTATATTCAATCTAACTCGACATGCTGTCTCTCACTCGCAGTTATTTTCCGTTAAAATTCGATGGCCTGAAAGAAAAGGATAGCATCATGTAATTTTACAAGTCGAAAGAAAGTGACAAGGCTATTTCATAGATGATGACAATTCTGTACTTTATCTATGTGTGATAGAAGATGCATTTTTATATTTTACGAAAGTACTATTTCGTAACGTAAATGTATCCGAGACATCCCTCAATTCTCGAACGCTTATTATATATAAGCGTTTCTGCGAATGCAAAATACTTTTTATGAGATGAATTATATAATGACGTTTGTTGATATCGAATTTAATACGTAACATAATTTTATAAGATAACTATAACAATTAGACGTAGTACCTTTCAGTTTACTTAATTAATTGTACAAATAGGTTAAAGTAAAAGAAAACCTATACAGTCAGCCATAATGTCAACTGTTTTAAATACCTTTCCGTAAAGTGAAATACGACTTCATTTTTAATTACGTTGCTGCCAAAATAGAGGTTTCGTTATGATAAATCATGCGTACATCTGCTTAAAAGTTAATAATTCCGTAAAATTTACGTTATCCATAAAGTAAACGATAACATAGGGCTAAACGTCATCAAGTATTTGTACGATAGCTTACACGTGACACCAACGTGTGGTCGCCAGCATTTGTCCAATAGTTTCAAATAACACCAGCATAATGTTGGTTGACCGTACAACGTTCTACGAGTAAAAGGCTGTGACATTCAGACGGACAAAGCTAAACTATACCCTAGCTTGACTATGGAATCCTTAAAATTGGTGTTTCCTCTATAAAATATATTGCAAAAGTATCATGTTGTTTAGTATGTGAATTTGCGGGTCGCTTTATATCGACCAACAACGGTTATTTGTAAAAGTTTTCTTTCAAACTTGTCGCTTTTTCGTTGACAGTGAAGGTTTTGTATTGTATGCAAATCGTGCTCGAGAGGTCAAAACTTCATTACTTTAGTACAACATTGACATTTTATATAGAATTTTTAAACACTGACGTCAAGAAGTGCGCTTAAAATTTTTTTACCAATCTTTTATAGGGCTATCCATACCTCTTTTATTTAGAAGCATGATTAAAACTTCGTTGTTGCACAATTATCTTTATTGTTTTTCATGAGAAATTTAGCTTCGACACTTATTGTTTACATTTATCACATTTGCTCTTTTTATTAATAAAAAAACTTATAAGAAATTTAAAATTTATGAAAGACGGGATAATTGTATATGTTAAGTCTCAACATTTTATTACGTATAATTATGATTGAACTTGGCAATATTTTCAACTTGAATAAGTAGGATATCCTAATTTCCGTAACTTTAATAACAACCAACTTATTGAATATGAAATTTTAAATTAATTCTCCATCTTGAAGATGAGAACCGTGCTTCAGTGGTGAGCACATTAAGTTTGTAATAAAAATATCTCATTTATTCATAAATGCTTAAGATTTAGATAATTATGTTTCTAGATTAAAACCGCAACAAACTCCGTCGTCGCTCGGATACTTAAATTTATTCCATATATCGGATAAGGAAATTAATATTGAATCTCGCAACAAAATTTTCAAATATTTTTAGAGTTTATTGGGTCTTATTATCTCATTATTCACATTTAATATTGAGCTATCAAATTAAAGATCGCATTAAGATTGTCGCTTAATGAAAACTCGTGGTCACGTTCGGAGAATAAATTTATAATTTCGAATTTTCAAGTCGTGATAATAATCGTAATTGGATGAATGCTTTAAATTTATCTAATAATTTTGAATTATGGACATACGGAATGGTTGTAAACTTGAGAGTTTGTAGTGAACAGTTTTGTCAAATTAAAAAAATTAATTGAAAAATTACAATTTTAAGTATTTTTCATGTATCGTTACAAATGTATGTAAATATAGCATAAAAGTGCAAAAGTACTAAAATTTATGGGCAGCAAACATTTTTCTGAGTATCACAATTAATAAATATTAGCTTGTGATATGAAGGCTTAAATTATTCCAAAGTTAAAAGGGTGTGAAAATGAACTTTTAACACCCTCTTAACTTTGGAGTAATTTCTGAAACTATTTCATAAAAATATAAAGCGTGGTGCTATTTTTATAATATCAATAATTCTTCGAAAGTAATAAATATTTTAAATAAATATTTGAATCTGTTGGTAAGAAAAATTAATTAATGGTGGTAGTTTTAAAAGTAAAACATGGTGAAAGTGTTCTAGATTATATTAATATTTTAAATTTACGATATAGTATCGTAAATTTACACATTTATATTGAGGAAAACATGATATAATATTAAATATGGAATTAATGCAGTTGAAGTTATGTAGAGGAGCAGAAGATGTTATATATTAGATACAAAGCGGATCGCTCAAGTTGCGGCAGTTTTTAGTAGATTAATTTTTCTTAAATTTAAACCCCGTAAGGGTATTATTAAATGAAACTAGGATTAAAATGATATCAAATATTTTAAAAAGCTTCTACAAATTTATAATTGGTTTTTCTTTTTCCGAGGAGTTTTTGTATATTATTCTAAAACAGAGAATGTTAAATAAACAATTTTATAATATTTCACCTATAACATATTTTTCCTTTTATGCAAAAATTTGATTAACATGTCATAATATATGGAAAAAAATAATAAAAATAATTTTTGAGTAAAAACTACAAATAATTTTTAAATGAAGAATGAAAGAAAATTCCATATTTATTTACCTTGAAACTGTTTTGTCGCGCAGGTTTTAAATAATTACTTGGAGGGATTTATTCTTCTTTTATTATTTTCTGTATTTCGAGAAAGAAAACATTAAGATAAGAGAAAACAATATTCAGGTTTTTTCTATATTTGTTTAAATTTTAGCCACTCGTAAGCCATTTCGAGGGAATTTTTAAAAATTTTAAAATATAGTTAAATGAAAAAGATATGTTTACCAAATAATCGTTTAAAATAGAGATATCTATACAATTCTCATAATTTATTTCATTATACATGTAGTGTAACTAAGAAAATTTTCGCGTACAATATAGGGGAATAATTTTCATATTTTTAATATTTAAATAGAAGATGGCAGCCAAGAAAACAATTATGCTCAATATAAAACAGAAACCAAATTTATTAGATTATGTCTGATTTAATGCAGATTCCTTGAGTTATATTTTTATTATTTATTTTTTTCATTAACACCCAAAATATGTACTAGCATATGTGTATATATACATATATATATATATATATATATATATATATATATATATATATTTGTTTATTTAGTTCTTTGTTAGTCTAGAAAATTGCAAAAAATCTTCAATCCCTTAGATATTTTCTTTGTTGCTCTGAGAAATTATGTACTGTACATTATTATAGTTCTAAAAAGCTTAAATTTAAAAATAAAGCAAAAACCCGGCCGTAGAAAAAACGAACAAAAAGTTGGAAATAGTGCAGTCTATAATTATTATAAAGGTGCACGCTATAGTACAGTTTATTTTTAACTCTAGATGTCTGCAAGAACAATATTATTGATCGTGTGCAGTTATGTTAGTTATAATGTATCAGTAATAATGTACATGATGTGAAAACACCTCAAAAAAGTCATATATGTTTTCTCAACTCGTAGTAGTAGCCCTGTGGTTACGTATTATTATTACTGTTAGTTCAGAGAGCCAGAGGATTCTTACGATTGGACCGTTGCGACTTAACGTAACGTAACGTGATGCGCGTTACCAATGCTCAAAAAATATCGTAGACGACCTATTATTGAAGTAGAAACTTATTTAAATGGTTGAGCCATGAGGTATGGGTTCGGGTCACCGACATGCTAATGTTAACAGCAGTGTGTTTACAATTAAATGAAACTACGTGATGTAGTATTATTTCTACTATCTTTAATTTCTTTACCACGACCTAGGTTTCGTTGTATTACAACATCTTCAGGTGGGATATTAGCAAAGAAGACAGAATCTTTGCTAATATCCCACCTGAAGATATTGTAATACAACGAAACCTAGGTCGTGGTAAAGAAATTAAAGATAGTAGAAATAATAATACATCACGTAGTTTCATTTAATTGTGAATAATGAATTTCTACAAAATTAACGCCAAATATATTCAAGCAGTGTGTTTGTTTATATATATATATATATATATATATATATATATATATATATATATATATATATATACATACATTTGAATATAATATACACATATTGAATACTTCAATATGTGTATATTCAGCACTGTTTAAATTGTGTTTTAGTTTGATTATTATTTCAATAATTTTATAGTAGGATCACTGTCCAATACAACAATGAGTACTAAATATGTTAATATTTTTATATATAAAAAAATTAATAACAAAGATAAAGCATTTATTTTCAAATATTTTCAATATTCGTATCAATGATTGCGTTCAGAAATATGATTTTATTAACTTTTTATTTTTTAATATAAGACCTCCGCCACACATCATGCAATGAGTATTATTGGCTTAGAAGTATCTTAATACCGTGGTAAAAGAGATTCCTAGTTGTTTGATAATATTTTTATCGTGGATTTCAATATTAAAAATTCTACAAAATTTTATAAAACCACTTGTTTAATGGTTTTAAGTTTTAATTTTTTCTGCAGTCCCCATAATGGCCTATTATTTTTATTCTGCCCTGCCTAATTTTGCGTGACAAGTCCATTTTTTTATTTTTTTTGTATAACCGCGATATTTAATTTAATAGAATTTTCATCTTTCCAGTTATTTTCTAGGTAAATTATTAATTAATGTATAACCATTTTCAGGTTTGAATTTTATTGTCAGACAAATGTTACATTAAAAAAAAGTGGGTACCTGTATCTACAACTATAACATATTAGTTATTTTATATCAAATATAGTTAGAGAATTCGAGGGATTTAATAAAAAATATCGACATTTGAATAAGTGACATTTCAATTTGATATTTAGAGTAAAATTTCATGAGAATATATATTAATTAAAAAGGAATATTGAACAAATTACCAAAAATTGTTAAAAAATATGTGAGTTATAAGCTTCTAAAAATCATAAGGACAGAGTGACAATGCCTGTTGGTCTCATTGACTCTCGTGGAATATAACGAGCATTATTAAAATGTTATCACGATTCTGTACTGGCGTCCTTGTCTGAGCATAACAACTCGATGAATTTTTAAATGTTATTAAAAATTTTGCTCCTCGTCGACGTAAACTTTGTTATTTGATTTTTTGTGCTAAAAATGTCCTATTTATTGTATTAGGCTTATTATTTTCGACTTTTCATTGGATATCCTCCTCAATTAGTTTTGAAAAACTACGTGATGTTAAATTAAATGGTCGTTAGCTGCCATTTAATTGTTTTTCATGTTATATAACATATTCTATGATAATAAGAAAATCGATACCAAAATAATGACATCTCATATATTAAAATCCAATAATATATTGGGGCTTTTCGAGGGTTTAATACCCATGTCATTTATTCATACATACTTAAATATGAGCGAAAAACATTATCCTTCTTGGCCTCCGTACAATCGGATACAAAAAGAGGACTGAGTGATGAACGTTGTGGCGAGGAATAGGTGGCAGAGTGCATTGAGTGTATATAAATCTTTACGTACTGCAAAAGCAAAATAATACATAAATGTAATTTACAAATATTTACGCTTTTAAATAGTGAGATAAGTTTACACTTTCAAATAGTAAGATAAAAAATAATCTTAAACAATAACTATCTATCTCATATCAACAATGCAAATAGCCATAAGACAAATCTTATAGTCGATTCTTATTTAATCATGAATGCTAGTTAAATTATGAAGATAAGAATTGCAGCTCAGAATATAATGAAAATGTGAATATGGTTTGAAAACAAACTCCAAAGTTTATATAAACTTGGTTCCTAAGATAAGTGTACTGGTCGTCGGTCTAGAGATAATATTTTTCGAAATGCACCTATAAATCGTTGAATATACCCAAGAATAAATATTATAAAATATTACTATGTATGTGTAATCCCCCGTCCAATGATATCCGTAGATCATTATTTTACTTATTGTTAATTTTTTATCCATTTTCACCAACTAAGTGAAAAGCTGAGCTCGAGCTTTCGAAAAATCAAGGAACTACCATTATTTTGAAAAAAAAATTCAAAGCATAATGTTAATAAGTGACAAGCTTTGCTGGCTGTATCGCGTCAGTTTACTACGGCGAATAATGAAAAATTTCCTATTAAACTTTTTACTGCTGCAACTTTTTTCTGAACTGTTGTTAGATGTTCATTCATGATATTACATAGGAGTTTGTATTTCAGCATTCAAAACTGCATTACGTTAAAAACTTTTTCGAAGGGTAGCCTATTCATAACTTGTCGTAGTTGTTTAAAGTACAGACGATATTTCCTTTACAACTTTCGTCGCTATTATGGCAAAAGTTCATTTTATTTAAAATAGAATATTAAACTTACATACTCTTAATAATATTATTTCATTTTTAGGAGATAACTATTGCAAAAATACAAATTCCTTACTAGATAAATATTTTAGTATTTTTTTCATCTCGCTAATTTTTTTAAATTTTTTGATAATTCATTTGTAATGACATTAAAATATTACTTTTAATAAAAACGTTAATATCAAGCTATAACAAAAAAATTTTGATTAAAATTTTCTCCTAATTACACTTCGTGTTCACGTTTTGTTATAAATCGATAATTTTAACTATTCAGAATACTTTTTTAACTCTTTCCTTGGAATTGATAAAAATCATATGCAAAAATTTTTTTGAAAAATTTAATAAAACATGAAAGTATATTTGGATTATAAAAAAACTTGGTCTTGATATGTTTTCAAAGGTTTTTTGAAAACATATCAAGACTTGATATGTTTTCAAAGGTTTGGTTAGTTTAAAGATTATATTACGGCTGTCGAATGTATTTTTCATATCAACGCAAAAGAACACCATGAATTATTTATGTTTCTTCTTTCTGGGTAGTTTGTTTACAAAGAAAAAATGCTACATATATGAATAATATTTTCTTTCAAAAAAACTACACTCTCCAAACAACTTTGTATTCGTGACTATGATATCTGTATTCACTAAAGTTTTTAAATTTATTATGCCAAAATATTTTCAAGCAATTTTAGATTCAGCTCACGAACTATCAATATGATCTCCATTCAATGTGATTCACTAGACTATTAATATATATTAACTAAGACTATGTATTCCTTACGACTAGGAGTGGATATGGTAAAACTTGATTTAGAACAGCATTTGATTGTATTAATTACGAGTTGCGATACAAAATTATTTAAAATAGATTATCTTTCAAATTGGTTTAATATTCACGAAATATCAAAAAAGGAAAATTCTGATGATGTGATCACTATACCTAATAGTATCAACACCAATTTCAACCTTACCAACCCCCTGGGCATAAACGGTGATTTCTGTGATCTAGACTATAATTCTGTGTGGGACTTATTCTCATAGCCTGATGAAATTATATAATTATTGGGTCAAAATAAACCACATGGGAATCTTAAAAATTAACAAATGAATATCAGGACGTTTCAATTAATTGATATATTAATAACAGAAACTAATACGTATGCAGATTTCTTTTATACCATAGCTGCTTTCATTTTGATTGATTTCTGAATTATGTAAAACGTTTTGTTTTGTATTATTGATAGACTTGTTAATTAATAGTTATATTTCGAATGGTAAAAGTACTTATAATAGGCAAAAAATATTTCAGTCGATTTATGTTTTCAATTTTGTTTTAGTTTACATTAGGTTGGCAACTTATAAACCCGCCAGGTTTTTTTAGGGTTTTCAAGTATATTTTAGATATTCCTTGAAAATTTCTGGTGGGGCTTGTAAAGAGCGTAACGTTCAATGGTCTGTCTAATTAGCAAATATGTTTCGGCGAGTAAGGTTCTCGCTCTCCGAGTATCCTTATAATTTCGTGTATACTAAAATTTCGATTAAAAATTTAAATGTTCAGTCCGTGCTAAGGATGAAATTACCAAAATGTTCTGTCAAAAGCCCTAATAAATATACAAGGAAGATATTTAACTCTGCATACACGCTAGCAACAAGTTACGTATATATTTTTTTTCATTTTAGATAGATTTTAATAGTTAAGATTTAAAAAATACGTTTAAAAAATACCGTTTTTAATAGAAATTGTGCGTATGGCTGATGATTAATTTAAATATAATAATCGCGTAGTATAAAATTACTTACTAATTTTGTTTAAACCTGATCGTTTTATTTATCTCTCTTCTAATATACATTCAGTTAAGTTCAACACATTAAGAAGATGTCAATAATAACTTTCAAATTATTGAATGTACATTATAGTATATAATTTCTGAACTATGTTGGAAACAGTTCTGAAGCCAATTTTCCAGCTAAATCACGATTTTGTAATTAAAGATATCGGTGCAATACTTGATGGAAAGCGGCTCGCTCGTACCATAGTACGGGCAGCACGTTGGACAAGTGAATTAGTGACACTACCTTAAAGTGATGGTCAAGCCACCGCACGCAGATATTAAGAAAATCACACTTTTCCTTATCTATGAAATGGATGATGGAGAGATTATTCGTCTTGTTTCCACTTTAGGTATTAATTCCATTCAGTATGCTGAACACTTATATAGATATTAAATAAAATGCTTATTTTATTTAATACCACTTATGTAGGTATTAAATTAATTTTTGAGGTATGCTTTTTTCTCATATTATTAAGTAATGTTTGTTAATTTTATATTAAATACTAATTAATACTCCTTTTTAAAGAAGAGAGTGAGATGATGAAATTAGTAATATATTAATTATTTAAATATTCCTGAATTCAGAAAACATTTTACTGGGAATATCTTTATGTAAACAAAAATTTAAATCTTTTGTTTCGTACAGTTGGTTTAAATTTTTCATAGTACAACATTTTTCAGAATTACCATTTAGTGTTAAATATATTTGGCTTCAAGTTTGTAGGAATTCATTATTCATAAATAAATGAAACTACGCGATCTAGTAGTATTTCTACTTTATTTAAATACGAAATAAAAACGGGCCGGTCCACTTGGCTGTATTTTAGTAAAGTGCTTGAAATTACTCCATATTAGAAAACCGAGATGTAACTGCAGATTATTTTTTTAACAGGAAACATGGAAAAATAAATTTATTTTAAATTTCATATTAATTCACAAATCTTTCCTTTGTTTCATTGTAAAATATATCGTTTGTATTATAATTTAACATAGTAGTCAGTGAGTAGTTTATAAGTGCTCATAATGCAACGTATTCTGAACAAGATTTTCGAATTGGAAATAGTCTGTGGGTCCCCCGTGAGTATAAATTTAAGTTGGCGCATCGCGAGGACTTGGCATCAGACGCCAATTTAGAAAATGGTTTTTATTTCCTATCTGGGAAATGGCTGGTCTTGTGACAAAAATAGTAATTTTATCTACATTTTACCAACAAATTAAGAGCATCATGTCGTATACCTTAGGCTATATGCTTGTCCGTGACTAGAGAACTTTGAGACGCTCAAATTTTGGAAATAATGATTTTAGATTTAAAGAACATGACAAATAATAATTGGTTGAAATGAAATACTATTCAATGTTTTAATTGAAACCTACATACTTATTGCAAAGTACTAATAAAAATCGAAGATTGTTAATACCCGATTTATGGCGTCCTTACGTTAAAAAATATTAAGCTTGCAAGTTTTAGTTAATTTGCAATCTACAAAAATATTAATTTTTGTGTTAAAAATATATATCACAGATTTGTATTACTCCCATAGCCTGCGATGTTTACTCCTTTTAGCATAATCTTTAACATCCATTTTCATTTTAAAATGTAAAAAGTTTATGTTTCGTGAAAAGTCTCAAAAATACTTGACTGAATCAGCAGGTATAAAGTTTTTATATAGAACCTAAGTAGGTAAAATTTTAATTGATAACATTACATTAAAATTAAAAAGATTTAATTATTATTCATAAGTAAAACAGTGAACAGTATAGGTATCATGATCGAGTTTGGATGATATAGGTTCAACTAACTTGGATGATTCTTTTTTATTTGAAAGGATGTACCCACAGTATTGTTCTGTAGTGTATCGGTTGTTTGTTCAACGTCCAAATGAAGTTGGATGATATCGACTCTAATAAATAATTACAGATTCGTAGGTTACCAAAAGTATTTTATTTGCCTCGAATGCCTGTTCCGATTTGACATCTCAGTTTTTACAAAAACTCTCTTGTTACTATACGGAAAAAAACAAATTCTTACATTCTTGGTGTTGCCAGAGAGTATCCCCCCAGTAGTATACCCACAGTGACGAAATTTAAATTTATCCAGCATGATTATTAATAATTACATGAAATATATGACCACAAAAACTATTCATTGGTGCTAGTTTTTAAGACTGAAAATGCATTGCTGCGGTCAGTTATCGTAATTTTAACCAAATGTAAGAATTTGTATTCAATGCTTTGAATAAAACAAATTAACATAATATGAATAACATAAAATCATTGCCTTTTATATATATTATAGTTACACACTACCCAGAAAGTAAATCGTTATAATTACATGGTACATAATTTTATACTTAAACATGCCACAGTTTTCCTCTTCATCAAAGAATTTTCATTAATATCTGACTTAGTAACAATATACTAAAACACAACTCAATAAGTAGACAAATATGTCAGGAGATTTTTTTTATACACATGTTATTGGTAATTAAATTTAACTAGTGGGTTGTTTGTTAAGTCAGTAATTTGTTTTATTAGTATGCTACATAAGTTGCCAACATAGTTGGGAAATGAACTGATCTTCCTGATCTTGTCCTCACAGTCTTTGCAGCTGGTTTGGATTCATTGTCTGACGGTGTAAATTCAGTGTTTGAGAGTGGACGTGGTAACACTTGTGCTACAGTCGTGGGTCTGGAAGGCTTGTCCATGAGGATATACGCTGGCTTATTCTGTCTATTGATGCCTTATGAGGTTTCCCATTCAGCTCCAGTGTAACAATTTTGTCAGTTCTCTCGAGGACCTTATGAAGATCAGTGTATGGTAAGCACAAAGGCGGATTTACTCTGTCGACTCGAAGAAACATGTGGGAGCAGGACTTTAACGTTGGATGAAGGTAGTAATCTTCCTCATCCTGTTCTTGAGATCTTCAGTGAATTGATGGTCACATGATGGTAAAATTGATGTCTCAAGCATATCTCCATGAAGTTTAATGGTTGTTCCATAGACAAGTTCGGTACAAGTAGCTCGGACATCTTCCTTGAAGGCTGTCCTTATGCCGAGAAGACTAACTGGGATCAACTTGGGTTTTCGTGAGCTTTCAGGCTTGAGGTGTAGGTGAAATCTTTCAATAAGTCCATTTGGAATGGGATGATATGCGGTTGTCGTTATTCTGTTCGCGCCCGGCAAGTTGATGAAGGCTTTATACAGGTCAGATCGCATCTGTGCTCCCCGATGTGTAATTTTAGTCGATGAATACTCAAAACGGGAAATCAACATTTGAAACAATGCTCGACATATGGTTTCCGCCTTCATGTCTGGTATTGCAACAGCCTCGGGCCATCTGGTGAACTTGTATATCATCGTCAGTAAATAAATATTACTTTCTGAATAAGATAATGTTCCAACTATATTAATATGTATTTGAGAGAATCTGGCATCTGGTAGACTAAATATTCCTAGTGGAGCCTTGTTGTGGCATTGTATCTTTGACTTTGGCATTGAATGCAACAACATACCCAATCTTCGATTTGTTTTTTCATATTGGACCAGATATATATGTCGCAGATGAGTTTAGTGGACGCTGCAATACCCGGATGATATATATTATGCAAGTGGGAGAATATCAACATGCGGCAAGATTCAGGTACAAATAGGCGAGGAGTTCCAGTTGACGTTTCGCACAATAATGGAATGTCTGTTAACAGACAAGTTGTGGGTGTTAATTTTATGGAGCAGCTATTTTGCCTAAATTTCTTCACCTCTATATCATTGGCTTGAATTTTGGCGAACTCCACAAGGTCTAGCAATGGAGAATCAGTGATTGAGTTTACCTCTATTCTTGACATTGCATTTGCAGTCATATTTTTAGATCCTTATACATGTTGTAGGTCGGTTGTATACTGAAAAATGAAGTCCAAGTACCTTTGATGTCTGGGAGAACATTTCTTAGGATTTCGTTGGAAGGCAAAAATCAATGGTTTCTGATCTGTGAAGACTATGAAAACACAGCCTTTTAGCATGTATTTAAATTTCCGTATGCCGGAATAAATGGAGAATAGTTCTCTGTCGTAGTAGACCACTTACGCTGGCTGCTGTTCAACTTCATCGAGAAAAAGGCAATTGGTTCCCAATGCTGATCTTCTTGCTGCATCAGGGTCCCTCCGATAGCTACGCTTGACGCGTCAACCCAGAGGCTTAGCTTGGCCCCTGGAATGGTGGAATGGGATGACGAAGCAGTGTGGCCACTGACTGGGCTTCTTTGGCACCCAAGAACGCTTTGTCAGTTTCCTCATTACATTCAATTTTTTAAAATTTTTCTTTAGGTACCGCGCGAGGATTCTTCTTGATTCTTCAAAGAATTTTACGGGAGGGGTACTACTTGATGTTTACTGCGTTAGGTACAAATCTTCGATAAAACTTGAATGTACCCAAGATCCTTCTTAACTGGGTCAGACTCTCAGGCCTTGGGTAGTCTATGATACATTGTATTGCCTATGATACTTGCCGTGGCAACGGGTCGCCACGCTATACTAAGGTATATATATATATAGTCTATATGTAGTAGAAAGTACGGTATGGCGACGTGTCGCCACGCGCAATCGACTACGCGACTTCCTCCTCACTCAGTTCGACGCTGTTGTTTACTTCAGAACACATGACCTGTGCTTTATTATTTTTGTGTTAATTGTAAATAAATGTTTATTAAATAAAGTCACCATTTTCTGTAACAAATTCGTAATACTTTATTTTTTCATTATGCTATATTTAGTTCCTGTAATAATCCCAAGAATGTAAAAAAATACCAAGAATGTAAAAAACAAACTTTGGCAATACCAAGAATGTAAATTTGCTTAGAATCTGGTGATAGAAATTGACAAAAAAACCATTAAAATACTTAACATTGAACAGCCCAAGTGCCGTATTTGGGTTTGAATGATATATGTCTTATGATAATCTAATAAGACACAATTAAGAGTGCTCTTAATTGGCTATTTAGATAAATATTTGCGCAATGATGGGGTCAGATATTGGTGACACGAGTTCCTGACTTCTGACTGAAGTGTTCTTCAATTATGAGGAGTCTACTCATCGAGTTTGGACTTATTTTAATTGTCTTGACGTATCAAGAGAATAATGAAGTAAATAGTTATGTAAGTGTATACGGATGTCTAAAACGTAAATTCTTACTTTGATCCATAAATCAAAATCCGCAAGTGTCCTGCCTACCCGAAACGAGAGACATAAAGATTTTCTGTTTTTAAATTAGTATTGTGAGTCTCAAGCAAAACTCTGCTACTAAACTTCAGATTTCAACTCCTCAGTCTTGTCGCTATCGCTTGTGAGAATACTGTCTGCTTAAATCTTAAGACTTAAAAATTTGCAATTTTTAAGTTAGTATTGTAAGTCTCAAGTAGAAACTCTATCACTGAACTCCAGGTTCCGACTCCTTAGCCTCACGTTATGGGGGTATTGTCTGCTTAAATCGTGATACTTTTGGAGCTGCTGTTTTTTTCTGTTACCCACAATTTACTTTATGGGCAAAAAGCGGGAATACTCTTACTGTATCTAAGATTCCATTTCCTCAGCCTGATGATTATGCAGTGGTATGACGAATTTTTGTGTATTTTATTAATAGTGCATCATTGAGATTCCTTGGTGTGCGAACCATAAAAATATAAAGAGAAATTTTAGCTCCGATTATTGGATTGAGCCGTTTACCAGGATAGCGTTATGAGGACTACAGGGAAAGGTACAAAGAGATATAGATCATGTCATAAAATATTGATACATTAATAATAAGCAAAATCGATCAGGTTTCAAGGCTCCACTGGAATAATGCAATTTTGAACGGTCAAATGCAAACTCTATATACATACAGAGATTAATATTGTTAAAGAAGTAAAAAATACAATAGAAAAGCTGTAATGAATCGCCATCATGGATCGATACGATATCATAAGCCAATTCAACCCTTGATTAAAGCGATAACTCTGCGATGTGTTATGGATCAAACGCTGATATTGAGTATTTCTTAGTCAGCGTTCATAACTTTTACTTATTGTGCATAAATAGAAAGCAAGAAGAAATAACATTCTATTAAATCTTCACAGATATTTTATGTCGGTTCTGAAATTTCACATAGGTTTTATATTGAAATAACTAACAAAAACTGATCATGGTCCTTGTACCCTTAGTTATAAACGCTGTCCAAGTAATAAAATATTTTTCTAGTCCATTTCTATTTAACTTTTGATATTATCTTAAAAACGTCGGCGTTTTGCTCTGTTGTCTTAGCCATGCGTTTATCTTATGTTCACGTATTGTTACTCCTACCCATTTTTTTTCTATTGCTCTTTTAGGTATTGGCGGGTTGAGTATGAATTTTTAACGATGACGCATATTTCGGCACCGTTATTAAGAACTGACAGGATAATTGTATTTAATATACGTACTCTGTGTACTGCTGTGATACTCATTTCCAAAGCAAATTTTGAGTCTGCAATAGGCAATGCATGCAAGACGCGTACTTCTGTCGATTTCGTTGATCTGGCAGTCTATATCTATTTTGATATCCCATCTAAGATATAATATACTTCTCCATCCTGTCGAAAGTGATTTAGTTTAGTTTGATATATATAGTTTTTATTTTACCGATGTTCAATAAAAATAACGATTTTTGATTGTGCAATTGGTCACAATCTTGATTTTTCCAAATTCATTTCGAAGCCCAAATTTTCCTTAAGTTTATTGAGATTGAATTTGTTACTAAGGCGAGTAATTAATATTTTGGCCGTTATTGTGTGAAACGGGATAATCAACAAATAGAGTGGTATGGTTAAGATAAATCAATCTGGCCGTATTGTCTTAAATACAAATGATAATAATTTCATATCTCAGGTTTAGATTTGTAAGACAATAATAAACATTTAATTTTATTTAAATAAAATAAACACTAATGATATTTTACTAATTTTTTTTAAACACTAGTGTTCTATTAAAAATTCTGGATTAAAGTAACTAATAACTGATACTGAATATAGTAATTATTTTAGTATTATATCATTGTATTAATATTGCGTGATCGACAATATTCAATATAAAATTGCAAAAAAAAATTGTGCTAAATATGTTTAAATATTTCATGACATTGTGTCTATACTTATAGAATGATATGCTTAAAGAAAATAAAATATAAGTGACCGAGACTACAGTGGAGCACTGCTTAAAATTTATATGTTCTGGAGTAAAACAAGTAAAAAATCTTGTAAAAAATATCATAAAAAATTATTAAGTATAAATTTCCAATATACTTACTATAGTAATTAATATACTTACTTGATACTACATAAATATAATATTACTAATTTTATTCCGAAATCAAGTTTAAATAACTTCTATATTCAAGATAAATATGCATTTAAAATTCCGTATCTATTCAAAAATATTGCCACTTCTTTTGTATGAGTTATTAACCTTAAATTTTTAATGTTTTTATCGTGTATTAATATTTCGGGTAACCTCTTCATCTATCTTTACCACATATATAATGCTTTCATTAGTTAACATAAGATTGTTATTGCAAACCTGATTGTTTTAATAATATATATATATATATATATATACATATATATATATATATATATATATATATATGTAAATATATATATATATATATATATATATATGTATATATGTATATATGTATGGCAAACATAATGGTTATAGAGAGGCGCGCATGAGTTGTAAGCTGTTAGAAGTACTTTTCACGAGTCTGTGCATCGATACATACGTCCTACATCGATACATACGTCCTACATCGATACACATATCTAACAGTTGGATTACCCTAGCGTTCCAAATAATATTATGATTAATGTAATAAATACATTAATGTGTTTCCTCTAGCTCTGGTCCGATTTTTTTTAACCAAAACTTTGAATCGCTGGAGATTTTTGAACTGAAAAAAGCATCTAAAATTAATTTATCATTCTGATACTTATCAACACTAGTCGATAGCAGATATTATCCTTGAACAAATTTGTCCTCAAAGTTGCTTTCCCTTAATTAATGATATCAGCGGAACGCTTGATGCAAAATGCCGCCCGCGGGGCAACCTAGTCGCGGTGGTGATTTCGTTTGACAGGTGAATTAATGGTGCATCCTTAGAGATGAGGTGAAGCTTGGCTCAGCACGCATAATAAAGTGGGTCACTGAACGGATCGTGCCTTTGAACATCAGTGACTTCACAAACGTTTATTTAATATAGGCAAGAGGCCGATCTAAATCGGTGTTTAACTCTAAATTATGTCAGTAGGTTTTTTTTACTGACAGAAATATTTTAAATAAATTGAACTCTTTAGGAAGCAAAAATGGCAGATGAATAAATAAATAAAATCAAATATGCGAATAAAAGATCTTGACCTGTTAAATTGTCCTTTCTTGCACTGGTGAAATTGTCAATGGTCTTTCTTATGATGTATTAAAATCGTGGCAATTAAAGAATTATTTTTGATAAAATAATCTTTGAACACCCGCCGTATTTTTTACCGAAATTAAAATATCTGTTCCTAGGTACCTTTAAACTATGGCTGAACTAGCAGTGGGCTTTCACTTTAGCGTCAAAGTATGGGTAGAAAATATAAGAATTATTAAATTTTTCAACTGGTATAAAAATCAAAATATTCTATAAAGTATTTTTAAGATTTAATAGTAGGGTCTAGTTATTCAATCAAAATATTGACCAAAACAGAAAATCCACTAGAATAGGCTCAAGTTAACAGGTTGGACATATGTTAAAACCAAACAATACTGGAATAATATAATTTAATCCACCTGCAACATCACATTGAGGGGCAAACATAATTTTAATTAAACCTTCAAATCGACTGCGTATTCTTTTAAATTTGGGTTAGCTTAAATTCTCTATAAAGAATGTAAAAATTAAAAAAACTTCGATTTCCTTGAAATGTGAATGTCTCCGTAGAAACACATGTTTTCTTGTCACTTTAGACTTGCCGCAATAACTGAAGAGAGAGAATTATTTAGGCAAGAATGTTCATAAATTTGATAATTTAATTAGAAATAATTTCAAGGATGTTTCTTTTGCATTTTCATAAAATCTTTTTTTTTTAATGAGGATATAGTTACAATTAACCTAAATATAAATCGTAATTTGTAAAATAATTCTGCGTAATATAGTTTCTTAAAAATGTTCTTCAAGCTTCCGTAATTGTAAGCAAGCGTATTTGTTCTAAAACGATGCACTGTACTATATATTGAAAGGTATTACAGATTATATTGGGGTTATAGCCATATGGAGAATTTATTGTTATGTCTTGATTAGTAGATCCGTAATTGCAATTTATTCATTAAAGTTACGTAACTGAAAAAAAAAAAAACTAGACCGTTTTAATATAAGCACGTATCCGTTCATCAGTCGTTTTTCTCAGAAACCGTTAGACGTAGAAACTAGAAACAAAGTACAGTAATATAGAATACGAAACAGTTAACGCTCAAAGGCAGATGGAATAAATTTAGAGTGGCTAAATTTAGTACCCATTTTTTTTATTTTGTAGTGTATTTTTTGAAAAATCTTGTTGCAAAAATCTCAAAACTATTATAATGTATTCTTAATTTCTCTGTTTTATTAATTTTAATTAACTCAGCACAAAAACCAAAAAAAAAACAATCTAACCTTCCAAAGATGGAAAGTCTTTAAAAAAAACTACACTGCTTTTAAAATCATATTAAAGTTTGTACGAAAGTTATAGCAATTATCCTATGTCATATAGCTTTGAAGAAATTGAAAATAAACCATGTAATTTTTACGCATTCAAAATATATACTTTGCAGTAAAGCCAACAATAATACAATTTTCATTTATTTGGTTGGTATGTTACGTACCCTCAAATACTTAAAGTTTTATGTCTGTCTAAATATTAAAAGAACATTCGCTTTTCGAGTCGTCATTGCTGAATTCAAATAAAACCACAAAAAAAATATTTTGAGTTCTAATTTCAATTTTAGGTTGAACTTTTACGACCTTTACGACACATTTACGACATATGAGTCACTCTTTACGACGTATTTTCATAAGTATGATTCAGTCCATTATTCAGAAAAATAAATTTTGTAAAAAATGAAAATGTACTTGCAAATAAACACGCACAGATAGATGATATATTTCACCTGACAACTACTCCAAAAATATCTTTCAATAATGTGTTTTTCAAATTTATTGAAATACAGAAACGTGCATCTGACTACCAAGCATTTGATAGCGACAGTGAATGAATAAATGCTGTAAATGACGAAATAAAATTGCAATAAATTATTAAACGAGTTTTCATTTATTTTTTTCAATTCTATTTAAACTAATAAAATCTTTTTAATTTTTGATAAATTTTCTGGAATGACGTTTTCAATAAAACCACTGCAGCTATTTTCCAACTTAACAGCTTTCGATCTTTTTTTAATAACACCTTTATTGACTTAATAATCCACAATTAAACACAATTAAATGAAACTACGTGATGTAGTATTATTTCTACTTTCTTTAATTTCTTTACCACGACCTAGGTTTCGTTGTATTACAACATCTTCAGGTGGGATATTAGCAAAGATTTTAGCAAATGTATTAGCAAAGATAGTAATCTTTGCTAATATCCCACCTGAATATGTTGTAATACAACGAAACCTAGGTCGTGGTAAAGAAATTAAAGAAAGTAGAAATAATACTACATCACGTAGTTTCATTTAATTGTGAATAATGAATTTCTACTAAATTAACGCCAAATATACTCAATATTTGACTTTACAATGATATGAGAAGAAATTATCGATTTATGGTAAGAGAACAAAGAAGTTAAGTTTAGAAAGGAGAACAGAGAAGTTAAGAGAACAAGATATAAACCGACATCATTTTGTAACCAATTAGTCCGTAAAATTACGTCATGTTTATGAATTATACGGGCCCGTTTCTTAATACAAAGTATCACCCGTGGATTCTCTCGAGCAGCGGCGGTAATTTCATTTGACAGGTGAATTGATGTGGCAGCCTTAGATTGAAGCCTGACTCAGTCCGCTTAGTTCAATGCAAGTCGCTGGAAAGTTCGAAGTCCTTCGTATCTGCGGCGTGGGTGGTGTAAGGGTATTTCTGTCCGTTCCCCTTTTGGAAGTAAATGTGCTCAGCTTTTGCTAGGATTAAAGTGAAGGGAGTTTCAGCATGTAAGAAGTAAATGCGCAAACGGATCTGTTCTCTCTTTATTTTTATCGTTCAAAGATTTTAGTAGATTCCTTTTTAAGTATATCATGCTTATCATAATTAACGTCTGTTTTCATAATTTTTATCTATTTACTCAAAATCTAGGTCTATTTATACAATTTGACTCCGAAAAGGTAACGTGTGGAAACATAAAATCCCATTTTACGGACTAAGATTGTAGTTAATATTAATTAAGATTATTGTTATTAGATCTGTCTAATTATTTAATTATTTATTGTAAATTTGTTATAACAAATCTACTACAAATAAATATTGTAATTTTTTTCATTTCCTTATAATTACTGGGAAAGATACATATTGCGAATTTTATAATACCGAAGGCTGAAATAAACTACCAGTTAAAATATGGAATGCGAAAAATTCTTACATTACATTTTGTGATAACATTAATAAATAAAGATGATAGAATACGATATAATAAGTTAAAAATTTTGCGTTGATTGTGTATTTTCAAACTTAAACATATTCCAGAATTTGGCAACCTGAACCATGAAGAAATACTCATGGATAATAATACTGTGTTTAACAATAAAGGAAATGAGTAGGGTTTCAGAATTCAAACCAAGACCGAGAGCACCTAGGTCTTTGTATTGAGATAAGGCGGTCTATAGAAATTTTTTAATCTATTGTATAGAATATGTAAATTTCAGCGGTCACATATTTTGAAGCATATAGTGAATATTCACTCAACGTAACACTGCTACAAATAGGCTATAAATATAAAATCGTTTTACATAAGTAAATTTTAATTTTAGTTAGAATAAAGTGCGTGTTTTTGGAAATCCAAGAACCAATATAATTAACTCAAAGCTTATCGTTAAAACTCTTTTGGATAAAGAAGTCATAGGTCTTTTGTAATTGAAGGAAAAAGTTAAAATATCGCCAAATATCAATTCTGATACATTCGGAAGTGAATTAATATCGGCTTAGGAGTTTTTGAAATGATTAATAGATTTATTTTTGAGCTTCCTGACCAATTATAACAGAGATCCACATTGATCTCATAATTAATTAGAAGTAGGTACATATGTGTAAACCATAATTGGCATGCGGATGATTATTAGTATCAAGATTCCTGACAAAAGCGTTTATGAAAGTTCCTCAATGAGAATTTGGAAATAAACTGGCTACTGAGTTAGTCCATTCTGAACAAGTGTTTTACGTTTTAATATATTGTTCACTGTCACAAAATCAGAATTCGAACTGATATAATAACGGTTGAGAAACATTATGTTCCTTAGTCGAATGATTGATAATATTATAATTAAGTATGTTATTCATGGTTATGCTCATATCCTCAGTGAATTTAATCAAGGCAGTTAAAATTCAATGCTTGATTAGAAAACTAGATGGACGAGGGTTGGAAAGTAAGGTAACAATCTGTCTTACGTAACTTAAGCAAGAATCATTTTTAGAACATGATATAAAAAGGTGATTCGCTAGAATTACAGGAAAAAATTAATTCATATAAAGGGAAATTCTGCCACATATCCTGTGTTCTTTTGACGTTTTTCAGACGACCATTATCTTTTCTCAGTATATATAATTTACGTGGATAAGTAGGAACTTTAATAATAACATAGCGATAGCGATAATTAGTAGATTCTTGAATTACCCAAAGTATATATTAAATTATAAGTAATTTTTAAAGGATCGACTTAACATATTTTCGTAACTATGAAAGTTACGGAATAAATTTTATACTGACAAAAAGTTGTGAATTATGGATATACTGGTTTAAACGAATAGAATTTTAACTGTATTTAATCTACTTTAAATTTCTCGTAAGCAAAAAACTGTTATGACTATTTGATTTTAAATTAGTAATTATTAACATAAGCTTCATCTCAATCAAATCATATTAATGTTATATAAATATTAATTATTTGAAGTGTTTTAATCGAAAGTAACATTTAATAATTTAAGATTGAAATAAATGGGTCAACGACTCAATTAAAATATAAGTTTATTTTTTTATAGTAAAAGGCTTGTGCAAAGATTAGGCGGTCATTTTTAAACTCTCAATATTATTATATTAAATTATATAACTCTCATTATTATTTATAATATGCTCCACATTGAATAATTTAACTGAATCTATTGTATGTCTCATCTCACATAAAAGCAGTTCGTGGACAGTAAGAGGGCATGGCTTCATCCATCGCTTAAAACTTAAATTTGCAGAAAAATAGTTTCCACGAAATTATATTAATAATTCAAAATTATAATATACACACACACACACACACACACACACATATATATATATATATATATATATATATACATATACACACACATATAGTGGGTACTGGTACCCCCTTATGTAAAGATATTCAAGCCCACCCCTTAAAACATTTATTTGGAATTCGAAATGTAAAATAGTTTAGATGCGCTTTTGTTGTTTTTTTGGTTTCTATATCCGTAGACGAAAAACGGAAATTTTATTAGATCATCCACATGTCTCTCTGTCTACAGGCCACAGTCATTATTTTCACGCACACGCACACACACATATGTTACAGATAAAACCGGTACTTAGCTACAACGCGTTTTATCTGGTTAAAGCCAGTTTTCGCTAAATGGCTTTATTACAACTAGAATTTACTGCTTCTCAAAAATTAATATCAGTTAAAACTAGTTCTAACTAGACAAAATGCCTTTTGATGAAATGATTCGGTTAAAACCGACCGAGGCACACATTATAATTCATCGTCCTTTATTCTGATTGGTCGAGACGTCACTTGATTCGGCGAGTGTGGGGGGAGGGGGGAGTCCCGCTCCAGTAAGGCGCCCTCCCGGCGCACTCATTCCTGCGTAGTTATTATTCTTATTATTCTGGTAAGCACGTGTAGATCGACTTGAGCGCATCCACCCGTGCGCATTACCTTAAAAATAAGGCACTGTGGATTATACTGTGCCTCGGTCGGTACAGTTTTACCTGAATCATTTCGTCAAAACGTGTTTTGTCTAGTTAGAACTAATTTTAACTGATATTCATTTTTAAGAAGCAATAATTCTAGTTGTAACAAAGGCGTCTAGTAAAAACTAGATTTAACTAGAGAAAAAGCGTTGTAACTAAGAAGCGGTATTAACTGTAACATATTTGTGTGTTTGAGTGCGTGTGTGCGTGCGTGCGTGCATGTGCGCGTAAGCGGGTGCGTGCGTACGTGCATGCATGCGGGTGTGTGTGTATGTATCGCAAAATCAAATATATTTGCTCCATCTTTATCTATGACTTTGTTCCACATAGTAGAGAGTCAAAATATATATTCAACGTAAAACTTTCTTAAATTAAAAAAAGTTAAGATCTTTTTGTGGATATATCGTACATTCAATTTTTGTATTGTGTTAATGATTGCCAAAAGCCTTGAACACGTGATAATAAAAAGGTACAATTCTAGGTAAATAAGGTAGACATATTAGTAGTATCCAGCCCATATTATGTAATTTCTAGCTAGTATATTTTGCAGTATGTAGTGAGTTATCACTTTATACTAGGAAAAAATAAACTTGTGGCTATTGACTATTCAGTTTGCTAGCTACCAGACCTAACTACTAACGGCTAATATCTTCTTTTAATATAGATCCCTTCGGAAGTAAATGTTAATGAATAAAACCACCCACAGAATGTATTCCACTAACAGCTAAGCTAAATCTTTTTGGTATTCAGTTCAAGTTTGAATGCTGAAACTTCTGTTTGTTATATACTAAGCCATAAGTATATGTACATGGGCATGTATGATTAAGACATATAATTCTCACCAGTTACCAAAGTAAATTTAAAGTTACCAAAAAAAAAATTCTTACCAATTCGGTCAGTTAAGTTTAAATATCAAATCATTACTAATCGAGCGCAGTTCATACTTTCGACAATCTTTGTAGAAAAGTCCTCAGTTTCTAGCTGAAAGCTTATCAACTGCTACAAAGACTGTTTTAAAAGTTCTGAAACTTAATAAAGAATCATTGTAATATCGTCGTGTCCGTTTGTCTATCTATCCCACCCTCAAAGCTTCGACAATTTTAAAGCTATATAAATGATTCTGATGATGATGTCATTTAGCAAGAGTGCAATTTTTTTTAAGTTCTCCCCGTAAATATGAAATAAAGACAAATGGTTTTCGTATAACTTGTCGAACGAATTTGAGAAGATCTTCCAATATTACATTTCTTTTTCACAAATCATATTTAATTTTAAGCCTTTTTGAGAAATATTAAGCTTCTAATTGGCAGCAATATGTCGCCTGCCGTTTTGAAACCATGGATTTGCTAGACTGATAAACAGTTCTAAACATTAGTGTCTAGAAATGTTAGCTAAATGCTTATCTTAATTAGAATTATTAATTAAAATCATTTTGGATAAATTTCCTCAATATTTTACAAAGATATATAAAGATAATTTTACAGCAATATTTGTTATTTGTTGTGATATGCACTCAGCATTTTTTAAAATATTTTCTCAATTTACAATTATAATTACCACAATATAATTTATTTTATTACCGATGATTGATTGCTTACTCCTATACCACTAAATTTTTCTTCAAAATAAATTTAAATTTATCTGTTAAAAACCAATTAATAAAGATGACATGAAAAGAGAAATGTCATCATTGCTTTTTGCACCTTCCACTGTTAATAATAAACGGAAAAATAGCAGGATATAATTCACGGTTCGACATCCAAATCCAGCAGACATTGAATTCACAATAAACCTTACCAAATACCAGAAGTTTGTGCAATTTTCAGAGTTAGGTATATTGTTGAGCCCTTACTTTACTAATTAAAAACAAATAGACATGAAGGGCGGTTCAATCTCTCGGACGCACCTTCGGCGTAGTTTTATTCAAATTAGTGTTTCAGTATATTCACAATACTATATTAAAATTCATTCGTCATTCAATTTATTTTTTCAGTATTTGTGTCAATTATTATACTAATAATGACTTCGTAAATAAATTACGCGTATGCTGTTTATAAAAATAAAATAGACCAATAATCATTTTGTAAGCCAAATAAAACCAGATAGAAATAGGCAATATATGAATTGACATTATACGAACGCGATGATGACGAATTTGAAGGGTTTTACATGAATTCAAAATTTTGACTACAATTTTATTTAATTGTGTTTTTAACTTTTAATTTAAAATAATGCAAACAGAAAATATTTATATTTATAAAAAACCTCAAATATCCAAAAAATTCAGCTTATTTATAAAAAATAATGATTTCTGAAATATTTGTACTATCAAGTTATTCGCCTGAATTTTTTCAAACAAATATGTGTAATATTAACTTTTCCTCTTGAGGATTATTGTGGATTATTTTAATCATCACCATAACTATATAGGTTACCTATTTCATTTTTAAACATCAGTAGATATTCGTTATTTTTATTGACTTTTGACTTGTATCTATATCACGGCAAGATTTAAGTCCTTTCTGAAATATATTTTGTTATCATAGTATTTTTCAAATAGATGAGCGTTTAAATAATTGTAGTTTTTATGCTAGCTGTATTCAGTGGCCAGAAAAATAATAATAGACCTACATATTTCTATGAGTTTTCGAAGAAGTAACATGGCCTAAACTGGTTTTTGCTTTGTTTGAGTATATAACTCTTTTTTTACTCTCTTTAATTGCTCTTCCTCATCTATTCTAGAATTTTCATCTTCCTTTATAAAGAATATACACAAAAGACTACTGACTGCAATTACCGCTTACATTTTCAAAGTACCAATTTCTGCATAAGTGTATGTAGTGGAAGTATTCATTTTTTGTATAATTTTTATAATTCTGTAACTTTTTGTATTTAGCATTGATTTTCTGACAAATAATTCTAAATATATTCAATTTATCATTTCTTGTTTGACATATTATTCTTGCAACGGTTTTAATTTAATTTTTTCCATTTATGCATACATTAGATGCAATGGAAATTTAAAATTGTTCAATTTAAGCATGTACGTAGAAATATTAAGAAGTGAAACGCGCAAATCACAATAAATTTATTACAGAATTTGAGATGGTTTCTTGTACACAATCAGCTTAATAAATAATGGATTTTTATCCCGAATTAGCAAAGAGTAGTCCAGTCACGCAAGCGTGAAGTTGTGTAATCGGACTATTCTGCGCTCGATCTGAATATTTAATACGGCATATTTAGTAATCAGTTAATATTTTTTTTTTGAAGTAATCATATATTTATTTGAAACTACAGCAACATAAATTTCTGTTAAAAATTGTTACAAAATTTCCACAAATTTATATAAAAAATAAAATATACCGATAAAACTTATCCATCCCATAACTAACCGAGATTATAGGATTTTCATGCTTTTCGTTTTAAAGGTAATTTTTGCACTGTGATTGTAAAGAAAACGATAATTTTGATGTCCGTTTAAGATATAATTTTTACATGTTTGATTTTTACACGAGCTAGTTAAAATACGCTCATAATTAACCAATTGTGGTGTAATCATTAACTTTTATTTCACAATTTAATTTTTTACGGTTCGTTTCGTAAATTTTTAGAAAACTTAGTAACGTAATCATTATATTTTCAAAGTAACAAGTAAATTTTAAAAATTTACTTGTAAAATCTTCCAAACTCAAGCAATTAATTTTTTTGATAATGTCTACTTCTTAATTTGTCGCCATAAAAGGACTGATTTTCACACATATTACGTTACTTGTAAACATATGCTATAAATACTTTAAGTTATTTAAAGTGTGTAGGTGACTGGTAACGTACGAGTAAACGTTTAAAAATTATACGGATATTTCTGTGGTCTTATTTTAACTTTTAAGTAAAGATTTTGTTTACCGTATTCTTTTAAATATCGCCTCCCTCTATATATCTATAATTTATATCTTAGAAACATGGAACATATTCTTAATAATCCATAGGTGTATAATATAAATTATGCTTTTATATGCTGGCCTGAATTTTTGTTTTTTTTTGTCACCGTTTTGTTCTTAAAATATAAACGTATCATAACATTTTTATTTTCTTGTTAATTGTTGTACTAAAATTAGAACCTGTAATGGAACGTAAAAAATTATTCATTTTATGCCTTTATTTTTGTTCACTTAATTATTACTATTCATAGATTAGTGATATTTTAATCTATCTATAGATTAGGGAATGAACTTCATAAATGTATTTGTTACAAAGGAAAAAGTATTTATACTCTTATATTTGATTAAATTTATGAAAACTAAAACTTCCCCTTCCCCGCTCGACCCATGGTGCATAGGCAGTTTTTTGTTACTTGAGACTGTATAATGTAGACTTTTATATAGAGTGGAGCAAGACTCCAGAAGGTACATTTTTGAAAAGGAAAAAAAATAAATCAGCTCGGCTGTATCGACCTATATTTTTATCTTCATCAATTATTCCATACTTTCACAAATGTACATGTTTCATAATTTTGCTTGTTTTTCACTACAAAAATATGTCAATAACATTTATGATGTATGCCACATTTGGATCGATATGAATGTATAACATTTTAGGGATATATTGGAATATACTTTCAAAAACAATGGTGTTTGTAAGGTCAGTAGCAAATGAAATATACAAAATGATGAAAAACATATTTGTATCAAAAATATAGAACTCGTACCACCTATACTCGTATCAATAAATAGGATCTTATAACTCTAGCTAAAAAGTTTAACGTGAAAATTCTCTTACGGTAATTTTACAATAAGCATAAATTTCAGTTTTTGTATCGAATTTTCACGGGGTCTCGTATAATATTTATTTCATCTTAGCCCCAGAAATCTTATCTTACTTATTCTATCCTAGATATCGTCTCTTAGACCCAGATATCTCAAATATCACTGGGTTTCCAAGTTAACGGCATTAACATATTAACGAAAATATTCTGACGGATTGTAATTACTTATCAAAACAAAATAGTTAATGCTTCAAATATCCATATAGCGCCGGTTTCCTGAGTATAATTAACTTTATGTAAAATCCAATAATAATGTAGTGTTTCTTTTATTGTATCTGTTTTGCCCAAATTATTGAAAAAAAATATATAATGGAGGTCCTGAATCGGCATATTTTCATTCATGTCATGTTTAGTTTAGAAAAAAAAACATAGCAAGGAAATCTGAGAGAAAGATTAGAAGGAAGGTGAGAATAATGGAAAAGTAAAGCATTAAAACGACAAAAAGGAGAACAAAGATTTTTGTAACACGCAAATTTAACCATCAATTTTTTGCTAAATAAAACGATAATATTTATATTCCTTGAATCATATAAATAGAAATATGCAAAAAAGTGGTTTAGGTATACCAAAGCAAAAAATTCAGAATGTGATTTTTTGATTGTGTGCTAATTAATTTTCGAGAAATTTTTACCGCTACGTTTATGCATTTTTTTGTTGATAAAACTATTTTTTCGTTAATTGTTTTCCATAATTTCAATAGTTTTATCCCTTACGTTTACTGATAATTCTCAAAAACAAATTACTATATCAAATATGCTATACTTTCTATAAAATAAGGTTGTCGAATTATTAAAAAATATATTTTGGCTTCCAACTGTTATTGTGGCGCTAAACAAAATAAATAATCCAAAAAATTTAGAATTTAAGTTATAAAATATACCGACAACATTCTCAGAAACGAACGCGATACCATCGATTACGCGATATTACAAGATCGGCCACCGTCTCCGCTGCCGTGCCGCTCGACAGTAGTCCGTCTTCAGTCAGCCCACCGAGGGGACCGATCCAAGAAATGTACATCCTGGACCGTTCAAACCACACATCGTGCTGCACATTGCATTTGCCGAGGAAAGTACATGAGCAAGCAATTCAAATGAAGAAAGTAGTTTGTTACTACCTTGTACACTTATATGTTCCAGTTACACTGGAGAAACGGGGAATTTCTCAGAAAAGAGAAATTGTGAAATCGGTGTTGTTATTTCTGACACAAAAACATAGTCGTGTACATTTTTTAAATTCTACATATGCGAATCGAAGTTCACTATTTTATTTTTTATAATTTAATTTATAAGGTATAATAAAATTAATTATAATGTAAATTTATAATTTAATTTATGATGTAAATTTAAAACTTTTACTTCTAATGTACTTACGATACTAAATATATTTATAAAAGGTGCACTTATAACTTAAACATTTATATTTGTTTAAGTTGATCCGCGGTGCTGGCACCGACTTCGAGAATAAGTAACTTAGTTATTTAATGCAAATAAATAGGTGCCCATTTTGATTTAATTATTTTTCATTTTTTAGTACCTACCTTTTTTGAAGTCTGTTTTTAAAAGGTATTTTATTCGTCATTAATTTCACAACATTTAAGAATCCTTCCAAACGGCACAATAATAGCTAAATAGTTGAAGAATTCTTGCACATACTCAATAACGTAGTTATCATGTTATAAAAATATACGATCACTAAAATCTAAAATCTATGAGTTTTACATGAAAATTGTTATGAATGAGCATAATGTAGTCGTACTCAAAAAAATCTGGCTTGATCTTTTGATCAAATATGCAGAGGCCCTTTTGCCCGGCTACACGGTATTGCGTATCGACCGATACTTTTACAGCGATAAGTACTGCTCGGCGTTCGCTCCCTGTTGCTGAAAGGTAACTATCTCTATATGTGTCCACATTTATTCACTCCATTGAAATGTCAGACAAAATATTACATCATCAGCCATGTTAACCGACCAATTTACGTTATCATACTGAGACAGACAAATTTTGTTGAACGTCATGTTCATCGTTAAGCTCTTGGTCGGAGGGGCGAGTTACTTGACTGGGGCACGAAGTATAAGCTTGGCTTTGCCGCTCAAAAGTCCGAGGCCTCTTTAAGTCTCTTTGCCGCTCAAAAGTCCAAGGCCTCTTTAAGCTGGCAAGGGAGCCTTTTGTGATCATGGGGGGGGGTGGATCGGTGTGAGGGATCAGGCTACCTACTTGGGTATGGTACTTGACTCTGAACAGAGCTTCATGCCGCAGGCGCGGTATATTGGAGAGAGGGTGAGGGTGGCATTCCATACCATGGCTCGGCTTGTTGGGGCCTGCTGGTTGGGGCTTAAATACCTTGACCCTCAATCTGATGTAAACGGCAATATACCTTGGTATATTGGCCTATGCGACATCCGTATAAACCGCGTGGTGCGTCGGGGTCTAATAGGTTAGGGGAGTCGTGCTGAGCACAACGTGCGCCGCTTATGGCTTTAACCAAGGCTTACAGAACCTGCTCAACGAACGCGTTATCCGTTTTGACGGGTCTTCTTCCCGCCAATCTTGCGATCGCGGAACGGGCGGCAAACTTCGATTTGGCTGGAGGAAAGGATATTGAATTGGAATCTATGCGTTTTGAGTTCCTAGAAAATGAACCCATCGGTTCCAGAAAGAGCCGCACTTTTGAGATCGTATGAGCTCACGGGCATTTGGTCTGTGTCAACCTCGAAAGGCGTGGCTACTAGGTTAATTTTCCCTAGTATCTCTGAGCGAGTTCAGAAGACTTGGCTCAAAAATGACTATTATACGTCAAAACTCCTAACAGGAAAATTCTTAACATGGCGCCTTCCGCGCGAGCTTATATAGGTTTGCTTTACGAGATAGCCCTGCGTGGACCTGTGATTTTGAGATTCAGGACATGGAACATATTTTTTCAAACCGCGTTGAGCACAATGATGCGCGTAGAATTTGTTGCGGAGCATGCGTCAAAATAGTAGAGTAGATTCGCGCGGTTCTCTAGAACGTGATACTTTTAGTTACCGTGATTTGATTGGGAGTGGACCTATCTTTGAATTATTCATAGCGTTTACTAAAAGTGTTCTTGAAAAAATGGAGTTCCTGAATGATTCATTGTGGGAGAGACATTAACCCGATTGGGTGGAAGCATTGGATTGTAGCAACGGGATACTATTAGGTTTGTGGACCGTAACACTCACTGAGAGGTTATTATGGGTCCCAGGATGGGGAATCCTGGGTTACGACTCACCAACCTAATAGTATCCCTGAGATAACCCAGGTGGAAAAGGCGGGAATCATCAGACACGATATCATATCAAAATATTATAGAACGAAAATCAATCCATCCCGAACAATCACAGTATAATTCCACAACATATATTGAAGTCACCTACAATTAATATATTCGTTCCGGGTCCATTATTTGGTGACAATACGAAACATGTACAGCTGGATGATTGAAAGTTTACAAAAGATGTTCCCCCAATATGGTTACTCCTTTTTTCCCACTGATTTGTTTTTGGGTATGCTAAATTTTAATTCCCTGCGTTATCTATGTAATTTTTGTATTCATTTGTATTCATGTTTAATCTAAAATTTAAAACTTTGTTAAAAGGTGCATTTATTATATAAACATTTATGTTTATTTAAGTTGGTCGACAGTACTGGCACCGACTTCAAAAATTAGTAACTTGGTTATTTATTACAAATAAATAATTGATTTAACTATTTAACTATTTTTGATAAACTATTTATGATTTTGATTTAACTATTTAACTATTTTTGATTTGAATAAATAATTGATTTAACCATTTAAATGATTTAACTATTTTTTACTTTTTAGTACCTACATTCTGAAATCTGTTTTTAAAAGATATTTTATTCGTCATTAATTTCGGCAAGAATGAAATATGAAATTAAATAAATAACAAGACAAAAATTGGTTGTTGCACAAGGTATATTGACTGGGAAATGAGGCAATATATTCATATATGGAGCATTTTGACTTTATTTTAATAAATATTTGGCATTGCTTAGAATATTTTAATTGTAATACTTCGTTGGTTTTGAAGCTATTTGAGAGAATTTGTTAGGACTAAGATTTGAAACGGAAATAAACTTTCCCAAATAACTTTGGTATAGCAAAGTTATTTGGGAAAGTTGATGTCAGATCAATTGCCATTTTTAAAAAAAGGCCTATTTTTTCTGAACGAATATAATAACGGTTTCGTGAAAATTCCATTCGATATCTGAAATTTATTTGAGCTGTGTAGTAACAGTGAGAGGATATTTAGAATTATCCCTCGAAAAAAATATTTTCAAACTTTCTTTAAAACGGGTTTTCCAAAAAATATTGGAAAAGAATGTTTTAAAGAATGTATGGAAAGAGCATTTCACATAAAGCTATATTTTAGACATTTTTTGTCATCACGTTTGTTTACACAAGAAAATTCCAAGAGTTTTTCGTTGAAAACTTTGTGAAAAAAAACTGCATTGACTTTGAGTTATTATTTTTTATAATTTGCCTAACTTTTATGCTAATAACATTACAGTTAAGAAGTTAAGAGTCGATGGCAGATGGATGGATAGAGAAGGCAGAGAGAGAGAAGTGGAGTCCAGTTCGGATCCTTTCGGTATCCTAACTTTAAATAGATAAATAAGATTAATACATAACGTGTAAGCGGTCCTAAAATATTGTTATGAAATTACATAGTTATTTTGATGTATTTCCGGTATATTACCATATGAGACGTGAAATCGTTCGATCATATTAATAGGTAAATTATAATGTTGTAAGTATTATCATTATATATAAACAAGTTCTATCTAGATATATTTTACAACTCTTTACATCTAATCCATTGTATTTTATGAATCGGGGTCGTAGCGCAGCCGCGTGATCGAAGGGCTGCCAGAAATTAGATACATTTCATATACATTTTAAATTCAAGTGAAATTCCACTCTCATCATTTTTTCAGAACGCGCCTATGTATAATTTCAAAAATATTTTTGAAATGTCATCAGTATCTCGCATATCATTATTTATGTATGTATATATATATATATACATATATGTATATGTATATATGTATATACATATATATATATATATATATATATATATATATATATATATGCAAAAACATAATTATTAAAAGAATACGGAATCTAAAATACAGGTAATTAAATACTTTTACATAAATTTAATTTCTTTCAAAATTTATTTCCAGAACGTGTACACGGAACGTGTCAGTTTTTTATATTATATATTATTATTGGTTCCTCCGTGATATTAAGTAAGGTTTCCTAACCTTAAATGTTAAGAAAATGTTTTCTTTATTATTTACATATGTGGAATTATACATATATTCTCCTTTTTGGCTCTTTACAGTATGACAACACTGCAAATGTCACTTTATATATATATATATATATATATATATATATATATATATATATATATATATGTATATATATACACATATATATATACATAATTAATGTAGATATTTATCCGCTATTATATCAATAGTATATATTTCCTTATTAATTACTTTATACTGAATAAACAATATTTTTGAAAGTATTTGTTTTAGTGATGATGAATAAAAAATTATATGTGGTGAAAATAAAGGCAACAAATAAAAAGAAACTATTTTTATTTAATTACTTGAGTAAATGGGAAAATATAACAAAAAATTAATATAGGTCAATTTATATTTTTTTAAATTTTTTCGGGATAAAATATGTTTTCAGTGATAGCTCATCCATTGAGGAATGTTGGATACGCACGATTAAATTTCGATTATTAAGAAGATGCAAAAACCAAAAAAATGCCTTTAATAATACAAATATATCTTTCATATTATCAAAATTCCTCTTACATTGAAAAGAATGGAAATTTAACACGATCCGGAAAATGATGGTTAAAGTCGAAATCGGAAAATTTCTAAAGCATAAATATGGTATACTATGTAATACCAAGCATATGGTATACTATGTAATACCAAGCATCTTTTCTGCTTGTGTAAAGTTCAAACAGTAGTACCTTATTCTAATCTGTTTCGCACTAATTAGGAATATTCTATAATAGTCAACGACACGGGTTAGATTATCCAAACTTCATGTAAAGTAAAATTACCCAAATTTGTGGCCCTATGAATTGAAATAGGGGATCAGACTACAGGCTATACGTCCAAACTTAATAAGAGGAGGTGGGTGGCGACAGTTTCTCACAAATAATCTTTTAAGGTATAATTTGTCATTTATGTTTTGCCAGATAATATTTTGATACCATATTACTACCACATAGTATATATGTATACCATTTTTTTGTTATTAAAAAAATCCAAATATAATCAGAAAATAAACGACGCGCAGTTCTGACAGTGTTGTTAAAACCACTTACCAGAATTTTGCAAAAGCACCAAACACGAACCCGCTTTCAGTCAAGATTCGATAGTATCAGATTTTACATATTATGTCCTATTCGTAAGATACAAGAAAAGTAGTAGTGAAAACTGGAATTTTCTCTACTGTTTTATTGAAGCAGTTTAGCAAAATTATGACGTCTTTATTTATTAAAGTTTTCTAATAGATTAAATATGCAAAAACTGTAATCCAAGCTCAGTCTAATGCAATTAATAACCGATTTTTTATATCTTTTTGTTCTAATATTGGTGGGGAGCGCTTGCCAATATTTGATACCGAAAAATCTCTTATGATGTATGCTTAGTTTTTCTACCTAACATTAACAAGTTTATATTATGAAGGTAAAAACAGTTAAATTCGTTTCCGATACGCATTAACTTAAAGTTCAGCAGCTATTTGATTATAGGTAAGTATGTGGTTTATGCTACATTAAGAGGAGTAAGGAAGAGTTATAGACAGTACAAATTAACCAAATTATTGTCTACAAAAGTCTTTTCCTTCGTAGTCATTTAAAAAAAAAATTCTTCTGTTTTCGTTAACGCTCACTGACCTAAATTATTTTGCATTGAAGTACAAGTCAAAATATATCTACCAAATTTTTTTTTAGTTTTTGATGGACGCGGTTAAAACTAAAGTTAAGTTAGGCAGAGAGCAAAGTGCAAAATTTGTGGAGACTAATATTTTGTAAATGAATTGTACGGCATCTGAACAATTCATCGAGATTATTACAAAAATAAAAATTTAGTTTCTATTTCCTAATTGTAATTCCCACATTTTCCCCTTTCAATTTCAGTTTAATAATCACCTTAATAAAAGTTGCTAATTGGTACTGGTACAATTTGCATTATACAGAAAATTCCACTTATTTTTTAACTACAAATTATGAAGATTATAGGCCAAGGTACGTGTTTTAAAATATTATTTTAAATCTTGCTATACAATAGTTTGTTAATTATTCGTCCATAGACAAATTTTATTATTTAAACGAAGGTTTAAAGAAAACTTGAAAAACGATTGGATGTTTTTATGTACAACAATTATGAAATGAATATAAATGCCCATTTAATTACATTTATCTACTTCTGCTAGCGAATTATTTTCTTAAATTTTTTTAAAGGTAGACAGTTCTATTAGAACTCTCGCCTGAAAGAAGTGAGGATTTAAACTAAAAAAACTCAAAGAAAAATAGCTGTTTCTAATAAAATTAATTTGCTTTTGGATCTTTAATCCTATTTTGATGAATTTCATTACGAACTTATGACTATAAGTCGGTTTTTGCCCACAAGTGAGCAAGAAGAGGATAGAAACGCTTACGTATGACTTGTGCTGACATATATAAACATTTAAAAACTGATGAGAATGGATTTATATTTATATCTTCTTTTTTAGTTAACTTTACATTTAATTAATAAAATAGTGCCAATTTTATAAACACTTCATATTTTCTATTTGCAACTCAAAGCTAATTGCCAGCGTATTCAGTAACTCAAACAAAAAGTATTTGCGAGTAATTGATAATGTTACAAGTTAGTTTTACATTTAAAAAGTCTTATGATCGTTTCGTATGGTTTTAGTAATAACAATAAAGCACAAAATACAAAGGAAGGTCTTTAAACAAAAAATATTTGCACGAAATGGATGTCATTAAAATTAATTTCATAGTTTAACAGATTTTATTATTATTTTGTAAGGTTTTACCAACCGCAATTAAGCACAAAATATATAGGAATGTCTTATCTATAGCAATATAGTATTTGTTAAGGGTTTCGTTTTCGGTAAGACTAATAATTTCTAAATGATAATTTTATCATAAATATTTCGAAGAAGACTGACATAACTAAGTAGAAACCTAATTATTAGTAAATATTTTTTTTTATTAGCAAGAAGCAAAATGAGACAAGGAATCCAAATTTAAGATTACTGTTGAACAATAAAATAAAATTTATTTCCAATTTGGTAAAAGATATAAAAGATACGATGGGCAAGTCACAAAAATAAACGTCAATTTTCACGAAACAATATTTATTTAACCCTTCTTAGCAAAATCCAAAATAGAGAAAAATTAAAGTGGGAAGTGATATGTTAGCCGCCCTAGAAGGATGGTATTAAGAACAAGATGAACATTTGGCTACAGGTTTATCTAAATATAACCAACTACGTATGTGAATAACGTCTCAAATCAAAATTACTTTAAATAAAATAAACCAGGAGATGTTTACTGTGTACTAACCTAAAAGAATGTGTAGGTGCAAAATTAGCTGCTGAACGAAAGCGATAAAGTTTATGAACTTAAATACATCATAAAATGTGTTTTAAAAAATCGAATTAAAAAGGTAGGTACTAAAAAGTAAAAATTAACTACCTCAAAATAGGTACTACATACTTGCAATAAATAACTAAGTTACTAAGTTTTGAAGCCGGTGCCAGCACTGTCGACCAACTTAAACAAATTTAAAATTTAATTTAATTTACAATGTAAATTTAAAATTTTAATTTCTAATATTTATTAATTTTAACTTCTACATTTATTTAAGTTGATCGAAGGTGCTGGCGCCGAATTCAAAAATAAGTAACTTAGTTTTTTTATTACAAACAAGTCCTAATTTGAGTTAAATATTTTTTTACTTTTTAATGCCTGCCTTTTTTGAAGTCCATTTTTTAAAATATATTTTATTTTAGAATTTTTAGTGATTAATATATTAATATTAATTATCACGATAATTTTTTTTCTTAGAAGATTGGATATTTATTAAATGTCACGGGCAAAACTAGTATATAGAAAATTTCATCTTTACCTAAAGTTAATTATCAATAATAATTAGAAATAAAGCGATGGTAGTAGCCGCCAATGGTTATCTGTTAGCCGTTGAGGAGTTCGGTTGTCCATATCCGAAGACCAATATCACTTTTTTCAAATTAAAAACTACCACTTGAGGAGTACTGTTTTCCATATCCACTATCAGATTTTGCAAATTAATAACTAAAGTTGTTACTTTACTAACCCGTAGCATATACATTGAATCACGATTGACTTACTACCATTCGGTAATGAGTTACATTATTCATCTTTGGAACTCGCTATTCCACATTGACCTGGTCGATGGTACGTTTTTTGCAAAGTAAAAATGACGGAGAGTATTATAATAAATATCTTGAATTACCTTTTATTTAATACCATCTGACAAGGCATTCCATTGATTATCTCCAGATTGCATCATCAGACTCTGACGTGGTCGATGGTGTGGTTATTTAGTAAATTATCTACCAGTAGCAAATATTTTGAATCACTTTCAATTTACTACTACCTGGTAAATGGTGTAGTTATTTTGTAAAATAACAACAACTCATAGTAAATATCTTGAATCGTAGTTGATTTACTGCCATTCAATGAGGAATTCCATCGTTCATTTCCGGACCTCATCATCAGATCATCATCATATTTATATGGACCATATTTATAAAGTTATAGAAATCGGTAATATGCCTCCAGCTAAATATGGCGATACCTATTAATAATATTAGTTTTGTACTTATTTCGCAGGTAGAAAACCTAACAATTTTGTAAAAGTAAGTGTTAAATTAATTAAAGATATTTATTAGTTTCTTGTAAAGATCCTACATAATTGAAGCTAAACATTACTGTGTTTAATTTTTCTTTTTTAATGGGACAGAGACGTCACACATTTGTGTAAATTATGGTAAGAATTTTCGTATAAAAAAATATAAGAACTTAAAAATGAGCTCCTAATCACGGAAAATCCAAATTTAATAAGTGTAGCATCCACCACTAGGTCGAAATGTAAAAAATCATTCTTCGCCATGTTGAAAAGAATTGGGCAAATATATGTATAAAAAAATTTTAAATAAAATTTGTAGCATTTTCAAAAGGAAACCATTAAATGCCGAGGCGAGAGAAAATATTGAAATATCATTTTTTATGAAGCTTAAATTTTTTCTCACTGCAGTAAATTACGATACTTGGGACTAGTCTAATTTAGGTAATTTTTTTATTGTTGAATAAGATTAATATAATTTCAAATGGTATTCTTTGTTTTTATTGAAAATTCTTGGTATATTTTTTTGCTCTATATGTATAACATAGAAACAAAAATTGGAATCCAGGGGTTCATATTCAGGTATTTTACGACATTCTATGCTTTTATAGTTGTAGTTTATTTGTTATATTGACTGTCGCAGTGATTAGGTCCGTAAAATAAAATTTTTTGCACACTGTCTCGTGTCCACTTTTTATGTATAATTTTTATTATTTTTCAAAAATATTTAGATATATAAAATTACAACGGAAAATCAAAATCGGAACGTAAACCCAAATAAAAATGAGCGGCAATATTAACAATGGCAGAATTTTCTTTTTTTAAATGCGCATGTGAACTAACCGACAAGATCCTGCGCCAATGTTTGAAGACTATTTTGGTGTTAACACATTTCAAATAATTTAAAAATTCAAAAGTCATAATGATTGTACAAAAGCATTTAATAACACATTTTAAATCAATTTCTATTAAAAAATAAGTGGAAATGTAGATTTGTCAAAATACGACTGCATTTGAACTATTCGCCGTAGATCAGTGAACATTTTACGTGACATAACGTGAATTGAATATCAAATAATCTAGGATAAATAGCAAACAGACCAGGAAAATTTTTAATAATAAACGTATTAAAGATATGAAGAACCAAAAATTACTTTTTCTATTTCAATTTAGATTCAGCTTTCAGGCTTTGAAACAAAACATATTTTCTAAAAATTTCAAAATTGAATTTTTTGCGTTGTTATAGTATTTGATGACACATTTTAAATAAATCCAATCTAAAATATATGTAGAAAAAGGATTCAAAGAATTCCGACTCCATTTCATTTAGTCCTCATAGACTAGCAAACATCCGACTTGACGTGACCTGTATCGGGTAGTAAATAATGTAGTAAAAATATTATACAAACTAAAAAAAAAAGTTTCCACATTAAAATCATTTTAATTTCAGATTTGATAAATACGTAGCAAATTTAATACAACCCTATCTCTAGGCCATAATTTCTATTGCCGTCCAATTAGGTTTAAATTTTAAATTCATCGAATACCTTCAAAACGTTACTGACGACAAAATGAAAATATATTATGTGTTATGCTTTACTGATAAAGAATACTGCAGCCACTATTCCAATAGTGCATTATATTTAAAAAAATTGAAACAAGAAATTAAACTAACCACACAGTCTCTTGTTCAATTATCGCAAAACGGTATTTTGTATTAGCTCAAATATAACATTGTATTTACCTGTCTGTGGACTTCCTGTGGTCCTAATTTAGAATATATTACACTTCAATATGATAATATAAAATGTTAACATAACGAGGGCGTAAGAGTATGTCTGTGAATAAGTTTCTAAATTGGTGAAGAACAACTATAAATAATCGAAAGGAAGCCTTATTAATACATCTTATGGTATTTGTGGAAAACTATTTCTCTTTTCAATAAAATCGTTTCACTAATTCGAATGATGTATGTATTGAAACAGGAACGAGCATGAAAGCAAATGAATATAAACAATTTATAATATATAAACAATTTATATATTTACATATTTAGAAAATAGGACAATTTAAATATTTAGAAAATAAGATTAATATTCTGTACCAATCATATTAGTTTTACATGCCGTCTAAGATATTGAAATAGTTTGAAATTATTCAAAACGTTTATTTCTATTTTCATTTCAAAGATTAAAAAAAATACGTGACCCCATTCTGGTGCAATGTATATTTCAATTGATCTCTTTGAATATTTGTTCTATTCTATTATTACTTAATATTACTATCAAGAACGGTTAATTCAAATATTTCATTCATTATTTCAAATATACTATATACTTCATTTTTTAAGATTCTATTAATCTGAAATCAACGAAAATAAGTCAAAAAAAATTCTTTAATATATATATATATATATGTATATATATATATATATAAATATATATATATATATATATATATGGCAAGTGCGCGCGTGCGTGTGCGCGTGCGAACAAATATACGTGCGAATTTGTATACAAGTGCGCAAGGGTGTGTGTGGAATATGAAATTATTTTGTTTACAATAACAGTCTTTCTGGAACTAAATTAAGTTCCATGAAGGAAGAGCTGAAGAAAGAGTTTCGTCAATAAAGCAACTTGAATATTTTATTTATGAATGAAAAATCAACATAGCACGAGTGCAATTGCAGATTGGGATTATTTGTAATAATTGGTAGATGTTAATTCACTTTTTGTGATCATAGTTTTCTGACGAAGTTTTTAAAAAATAATGAAATGAGTATATTTCATTAATATAGACCTCGAAGGAAAATAGAAAAAAGATAAGCAGTTGAATTACAACTTTCTTAGCGTTTTTATACCAGAATATTTTCATATTTTTGCCAGTATAATTTTGAAAATAAAAGGAAGCGTTTTGAATATTTTTTGTGATAAACATTTTTCACTTGAACATTAATACGATGAAACAGCAATTTTTACATGTACAAATTCAAATGAATAAATTCCTTAGACCCCAGTGACAGACAAACTAGGCATTATATTCTTATTATTTTTTTCATATTTTACCCACTTAGTATTAGAAATGTGTACTTTGTTGACATACAAGTTTCATATTGTTTATTTTTATTTTTTATTTCCAGCAAACATAAAAAACTTTTCCAGACCAATTTATAATATCGCGGTACGTTGTTCCACAACGCCCCTTTAACACAGGTCCTTTCTTAAATTACCTCGAAAATGTGTCACGTTATATGACAAGGCACAGCGTGCTCGCAAACAAAATATATAAATCAGACGCGACCACATACACCGCAGACATTGCGCAACACGTCTTCCGCACGATTGTCTTCGTCTCCCGCCCAGTGTGGAGCCTTTCACTTTGAGAGTCATGCCAGAAGGCCTCTGTCTTTTCGTCTTTGAATGTTTTGTTTCCCGCTTTCTCTGGGTTTCCCAATGTGACAGTCTTAAAATATCAGGAAAAAAAGGTTAGAAATTATGAAATGTTAATATTATTCTTTTGTTTTTAGAAATAAAACAAAATACTGTGCTAGTTTAATATTTCTTTAAGACCTAATTTCTTAATTTTGCAGATGGTTTTATTTAAATATGAACGGGGTAAAATTTGTTAAGTGTTTAAATTTACAGCAGAATTCTAAGAAATATCGTGGAATGGTAAAAAACATCGAAGTCTTAAAAATAATTTTAAAAAACCTGGAATTTCTAGACATAACTAAAACCAAAAAGGTGTAATACTTGAATATGTTATAAGAGGATTAAGGTACGCTATGTTAACATTTATTTTGTAAGGTACAATCCAAGGCAGAAGAACTATAGGAAGAAAAAGTATATAATAGCTGCACAACTTGAGGAAATGATACGGACAAACATTAAGGAAACTTTTTTGAGCAACTAAATCCAAGATTAGAGTAGCCATAATCATTGTCAAACTTCGATGAAGAAAAAATACTTGGAGAAAGAGATATTTTTTTATAAAATGTAATCATACTAAATAAATTGGTGATGTATAAAGACATAACTTATGGAAAAAAATATTCCATTTTTAGTGTTTTAGGCGCACTCTTATAATTATATAATTATTACACTATAACGAAGTAATGTTAAATTAAAACAGTGTGCTTCTAGTCCAAAGCACATTTATTTAATGTAATTTTTACTAATGTGATTATTACATTCCAACGTTTATAGAAAAGTATTAAAATGTAGTGAAGTAAATGTATAACATAATGACAATTACTGAATTTCTTATAAGCATCCAGTTGTTATGTATCGGGTAGATTTAAATTTTTCATTTTAATCCAGATTATATTTTTTGCAAATATTCGAATTAATGGATCAGATTCTGTAATTAAGAAATGAAACGAATTGTAAAGTCGAAATTATATACGTACTTATTAATATTTCAAAAAGTTCCATTAACATCCTACTTATGTATCGAAATCAACTGCTACCCCAACTCTTTACACCTGGACAAACGCACCCTTCAACACTGTTTTAACAAAATATTATAACTCTCACCGAGTACTTGTGAACCTCATAACTTCTGTCGCTTTATATGCCGGCTTTCAGCAGACGCGAAGCCCCTACTGCCCGGACGGGCGCATGGACCATAAATAAGGACTGGCACCCCGTTCGGCACCTGAGTCGACGGCGCGCTTCATAGAAGGCTAAGGCACCTGTACCGCATGCTGATTAAGCGAGACCCTGCCCTGAATTGGCTAAACGTAGATAGTTGGATTAAGTTTTGGTGGTATATTAGGATGCTTGATGTAGTCCGGATCTTTCCATCTCTCAAAACAGTGCGGAAAGTCGCTAACTTACATTTTTAACGAAATTGTGGTTTAACAATATAATTTAAGCTTTAAGTGTTTAACAATATAATTTGAATTGTGCTATATACAAATATGCTAAAAAAACCATTAAGTCCCGCTGTGTCAAATGAAAAATCCATATAACATAACTGGGATTCATTGTGAATAGTTTTGGTAGAAGACATATCAAATAAATTATTTAGTTTATCACTTTGCAAAATTACTTACTCCGCTCAGTTTTATATCTAAAACCGTAGTATATTTTGTTCTAGTGAGATGATTCTGCGCGTATTGAATGAAACATTTTTGTATGAAAGCAAAATAATTGAATACCCATATTTAGACGATTATGGAGCGGTAAATAAGTGAAACAAAATCCAATAAACATACAAATATATATATATATATATATATATATATATATATATATATATATATATATATTACATAATTTATGGTAGATAAAAATTTAATTGAAAATGCTACAATATCTTCCTTCAACGCCTTCTTCGATCGTATCTGTTTATGAACAGATATAATTGTCTATGTTGTTAGTGACAGCAAAAAATTTGTGTCTTTCCTACTACGTTTTTCATCAGAAAGAATAAAAACTTTTTCTCTGGTAGTGACACAAATTGTGAAGTAAATGAGTCGTGAAATTTTATGATAATTTCAATATTTAGCGAAATGTTAAACAGCACGACAAGATGTCACAAAGTGCTGTCAGTGGAAAATAAATTTTAAAGCAATCACGGGAAAAAGTTTCAATATTTATCGCAAAAACGGTTGAAAATTTACAATTAAAGAGGGAGTGGTTTTATTCTGAAAGGCGCTGACATATTTTTCAGATTCGTCCAAGCATTTGATTTGCTTTCGACATTCATGAATACGTAGCATAATATATATATATATATATATATATATATATATATATATATATATACACATATGCATATAGATGTAGTGAGTGTTAATTTCCGTGTTATCAGACTTCAAGAACGAAGCAAATTGGTTAGAATGAGAAATGGTAGAGAAATATAATGCTGGTCGTTACTGGGTTGTCAATTGCAATGAATTTAACTATTTTTTGAAAATACGTAATGAACTCTTATATTCATAAACAGGGAAATTAGTTTCTTCTAAATTCCAAATATTTTTGGACGTTGCGCTCATAAACGTCCACTTAGAATGAAAAAAAATAATAGGAAAAGCAATTGGCAAGTGACGCATAAATTTCTCAAGGTTAAAATATTACGTCACTTAATTATTTATAATTTGTATATTAGTATACAGGACCATAAAACAATTACACCTCCAAAATTGAAAATGAAGCGGGATTAGTGCAAATCATATCTAGTACTACTTTTTGCTAAATTATCTAAAACGATTACTTTATGTCGTGAAATATAATCATTATTAGTAATAAAGTTACACTAGTTTTTTTGTGTAAATCGTTGTCGTCGTAAATTAATCAAATGCCTATACTCAAATTACGATCAATTTGAGTATTAAACAATTATAGTAAGGTTACATTTAATAAAAATATCCGCAGTGAAAAATTAAGTGGTTGATTATTTTTGAATTGACATAATATTTTATTATTATTTCGAAAATAAGATAATAATTATACAAAATTCTAATGTTTTTTTATTTGTATCCTCTCACTTTAAGGCAGTCACATTGGCGAAACCAAAGAAAGCGGAAAACAAAACATTCAATGAGGAAAAGACAGAGGCCTTCTGACATGACTCTCAAAGTGAAAGACCCCACACTGGGCGGGAGACGAAGACAGTCGTGCGGGAGACGTGTTGCGTAATGCCAGCGACGTATGTGGTCGCGTCTGATTTATATATTTTGTTTGTGCGGATGCCGTGGCTTGTCATATAACATGACACGTTTTCGAGGTAATATAAGAAAAGGCCTTTCTTAAGAGGCGGTGAGGAATAACGTACCGCGATATTATAAATTGCCGAGGAAAAGTATCGTACATTTGCAGAAAAAAACTAAGTATGAAAAAAAAAGAGAACAAAGGCGAGACTACCTACTAACTGTACTAATATATCTATTTAAAAAAATTAAAATGTTTCGTGCCAACAAAATACCTATTGGTAAAGTTAGTTGTATATAAAGTAAGAAAAAATAATAGAAATGTAACGTCTTCTTTATCTGTCATTGCGGTATAACAATCGGTACAGCGCCACTCCGACAGACAAGTTAACACATTCAGTTCGGACGCGAAAATCAGACTTCGTATAATGTGTGCACGGCGGACAAATGGTCATTACTGTCGATTGACAGTTATTTTTGTTATTTCGACTTATTTTATTTTTGGTCATTAATATTTCATTTTAATGACCAAAAATTTTTTGACCAACTTTAAATTCCGTAATTATTTAGTCAACTTAATTGCACTGTCAAAATTATTAGTTTTATGTAATGAATATTTTTAAAATATATTAATTAGTTTTTCATTCTTTTTGGAAATATCTGAGTAGAAGTATGTGTGTAATTTAATGTTTAATAAATTATTTCACAGATAGATATCACAGCTTGGATTAGTTTTTTCGCTTATTAAAATAGATAGATAAATTGGTATGCTAAGACAGATCGACACATCAAGGTGAAAGCAACGCGAATGCCAAGATCAAATTATTTGGGAAACGTTGTTTTAATGATGTGCACTTAGGAACGTTGATGAAAATTCTTGTTAATTGATTGGAATTTTTTTTATCATAGAACATTAGCTTTTCACAACAAATTTAAAACTAATTGGGAAATATTTGATAGGTTTTTATCAAAATTTTGTTGCAAAAAATATGAAAATTTTGAAATAAAAACTTAAAAAACACATAGCTTACTTTCAAAGTTTTTTTTCATGCAGTACTTTATAATAAAGATATAAAATATCTTTAAAATATTTCAATGCTTGCCTTATTTCTAGAATTTAAAATTTTAGTTGAATATTGTCAAAAATGTTTTTTTTGGGCCGAAAACTCTTAGGTATTGCGATTCACGCTTAACACATTTTTTGGAATCTGCCAATAATAATAAAAAAACTAATCGATTGCACTCATGCTATTTTAAGTTTTTAAGTTTTCATTATTAAATTCAATACATATAAGTTGCTTTATTAAGGAGATTTTTCGGTATTCCTTTCATTAAACTTACTTTAGTTCCGAAATGCCTGTTTATATATATATATATATATATATATATATATATATATATATATATATATATATATATATATATATATATATATGTGATACTTTTCCTATATTATTTAATATTCAATCCACGTCACATCATATCGGATGTTCACTAGATTACAGCTAAGGTTACTAAATAGAATCGGATGCTAGTTTTTTTAATCTACCTTTTCACTTATAATTCTAGTCGATATCAATTTAAAATATTTTATCAAACACCATTATAGAACAATGAAAACTTTCAAACTATTTGAACTTAATTTAGTTCCAAATTCATTTTTGAACGCTAATTATCACAGGCTGTTAATTTGGATTGTGTGCATACACATGTGAGAAAACACTACGATTTTTAAGCAAAAGTTAAAAATAATCACATTATTTTTATTGGTGTTATATTATGTTTTCGGTTTCGTTTCCTGATGAGGTCTCTAGTAATATATTATTTAGGACAAAATGATATCCCAAAATAATTGACAATGAATTAAGTAAATATTTTTAGGACATAATAATAATTACTCTTAAAATGTAGATAGTAATGAACATCCTACAGTACTTGGGTAAAAGTTACTTGTGTTTCTGGTGTAAAATGTTAAAAATCTTGTTTAACAAAAAAAATTAATTAAACCTATATTTTTCTAAATACATAAGTTTATCAAAAATATTCTTATCGTATCTTTCGCCTTTGTATTTAAAATTTTATTTACAAAATTTTCACATTTAATTTATTAATTTCTCATAAATTTGTTTCCATAATCCGTTTCTATATTAGGGAGAACGATTTTCACATTTGATAATTGATTTTATACTTGTTTTAAGGGGAAAATTTGGGTGATTGCGATGTTCATTTTATTTAATTTATATTTATTTCGTCTCAAGAAATTCTTGGGAAAGTTTTAAAGAAATGCTTGCAATCTTTTTTTTTTTAATTGAAAACAAAGGTTCCATAATATTTACCCCCAATTGAATAGCGTCTTCATGAAACGTAATAAATAGTTTTTCTTATTTAGTAAATTACCTACTTTTACAAAACTTCATGTTTACTACCAATGAAACAACTACAAATCATTAAACAGCCATTATAACATAAAATTTTTGGCACGTTGCAAAAGTCAAAAATCTGGTTTATATATGACCATTCAAATATCCCTCGATTAAACCGAAAGTCGTAAATTCTGAATTTTCCTGAATCTAAAATACTTGATGTATTTTAGACCACTTTAAACTACATTATTTTTGATTACTTAATTTGGCATATACACGCCCTCTTGGGTTAACAGACTGTTAAAATCCTCATTCCATATACAAGCCACCCCACCCATTATTTTATATACAAAAAAAATTGGAGAAGTAATTCACATAGATGGTTAGTTACATATTCTTCAACGTTTGAAAAATTAATGTGACAAAAGAATAGAGACGAGATTTAAATATATTTTTTCCTCTTTTTCGTTTTCCTGAAAAAAGTTGGATGTATGTCCTTACCTCCTACCTAATTTCTTGATAAATATCCTACCTAATATCACATTTCTTTTTGTAATTTGCATGTCAATATATATTTGATCTCATTTAAATCTGACATCCGGATTTTTCTTTTTACCTTTTTCTTGCTATTTAATGAAAAATAAGCAGTTGTTAGAATGAATTAGGCACAAGTACTTCAGAGTAAAAGGCGTTTAGAAATCATAAGTAGAGAATAACACTCTCATAAATATTTTGTGCTTTGTTGCTATTAATGAGACATTATAAATTATTTGTCAATTATAAACTTGTACAATGCGCGTAAATTTATTTGAGTTACTGAATACGCTGGCAACAAGACTTCCGTTGCAAATAGAAAATATGAAAAAGTGAGAGGTATGTTCAGAAGCTAACTATATTGTCAAATAAAATAATAAAAAAAAGAAAGTATAAATATAAAATATAGCTACTAAACTTTTTGTATTTTAGTATATATCTCAACAAAAGTAATACATGAATACATAGAAAACTTTTTAGATGTTAACAGACCCCGATGGGTGGGCTGTCATAAAAATGTCTTGCAAACTGCTGGTAAAAATGTCTAATAATTTTTCCTAATATGGCATTTCCAAGACATGAGTCTCTAAAATATCGTGCAGCTGATGCTCGTAACTTTTTTGGTTATCGCGGCTTTCACAAAGCGATAGTTTATTAAACTTAGTAAGTATTTAGTAATTTAGGACCTCAATGCGAGAGATATCAGTGAAGAAATGCAAAATGATATTAGTTATTTGGCGTTAGAAAAATAAAAGATATACAGACAAATTGCAGCAGACAGTAAGCTTCATATAAACTTTATGATAGATGAGCTATAAGTCAATTGTTGTTCGAACCGCACTTGGCAAGTTTTTGCCTTTGTAATATAAATAATTAGAAATTAGGTACAAAAATCAAACATAAATTTCGCATTAAGATCCTGGGAGGTTTTTCATCAACAATTATTGGCGATTTCCCTTTAAAAATATCAGAAACAAAATATGTAAGAATTCGACCATGAATAGCATTAGGTTGAGACCTGCTTACAATTGTTGATTATGTACATTTCAAAATATTATTACTGATTTTGTTGTACCGCTTTAGCAAAGCAGTAGCAAAACTTCTGCTTTTTCACTTATACTTTCCCTTTCATGTACCTTAAGAATAAGAGATGACTGTATAATGTGGTCCGGATCCTTCCGAGTCGAAAATGAATCCGGATTAGTTTTTCCATTTTAGCTATTCGAGATTCTGGTAAATGATTTTAGCAGCGCTATCAGGATAACGTGTTCTTTATTTTCTAAAGATATACAATTTTCTGATTTATAGGAGAAATAGTATAGGCTGACATATTTAAGTTATATATAGAGCACATATCTATAATTGGATGGAATATAAATGTCTATTTATGGTTTAATATGAGCAAGTGATTATTTAATATGAGCAAGTGAGTTAAAACCGTACACGCCCTATTTTCAGATTTGAACGCATAGCCTGTAGTCTAGATTTATGTTTCAATTTGATATGGTAACTAAATTGGGTATTTAATTATATAGAGAAAATATTATTTTAGAGAAATGCAATTATTTAGTTTACATTTTTCTTAGCGCTACATAATATTGGGAGTTTCCCATATGTGTCATTGATACTCATTAGTACGAAACAGATTAGAATATGGCTCTTTCGTTTAAAGTTTACGCAAAGCTATATATAAAGCTATATATTATAGCTTAATAATTGATAGGTTAATAATAAATAATATCTAAACATGGAAAGTTTTTCTTTTTCTATTTTAGCCATTTTTTTTGGACCGTGTTCTATTTCAACCCTTTGTAAAGCAAGAGGAATACCGCTACCACAAAAGTTATATATGGATTATTAAAGGAACTCTTATTTTTTTCATTTTATTAATGATATACCTTCAGAGTTGCTCACCCTATTTTTTACGTTTATGCCTCAATGCGTGGGAAGTCGTTGAAAAAATATTTTTTCCCAAAATAATCCTTTTGAGACATTTATGCCTAAAAGCAATTTATATTAAAAACTTTTTATATCTTCCCATTCCATCCGAAAAAGGTTATTGTTTATTTACTCATAACTATTGAACTACCTACTTCTAAAAATGATGTGTCTCCAATAATATATTATCAAGTAAGGAAATATATGATATTAGAATATTATATAAATGATGTATACATGAAGCGGTTGCTGTGTTGGACAAAGTAAAGAACATAAAGGTAATATGCAAAGTTCTAGATTCAAATGAAAATAAAACTATTTTATAAATAATATGTTTATAAGAGCTGCTTAATACTATGAATAAATCGATAATATAATGTAATGTTAGGAAATAAAAATGCCTCCAGAAATAATTTTTAATTATCATTTAAAGTAATTAACATTTCTGAAGTGTTTTTTCGTATTTTAAATTATTTATTTATATATATGTATATATATATATATATATATATATATATATATATATATATATGTATATATATACATATAAATAAGTATAGATATTGTACCAAATACTGGGGCCGACTTCAAAAATATTTACTTTTAAAGACTTTTTAATTTCCAGAGTTTATTTATGCAATGCGGTAGCTTTTTTAATAATTTCCAAAATAGTTCTTTTTTTCGAAATCAGAAAATACACTCAGCCACAATTATTTCGCACTGCAACATATCTTCTTTCGAAGAGGATAAAAAAAACAATTAAAAGAACCTGAAAATACTCAGTTAAAGCATTTTTCTATTTTTCATTATTTTAAGTACAATATAGCCAGTGCAGTGACATTATGAAAAATATATGGATTAAATCTAAAATTATGAATATAATACAAAGATGTATTACAATAAAGATTATTTATTTAAAAATAAGGTGTATTAGAATAGATTTATTAAAAAATTTACTTAACGTTTGTAAGAAAATTAAAACCATTAATAAAATCTCAAACTTAATGAGCTGCCAAATATAAACTAAGCGATAAACTTATATTCTGAACAAGAAATGGATTAATTAAGTAGAAAGAATAATTTTTTCTACTCTTAAGTACCCATAAATATACTTCTCTACTTCTATAAGTATATACATTTTTTATTGTGCTATTCGGTCAATGCTCTTTATTCTTCTTATGAGAATTTCGCTTTGTAAAAAAGGTTTGTAATCACGTATAGATAATCAAAGCCTGTTAAAGTATTAATAGATGGTGCACTGAAATCATCTGTATGTACAGTAAGAAATAAGCTATATAATCTCATAAATTGTTCTAGTATTCTCTAACTCTTTTTCTTGTACCTTCTTTTACTTATTATCTAATATCTAGGAAGACAAAACATACAATTTTGACTACAGATTGTAGGCGATGTGGTACAACATAATTAACCGTGAACTTTTTTTTCATTTTCTCAAGAGTTTGTATTCGTAATAAACATTTGAATTGAATTTTTTTCGTAAATAGAAATTTAAATTTAAAGGGTTCTTTAAAGAGTTTATCTAATTCATAAGTTTAGTTTTACATTTGCAATGATTTAAGTTAAATAATTTAGTTTTACTTCATATATGTATATTATAGTTGATAATTTGAGCAAAATTAATGAATGGAACTGTATCCGAATATATTTATATTTGAACGATATACATGTTAATAGTAAATTTCTTATGATGAGAACATATATGACAGCCGTCTTGAAACAATATTAAAAATTCTGGCTAAAAGAACCGCGACAGAATTCAAATAAGTCAATAAAATATTATGTAACAAGTTCAATCCCCTTCCAAACGCCACTGAATGGCAGACGAAGTTTTCCTTCATGTTAAAGATACTGGAAAGGCTAAGAGGTAAAATACAACCCAGCATCCTACATAATACGATGTTGTACGAAACTAATCTATTAATATAAGAGATTAATACCAACTGAATCCCTTGTGTGGAACAAATAGCGAGTGATAGAAGCCGCGCCGGGAAGTCTAGTTGGAAGTAAAGTTATCTTTGTATTCGAAAGGTCTTTCATAAGATACCATTAATGATTGTTAAACTAATTTCGTTGCAATATATATTTATTTCACATAAATACAAACACTTTTGCGAATTTAGGGGAAAATTAAATTATTCTGAATGAGAAGTTGCGATAATTTATTTTTCATAATTATTCGAAATGATTTTCTTTGAATTTTAAAATTTTGGATGAATTCTTTTGTCTTTTACACCGTACACATTTTAATTTGACATATATTTTATTTATTTCTTTCATTAAAATTAATTTGTCTATGATTTCTCATTAGCAACATGCATTCGAATGACTTTTTGCACGTCAACGTCACGTTAATGCTAATGTTTAAGAGAAAATCTCTAATAATTTAATATTTCACTCAATATTTTGGCTGACATCAAGATAATTTCAACAGAAAACTCTCTTAAAAATCTTGTAGAAGGTAATTACTAGGTAAGAAAAAAATATTATAGAAATTCGTGGGATCTTTTGCGCGATTACCATTATTCAGATGGAACATGGATTTTTATTTGTTACGCTAATTTCGTAATTCCACACTTGCTACATAGAATATTTTCTATAAAATATTACTAATTTATTTTTGTTTTTAAAATAAGTGAGGTCGCAAATAATATTTCGCCAATATCAATTTAAACAAATTTAAAATTTTCGTACTAGTAAAAATGATAAATAAAAAAACAAAATATTTTTGAGAAGGGTAAAATATTTTTTTTAAACATAAATAAGTTTCCAAAATACTGGTAGCGTTAAATATTTTAGGAGTCGGTACCAAGTTGTCGTCTCTCTCTCCCTTTATCTCTCTCTCACTTATGTAACTACCCACCCACATACACACACATATACACATCCATAAGAGCTACATACCACTCGACATCAACTCCAAAAACCTCTAACAGTAGCCGTATTTCGCGTTTCATGTTCATTCGTGTTTATGATGTCTCATGTTACCCAGACTGTCACGAATCTAAGAGGAATTCGGTAATATCTCATTTATTAAAATCGAAATAGGTATTTGTGATGTTTGATGAACGCGAATAGATTCAAATATAGCCACATACATACATATATTCATGCATGCGTGCATGCACAGATACTATACGGGTACACACGGATATGTCATTAACGTTACCTTCTTTCGTCTTCCCCGTAGGCGGTGCGTTATATTTTTACATATATCCGTACGTACTTATCTACCGCACCACTAATACCTTAGATGATGTTGTACATATTTGAACATATATTTAGTATTTGTCAACCTACTTAACTTGATACTTCTTTACTTATATCAAGACAAGTCGAACGAGCCCAAAAATGAATGAATCTACTCCTTGCTATTAAAAGATTTCTACCATTATCTTTCGGAGCCATCACTACATTTTGGTCACTACTTGTAAACAAAGGATCTGTAATGGCAAGTTAAACGAGCTCAAATCCGATGGATATACTTCCAATCATTGAAGAATTTCTGTTGATATTTTCTGACTTTGAATATTCACCCTGATAGTTAATTGTGATCATAATATTTTTGTAAAACATGTCAAACAGGCCCAAACATGATAATAAATACTTCATGATAATAATACTAGGAGTTTCTGTCACTAACTCCTGACTCCATCATCAAATTCTGGCCATTACTTGCCAACAAAGGATTCAGCAAAACAAGTCAAATGAATCTAAAATCGATGAATCTGCTCTTCGCCGTTGAAGAGTTCTGTCCCCATTTTCCGCTATACCATCTGTAACTAAAGTACTTAAAATATATATGTTCAAGCTGGGACCTCTCAAAAAGGAGCTTTGTACTCTCATCCATTTGAAAGTTTATTAGAATATCTCCTGAGTGCTTAATAAGATCCTGACAAAATTGATATAAATTTACCGGGAAAATATGTATCCAATTTTAAATCAATAGAAACCTTTAAAACAGGTGAAATTACTGAAGTTATGCGTAAATATCACAAAAATACATACATACAAATATGCGGGTCAAACTGGGAACCTCTTCCTTTTTTGTCTTATGTGTTGGTTAACAAGGAATTAAATAGGATTCAGGTTGAATATTTTCTCAAAATAAAAATTAAAATTATTTACATAATAATTTCAAAGATATAAGAGAAAATTTTCAGTAACTACACATGTCATAGTCCGGAGTACTGCCTGAAAGGATTGGTTACTTTTGAACAAATTTTCAGAATTTAAGTAGCTTTCCCAGATATGTACCAAAATGGTAAAAAAATACGTTAACTACCCCCTTTCATATTTTGGAAAACATTGAACCAAAAATCGTGGAAAAACAAATTAGTCAAATTGGCGGAATTTCATTAAACAATATAATACAAATTATAATTAAATAATTCCTAAAAGTTAATTATGATATTACGTCACTTGTTTCTATTCAGAGGGTTTATTATTTAAATTTTTTATACTTTTATAATGTATTAAATTTTCTAAGAAATATGTTAATTGGAAAAATAAACAGGCCTTACTCTTCGTATGCTGACTGTTTATAATTTTATTTTTTTCTTGTTAAAATCTGCTGTGTTATAAGTCGAAGACAGTAAAATCAATTATTAAATTTGATAATTTTTTAAGCCCAAACTGAAAAATCTATCATCCTTTTTTGCCTCTTCCCCATTTTTCCAAATCGCTGGGAAAAAACTTTAAAATGTTTGGATAAATTTAGAGATCCATAAAAATATACTGTTATTAAATTTTTTAATCGATGTAATATTTTGACCTTTTGCTGTTAGTTATTTTATATAATAAATTTGTATCATAAATACCATTAAACTATTGGCAATGATTCACTCCTTCTTTATCTTTAATTAATTTAAGATTTCAAGTACACTTTCAAAAGAAACTCACTTAAACAATATCTGATAATTAATTGAAGAAACTCCCCATGTATGTTGGTGTACAGTAACTGAAGAAATAAAATATACGAAATATTAAAATATTACGTGGTTTAATCAACACTTTAATGTGGTACAACATAATTAATATATAAACGAATAATATTTTTGCTATATCAAAGAAGGTTTTAGAAAAAGTTATAATCTTTTTGGAATAAGCAAAAAGTAAATTTCGAGACCAGTTTTTTATTTTGTAACAGTCAAACAAAAATATATTTTTCGTCTACTCTTGAATGACACAGGAATAGATGTATTAAACCCGCCAAGATTGGGTGATTGATATATGCTATTAAAAGATTTTTATTCCAGCAAAAGATGGGAACGAAAGATGTAACAGTATAAACGTCTTTCCATCTATTTGCTGTTAGTTAATTAAATTGAGTTTTGAATAATTTTTGTATAAACATTTTTAAGATCTTCACTATTTATATACAAAAAGTGTAGTTGAAATATCGGTACATAAAATAAGTCGTAAATTATTAGGTTTTTTTAGCTATTTACTTCTATATTTATTTTCAGACTTTAATGTACACAATAGAAATAAATCACGGATTTATCTCTGGGAAAGAAGTCTCTTAGAGCCAACCAGAATAGCAGTCCAGCCCCGCATGACAAACGGCCGGGAACCAAACCTGGGATTAAGCATTTCAGCGTGCCATAAAAGGTCGCAAGCTTGTGATTAACCCAATACACTAGGGCGCCGATTATTTATATATTACAAATCACATTCTTTCCACAAAGAAACTAGTAGTAAAAAAATATATTTCTGTAATAAATGGGGAACTTAGTGGGTACAATATTAAGCTAATAAATATAATGTTTTCTGATAAAAATCTGAATTGAATAAGTGTTCAAATCGGTGGGGTACAATTTTGCAAAGTCAATATGTTTTTCATAGACATAAACTATCGAAAATACATTGTTTGAGACCATATTTTTCCGTTAATAAAAAAAGAATGGTCCTATGCGGACTAGAGTACAATTTCATATATTAGTAAGATATACCAATTAATATAAAATAAATACGTCGGTCAGCCATACGTAATCGAAAAGTATTTTAATATATTAGCATTGTTGTTATGGCGATTTATTTCATGTCACTTTAAGTAAAGCGTAATAAAAATGCAAAAAATATGGAGGGAGATAAAAAAGCACTACATTGGAAAGAAAAAAAAGTTGTAACCGAAAAAACGTCGTTATTATATTTCTTAGCCTTTTTCAAAAAAAAATGTAATCATTAAGCGTCTTATTACAACAATTCCGAATTGATTTTCTGGTATAAATACTAATGATTGCAAATATACATCATTATCATAATTCTTAATATAGTTTATTGCAAAAAAATATAGATATTTCACATCATATAAAAAATAAGCAAAGTTAACACATAATTAAAACGCTGTTAGTGATATAAGTTTGTACTTATTACTAATCTTAATTTCATTTATTCCAGAAAATCATGATTTTCTTATGTTGCAAAACGATATCACGGTACCCATAACTTAAGATCTTTTAAAATACATTATGAAATCTTTTTATAAAAAACGGTCCAAATGATTTGTTAATTGAATCAAGTCTTGTCGATGAAAATCTGATTTAATACGCTGCTTCACATTTAAATATGTTGCTGCGTTGAAAGGTGCATACCACCAAAAACCAATATACTTCACTAATGGACACAAGTACCCATCATACATTACTACAAATGTAATTATTTTGATATTGTATTCATATCAAAGTTTGAAAAAAAGGGAAGATATGAAGCATTATGAAGAAAGAGGAAGAAAGTGGATAAACTATAATTGGTTAAATAATGTAACATTACTTCTCTTCTAAACACAATAGGATGCAACCTGCAAGAAAGAAACAACAGTAAAATATAAGGATTCTTTGTTTTTATCGCAGACATCACTCGGCCTACTGCGTGCTCATTAAATTAGCAGTCGCCATTTTGTGATTCTTTCATTCGGGTCTGATTATTCCGAATAAAAAAGGAATTATATGTTACGAAAAAATGTTTTAGTTTTTTTTTATATATAATATATAAAAATATATAGTGAGGAAATATAGTGGATGTACTAATTCGGATGCCTAGAAAATGCCATGTATATTCTTACATGCGTAAGTAATACTCTGTTTTCGTATAATGTTCATAAAAATTCTATTTTATTAAATATTTTTCTTTTACGTCTCCAAAAAACATACGACTATTATGTTACATATTTATTCAGTTATATTAATTTAGTTAAAATATACAAGTTGAACAAGTATTTACCTCTACAGTCTGAAAGAAAGTTAGAAGGTAATATGTGTCGCACACGTTTTGACAGACCTGGGTATATAATTCTAATTTATGTTATTGCTATATGAATTAATATCAATATAATTTTACAGTATTTATTTACATATTAATTTTACAGTATTACCGTACAATATATAAACTTTGCTCGTTTATTCATGGCCCAAAATTAATTTATGACATTCTTCCCAGGAAAAATCTGTAATTTTAAATATATACGCATATACATATATATATATATATATATATATATATATATATATACATATATATATATATACACATATATATATATATATATATATATATATATATATATATATAATTTCTTTCATTGCAAGACAACCAATGAAAAATATATTAAAATACAATACCTTTTTTTGCGGAAAAGTCAATATATTTGCAACATTTGGCAACTAATCAGCTCCGGGATTTTCAATGTATTTAAGGCATTCATCACCTTGTATTTTAACTGAGGGCTCCATTAAACGGATATACCATCAAGCATTTCGAAAATGTGATAAAAAGTAAAATTTTTATTATGTTTAAATTTCATGCAGCGGAGACTGTACCCATGTACCCGAAGCACAAAAGAAATCCGAATTTATTGGATTTTTTACTTGCAAGAAAAGTACACCCGAGCTCTTTGATCGATTTGAAAATAAGGTTTTTTTACAATTTGTATCTACTTCAAAAATTAGTCAATAACTTCTTTTTTTCCTAAGTCCGCGTTGTAGGTTGATAGTAAGAAAATCCAGTTGTCCTAATACGAGCACAAAAGTAATAATACAAGAACGTATATTGCGCTTTCAGAAATAAATTATTTGAAATATTAAATGAAAGCTACCCTGAGGATTTCATCAATAAAACTACCTCCGGATCAGCCTTACTGGGTAGCGAGGATGCTGTAAATACAAATTTCTTGTAGGTATTTTGTTATGTTTTCTGAACAATAAAAACTTAACCAAGTACGGGACACTGTAGTCCAATTGTTAAAAACAACAAAATTTTGAACTTGCTAAAGGCTAATATTGGGTTCCCTTTACGGCTTAAGAACCTCAATTGAGTACATATCGAGAGGTGGATTATTTCTTTTTTCAAAGCAGTTGCGCACGTAATAAAAGAACAGAGATAATGGTAAATCGAAAGAATCTCCGTTTATCTTTGTTTGTGTTTGAATATTATCAATACTTCGATAGTTTGAACTCCGAGAACTGATCATGATATTAATCATGGTATTTAACTAATAAAAAGTATAATAAAGATTATTCAGATATAATATTTCTTTACTATGATGAAATATTCATCGGAACACTGTCAGGACCAAGTTTCTTTACTAAATGAATACTTAATAATGATTAAATTTCGATTCTCTTTTTCTTTTTATTTAATTTTGGAAAAAAAACATTATCCATCATGTCATTATAATTAGGTAGAAAGTAATAATATATTTGTATTTATTTTTTAATGTAATTTTATATTATAATAAATATGTTTTCAAAATAAACTTCGTAATTTTGCTTAAACTTTATACTCCTTGTCAGCATATAACTACGATATGATCGAAGATTGACAAATTTGAAATATTATTTTGTTATCTAGTCCCAGGGAGGCATATTATTTTATTATCTAGTCCCAGAAAACGTATGGAAATTTATCAATATCCTGTAGTTTGTAGCAACAACTTCTTTAATTATTGAGTTATGTTGGCGGCCATTTTATGGTTCTAATTGGGCACGAACTATATTACTTGTTTCGTATCCTCTTTTTCTAATTACTTTGATTCATGCTAAGTTGATCCCTGTCAACAAAAATGTACTACTATCAGTATTACTATGTTTTCGACTTACCTTGACTGAATACTTCCTCTTAGCAACCAAACATTATGAGGCGTATTTTAAAGATGTAAGTGAGTTAGTGGGTTATCTATAAATATTCCAATAATATGGAAAACATTCTGCAAATATTCACCGAACTACCATTTTACAGGTTTTCTTAATCGATGGTCGATTATGAATATTATTATTGCGTCCTTTTAGTTGTGAAAATATCTGGAGATATCTCGAGTAGCAATTAATCTGGAACAAGAAAATGAAACAAGAACAAAAAACAAGAACTTTTCCGTGTATATGCTAATTTACGAAGTACAAACACGAAAGAATGAATGACAGTAAATGTTCGATAGAGCACATGTTACCACCACAAGAAAAATAAACACGGCAAAACTTTATGACTATGTCACGAGACCAGAACGAAGGCTATCATATTCTAGTATTATCTGCAAGCGCCTTGATAGCGCTATAAAGCCTTAAACCAAATATTAAACTCATCAATGAATGAGTATGATTCCAAATAATTACTAATTTACTTGGATTTGGAATGGGAAGCCAGAATTAGTAATTATCATCACTCACCTTCCGATTATGGGAATCATTTAATTATTAATATCAATATCTTATTAAAAGATAATTCGATTAAGGAAATTATTTAAATCCTTTATTATGTAGAAAACTAAGACAAGTCTTTTGACCTTATTTTTTCTAAGAGTAGGATGTGTTATGGCTTTGTTATTGGAGTAATTAAATGAATAAGTGGGCAAAACATTTTTTTTTACTTATAGTTTTTAATATAACTACCTAACAAAGAGCAATGACATATGTGAATAAGTTACAAAGTGTTGTGGTAAAATAATATTAGTAAAAAAATTCAGAGGCAACTTGGAATCTTTGTTTAGATATTCAAATATTTTTCATATCTATGTTTTGATGCTGATAAACGTATTTCAAGGTAGTCTGACCGCTAATATGTCAGGTTCAACATTGTAGTAGTCGGATTCGGTAAAAAAACTTATGTATCTGGCTTATTTGTAGCAAAATCACGTAAAATGTCTAACATATAACCTTCAGAATATACAATTAAAAAGGGTTTTCCTAAATTTTGAAACTTATGTAGACACGAACAGAGACACAACAAACTGTATATAGCAAGAAATTTTCACATGTAGTAATAGCCTTTGTGTTTTTTTATTATCAAAAATACTTTCAGACATTGAAAAATATCGAAGAAAACGTTCCTTCTCATTAATAGTCAAAACCCGAGTTATCCCTCAGTTAATAATTTCTCACGAAATCACTCTTATTCTTTCAATACGTCATCAAGTAGGTTTAATGTGCTAGCTAGTCTTTCATTCGAATCTCCCGGTCGTAGTTTCGTTAAGTAAATGCCCAGCGCAACCGTGGCTTACTGTATCTCGATCAAACATAGTGTTTCCTTAAGAACTTATTTCAAAAGGATTATAATTCCGACCGATCCAAAATGCATACCTTTATTTTAATAATAAAATCTAACTATGAATTGAGTTGAATAGCCCTTGCTAACATGTCACAAATACCTATGAATTGATTACTGTTGAAGCCGTACATAATAATACAAAAATATTTTGTATCATTTCATGTATGGCCTTCGAGATACCTTTGAAAAACGCGAGAATTTTCCAGTACATAAACATATTTTATATTATAGTAGTAAGTTAACGTTTATTTTTCTGGTATGTGGCGATTATTCTTATTTCAGTAGTTATAAATACATTATGTGACCATATTAGGTGCCCTTTTATAAGCTGGGACTATATAAGGATGAATGCAGCCTTTACTTTTCGTGAATTCACAGGTAACCTAATTACATTTTCAGTTCTTTGCAAATACTGGTGGTATAAGTAACGCATACTTACTGAATACAACCAAAAAAATATAATAACAACCTTTCTCATTCAGACACAGTTCGTTCATATTATTGAGATGAATCAATTATTTCACATAGGGATGTATTAGTAATTATTGAGTAACAACATAAAATATATGTATGCGAACATCTGATTGAATATCCTGAACAGAGGATAGCTCAAGAAATTTTATTTCGCACACCGAAATAATTAGTGAAACATTAACAATTTTCAATATGAAAAAAAAATATTTTATTAAATTTTTAGATGTTTTATTAATAATATTATCAATAGACACTTTATTTTACATTACGATTGTGTAATAGGTAATAAAATAACAGGATAATAATGAACTACATAATGTGTAATATTTTTAGTTAGCTCGTAATTAAACTGGCATGTTAATTATTATTAAAGTAAAACATGAAAATAAAGTGAAATAATACAGGTTCACACATATTAGTTAAAAAGCTAGTTTAAACCAAATGAATATACATGGTCAAATGTTATGCAAGTATCTTGTATTATGTTACTACGTCGGCACATCACACACTCATTATGACGTTCTTTCATAATAAAAATAGAGCCAAGAACAAAACAAATCACGTAGTTCCATAAACGAGCAAATATTAAACAATCAAAACAAGTAACAGTTCATAAAGTCCAATAACAATGCCAAGGTCAAGTAGTTCCGGGAAGATAACCCAACATGAAGATAACCCATTGTGGCGCAAGTACGAGTGATAATGAGGAGGGATACCAATTTTAAACAAATGGCCATAGTAACAATTGTCAAGCAAAGAGTTTTCGTATAGCTGGCCGTTATCGGTCGGAAGGCCGAAGCTTCACATCCTCCCTTGAGTAACATGAGTTGCTTTTAAGAAAATTGTTTGAAATTAGAATTTTTTCTTTTATGACTAGTCTATTAAAAAGTACCGATAAAGGGTATCACATTTAAATTTTTCTATTTCATCTTTAAACTTATACGTTTTTTTAAATTCAATCAGTCAATTACTAAGATTAGTTTCAAGAGTAAAACTGGTTTATTCAAAATGATCTATCGAAATCATCTCAAAATACGAAACCGTCATCTGACATAACAACATTATATAATCAATCACACAAAAATCACAAATGCCTTCATCACCGGTATTCACATTAAAATCCAAGTCTTGTCGCTTCCTCCTGTGTATCCTTTATTTCTGCTCACACTCGCTACGAAAGTAATAAGAGATACGTCAGGAAACCGCGACATAATCCGTCTACACATGTATATCCAACAACGCGTTGATAATATCATATTTCAATATTATCAAAACACAGAAAACCTTTTCCCGATAAATTAGAATCCAAGTCCGTGTGATTGATGAATGTTTTGTCAACTTATACTGAATCATGATTATAATGTACGACTGAGTAGGTATATGAGATATCGCTGTGACAGAGTGTGATGTATAATACATTTGTATCTCGGGTCGGGTACAGGCGCCCGTGGAAAATTGCGTAGCTGTCATAATCGTCATAGAGGAAAATTTCCACATATTGGAGATTACGAGAGTTACTTTGGCAATATAAAATTTGATATAATTATTTTGAACTATCATGCAATTTTGTATTAAGCACTTTTTATTTTAAATTTCTAATAATTATTTTATCACGAATGTAAGAAATAAGCTGAGACTTAAAAGTAATGGTAATTAAATTTAAACCTATTTTTAAACATATAATGTAATATATAAGTAATACTGCGCAAAAAAAAAGATTGTTAAAGATGCCTATCTTGTTAATAATCTTTGAGGCCACATTTTCAAAAAAATGCAATTATTTTATAAAACGTTAATTAATTACAACTTCGGTCTATATTAATAATCAGAATAATTCAAAGGAATGAGTCCAAAATTAAATATTTCAAATCACCATATATATAAATTTGTTATTGTTATTAATAAAAATTCTATTATATTATTTATGTTATTATGCATATTTGTATGCGACAAATAGAAAAAAATATACTTATGCACTCTTAGAATAAGTACAATAAACTGCGCGAAATTAAAATAATATGAGTCAAGTTTCAATAAAATATTAATCGATTGTTAATATTTAATTAAAATCATAGTTAAATTAGAACTAATCTCTATTGAGAAAACGTTTTTAAATTCAGACTATTTTGTTCTTTATCGCAATGGTACACGTCGCAATTCACTCACATTTTAATTGTAAACCACAAATTGAATAAAGTTTCATGTCATTTACTTTTACATGTTTTATTAATTGTTAAGTTGAAATCTTAATGGAATGTAGGATTATGATTGAAAATAATCTATAATGCGTAAATTATGTTCAAATATTTACGTAAGTACCTTTATTTTTAAAATTTCATTATATATTAATTGGAAAATGTTATATTCGATATAAAAAAAATAATATAACTGAGTTGTTAGAATGATTTTAATTATAAAATAGTCTTATATAAATTTAGTTTTCAATTTCTGAGCTCCAATTGATCCCACAAGATTATAAAAAGACTATAAACCGAAAATAGAGATCAATCGTATTATCAAACTTCGTCGTAAATTATCCTTACAGTTATTTCAGCGTATGAAAGCTTCTTTTCACATGGCAAAGTCTACCGACCCTGACTAATGGTAAGACGTAGCTAGACTAATGGCATGGCCGCTAAAACCTTCTCAACGTTATGACCGCTTACTTCATTCACTTCGTAATGCGATGTCCTTTAGGTGCGGAGCTAGTTCGTGACCAAGGATTACACGGTCAAATATATCATTCTGCCTTAAGCTAGTTAAAACAGCTTGAACAGCGTCACGAAATTCAAAATTTATGCAAGAGGGATAATTTTTCGAATACTCATATAAAATTTATAATTAAAAAATTAAGTCAAAAATGTAAATAAAATTGGAAATTATATTAAATTAAGGTGTGCTTTTCCGTATTGCTATATGTTCTCAATCTGACAGACTAATGATTTTCTTTTTATTAAAATGTTTATGTTATTAAATTTATACCACAGAAAAACAAACTAATAAAATTAATTTATTACGATGTTAAATGATGCGATAATAGTAACTTTTTATGTCATTTAAATCGAACCAGGCTTCTAAAATTATTCATTGCTTACAAACAAATAGTATTAAGTTTACACACGATTTTCATTCATAACTATTTTACCCGTAAATATTGATCAATCGTAAGCGATATAATGAAAGATTCGCAAAAGAAATATGAGACATCAAACCACAGCGAAACTCTGCAAGACCGAGGCGTATCTACAACAAATAATTGGCAATAAAACGAAATCCAAGCTAATAACCATAATAATATTCTAATCCACTGTACCGACGTATAACGTAAGCCTTTCAGGCGAAAGCTCGTCTATGCGCAGTTGAGTTCTGGGCGGCCGAACCGCCTTCAGTCTCGCTCGCGAAGCCTACCAGGGCGGACGTGCCACGCGCCGCCTTCGAGCCTAAATACAATTTAACGTAACACCGTTTCGTTTATAAAAATTTAATTGAATAATTAACCATTGACTGACGATCCATATGTGTGTAAATATTTTAAGAAAATTCCATTAAATATCGTGATAGTTATATTTTCTCTATTTAAAATACATTTCTATTAGAAAACTACGTAATTTAAACGTTTGTGTTCTAGTTGTGGTTTAAATCTAACGACCGATTTAAAATTTAATTAATCATTAGGTAACACAAGAAAGTGCAGTATTCTCTTCCAAGCAAAAGTTTAAATATTATATTTATTTCCATAATTTAAACCTATTTTGGCTTTTAAAGCAATTGGTAAGATTTATCCTTGCTTTATGTTTTCATCAATTCTGAAATTTAATTTTAACTAGTATATATATTAACGATTAGTCCCTAAGTTAACTGAAAGAATTATACGGGAACTCCTGAGTATTCAAAAAATATATTTATTATTTTTTACCAAAATCATAAATATATTACACCCTCTGCCACAGTGTTTTCAAATCTAATACTACGAAAAGTTGAACTGATATTCTTAATGTAATAAATGAATAAGGATATTTCAGTGAATTTAGTCGTGCGTAATCTGTGAAAGAATCGAGGTTTGTCCCACAACGCTGTACCCGTGAAATATGATCGCATCTAAATTTATCTCATGAGATGTCGGTCTTGATTTTAAAACTATTTTATGGTCTTTTTAGATGTCACGCAAGGACAAACAATTTTATGAATTATTTTAATACAGGCTTCGCTTTAAAGATATTTTAATTTGTGAACTTGAATTTCATTGTTGTTAGAATTTCTTAAAAATTGTAGCTGAGAGTAGGCTAGATAAATACGTTTACAAACGTTTTTTGAGTATTTACGTTATTATATAGATAATTTAATTTCATCTTTATTTAATATATTTGTTAATAGGCCATAGCGATTTTTCTTGTTTACTAAATATTTTTGATTTCATTTATGAAAAGCGTTAAAAAGTCTAAATTTATATAACAAGAGTGCTATTCTCGGCAACATAACCCACGGCTAGCCGACATTAAAAAATTCATTAACAATGTATACAATCTAACATTAAAAATAGATACAAAATGTAACCGTTGTATTCTTACATTCTCTTCGCCTCTCAGCAGGAAACAGGAAGTAATTAACGCTTTTCATGTCTCGGTATTATTTAAAATCACTTGTTGTTTTACATTTCCTTAATTTCGAGCCTGCATGAGCGCGGAGCTTAAAAAAGGAAAATTTCGTGGAAACCGCAAAATAAGCAAACAAATGAAGCTTAGAAACGGCGCTGAAACGAAATTGAATAATTTAATTCATAAAATATCGTCACTTCCACTTTGTGTGAGTTTATAAAATTATATTTTCAAACGAGTAAATAAATGTTTTTCGTCTGTCTTTACTTTGCGAATCATTCTCATAATGGCTTTGTGACATGAATCGGTTTACTTATAATATCTGTTTTGCATGTTTTAAAGATGGGATATTATTAAGTTTCGGTCGGTAATGATGTTTGTTTATTATCATATGACATTAAATGATTACTGCATTTTCCTTAATCAAAATCTACTCATTAATATTCTTCAAGTTTGAAATAAATCCAAAATTATAATATAAGCCAATATTTTTAACTTAAATTATGATTTATAATTATATCTATAATATTATTATATATTCAAATAACGTATTATTTTTTTGTGGCAATAAAAGGGAAAGAAATACTTCGAATTTTTTTTCATTGCGACTTAAGGTTTTTACTATTTGATAACTAATAATGTAAAATAACCTTTCAATGATTTAGCAGAGATGTGCCGTTATTAATTTTTCAAAACATTTTAATATTAATATTTAATATCTATTACGCTCTGTATCAGCTAAACCGAGTTTAAATATTTTTGTCACTAAAAGTACGTTTGTGAGATTTTTACTTTTGATTTAATATCTATTTTACCATCTATCACCTTTCTTTGAACTAAAATTTATCTGGTGGTAAAATTTAAAATATTTTCTTTGAAATTTTTCTAATATTCAAGGAGTTTCACAAAAATTCTAATTATTTTTCTAATAAGATAAATTCATTATTATCAAAAAGAAAAAATTGTAGATTAGACAAGGTTTGTTCCCAGAAGCGACAATTCATATATATCTTCATATATATATATATATACACATACATATATATGTACACACATACACACACACACATATATATATATATATATATATATATATATATATATATATATATATATATACATATATATCGAAATGTTATATACATGTATATATCGCCATGTTTTACGGCGATCAGCTATTGTTAATTGCTTTCTAACCAATAAGTTTTGACATCCAGGTAATCACAGTAACACCGCCTGAAATTAATCTTTACAGTTTTTGCAAATCATAAGTGTTAAGAATTATAGGTTTTAAAAGCGTCTACCATTTGAGAATTTTACAAGGTGACTTAAAAAATTGTAAAATTATGTCGATTTTCAATAAAATTGATGGATAGGTTTATACTCTGTCAGAAATTTTTTTACAGTATCAAGTATTCTACACGAAACTAAAAATTATATGTTAGAAACAATATATTATATTTTTTTATAGTAAAAGTACTCGTGTGATAATAATTATGACACATCGATAATAAGGTTAAATTCGATTCTTGAATTAAATAATCATTTAGAGAGAAGACATTTTGCGTAGCCCATGATGTTAGATTATTCAAAACAACAATAAAGTGGAAATACATTAATTGGGCGAGTACATTGCGTTCCGTACGATCAGTTATTTTCAAAGATGGAGGGAGCGGTCAATGTTCTTAAAACCCACGATTGTCTTGAAAACAAGGTAACTTGTTTTGCCATCACCATAATTTCCCTTTATATCTCTATTTAGGCTACATTTCCTAATGCCGCAATAAACATCAACTTTCTACGTAAATAGTCTAAAGCCTAGTAGAGAAATGGCGTTAGCCTACCGTTTTAGTACGGAACACTAAAAACCGTTCACTATATTAATTTTGTGTTCATCGTTTTGATTTTTGATTTATCTTCTCAATAGAAACAAATAGTTTTCCTAATTTATTAATATTATTTCATTTAAAAACAATTTGTATAACGCTTGCAAGTGCATTAAATTATCAGTTACTTTATTTGCTGTTTCACTGTATTGCTTTTCTATAAATTAAAAATTAAATATGAAAAGAAATTTAAGTCCAATATTTGTAAATTTTTCCATTTTATATAAATTCATTTGTTTGTTAAATATATTAAATTTAATACATTTGAAAATAACTAATTTTTAAACTACCGATGGAAAATACTAAAAAGAAGCTTTAAAACAAATAATTAAGAAATGATTAATACGATTTTGCTTAGTTTAATTAAGAACGTGTATTATAAATGTTTTATTTAATGAAAAAGTACAATGCATCAAACCGTTAATGTGAAAAAATTATTTTCAATATTTTAGTACGACGCAGTTAAAATGTATCAAAAATTTAATTAACGTTAAATAAATATAAAAGAATTGTATATTTTCTTGAATAAAAATGATAACTCTATACGTCGATTCTAGTATCGAATTACTTTTTTAAATGTATGATTAAAATTCCAATTTCACCTTTAAGAATGAAAAATTGTTTATCTTTTTTTATATCTAACTTTAAAAAATATTTTGGCGGCAAACACAATACAAAGAAAAAATAAATATTGTAATTACAAATGTCGACAAGTTTCTTAAACTTACGCTTGCAGTATCAAGCTCATATTATCAACTTTCAACTAAGTTATTTATAATTCAAAAACTCAATAGACAAATTTATGATATTTTTGTTATTAGCCACTTAATTTCTTGCCAAATTTATTCTGGGCAAGTCTGGGGAATGTCTGAAATTCTTGTCTAATTTCTTTTTGTCATTGGTTGTATTGAAAAAAAAACATGCTTAATAAATGGTCATTGAATTATATTATTTTATTCCACAAATTTATTAATAAGCAAAAATAAGTGACACATCCCCGATTATCCAAACAAGACACTGATATTATCGATTACTGGTTTTTGAAAATTATATAAACTAATAAATAAAATATATGGAAAATATATATGATAGTTTTAGTTAATTAACAATAATTATGTGATAGTATTTTCCATTAAAATAATATAAATTTTCGTATGCAAATAATACTCACTTCCTAGGTTTTGCACACGTTTCACATTGTAACTTTTGGAAAAATGCTATTACCTTCGTAATGTCCATACATATTGCGTATAGCATCTATTTATAGTTATATAAAAGAGAAATAAAAAATACAATTTTTTCTTGGGTCGTGAAAAGGAAAAAGAAATGCAACTCATTCCACTGAAAATGCATTTAATATTCATTTAGATTCCATTCATTCATTTCCAACTGGGGCTATTAAATTTCACAGAAGTCTAGTATTTAATGTACACCATACGCACAACTCTATTTCGCAATTCAGCATATTAGCATATTCTCGGGTTAGTTCGTGTTAACAACTTATGTAACACACGATGTCTTTAAACGACTTTGTGGGTATAAGTTTGAAAGCCTGAATTGCGAAGTTTGTGAAATAAAGCTTAAATAAATAAACAGATGCCAGAATTATTTACATAATGATATATTTTCTCAATATATCTAGAGTTTATAAATATCGAACGAGAAACGAAACAATGTTCTCAAAAAGAAGTTAAATTTTTAATTTATTAAATTTTTTGATTACACAACAAAACACGTAGTACCTTTAGACCAGTTTTGTATTTTTCAGCTAATGCCTTAAAAGAATTTGTGTAAATTTCCGTGGCACTGTCGAGCCATTTAAACATAATATTTATTGTGTCTTTATTGGTACAACTGCAAGTACTAACATAATCTTAAAATAAAAAAAATGGGCGTATAATAATTTATTACAATTTACGAAAGGGAAAATTATAATATGATAGAAATTCAATATTTCTAAAGTGTAGTCGCATATAATTTGTTTTTAAAAATATCTTTGTTAAATATATCATTCCATTCTCCTGTAGTTCTTTGAAACCGAAGATAATAAAAAAACAATTTTATTAAACTACACGCAACCAACTTAGGCAACTTTGTAATTTTTTTTTAATTCAACATTTTATTAAGTACTATTGGCCATCTCGCAGTTATTTTAAGGGCGAAAACTTCTTTTCTTACTTTGTGTAAAAAAATGTTAAACTGGATTTTAGATAAAGCTTTTACTATTCTGAAGTAATTTAAACTGTACTTCAGCTTCTAATTCTTATTCTTTTTAAACACGGCGATAATTGATATAAAAGTTTCCTTAAAGCTTAAAAAGTTAGGTAATAACTATTTAAGGTAATTAAGTTACTCCTTATCAAGACAAGACTTTTTAGTATTGCGATCCCGGTTTTAGTATAATAGTAGCTATTCAGAATTTGTTCTGTTCGTGGAAACAAATTTACTTTCTCATTTGAAATTTTATTTTTCTACTTTAATGGCTATTACAGAGTTATACAGAACTATCGCAACAAAAAGATGTAATAAAAACTATTGAAATATATAATTTATACTATTAATATTAATAGAAGTTTTGTAGAAAATTTTTGGATAGAAAAATGTAAATATTCCTCTCTTTAATTGAATCCCAAGGAAACCTATTTATTTTCACCAAAATCAGTCAGTAATATTTTTTGATTTTATGTATGGATAAAATTAAATTTAACTAATATAAATCCTAAGCAAGTAATTTAGGATTAAAATCAAACTAAGTCACGAAATTAAAAAAATGGGTTTCATAGTATTATATAATGTTATTAATAAAATTTACACGGAAAACATCGTAATAAATATGATAATTTCATAGGTTGGGTTAAATAGCAGAAATTTTAAATTAGCAGAAATTATATAAATTAGCAGAAATTTTAATGAAACTAATACAAAAAAAATGGCAACTACTTGAGGAAAATGAATAAAAATGCAATAGTGGTACATCCATAAATAAGAAAATATAAATATACATATAGATACTGTAACAAAAAAGGCAAGAAAATAAATAACCACTTCGTTTTTAAAAATCATTGAATCTTAATATTACCCTAAAATTACGAACTTTTACCTATTAATTTTACGCTTATGTTCAAGTTTTCAGTGGAAATTCCTTCATATATTTTTGTCAAAGTTAGAAATATTACATATCAAATTAATTAATAAACTTTAAATGAAGCGTACACTTCAAAGAAGTGAAACACTTGCATGGGAAAACTTAAGATAAGGACGTTAGTGTTTCATTAAAGTGATGTAATTTCTTAAAAAAATAAGAATGTATGAAATAATATACTAACGCAAATTTCTTTTAAAGGAAATTATTTTACATTGTCTATTGTAATTTTTCGTCAAATCAGCATAATACGTTTTGTCAAACCTTCAAATCGAACTTTGAGCCGAGCGTTCATTCTCGGACTGAGCTACGTTTACCCACGTCTCTTCCATCAATATTGTATGTGATTGACGGTGGTTGAATAGGTTATTGCGAGTGTGTTTTGCGATTCAACATCCCTCCAGGTAGCATACCAATTTGATGGATGAATTCACCTGTTAACTCAACCACTTGGTAAACAGGAAGTGTTAGTTTCAGTTTACCACCGTTCAATAATTAAGTAAGGTGTGTTAGGAGTGTTTAATATTTTAGTACTTTAGGCGGATTATGGTTCAAATTAAATGAAGTAATAAAGGTAAGAAAGTACAAAAGAGGTGTGATTTTAAATTATAACAAAATAAAGCATTTTTAAAGAGATGTATGTACATTGCTGGGGTACTTCAAATTTGATTATATTCATTTATCACAAACCTTTAGCGACCAGTATTAAGACATGAAAGCATTTGGTTTCACGAAAGATTTTTCAGTCCCCTATTTTGTATATAAATTTGTGGATTTATTAAATATATGAAATCGGTTTTTGGAATGAAGAAAATGTGTTGTCTCTTCTTTTGGCGAAAGAAAAAAGTCGAAATATTATTTGCGTCAGTCGTGTTAGTTAATATATTTTTTCTTGATTATTATACAAACACAACAAAGCAAAACCTATGTTAATATATTATGTTAATATATTCGTTTAATTAATAAAATTAATTTTTTTGAGTCAGTAAGGATGAAAAGAACATACCTTGTTCTTATATTAAAATATGTAGCATGAATAATTCTTTCTTTACCGTAAAAACTAAAAGTATATTAAAAATCTCACAATAAAATTAATTCAATGATGTATGTATGTATACATATATATATATATATATATATATATATATATATATATATATATATATATATATATATATATATATACAAACATTTATAACAATACATACATAATTAATTAACGCTAGAAAGTGAGTTTGGCGAATATGAATTTTGATTCAAATCGGGAGGAATTTTTGGAGCTGTGCCAGAGCGTGTACATTAAATAAAATTTCTTAGTGATAAGTGCTGCGTACTAAAAATAATTGCTGAACAGTATTTAATTAATTTATATCGGGTATATGTTATATTTAAAAAAAAAAGTAAATAATAAAAAAAAATAAGTAAAAATATAGACATCACGATTTATTTCTCAGGCGACGGTGAGAAATTTTATGCATTCGTCATTCAAAACTGATTATAAACATGTTAGAATAGAACTGGCAGTATAAGAGTTTCAACCTATACACTGGCATACATTTTAGGGTACATAGATGTTTTATTAAAAGTATTTGCAAATATTGTTGTAATTCTTAATGAAAATATTTTTCTAGTAAGTTTTTCACGGTCGCAAAAATATGGACCTAGGAAAAAATGTGGATAAGACTGATAAATTTGTTCAACTAGGTATTTCACATCCGTCATAAACTAAGTATTTCACATCCACCTTCAGATATTTAATTGTCAGTGGAAAAATATTAAAATTTTACTTGTTTTCAAATCTTAAATCATTTTCCCTGAGACCCCATATTACTTATAATTTTTTAATATTTTTTTGTATTTTGTACATAACAGCATTTTCAAATAGACCTGATATATATATATATATATATATATATATATATATATATATATATATATATTTCTTCCAATCAAATTATAATTCTTTTCTGGTAATAATAAATTTTTACTAAGAATTATTAGACATTATTTAAAATTGGAAACTCTTTACTTGCTTATTCTGAAGTAATTTAAACTATATTTCAGCCTTTAATTTTTATTCTTTTTCAACATATTGACAATATATTTTAAAGTTTCAATAACGCTTTGGTAATAACTATAAGGGATAAAAACATATAAATTAACAAAATAAATATAATTTGTGAATTTTCCGTTTCTACCTTATTTTGTTTAGAAGTTGGAAGCGAATGATACAGACAAACGGTTAGGCAAATAGACAGATGATATAGACAAACGGTTGATATAGACAAGAGTTTGATATAGACAAACGGTTGGGCAAATAGACAGCAAATAGACATTGTCAGAAGCATAGACATTCAATAGAACCCTTTGTGCACTGAACGCTAAAAACGAAATTTGCCTAAATTGGAACAAAAGTATGTAGAAACAGAAAATACAAATGACTGTTAGTCGTTCTCGAGTTAGTCAATCATTTGCTTACCTATTAATTAGCGTCATAATTTTCAAGATGTTGGGATATAAACATTAATTTTTCTAGCCAACCTGTGGCCATCCCATTAGAGCTAAGAAGTTTTCTATCTAATTTGAGACTGAAAATCGGTCCTAAAACGCCTTTTCTAATTTGACATTAGTCAACCCCTAACTATATAGCTTGCTAAAACTGGAAATATTATTTGATTTTATACATTATTTGAAATATTGACTGTAACTATTGAAATTCAATAAGGGAATAAAACTTTTATTCAGATTTGGAAGAGATAATACAATTTAATTCTTAATTAATAATTTTTTTGGAAGTACAAATATAACATAAATTTACAATTATTTTCCAATATATCGAAAAGAGTAGCATGAAGAACCTTTAAAATAATAACGCTGCATATATTGACATATCGGACTTAGAAACCTGCATCCAAAAATTATTTTCAAGCATCCAGTATCATGTAACTCCAAGTTTACAATAAGCCCAAGTGGAGAAATTTCACTATTTCCTAAATGCAGAAAACCAGATAACGGCAAACAGGATCCATGATGTCGAAACAGACCTCTAGACGCAAGTAAACATCCTCCGAAAATCCTGTGAAAGGCTGTAACAAAATTAGTTTGTATAATTTATAATATTGAAAGAGGCAAATTTACGACAATCGTCTACTTCTGTAATGTAGCCGATTCTTTTATACCTTCGTTTGGCGTCAATGAAAGAAAAATTATAGTTGGCAAGTCATTATCACGTGGTGCAAAAGAAGTTCGATAGGATTCAAAACGCGATCTAAGGCTACGATCAATATGGCCATTGCTTTAGCTGACACATGAAAGAAACCATGATTGTTGCTAAACTTTCAAAGAAATGCTTAGGGCGGGTGCCACTGATGAAGCACGATGAGGCACATTATGGTATGAATTTTTACTGCAGCTGGAAATTAAATCATGAACTATTTTTTTGTTCTGTCTTTTTCATAAATTCAAAATAAATAATACAAGTATTTATTTACTTACTGTTAAATACTCGTATCTAATCAACTTAAAGTTCAAAAAAGTGTTGCGTAATATATGACGTCATATTTATGGGAAACATAAATAATTAGGTAATAAGGGAACAACAGAAATTTTAATTAGACTGCCAGCCTCCGAAATACCACAAATTGTGTTGTTAAAATTATGGATTGAATCACAAAAACATACCATACCCCGGTATAGGGTTTTAAATTTAGATATGGAAGTGCGCTTTAATAATGTTTTACAGTTGAATTATTTAGAATTTAATATATTTAATACAATAATTTCAAATAGGATAATTTCTCGAATTACTCTCTCGGAAAAAGAAAGAAAATTACAGCCTCCCATGCCCAAAATGCAAATATGTAGTATATGTGAGGGTATTATTCTCATGACTTAAAAAATAAAACTTCTAATTTTTATTCTCCAATCGAACTTAGTATAGGTATTAAAAATTTAACAGAAAAGAGACAACAGAACCGTCATTGATTTTTAGGGGAACCAAAAATTATATTATCAATCGGAAGCCTTAGGTTGGCCATAAGACTGAATTATGTCGATATTTCCAATTGTCTTCTGTAATATTTATGTAGGCTAACGTATGTGCTCATCTGCAACGATCACGTATGTATAATCTTCAAAAGATCCAACCACATTTCTCACGGTCTGGTTTATTATTTCCTCAATTATTTTATTTTTATATCATGTTCATTAATTGTCAGTATTTTTACTCGCTTCATGTGAACGAGAAATTTTCAGCCTCTTAGTGTTTCTTAACAAATTTGCATTTTTTTCTATCGTATGTAAACTCTCATTTACTGCATTATATATTCAGTCATATCTTTGGTATGAATCTTATAGTTTCTTTAACACTTTTACCTAATTTAAATATTCTCTCGTTGTTTTCAATAGCATTTAATATAAAATTAATACTGATTAACATAAAGAGCTTAGTTGCTATTCGTATAACCTTAATGTATAAAAACGGGAGCATGAGTTTTTTATAAAAAATTCTATCTTTGATTTACCAATAAATATAAACTTAAGAATAAATGTTCCTCCTTATGACCTATCAATATGTACAGTAAGTATATATATATATATATATATATATATATATATATATATATATATATATATATATATATATATATATATATATATATATATATATATTTATATATAATTTTTTTTAAGGTTATTTCTTTCATAATGGATGTATTATCCACAATAAATACGTGAATTTTATTTATTCATATGAGAGATTTATGCGCAAATACGAGATGGGACTTATTGTTTCAAATGTCACAGGCGCGAACTAATATTCGATTATAATTCCCAATATTTCATATGCTAAATCTAGATATTGGAGGCATTTCCTCACTTGAACTGGCAATGCTGTTAGATTTACAGCTTTAAAATTAAATTTGTGTAGCATTTGGCCGGTTTCCGGTTCTTACACTCTTTTTAAATTTCTATTGTGTTACTTATATTTGCGTTCGAATATTTCTTCACCGTTTGTTATGTTATGTTTTTTTTTATTTCATATTAATTTTCTCAGCGCAATGGCATTAAGCTGTAAGTCGAGTAAATATTTAATTTTAAAAATATTAATATATTCATTATAAATTACCTTCTCATACACATTCTTATATATATTTCCATTTTTATATATGTACATTCTTATAGGAATATTAATTAGCTACATATTTCACCTTGAGATATTTTAGCATTTATAGCGTTAAGAAAGTTTCTTAAATACAATATAAATATTATTGAATATTGGACTCGAATGCAAAGTATAAAAATGCGCTTGAAAAAAAGTTCAAAGAATTGACTTTTGACAAATAATCAAAGTCCAAACTAATTCACGGTTCTTTATACAAATTAATATCACCTAAAGTTCGAACAGCTCTGATAGCATATTTTAATCGATAAACCGCAGTATCTATTGAGATACAGTTGGGTTTTTTTTTCTGATATATGTAGCTACTAAACTCTATATTTAAGTTGTCCATAAATACAAATTTTTACTAATACTATATAAAGCCAGTTATAAAAAAAGTAAAAACAATCATACATGGTTAAACTTAACGTGTGATCAATTGTATAATATTGTATATAGAATAGAAATTTCGAAAGCAAAATATAAAACGAATATAGAATGTTTACAAATTGTCATTGTTTCATATTTAGACATTATACGGTAAGGACACGTAAAAACAACATCAAACAAAGCGTACTCTTATTGACCACGACAAAAGCTATTTCAATTTTTATCTCAAATGAAGGCATTCACTCTCAGGTAACCAAAAGTTCTCTTTCAATTCGATTTAATTAATCACATCGCAACCCGATCAATAATCCGTATCGAAGTTCGGTACGTTCGGCAAATCCGATTGGAAAGGAAGTCACGTACTATCAAATCAAAAATATGAAGGCAGAGTTTATATAAAATTTATAAGATTTCACAGTTAGCGGAAACAAATCAAATTACTTGCTGCTTTATAAGCATAATACTTTGAAAACGAAGGTTTTTTCGTGGAGTCTACTCGAAACAAAATTGGTTATAATAAATAAGCCTGAGTGAGGGAAGGAGATGACTGTAGTACAGTGATCTCCTTCCCTTTTTTCCTTTTTAGTTCATTTATAATCTAAGAGAATATTGCAGATGTTATTGTTTCGATATAAATTTAAATTGTTAGTCTAATTTGGTAGCGAGCTTTTAATTTAATTTTCCCATTATTACGAAGCTTTTGCGATTCTCATTTTTTACTTAGTTAGTTGGAAATAAAGTTATTGGTGTATTTTGATCTAATTAAAAGATGTTGGCGAAAATACATTTTACACCAACATGTTTACTTTTATTTACATATTATTAATACTTGAATAACGTATTAAATGATAAAATCTTTAATACTTTAATCAAAATGTATTTATCATCGTTGACATGAAATATTTTCCCCTCTCTAGGATTCTGTATCTAACTATGAAAAACCTTATTCGTGTTTATGAGTAAACCTGCTTGAACCTCTTCTCACATATTATTTTCTAAATACGTTTATTGCATTAGTATCGAGTACGTGCGTTTTTTTGACTTGTGATAAACCAGAAGCTAATTTTAAAATATTTAGTTACAAATATCTGAAACAATTGACGTAAGCAAAGGCTAATGATACGTATTTTCTTGCTTCAAAAATACTTTAAATATTAAATGGTAGTGAATTCAAAAATTTCGATGTGCACGTTTATAATACGTACTTAATCTTACTTCTAGAAATAATAGATTTTCAAGGGATATACCTCTGATTAAAATTATTTTTTTAAGTCAGTATACACTGGTTTAAAGAAAATCAGTGTTAATAAAGAACCCTTCCTGAGCACCTTTTATGTATTTAAAACTTGCTCATAAGACGTTTCAGATATATTTGATAGTATCATCAAAATACTTTTGGGTCGATACTAATATATTCGTCAGACGCTTAACGTCTCTCAAAGTTCGTTTTAGTAATAAACTTAAAAAAATTTGATTTATGAAATTCAAGCTACCAATCATACGGTAAATAAGTTTGCCTAATTTGATCTAATATTATAGTGTTAATATGTTTGTATTATGAATAGCTGATATGAAACGTAATCACATTCTCTGAGATAAAAAAATATGAACGTTTAGAATAGAGTCTAATCGCTTAAAAAATTGTAGAATGATATAAGGTTTGGGATCTAACAGTATTGAACAGACATGGTTTTTACTTTTACGCAGATGTAATATTAAAAATCTGCTGATATAATTTACCTGTGATTATCAATTGGAATATTGGTTTAACTGTCGGTGTTTTATTAATATAATACAATATTAAGTTGACAATTGTATTCTAAAAATCTTAACAACATACTAATTTACAAGTATATTGATTAAAGACTATAACTGTCAAAATTTGTTAGTAAGACAAATTCAATCGGTTGCCTTATTAACAACACCAAAAAGGGATGAAATATTTGCCTTGCAACACATATAACACTTATCCAACAAACGATTGGAGAAAATAAAAGCTCTCATAACGACGCCTACCTAGAAACAAATGCTCAATATTCCTCGTTCTCATTTCCCCATCAAATACTCGAACATGTTTCAATGAGTGGACGCTGTAAGTGTCACGCAAATAAAGGTTTCGCAGACTCAAGTTGCGCCACACGCGTGACATTGATGCGAGATTGCCGTCTCTTTAAATGTGACCCTTAAGCTGTTCACAAATATGTTTATAAAAGTGTAATGTGAGAAGTATAAAAACTCTTAGAGGAAATATAAAGACAATACGATATTACAATGCACTAAGCATTATCCGAATTCAAAATGAAATATATTGAAGTAATTAAAATGAAATAAAAAAATATCAATACAAATATTTGTCCAGTTAAATTTTGTTATTGTAATATAGTCAGTTGTCGTGGTATTATGGAAATAGTTCTGTGTAATGGAAGTAGTAGTATACAGATTTGTATCAAATCGATAAACAAATTTACGAAGTTCTTATTAACGAAAAGTGAACATATCTAGCCAGATGATGAAAATTCTTCTATTTAATTTGACAATTAATCTCAATTTCTAAAACTCAGGAAATGCTTTATAATTTCAGAATTACTAATTTAATGAGCAGAGTCACCACTTTTAGGATCAGTTTTTGAGAATACTTCTCATGTAATTTAATAGATCTTTTATTTCTATCTGGCTACATTAAGCAAAAACATATTCAGGCTAATTTTGATCTGCGTCCCTCTATTTTCAACCACCTAAGAAGACTGTATACGTACTGGATGGCGTTTTGATGAATGACCAAATTACAAGGTACGATCAAGAAACCATGACTAAATCAAGTTATGAAAACAAATTAAAAATATAATTTTTCTCACTTTTCCCTATAGAAATATATAAAAAAATGCAAAATCTAAAAAAAAATTATGTTCTTTTTAATTTTTTTGTTATCTATGATTTAGTTACACACACACACATATATATATATATATATATATATATATATATATATATATATATATATATATACATATATATACATACATATATTTCCACACACATACACACACACACATACACACACACACACCCACATATATATATATATATTATATATATATTGTCCATACTTTTTTTAAGCTGTCTTTGTTAGTTTGAATAAAGCAAATATGTACATTAAATTGATCAATTTATATATATGGTCTTGACCTGAGTTATGAAAATTAATACGTTATATGATGATATGTTAGAAAATAAAACAGGGTGATAAGTTATATATTGGAATAAAGTTTGATGTTGATATCAGAATCATACTTAAAACACCATTTCGGTAATTACTTAAATTTCTCCAGATAACAAATATTGAAAATTTGAAATAACCCACTGTTGCAAATCGGAAGTTCGACCACAGCGCTTGATATCGGGCTCTACAACCACAGCAATAGGTGGAGCTCACAAAAATTAATTTATTACAAAATGCAATCAACGCCTAAACGACGTCCGCCATGATCCAATTACTCGCCAAATCCATGCATCACGCCGCCATTACTTAATGCGATCGCAACCAGCACCCGATCTGCCGCGAGTGATTTTTTTTTAATTAGCACCACTCGTTCATCTCAATAAACGTCACGGTACGATGTTGGAATAACTTCGTTATTACACTATTTACGCGCTCGGCTCCAGGCCGTAACTTAGCGCCGACCCGCATTCTGAAAATTTGTTTTTCACTCAGCTTTCCCATTCGAGATTAATTGTCGAGTTGGGGCGATTATTTTAGTCGAAGGCTAAGTGGTTATATTGCCGGGTCACTGTTGACATGAATTTAGCTTTTTTTCATGTTAGTACAAGTGGCTAAGTAGCGCGGTGAGTTGTTGTTGCGCAACTAGAGTCGTGATTTTGCTGCTCTTAACTGAGATAATTATACATCGCAAGTTTTTCTTAGGCTTTTCACTTAACTTTCCCACTTTATATTAGTTACCAATTTGAGGCAAGTGTATTTAATAGGCTTATATATTTACACTGTTAATTTTTCCGTGTAACGACATGTCTTTTTATAATATTATTTATCAACAGTTCATCTAATCAGAACTTATATTTCTATGACAGCACATTGGAAATAGAATAAAAATAGTATCAAAAGTATTTAAGTACTACTTTTACATTGAAATTTTAGTGTTAGTGTTAGTATGAACCCAGTCGGCTTGTTTATGGAATTTATTATTGATAACTATTATGATTCACGCTATATACCCATTATAGCGTGAACAGAAGATTGTGACTGGACAAAAGCATTGTATTTTACTATCAATTGAACGCTGTAAATGAAAATACCGGTTTTGTTTTGTGACAGGTATTCAAAAAATTGACAAATTGTTTTGCCGCAATGCTAAATGCTTGTGTAATGGATGTGAATAATCAATGTGGTTAGAAAGTTATAGGCAATTACTTTCAATTATTTGAACAAATAATAAATCAACGATTAACATTATGAAGTAATTAATATTTTAGATGGTAAATTAAATTTTAATCTACGTATTTAGTTTATAAAAATTAAAGAATGATAGTGAAAGAGAAACAATGTTGTTTGAAAGAAGTACAAAAAAAAGAACACTTTATTAAGAATGCAAATGGTTTCACAAATAAATATGTAAATATAATGTCAATGTTAATTTAAAGATATGACGATAATAAAGAGATTAAGTAAATAAATTTTAATGAATTAAATACATGTTAGAAACAAATCTGTAATCTCAATAACATTTGGTATTACATCCGTCCTTGTTAACAGAAGAAGTAGAAAGTTAATTTGGAATAACAAAAAGTTAATAGTAAATAATTTAGAAAAATTCTCAAAATATTATTGGTAAAAAATGTATGTTAGGTAATTAACCGCAATTAAAAATTAAGTATATATTTCAGAAAATGCTTACATAGTTTGATTATTTGAAATTTGTTTATCAATAAGTTAAACTCATTTAAAACTTATTAAGTGTAACGTGTTTTTAAAATAACACTAAAAACTAGTAATGTAAGCCTTAAACGGAAAGGTAAATATATTTGTATATATATATATATATATATATATATATATATATATATATACATATACATATATATACATAGAAGAAAAAACTTTTTTCTTTTCCTTAAATAAGAAAATCCACAAGATTTTATGTGAAAAAGAAATCACCATCATAAAATTATCCCGTAATAAAATTTGTCTTTTTCTTCTGATAGCACTCTTTCTCGGACTTTTACTTTAATTTTAATTTAATTCACGAAATAAAACTCACTTCTAATTCACGAATAATAATGTGTTTTTTTCGTTGTTATTTTTATAAAATTTGCTTATTATTACGGTATTAGCGGACATTTCCTCATTAACCTTAAGTTCTATATTATCGTGTTATCAATTTATTATAAATTCCTAGATTTACAATCTTAGTCCTTCAGAGCTAATTCTGTTAATTTTTTTTCTTTTTCATTTTTAATTTCGAATTAAAATTTAATTTCTCCTTACAACCAAAATAATGTTTTCATAATTTTGTCACTAGATATAAGTGGATTACATATAGACGTGGTTAAATGACTACAAGCCTGTCCCTTAAATAGTTGTATTAAATTTGTGTAAGCAAGCCAAGTGCGTAAAATATATATATCCCAAACTAAATTGAAGCGATAAAGTAGTTAAAAAGCCCAAACCTGACCTTTCAACATAACTCGATCACCATAAGGTTCCCAGCTCCATTATACTTATCAGCCATCGGGCTCACAGGCGCCGTCGCCGCCGAAGGTAAGCCGAGAACCGAGTGCGCGAAAATGCGAGGACGAAAAAAAGGCGGAACCAAAAATAAAAGGGGAATATATTGGAATGTGTTTCCAAACAAAATATATATCGGCAATTTACCTTACCTGCCGAACTATAAATCGCTGTCCTCGCCGCCTGCCCGCCGCCCGCCCCGCGTCCCATAATTCACCAACTTTATTTGGCCGAACAGAATCCGGCCGAGGAGTAAGGGAAAATACACTTTTATACACATAAATAGCCTCGGCCACTCAGCCTAAGGTTAAGTGCATTGATAATGTGTTTATTTCATTAAAGGGAAGTGGGGCGGGCCGTTGAGATGTCTGAATTGAGCTCCGACGGGAGTCGATGAATATTTCTTTGCGTAAAGGTCCTAAACGTAAGCGGATGGTGAGACTTTAAACAGAGGTACCTATATAATACCCTTACAAGTGAGAAAATTTAAATCGAGTTTAAATTTAATTTTCCTAAAAGCTTTAGTTGCTGTAATCGATTTGCTTATTGAGGATCATATTCCCACGTGAATTTGTCATGTCCATTAGTTAATGAGATAACTTTTTAGAATGGAAGAAACAGATAAAATCGTCTAAAATGAGATGAAAAGCATTAAGATAATTTAACTTAAATTTTAGATTCCTATTAGTGGGGTAATTGAAAAAAAATCATACACGTTTATTAATGTTACCTTAACATTTACTAAATACATAAATAAAATTACCTTAATTACAGACAAAATAAAGGTTCAAACAAATGTTTCTAAGTTAAAACAAATTGAAAGTAGCGAGTTTAAAATTTCGCACAAAAAACTTCTTGACTCAACATGGTACAAAATCTTCATTATACCATTGTATAGTTCTATTCGCGTCTTATCCCCCAAACAGTATACATAGTCATACAACACGTAACAAAACACATGTCTTTATTCCCATGCAGTTCCCCCATTGTGTAAACAACTAAAGCTGTCAAAACTGAAATACTTGCAATGTGAAGGGAGCTTTCTCTGAAGTTTTAATACATAAACAATAAATAAAAGGAAGTGAAGTGATGCCCTAAAACAACTGTTTAATAACTGTTTGAAACATGAAGTGAATAATGAAAAGTTTTGTTATAATGGTATAAATATAATTTCGAGACAACGATGAATCGTGAAGCAGGAATTTATGTGTTTTTATGGCTTTTTACGGGTAAGTCCTAACAAAAATTATTTTTATAATTAATTAATGTTCTGTGCGTGATGTTTATTTATTGTACGCGTATTTGTATACTCATTAACAGGAAGTCTTGTGTTTATGTCATAAATATCTTTTTACGACACTAAACAAACTTGATGATTTAAAATAAAAAAGAACTATATAACTGGATTATCATTTCATAGATTTATTAATTTACTCTCGTGTAATAATTAAATGGATATGTAGAAATTCACCACGGCAGTATACTACGTTTACCACCAAGTTAGCGACCTTGACAGCGCAACGAACAGCCGTATCCCCGTTTCGATTCCAGTCATTTATCGAGAGAGGCTGAAGTGATGTTTATAAGCTTGTAACTAAATTCCACAAATTTGTAACGTCATTGTTACGAGAAGCTACTCGTATGCACTACGATCGTCAACCCGCCTACCCACTATTCATTTTAAATTACAACATTATATGATGAGTTAAAAAAAAAAATCATCATGAGAATGAGCTTGTAATTCTAAACGTCATGTGAATGAAATGTATCTAAGTATATAAAATATCAGACGAATATGTGCAAGGGGGAGTATTTGCAGGGGAAAGAATGAGTGGGACGTTGTGAAGTATAGTGACAAAAAAAACTATGGAATGAAGCATATTTTGCAGTATATTTTGTAATAATCATAACGATAAGTACATCGCACATATACACATAAGGAAAATTAAAGCATAATGAATGACGATTTTGAGAATGTTTGGAATGGTTAAGAAATTATAAATCAAAATGGGGAGTGAAGGGAAAGAATGAAATTAATTTTGATATGATTTTATTCTTCGTAGAAGCTAAAGGAAAACCTATGACATTTATATTATTCACAATATTCGGGTTTCGCAAATGTGTCTAAATAAAACTGAGATACTATTTTCAAGATAGTTGAACTGATTTGTAGGAAATAATTTTTTCTGAGGCATTTCTCACAAATTCTTTTTAGAATTTTTCTTAATCACTATTTTTTTGAATCTTAGGAAACAATTTTTTGTAAATTTGAACAAATTTTCCTTTCGGAAGTACAAAGTTTCGGAAGTGCAAGGTTTTCTTACTAATAAAATCAATCTACATAACACATCTGGAGTTAGAATAGATGACGTTGAATTAGATTCCAGGCGAGGAAGGCAAATTTTGTTAGAATCAATAATCAAGTCGATTTTTGGCAAGGACAGCCTGAAATTTAAACTGAAATTTTCATTGCTTAATGCAGATTATAAGTATGCAAAATCTAGTTACTTCATATTATATTATTCGTTTAGATGAGTATTTATCTGAATCTATGTCTTCATACAGAGTGTAAAGTTGATAAGTGTAGCGAACTTTCAAACCTTAAAACTTTATAATGCTTTGAATAAATTCAAAGCATTAAGTATAATGAATGATTTACATAATTTTAGACTTTGTTTTAATGAAAGATGAATTTAAAATTTTTAATTACATTAATTTACAAAATGTCAAAATACAAAGTAGCAAAATAACTTTCAATTATATAACTGATTTTTAGTCTGGAAGCTTTTTCCAAAATAGTGTTCTTTCCGAAACTTCTTGGTACGCATTTAATATTAAAAGGACTCTTTAAATGTTAGAACGCTATAATATATTAATATTTGATGAAACTTTTCGTTTATTCGCATCCAATATCTCGGAATATAGCTAACAAGCTTCAAATCCTCGATGTAAGACGATTTACAAAAACAAGATGGGATAAACGTCGCTCTCAAATAGGAAATACAAATCGCGGCTTAAGCTGAATTTCTTACACGCTTGAGGCGATAACAAATTTCTTTATCTGAAATCCATACTACCGAAGAACCGATTGTAAGATTTCCAAAGTATGTTCAAATATTTTGCCCATTTCGGTTGTACTTACGTATATATATGTTCTCTTATCACGTCTGTTTATATAATGGAGATCTCAATCAACCGTTAGCCATTATATTGTAATATGCTTTGATTATTGGTAACAAGAGGATGAAAAGAAAGTAGGCATTTATTATTCCTAGTATTATTTAATATATGTTTCATATTTATTAACGTGTATGTATTCATTTATAATATGTTTACAATATAATATATTATAGTCACCAAAAAGTGCTTTTTTAAACAAGCTAGAAATTTAAAAATAATTTTGGAATGTGACAGTATGACATTAAAGCATATTCATAAAATTTCTTAACGTAAAAAGTGTTTCCATAATTCTACATATAAGATATGATAATAATAATTAAGTTTTTGTTTTTACAAAAAACTGTTTATATTAAATTAACATCGTCGTCTAGATATATGTAGGGAAATTGTGATTTGTAGGGAACGTCTTTTATAATACAGTAATATTGTTTTCATTTAAAAATAAGAATTTATATCAGAATCAGTTAAGACCATTATTTTTATTAACTCAATATTTAAAAAAAACGGATATATCTGGATTGTTCAAATTTATATAATATATTGGCGATGCAACATGATCACTTCGTTGAATAGAGCCATGTGTTCCTGGGAACCATGGGTATAATACAATTTAATACCGTATTCATAACAGCCTTGTCCGCCTATCCAAGCTGTTCCCTTAAAAGAGGGAAGAATCCACTACGCCCGTATCTATACATTCATCTTATCTTACACTTGAAAAGTAAAACAATTTTTTTTCTGTTTATACTTTATTCGTTCAAGAATAACCCAAAGCCAACATCTCCCCCTTATTTTCTGTGCTCATCCTATATATTTACAAAATATTCCCTAGCCGACAAACGTGTGTTTACATACGTATATACAATTTTAGGAATGTCAGCAGTGAATATTTTTGTGTGTGCAGTGTTGCCATGGCGAAGTGACGCCTTTGTTTTTTTATGGGCAATTACGGTAGTTTAATGATAAATTATTACGTTCATGTACTGAGCGCTGTGCCACATGTTTATGTTAGGTTTGTTTGACCCTTATAGTTAAGGTACAGTGCAATATAAAACTCACTTAAAGCAACAAGTATGTATACATATATATATATATATATATATATATTATATATATATATATATATATATATATATATATATATTATCTTGAAACTCATTTTATTCGTAAAATTTTATGAACTTATTACGAGACTTAAAGAAGATAAAATAAATATATGACTTTTCAAAAACCACTTTATATTATTGCATTATTTTATGCATTTAAGAAAGGAAACTTTTATGCCGCGAGTTTAGAGCTGCTCACTGAAATATCAATTAATGAAATGGTTATCTAATTTTTACCATAGTTTGCTTCAGTCTGAATTAATATTGTCCGTCTGATATCTTATAACAATATACCCTATAAATGTAACTTATAACATTGGATAATTAAACTTTATAAACTTTAGAATTTATTCACAAGCTTCATCTCATCTATTCTATTTTACTTGTATCTATATTATTTTATAAAATTAAACCGGCCATATACATGTACTTGTTCGAGTCGATTGCAGAAAGTAATGAAGTGGTTTGGATACTATATCCATATTTAATTAGGCCATTTATGGGGAAGGTTTAGATACATATACATGGCCATATGGTGACCTTTTAGTATTAACAATTCACGGCATACTTAATAATTTATGCACCATACATCATGTACGATCAACAGAAAGAGAGAGGCAGAAAGAAAGATAGAGAGAGAGATACACCCCGAGTAGATATAGAGCGAGAAAGATAGACAAAGTGCTATGTTTATGTCATTTTTATCTAAAGGGGTGTATCTTCACGGGTCATGTAATATGGAAGGTGCGATTTTTTTATTCTCTCATTTTAAAACCTGTATCATTGCACTCCCAGGACTTCTTTTTTATCTAATTACACATTTTTTTTAAGTTTTTCGAAACTTTTCAAATAATCTCAAATATACCTTTTTTATTTTTTTAATAACATTACAAACAAACTCTCTCAACAATTAATAGTACAATACTAGATAACTACACTGAAATAGTACGTCATGAAAAGTTTTAAAACAGCTTTCACTTGCATTGTTAGCCTCTCAGGTAAGCTTTGACTTCTCATTCGCTGATTGTCTTTTTTACTTCCGCTCGACTTTTCCTTCCTGTTTCCTTAATTATCGTCTTCGTTAGCCTTTTTTTCTCTTTCTCCGTTGATGCGGTTCAAACTATCTCGTGGAACCTTCTTTTACAAACATCAAGTTATTCCTCTATTTTTTGTGGAAACTTTTAGTGCTCTCACTTTTAATTACACGCTGACTTGACTTATGTCAAGTAAGCTTTTTTGTTTCTTATTTATATTTGTATAGTAGTTATTATTTAAATCAGAGAATGGAAAAATCAAAATGTAGAATACTTAGGACGTGAAACTTATAATTGTTGTGAAAATTTAATTTAAGTGTATACGTCTTCGATTATTTGCGACAATCATTCAGTTTTGAATTCTGGCGCTAATTTAATATGTGAAAAAATGTATTATTAATAATTTACAACGAATGTTTTTTTTGTTCCGTTTTTGATAAAATATCATAAATTAGTAGTCCTTAGGAACGGAGAAATGTAAACGATGCTTGCTAATAAAAATACAAATGCAAATTTCACATATCAAGAGACCAGCTCTTCTTTTCATTTTTATTTCGTATTGCTGAGAGAAAAGTGGAAATAAGTATGAATAATGTTATGTAGAGAAATGCAATTCATAAGATGATAAAAAATGTCATGTTATGAGATTCAAATGGTAGCAAATTGTACAATAAATGTAGTGCAACCGAATTTCTCTTATGTTGACTCAAAATTATTTCTAAAAAGTGTGTGATAAAAAGAGAAAAATAAGACCTTAGTCCTATAATCTTAACACCATTAAATCATTTCTTCAATTTAATTTTAATAAATTTGTGGATAAGAAAGAGAAAATGCAGATTTCTAGTTCAATTATTATTATGTTAATGTATTTTATATTTAATTTGATTTATAATTAATATATTACGTATTTTTTTTCAGTCTAAGAAAAAAAAAATATGTTATTTTAAATATTATTTAAATAAATCGACCAAGTGCGGGTCGAACACATACAAGCTTTAGTTTTGTATTCATATATCTGCTGATATTGTTGACGTAAGTTAACCTAAATCACTTCAAACATCCAATGAATGGAAGGCATATAATTTTTTTTTCGACCTTTCAAACCGGCAGTTGAAAAATTAGAGATTCCATTTCATTTTGAAGTAAAATATTTTGCAAACGATGCTGGAAAATAAAAATTGTAATTGGGACCTCGATATTATTTTAAACACTTACACTCAACAGGATGGGTGAACAAATCTTCGATTTTTTTCGTCCTCTTATACTACGGATTAAGATTTTGCGACATATTAAATGATATTTTCATATTAATTTGTAAAATTTTATTCACATAAGTCTGAAAGTATAGAAACTACGAGGTCATAACGAACAGGCGGATGGACACGATGAAATTCTGAGGGTTATATCAAATCGAAATATGAGGGAAAAGTTGAAGGAAAAACATAACTGGAATGTATATAAATGCATTTTCCGACCCTTTTTACATTTTTCCACATTATTATTGGTGCTCTTTGTGGGAATAATAAGTAAATGAGTAATAAGTTAAAATTTATTTTCTTTATTTTAATTAATTTAAATTAAAATTATTTTCTTCATTTTATTATAAATAATTTATTAATTTATGCACAGCATTTTTTTGGATTATTAATTCTCAAATTTTGTTAATTATTGAACTAATTATTATTTCTGCCCCCCCCCCCCCCCCTAATTACGTAACTTCAAGTTTTCATATATCAAAAATTTTGCAATTGGAGTTATTTTTGTCCAATAACAATTATATTTAATTATGAGAGTTCCGCATACTGACACCAGGAAAATCACGTCTAAATATTTTCAAAGATTGAGTGAAAAAGTCCTGCCTCTCCTGAAATTTTTCCTTTGTGCCCTTGTCCCATCTTTCCTGTCTTTCCCATCCCAAATCAAATCAATAATTTGTATTACTTATATCTACCTTTATATTTTCTTGAATTTTTTTTCGTTCCAATGTGCTCTAAATCAATGTCATTGTAAAATCTCTTACAGTCTACCAACTACATTTCAATACCAATTGTTATGATTGACGTGAAGAGTTTATAAATAAATAAATAAGAGTCTGAAGTTATGATTAGGCTATGACGTTTATACGACTCATTATGGGCGCTAAATTTATAATAATTATTTAAGTACCTTTGTATTTGTTTATAAAAAAATGCCATATATAAAAAATTTAAACTTTTTATTACTAAGTTGTTTCTAAAGTAACGATGTACCTTACTCATTTCAATACATTTTCCAATAATAAGACTTAATAATTTCTTCTAACGTGAATATCTTCCTTCATTAATATAACGATATATTAGTGAGATGGTTTAAATTCTACGGTCAAAAATTCACTGTAAACCTTGCATCAACCAAATATCTTTTGATTGAGTTTAATAACTATTATTTAAATTGATTATCTAATTTAAATAAACAAGTTTTGTGTTGAGTGGAAGTACGCCTGTCTTTGTAATTGTACTTTTCTAAATGCCACTCGTCGCCATATTTGTTTAATTTATATTTGTATTAGAAAGAATAATGTATTTACTATTTATTGCCTTACCTCATTGTCGTTAAATATTTTATTATGTTAAGATAAATTATATAGATTTAACATTTTTTCGAGGTATTAAATAAAGGATAACGATTCAATTTTCGATTTAAATTTGTGTTCATTGCACTCTCTTGTAATTTCACACAGTAATTTCACTAGCTATAAAAATAAGTAACATTTACGTATGGATACAGCATCCCATAAACAGTGAAAAATTCATTTCCATTTAAAATTGTTTACCTTTGCTCTAATTTTGAGATGAACAGTTCATACTATTACTGTAGCGCATATCTCAATGAACATATGCATATATGTTGATTGAGATATGCGCTACAGTCATAGTATGAACTCATCTAGTATTAGATAGACTTGCATGACATAATTTTTTATGATTTAAACAGCATACATTTTATTATTATTGGCGATGTAAGAAAATCTACCTAAAATTAAGTCAGACCTCTTCTGGTATTAGAAGACTACAGTCAACTTACGCATTAGGCAACAGCCAATGCTGATACTTAATTACGGTTTAAAACCGTTTCCGTAGGTATTCCGTACGTAGAGATATGCACATGTTGATCGAGGTATGCGCTACAGTAATAGTATGAACTAGTCTAGTATTGGATAGACTTGCATGACATAATTTTTTATGATTTAAACAGCATAAATAATATTATTATTATTGGCGATGTAAGAAATTCTACCGAGAATTAAGTCAGACCTCTTATGGTATTAAAAGACTACAGCCTAAGTACGCATTAGGCAACAGCCAATGCTGATACTTAATTACGGCTTAAAATCGTTTCCGTAGGTACTCGGGCTACGCCGTTCTTCTCTGAGCACAAATTTACGTACGAAAGCTTGAATTTCTGGCTTAACTGCTAACCAAACTAATATATCAACATTTCTAATTCGTTATGACAAGTAGACAGTTTGTAGTTCGAGAGCGTTTCTGCTTTGTTAAACTCAAACGGAATCATATTTCAGGCTTTCGTGGACGTGAAGACGTAATCGCGATGCCGTATTGTGTCGCTAATTATGTTGATGCAAATGATAATGAATTGAAAGGCTTCGCTAGAAATGCGCTTTCAAGGTTTCCATATAATTTTAATAAGTTATTGTATTCGAAAATTTTTAATTTTTCGATATGATGGTTTGAAAAAAAGGCAAGTGAAGGAATCGATTAAGCTTAAATTTGTAGTTGACTTATTTTCCGACTTGGATAACGATATTTCTATGTTATATTTCAATACATGACAATATATATAATATTTCGATTTAATTTTCTTCATAATACAACAAATTTATAATGGATAAAGAACGAAGTGCAAAAATCCACGTCTTCGGTTGCTTTTCGTAAAAGTGTATTTACACGAATTAAGTTTTTGTTTGGATATTGTCAGCACTGATTCAAATTCTTATCGGCACTGAAAAAAAATTAAAAAATTGTGCGTGTCAGCTCCGAAGCGCGACTTGAGTTAACTCCTTAGTTACGATTGTCTTGGAATGTATAAAGTAGGTAATACTATATATAAACATTAATATTAATATCATTAAATGTAAGTGGAAATTGTTTTAATAAAAAAAAGGCTAACAATATAATTATTTTCAAGTAATACACAAATGAACAAGATCATATTTATGAAACAAAATTAAAAACATTTAGTAACGTCAGACTAAGAAGTTATAATTGAAAAAGTCTTTTTAAATTGGTAGGATAGAAGACACCAAACATTTACACATAATGACATTTAATGATTACATCTTCATATACGTAAACGATAGTAAACTGCGTGTGTCATATTCCGTCATTTCGATTACGCCTTAAGAAAATAACAATATGTATGTCACACACCGTCATTGAGATTACACTATAATACAATGCAAAGTAAACATATTGATATCTCACTCTATAACGCGCAGGAATATCGCGCGTTGAGGCCACCTGACGGTTACACTATTTATAACGCTCCGAACTTCGTACGCTCCTGATTTTCCTCCTCATAAAACTTCATACCGGGCTCTCTATATAACAATCGATTCTTAAGAAGTGAATTCCAAAAACTACGACGGTAGGTGGACCAGTTAGGATGAAAATTATTTGATTGTATCAGTTATAAAATTTACAGTTTAACATAGATCTTATCTTGAGATGAGAAGTAAATAGAGCAAACTTAGTTAGCATGGCAGCTGGTTATTTGAAGTCTTAACTTTAAGAATGGTAAATTAAATATTCATTGTTTTCGAATATGTAATAAATTATTTGAATTTATCTACATCATTTCAAGTGAATATTAGTGTGAACTTTAGGTAAAAACTGATCTATTGAATAAACTTTTATTTATATTGAATTAATATTATTTCAAACATTCCAAGCAAAGAATGTTTCAAAATTTGTTTATCGTCACTTTCACTAAGCTGTATGTTAGGAAGTTATTAATCACAGTTTTACTCGTATATATTTATACAATAAGTATTTACGTCTTGGAAGTATACGTCAGATAAAAAACTAAAACCTATTTAGTTTTTTCACAAATAATCTATATTTTCTGTACAGCTCTTTTGCGAATGATTAAGATTCATAATTCACTTAAAGTTTTTTCGTTTACTAACTAACTTATATGCTATACAATGTAAAGATGTTATGATATCTAATATGACAGGTAATAGAATACTTTAACTTTGCTAAACTAATGAGTGCTACTGAAAACAGACATAGTTTAAAAAAATCATAAGAACATGCGAAACAAGAATGCCAGGTCAGGAAATAGGGTAAAGCTAGATAGGGTTCCATTGTACACCATGGGAGACAACGCTTGAAGATAACTTTAATTTAAACACAGAATACTTAAATATATTAGTAGGCTAGTTATAAATACGTGCACGTAAGTGCATCATCATGTTCCGAATGATACTAAAGGATGCTACAGCATTTACTGAGGCTCTTCGCAGCTATTTTCACATGTTCATAACTCAGCTTCGACAAATCCTGGTAGTCTGACTTACATCACACAGAAATGTGGATATATGAATACAATATGTCTTAACTTTTATATTTATACTTATGAAAACGTTTTTACATAGAAATCATAAATTATCACCTTTCTGTCATTTGCTGATAGGATCTATAAAACCACTAGTATTCTTTTTTTGCATATGTCTGATTTATAAACCCATAAAATTCTAAAAGGTATAGAAATAATATTTAGTAAATCACACAAAGGACACAAAGCTATAAATCGGCCATTTTCACTTTTCTAACAAATTTCTACAGGAAATTGGCTGCTTTAATATCGCTACTTTTTACGTCTTCATTTTAAGAAAGAAACTTGTACTTTTTACTGTAATGTGTTTAATGAGATTATATTGTTTATTGTTATATTGTTTTCGACACTAGGTTTTCTATGTATCGTAAGAGAAATTATTAATTATTATGCAGTTCAAACTAATTTATAACTAAATATATTTATTCTTGTATTTGACAGCGTAGATAACCAGACGTGCTATTCCTTATCTCTTAACCATGCGCTTAAGTGAACTACGCTAAAGACTTTGTTGAAGAACTAACTCTTTATCGCAGTTTGGCTGGCTTGCGCCCTAGTTAATAAGATTTCCAACAGAATATCACCAGGCCGAAGTAAGTTTAAACTAAGTTTAAAGTTATCTAAATTTATGCGTTTATATATATTTGATTGCATAAATAGGACGTTATATAATTTTTTTCGAGTTTTGAGACTATCAAATTTAGACGGTATTTAAAATTGACTCATAATTAAGTTGAGGATGCATGAATATTTTTTAACCATAAGACAAGTTTATTTTTTCATCAATCGAAGCAGGAAATTCAATCCCTTAACTTGTTTTATAATTCTGTTCTTATACTTGATTTACCTTTCACCATTCATACCCTTCAGGTGTCGAAACGAGGTGACACCTTTTCTTTAGTTCAACGCTACGCCTTTCTCTGCGTCTACGTCAGTAGCTTTATTCTCTCTACTTACTACGTGATTTATATTCTTCTCGCATGATATTATTTCCACTGCATTACCTTTATTGTTATCTTTCTTTGACAGTATCCAATATTCGCTTCCGAACATAATTTATTGGCTCATATCTGTATATTTTGACATCGTCACGTCGCTTGGTGGTTCGATATTACGAGCTGTTATGTAGAGCGCAGCCTTGCAACGGCGGAGCTCTTGATATTCAGGTGACTTATTGACATAGCATAGACTTTGTTGGATAAGTAAGTTTTAATTTTGCTTTTTATAAAGTAATCATTTCCTAGCCAACCTCTTCATAATTCCTGCAAATGTGAGCACACACACACACATATATATATATATATATATATATATATATATATATATATATATATATACATTCATTCAATATTGCAATAGAATTCTATTGTTTTCTATAAATTCTTTGTCTATAAGTAATTATCTATGGCGTCACTGATCATTACAGCGCCGTGTAGCACACGCAACATATTCGGCTTGATATATGAAAGCACACCAGCACAGTTTTCTTTTCAAAAAATTTTAGTTACTGCATATTGTTTTACATATAAACATTGTGGAAATTGTGACGAAAATTCTTTGAATGTGTCTTTGGAAATACTCTAAACTTTGAAGAAAGAAATAAATAAAAATAACGAATTGAACAAAATTAAATTATTATTATCCATTTAGACAACCAAGGCACTTATTACCTTTTTTCTCATACACTATTTCATTCGAGTTTTTGAATAATTACAATATTTCCTTCATCCCTTAATCGCTTGAGAATAAAAATTCGTACATACGTGTTTTAAGTAAAATCATATATAATTTTTGAATAATTTATCATATGTAAATTTTCATATGAAATATTCCCATTTTATGCCATATACTAGCGTCGATAATAGAAGATGCCTAAAATATATAATGACAGATTTCCGATAAGAATTATAAAAACGTCTTTATAAAGTTGTTTATAATTTTATTTACCTACACTTAAAATAAGTGTAAAATTTTATTCATGTGTTTCCAATATCTCTTTTTTGGACTGGTTTAAAACCCTTACGAGATCACCTGGTTGTCTGTTCGTCTGTCTATTTTTATGTCAAAACTCTTTTTCTCAAAAACGGTTTGAAATATGAAATTGAAAATAAATAATTTTTATGATTAAAATCGTAACAACAAGAAAACGTTTCAATTTTGTTTATAAAATAACAACACATATATTTTTATAACGTCATTGATCCAATAATAATTCAAGGACCCACTTTGCAAAATGTATACATGAAAACGTAAATAACATTTTTCAAGCTTATTTTATGGATTAAATATGCTTTCTTTGATTGGTAACCTAATCATAAATTTCCAAAATTTCCCAATCCCAATATTTTTTACAGAAAAAGGAAAAATGTTCGCTAATACCTAAATATGTAAACCTTTAATATTACGTCGAAGGTGTATATATAATATGTTGTGAATGGCTAGAACTTGTAACAGTAGGTGCCTCCAATAAATCTTAAATGTAGAAAAAATCGAATTTCCGTCAAATACGTTCCCAGTCCAATGCAACTATCCCCGCAGAGGGTTAACTAGGTGTGGAACCTTGTTTCGCTTCATTTTGAAACCTCTAAGCGTTTCTTGTTTCTTTTCCATTTTCCTTTCATCGCGTTCGTGAAAAACAAAATAATTATATTTTCTTACGGCGCGCTCGGGCATTCCGCCGTTTCACGTCAATCTACGAAGCGCCGAAAACGTGTCATTTTAAGGGCCGGTGCAGGATTAATTGACGCTTTCGATGATTTTTTACGCAAGTCGAAAAAGGATTTTTAAATGAAAAGGAGGAGCATGATGAATAGACTTTTGTAAGTTCGTTCATTTTTCTTCGCCCTCGTTATAATGTATTCGCTGTTCGAATAGTTTAATATTAATTGGTTTCAGATTGGTTTAAAAATTTGAGCGTGATGTTTTTCAACAGTTAATTTTAGTTACCATCTTGAATACAGAATTAGTAATCTTAGACTTGGAACTTCGGAAATTAAGACCTTAAGTATATATTAACTTATTCAATAAAGTTTTCTCCTGTTTATAAATCCTTTTTAATCTAATTGTACTCGAGCTTTAGGCTTTAGAAAAGTTCTTATATTTTACTTTGTTTCGCAGCTGCTTTATAATTTTTTATTTACATATATTTTGTGTTTTTGTTTCGTATATTATTTATGATTTACAATAATAAGAAAATTTGGCTACTAGTTTATTGATAATGTTATGTTCGTACGAATATTGAAAAGTTAACGAAATGCAGGCCTCTTTTAAAACTTTAAAATTCCTTCATGATAAGTTGTGGATTTAATTACTCATCGAAAGCCATATCTGCTTTCCTAATTTACTTATTCATCCTTGTAAGAAGGGATAGCTTATTCACATGACCATCGTTAGTTCTAGGTTAATCATGAAGTTCCTCTTGTATATGTGTTCTTAATTTCCACATAAAGTTTTCAGCTTATTGCTATGTTTTTTTTGTACTCTAGACTTAAATTATGTAGGATTTTAAATCATATTTTCTCAATAATAGAAATCCTTCTTATTTTTCTATTACTTTTATTAACTCTACCATTAACATGAAGACGTCACAGATATTCAATATGTTTTTTACGTTTCATTATAGTTATAATTTTTTGTTTTTAATGTTTAGGAAAAACGCGTACTTCTCTACTCTTGAGATGTTGAAAAACTATATCAAAATTTAATTTAAATTTTATTTTGTAACTGATGTCTATTTTATCATAATTCATGGTTCAATAAGATGTAGACTTAGTAGTTTTAACCTGCAACATAGATAGTAAACATATGTATTCACTAACTTATGGATGTGGTTTAGCAAATATTACTTTTTCATTAGTTCCTAATTCTATTATTTAAATAAAATGAAATAAGGAAATTATAAAATAAAAGATAAAAAAGATATTTTAAAAAATAAGGACGAAAAAAAACTTAAAATAATTTCCATTTCACAACGAAGTAATTGAATTAAATTGTAGATTGTGGTTTTGCCCGAGACTTCATTCATGTAGTCCAAGTAATGCAGAAGGTTCATTGTTAAAGAATTTAAAAGAACCCACATGGATAATTAGGAACGTAGTCTACAACTAGAAATATTATTACTATTAGCCTATGTTTTTGAATCTCATGAGGAGGCGCCAGTATGACTAGAATTCTAGAAGAGCTTATTCTAAAATTATCCACGAAAATCAGCGCACGCACGATGCAATTTTCAATTAAGTCAACCTGCCAACTTAAACATCTGACTCTGTGTCTTAGTACAGATATTAGTTAGTTTTAATACTGATCACCAAAAAGCAGTCTTTAAATCCCTTTTTAAAATGTTACAAACATTACTTAGTTCTGATACTGATTATCAAAAAGCAGTCTTTAAGGGGAAATATTACAAACATTAGTTACTTTTGATACTGATCATCAAAAAGCAGTCTTTAAGAGGGAAATGTTACAAACATTAGTTTTGAATATGATTATCAAAAAGCAGTATTTAAGAGGGAAATGTTACAAACATTAGTTTTGATACTGATCATCAAAAAGCCGTCTTTAAGGGGGAAATGTTATCAGCAATATTTGCAAAAGCTCATAGGTCACATTATTGAATATGAACATGTCACATTACATTATGTTGAAATACAGAGGGAGGAGCATGAATATTTTAATATATGTTTTCTGTCCTCATTTAAATCTACTTAATATATGTATATTATTTCCCTGTATCCTAAGCTACTTAGCTTCTAAAATAATGTACCGGACTTAGTCCTCTTCGGAGTTCATATATGGTACTCAAAGCAAAACTTATTTATAAACTTTTCCTCTTGCCAGCTAGAACAATCTCAGTAAATGAATAGTGACATAAGAAATCCTCCGTCACTGAATGCGTTCAGAAGTCGCTCAAGGAAATCTCCCTGACCTAAATTCAACTTTACACCCAACACTGTTACCATCCCTTTTGTTCTTTGTGTCGTTCAGTCCCATTCGTCCTTCTCTAGTACAATATTATGTTACAAAGTTTTGTTTTTCACTCTCCTATCTTAGTAGCTACGACTGTAGATAGCCGTTGTCTTTTTAATAAGATAAATATTTAATTAGCTCTTTGTTCACACGACGGCGCTGTCCTTTTTATGTAAGTATTTGACTTAATTAAGAATACGAGCCGCGGCAAGGCGGGTCCGCTGAGTGAAGGACTGAGGGCGTAGCTTGCCGTAGTCACACTGTCTTAAGAAAAGACGAAAAGCTCGTCTCGAAAGTTTCTGAAACACTTTTTGAATATGTAATGGGAAAGAAAATTTTATTTCATATTTATCGTAAATTTATCTTACGCAAACTTCTTATCACTGAACCTAGAATTGGCCATTTTGATTGCAATCGTATGTTGTCAATATTTTCCTGATTTTGAATAAAAATTACATTTATTATCACCAGGGAGCTATGAAGCTAAGATTTTTAATTAGTTTATTGATTTTTTAGCTTTAAAACTACGATTCAAATTTGTAAATTCTTTAATTGCATTATCTTGTAAATATCATATTTATCTTGATAATTTGCCATGTTTGCCCAAATATTCTTAACGTTGTGGTATTCCTGAATTGTTATCGCTTATAGAGATATAGAGTTCCATATCAGAGCTTAAGATAATTGATTTATTATGGGCTATATTTTACGTTGTTGTAAAAAAACATGAACATTACCCATCAATCAGAAACGATTTACATATTAGGGGTTTGAATTAGGTCTCTTCCTTTTCTTCAATTTAAATGTATCAGAATCTATAGAATTAATTTGATGCCTTTATTGAGTTTAAATTAAGTTTCTCAATGAATGGACTGAAAAAATTATCGACGTGATGTTTTATTCAAGTTATTACAAGTTAAAATATATTTACAAAAGACCTTACCCGTGTCTGTTATTAACTTCGTTCATTTATAGAAAATGTCACTCTTGCATTTACTCGATCAAGTATAAATGTTTCTCGCATAGGGAGATATATTCATGGGTATAAAGAGTTCATACTTAAATGTCAATCTATAACGTGCATGAGATTTTAATAAAAATAAAATACAATTTACAATGAATCGACAATATCTTAAAGAATGAAAAGGAATATTAATGACATAAAAATGAAATAATCAAGTCATATACATGAAAATATTTTTATAGATCAAAATACGAAACTGAAATTCATGGAAAAGATATGGAATAACAGAAAATTTAATTTAAAAATTTGAAGCGCTGATCTATTGAGATATTTTGCTAATAGATTTGAACTTGACAATGAACAATTATTATTTTGCTAATGAAAATACTTTCATGATTATTATCCTTTTCACGTAATAATAACAATAATTATTTAGCTACCCTTTGCCAGCACATTTTAAAAAGTTCTGATTATTTCCGATACCGTAAATAGTAACAAAAATTATAAGATAAGGTATAAATTCCTTTAACTATTTCAGACATTGAAAACGTATAAAAGAACGTGGTAATGAGTGTTGAAAATAATAAAACATGTGTGAAGAATTGGAGGAATAAAGAGATGTTTGTAATGTTGTAGTATTTATCCTCCCAATCCTTTTATATCATTGGAACAAAAATAAAATTAAACTACTATTTTTTTATTAAGGTTTCGTTTTACACTTGTTATTTACAATAAGTTATTAGCGTTTTTTCAGTAAAGGTTACAAATTATTCATCTTATTACAATACTATATATATTACAATAACAGTAGTAATCGTTCTGATTTAATTCTACTATATATTTATTTCAAGAAGAATCTTAAGTAGTTTTTCTTGTTTCTTGGCCGTTTATTTATTTTATACATTTATAGTCAATACTTGCAGGAAAATTTAGAATTATAATACATAAATGATAAATTTTTGCAAGCAATTGTTTTCTATGTATAATTCAAAACTTATTTGAATAAATTTTACTTATAACATTGAAAACTTAATTTGAATGAATCAATAGTTGCCCAAAATACGTTAAATGAAAAAATAGAGAGATGTGGCTCATACAAGTTAGTTGTCACGATTATCATATAATCAATACATGGGCTTATTTGGACGCGAAAACATTTTTAAAATAATTTTTTTAAGCATTAACCACAAGGTCTAATATTAATTAAAATATGCTTATTACAATAATAAATTAAAATTTGCAAAAGATTTTATTTGTTGTAAATTTATAAATTTGGTTTCTACTTCCGTACATATTTTTAATATAAGCAGACAAACAATTTAATTAATTTAACTCTTACATAAATTATAAGAATGTATTAATTTAAAAACAAATATTGGTTATGAAACTAATTCCAATAATAAACAATAAAATTCCATTTCGATTAGTTGTGAATATCCATAACGTAAATTCCGTAGTATAATATCTGCTCGAGTAACTATTATAGAATAGGGAGAATAATTATCACATATATTAAATAGTGTCTTAGATATGTTTAAGCCATTTAAAGTTTACATATCTAGTAATTAAACTAAAATATTCCAGCATTTAAGTGAAAATGGCAAAAAAATATTTGTTTCCACATGTGTACAATATTTTAACATCTAATTAAAATCTAAATATTTCAGTTACAGACTTCTTAATTTCATTTAACACAAATTTTATTAACTGAATTTACAAACCCGGATCATTTCAAAATTATGCTTTATCATTTAATAAAAGTTAAATTTCAAATTATTTAAAGAATAATATAAAAATGTGTACAGAGATAGCAATCGAATTTGTTTCATTCTTAACTGTAGTGGCTGAATTATTAAGTTAAAATTGCAATAAATAATGAAAGTTCATAAATAAGAAAACAAATTCAAATGATGAACGATAAAATTCCGGTAAGTTATGAATACTCGTAACATAAAGTGCGGAGCTTAACGACGTTATTATGATATGTACACACGTTCATAATGCGTTCATGATGTACGAACTTGGCGAATGTTGACATGTTTTCAGTCACATTACGTTTCAATGGCGCGTCGCTTGCTTTTGTGCTCTCGCTGCGAACGGCTTAAGTTTCGGTAACTGTCACTTTATTTGGTTATATTTGACCGATATCTCGGTTATTATTGATGATGGTGCCTACTTTTTTTCGCAAATAGGTTCAGTTATGAATGCGGAGCGGGCATAAATATTATTAGAAAATATACAGTAAAAATTTTTGTATTAGATATTATGATACTCTGGATAATACAGCGAGATAAAAATAATATTTATTTATACGTATAAATTATGTAACTAGTGGTGATACTAAACTCTGTACAGTTTCTCAAGGCAGTGAGAACCTTGTGAAGTAATGGTTTGCCGTACGGAAATAATAGATATAAATAGAACCATCGGCGATAAAATAAAAGATTCTCCCGCCCATTGGTTGTCGCATACCGAATACATACATCTGCTTTCTACAGATTAACAAAATCTTAATTAATTTACTCCCAAAAAATAAGCCCTGAGGTAAAAAATTGTTAGGTGATTGTTAAAAAAAAATTGTGAGTATACTTATATACGTGCGTTAGAAGTTATATTTCTTTGGCATAATACAAGAATAACTTTATTTAGCAAATAATTAATGGTATTGATATAATAAAAGGAATGCAGAGTGATAATAAACACGATTGGTAAAATCTAAATTCAATCAAATAATACAATTTCAAAAATGAAAATCCTAATTGTATTTGACGGAGGTATTTTATTTTTTTGTTGGCTTTCAATTGTAGGTCGTGAATGACTCCCAGAATATTTTAAAATTTTTGCGCTTCAACTTTATTATTTTCTCATATAGAGTAGTAAAAATTTTGGTTTTATTATTGATATTAATAATAATAATTATTATTTATCAAATTAAATAAATTAATTTTAATATTAAATTTAATTACTTTAACAACTGAAATCAATGCTCTGCATTCGATTCAACATAAACACGTGATTAATTGTGAATAAATTAATTGTGAATATTCAATAAATGACATTTAATAAATGAACATTAATTGTGAATATTTAATAAATGACAAAGTAATAACTTATAATGCTAATAAATATATATCGAACTGGTAACGGTCCGTGGGCTTATATTAGAAAGCCAGCAGAAAAATAAAATGGTGCACCATTCATCTATGAAATAATGTATGTAAATATATGTGAAGTGAGCAGCTTCATGGTGTCAATTTGTTATAGGTTTTTGTTGCTTAATGAGCAGATTCATTCTGTCAATTTTTTGTTGCATTCGTAAAGTTTCACTCTCATAATTTTTTTCATAATGCTTTTAAAGAAGTATAACTTCAATAATACAAAACAGCAAAAAGCTTTATTATTTTAATGTTACAATAATAATAGATCTCCATTCATAATGTGCTCCGGCTTAAACAATATAATAAATAAAATTGTATTTTATAACGCATGTCTAGGTAATGAATACTAACTATAAATATTTAAAAAAATTAGATTTAGTTCTGCCAAATTCTGAGATTGAGTTCAAATTTATAAAGTTAATACTTAAAATCTAAATAAATTTGTATTTCTATCTTAAGGGAAAATTAATGATAAAGGAGTTATGATGATGATGATGATACGCATTGTGGAAATTAAACATTTAATAAATTTGATTAAAAATAAACAACGAATTATCGTAAGCTTATAAAAAAAATATTTTCAATTTGTCCGGAAATAACACTTTGTCTCAAGTTTAGAAATTTTTTTTGTGAATCCAATTTGATTTTTATGGGCGTAATCGTAATTTTTTGTCCAATGAGAGAAATGGCAACTTTACATTCGTTATACAGCTTGAGTATGGCAAGACAATCGTAAGAAAAACGTCAGCACCTCTAGCCTCATCATCTAGTATCCTCAGCACCAAATTGAACTATTTTTTTATTTCTTCGTTGGTTAAGTTTTTTAGAAGCGGTAGTGAAGTAAATACTTTCTGCCAATTTGTCGCGTCGGTGTAGTTCGAGATATTAAAATTAACATTTGATACATTACATAACCTTAGTTTCGGCCATGCTATGTGTCTTCGATATGTTCCAAGTTGTCAGTTTACGAATGTGTTTCCTCTCATTAATAATTATAGCGACTAAGACATTATCAAGATATGCAAAATAGCTATTAAGCACATTAACACGATCGATAACTTTTTTATGTTATTCTGAAGGCCATAATAAGCAAAGGATATTCGTTCATAAACAGCTAACAAATTATCCACTGCAGTAGTTTTTGAATTCCTTTTTTAAGCAATTTCATAATATGGTTATACTCCCCAGTATTTACATTTGTTCCTTCACAATCGATTGGCATGAGATTTCTATTCCTTTCGCCGAACCAACGCTAGTAAGCAACGTACAAGTACAAGTAGTAGCAACGTACGCGATGTAAATAGATTGTAGCTCTTGAAATATTAAGATGATGGTTTCTCGACGGTCACTGCCCTGTAGCTTTTATTACATTGTTTAAAAATGTTCAAAGTTTGTTTGTGTATGTATTCATGTATAAACATACATAAATACACTCATACGCTCATACGCACATACGCACATACACATAAACACACACAAACACACACACACACACACACACACACACATACACGTATATATATACATATAACATGTAAGAAAATTTATTTCCTTCCATCAAAATATAATGCAGAAAGATCTTAAACATCGGTCTTGATATTAACTTTGTTCTAGTATTAGTTAGACCCAATGTCGTGCGAAGCATATGATGCAATCGCTGCTGCTGCTCTGTCTGACACTTCATGCCTATCACGTGTTGTCGATAACGTCAGGAAGTCTAGGCATGATATTTTTTTCCTTTTCAGAAATGCCTTTTTTATAGCTTCGATAAGGATATTCATACTACTACGTCTTTCGGACACCGATGATAATAGAGACGTAATCATTTCCAAATCAACTGATTTAGAATCAGTGTTCAAGTTCGTAACGTCGATTCTAGGATTATCGTACTGCAAAAGATTCTTTAGTACATAAAAAAGGTTTGTTCATGTTTTGGAAATTTTCTATCTTTTGGACAAATGATATTTTTCGAAATCATTGCATTTACAAGCTGATAGATTAAAAAGTTATTGCTTTGTCGTACACTTTTCAGTTTCTCTTAAGAAAACCTCTTGGTTGACTTGAGAAAATTTTTGCACTTTAGATGATAACCTTTTAACATTTGCATAAATTTGGTGTTTGTTATTTTCGGTAAGAATATTGTTAGCTATATATTTTTAAATTGCTGTAGTTATTATATTTTAAAAAATGTTGGCTCTTTTGCATTTATCTTCAGCGTTTGCCTCGTTCATTCGTAATACCTCATAACATAAGATGTTTTGTTTTGTTTGATTATACTCGCCAAAAACACTCAACACAAGTTGTCGGCTAATTGATAAATAAAGGAGCGCACGACCTATAACTTTAAAAAGCTATAGCGTACCAACAAGCAAATTTATTTCCCTCGTGCCCTCTGCTGCCATTATATTTTGAGTAAACAACGTATCATACGTTCTTTACTCATGTTTTCTATTTCTTTCTTACAGAAGATAAATTAATGTTGTCATCAGTAAATGAAATGAAATAGTCAGCGTGATAAAATTTCACATATTTAAATAGCGACAAACTTGAGTCTAAAATGAACTTTATTCAAAAATTTAGTGAATTTGCGGAAGCAGTCTTTTTAACCAAGTCAAACGATATTTGAATGAATTTAAGCTTAAAACCAGCAAAGATACCAACTTTTAATTGTTACACATACGCTACAGGTGTATGTACATACATAAATACACAAACACATACACACATACCTATACATATATATATATATATATATATATATATATATATATATATATATATATATATATATATATATATATATATATATATATATATATATATATATTATATATATATATTAGACGTATACATGTAAGAAAATTAATTTTTTTCTAGACTTTTTAGTTAATAGAAGACCAATCAGAAAATATTTAAATTTTTAAATTCTCATGACGTACGAGAATGTAGCCTATTTAAAAAAAAATAATGTTTTTGCCCGAAAAATAAGCTGAAACTACATCCTTCACTTCTTCATCGTTTGAAAACTTTTTTCCACGAAGTTCTTTTTTAAGGTTTGGGAACAAATAATAATCACTAGGAGCCAGGTCAGGACTATAGGGTGGGTGTTCCAAAATATCGAAGCCCACCTCGTGCAGGGCGGTTAGCGCAACACGGCTCGTGTGAACGGGCGCGTTGTCGTGCAAAAGCAGGACACCTTTGGTCACTTTTCCCTTCTTTTTTCTTTGATTGTTTCTTTTAACCTCTCTATAATTGACGCATAGTATTTTCCAATTATGGAAACACCTTTATCTTTATAATCCGTTAACACAATCCCTTCTGAATCCTAAAAGACTATCGCCATGATTTTTCCCGCCAATTGTGACATCTTAAACTTCTTGGGTGGTGGTGTGCCTTTTTTGTGCCACCGCATTGAGTCTCGTTTGGACTCAAGTTGATAATGCTAAACCCAAATTTTGTATCCACTAACAATTCGACTCAATAGTCCATCCTTGTCTTCACTACAGAGGTCCAAAAACGCTCGAGAACAATCCATGCGGCGTTGTTTTTGATGTGGTGTGAGCATTCTCGGCACCCATTTTGCGCTGACCTTTGTCATGTTAAGATGATCAAGGAGAATTTTAAAAATTGTTGTATCCGATACTCCAACCATCTCTGCAAGCTGTTTTTTATTTAGTCTGGCATCTTCCGATACTAATTTTTCAACTTTTTCAATAATTTCCGGAGTAGTCATTTCGATCGGCCGACCGGGGCGTGAGTCGTCTTCAAGTGAGTCTCTACCCTGCTTAAAGAGACTATGCCACTTGTAAATAATGATTTTACTCGGACAAGAGTCCCTGTAAACGGATGCCATCTCTTTCAGTATGGTTTGAACCGACTTTCCTCGCTTGATAAGGAAATTTATAACGGCGCGGTACTCGATTTTTTCCATAGTTCAGACTTTCTTTCAGATTGAGTTGTTTGTTCGATGATTGTTCAAAGACTAATGATCCCATTATGATAAAACTTTGTATTTATACTAATAATGAGTTACATAACTAGCTATCATTCCGTTAATCACCTTTGCGAATGGCCTACCTTTCCATTCCGCGAACTTAAAAACGCCCCCTCATATAAATGTATATTTATATATATATATATATATATATATATATATATATATATATATATATATATGTATAAACACATGGTATACAACAATCGTCATATAAAAAGAAACCTTACAACACTTATTTGAAACAAGAATAACGTAGGTACACTGCATGTGTAGATAAGTCCCGCAAAAAATTTAACCTTCCATTAAGATTCTACTAGATTTGCTCTTGAATTGGCAAATTAAATTTAAATTTGCGGAAACCAAGTTTTTTTCTAAGTTCTTTAGAAGGCGTATATTTTATTTTGTAACTTTTTTTTTCAAAAAACCCAAACGGAATCTTTTTATAAATCAGATGGAATATATTTGGCCCCCATAATCTCTTTGTCAATATTATGTCATGATAATAAATGGTAACAAAATCTTTACGGTAAGGATTTGTCTTACCGCTCCATTCTATGGGCTTTATTTAGTATTTGGTATCGAGGCCAGGAATCCTTATAATTTCGTAATATCTCTCTGTCCGCTTGTCACTTTTCTATTGTTTCTAGAGTTTTAGTTCTACGTGAATGACATTTTGCAAGTGCATGACACTTAAAAATATGTTGTTTAATATGTAGAAAAATTTTTATTTTTTATATTTGCGCCCAATATATGTAATAGTTTTTTTAACTCATATTATTGCCTCATTGGATATTTCTTTTTAATAAAATATGAATTTACATTTAGGATTTTTCACACTTCAAAGTGACGGCTATAGGTTTGAAAAATCTGAAATGTTTCCATATGGAAATATTTGATTACAATTTTCAAATCTCTGCGTATTCTGACATGTATGTGGCTAATTTACTTATATTGCTTCAATAGGAAAGACCTTTAATTGTATAGTATATGTATTAGTATAAGCATGAAAGAAGGGATATAAATATATGAATAGAAATTAAGATTTTTTTTTCTTTAAATTATTTTTATTTTATGTTAATATAGATAAGTGTTGAAAGTTTCAACGGATTAAAGATAAATGTATATGTAGATAAGCTATCCAAATAGACCATTGCTTTATCATACATTTTTTTTGTAAAATTAACTAAATTAATGGTACTTGATAAAGGCAATTTTATGAATACTGGCATTGAAATACGTGCTATAATGTACATAAACGATACTTATGGCGGACTAATTGTTCTAAGAGCAATCTCTTATAACCAACCAGAGAATATCAGTCCAGCTCCGCTCGAGAGCGGGCCAGGAATTATTCTCGGGTCGCTATGGTGTTCACATCATCAAAAGTCCTATGATTTCTGATCAACCCAACACACCACGATGACGATGACAGGAAACTTGCAGAATTACTTGCAGAATGTTCTTGCACCGTTTGAATAATAACAAAAATAATATCGAAATGATGCGTTTATTGAAATTCCTAGTTTAAATATTACATTTAAAGTTATTGCGATAATATAATACATAATTTTTTTGGCCACCTTATTAGGCTTCAGTGTCTTGAGTTAATTACGCCTTAAATGAATATTTTATGCTATTAACTAATTAATTAATTTTGTGCTATTGTTAATTGCGTTGTTAATAAATGAAATATTTCTAACATTATTAATGATGTTATCTGACTTTTTATAATAATGTAATTCTGCAAATTTTCCATAAAGAGTTTAACGAAGTTATATGGTTAAGCTGATTGACCTGATGTACATCAACACAAGGTTATTATGACTACTCATGATAAAATTTCGGAATTTGAGTGCTTCGTGTTAAGAGTATAAGTAAACTCATCATAACAAAAACATTATTTTTTTTTAAATGGGCTACATTCTCGTACGTCATGAGAATTTAAAAATTTAAATATTTTCTGATTGGTCTTCTATTAACTAAAAAGTCTAGAAAAAAATTAATTTTCTCACATGTATACGTCTAATATATATATATATATATATATATATATATATATATATATATTATATATAGTATATATAGTATATATATATATATAATATATATAGTATATATATATACATACATAGTATATATAGTATATATATATATATATATATATATATATTAGACGTATACATGTAAGAAAATTAATTTTTTTCTAGACTTTTTAGTTAATAGAAGATCAATCAGAAAATATTTAAATTTTTAAATTCTCATGACGTACGAGAATGTAGCCCATTTAAAAAAAAATTATGTTTTTGTTATGATGAGTTTACTTATACTCTTAACACGAAGCACTCAAATTCCGAAATTTTATCATGAGTAGTCATAATAACCTTGTGTTGATATACATCAGGTCAATCAGCTTAACCATATAACTTCGTTAAACTCTTTATGGAAAATTTGCAGAATTACATTATTATAAAAAGTCAGATAACATCATTAATAATGTTAGAAATATTTCATTTATTAACAACGCAATTAACAATAGCACAAAATTAATTAATTAGTTAATAGCACAAAATATTCATTTAAGGCGTAATTAACTCAAGACACTGAAGCCTAATAAGGTGGCCAAAAAAATTATGTATTATATTATCGCAATAACTTTAAATGTAATATTTAAACTAGGAATTTCAATAAACGCATCATTTCGATATTATTTTTGTTATTATTCAAACGGTGCAAGAAAATTCTGCAAGTAATTCTGCAAGTTTCCTGTCATCGTCATCGTGGTGTGTTGGGTTGATCAGAAATCATAGGACTTTTGATGATGTGAACACCATAGCGACCCGAGAATAATTCCTGGCCCGCTCTCGAGCGGAGCTGGACTGATATTCTCTGGTTGGTTATAAGAGATTGCTCTTAGAACAATTAGTCCGCCATAAGTATCGTTTATGTACATTATAGCACGTATTTCAATGTCAGTATTCATAAAATTGCCTTTATCAAGTACCATTAATTTAGTTAATTTTACAAAAAAAATGTATGATAAAGCAATGGTCTATTTGGATAGCTTATCTACATATACATTTATCTTTAATCCGTTGAAACTTTCAACACTTATCTATATTAACATAAAATAAAAATAATTTAAAGAAAAAAAAATCTTAATTTCTATTCATATATTTATATCCCTTCTTTCATGCTTATACTAATACATATACTATACAATTAAAGGTCTTTCCTATTGAAGCAATATAAGTAAATTAGCCACATACATGTCAGAATACGCAGAGATTTGAAAATTGTAATCAAATATTTCCATATGGAAACATTTCAGATTTTTCAAACCTATAGCCGTCACTTTGAAGTGTGAAAAATCCTAAATGTAAATTCATATTTTATTAAAAAGAAATATCCAATGAGGCAATAATATGAGTTAAAAAAACTATTACATATATTGGGCGCAAATATAAAAAATAAAAATTTTTCTACATATTAAACAACATATTTTTAAGTGTCATGCACTTGCAAAATGTCATTCACGTAGAACTAAAACTCTAGAAACAATAGAAAAGTGACAAGCGGACAGAGAGATATTACGAAATTATAAGGATTCCTGGCCTCGATACCAAATACTAAATAAAGCCCATAGAATGGAGCGGTAAGACAAATCCTTACCGTAAAGATTTTGTTACCATTTATTATCATGACATAATATTGACAAAGAGATTATGGGGGCCAAATATATTCCATCTGATTTATAAAAAGATTCCGTTTGGGTTTTTTGAAAAAAAAAGTTACAAAATAAAATATACGCCTTCTAAAGAACTTAGAAAAAAACTTGGTTTCCGCAAATTTAAATTTAATTTGCCAATTCAAGAGCAAATCTAGTAGAATCTTAATGGAAGGTTAAATTTTTTGCGGGACTTATCTACACATGCAGTGTACCTACGTTATTCTTGTTTCAAATAAGTGTTGTAAGGTTTCTTTTTATATGACGATTGTTGTATACCATGTGTTTATACATATATATATATATATATATATATATATATATATATATATATATACATATATATATATATATATATATATATATATATATATATATATATATATATATATATATATATATATATATATATAAATATACATTTATATGAGGGGGCGTTTTTAAGTTCGCGGAATGGAAAGGTAGGCCATTCGCAAAGGTGATTAACGGAATGATAGCTAGTTATGTAACTCATTATTAGTATAAATACAAAGTTTTATCATAATGGGATCATTAGTCTTTGAACAATCATCGAACAAACAACTCAATCTGAAAGAAAGTCTGAACTATGGAAAAAATCGAGTACCGCGCCGTTATAAATTTCCTTATCAAGCGAGGAAAGTCGGTTCAAACCATACTGAAAGAGATGGCATCCGTTTACTGGGACTCTTGTCCGAGTAAAATCATTATTTACAAGTGGCATAGTCTCTTTAAGCAGGGTAGAGACTCACTTGAAGACGACTCACGCCCCGGTCGGCCGATCGAAATGACTACTCCGGAAATTATTGAAAAAGTTGAAAAATTAGTATCGGAAGATGCCAGACTAAATAAAAAACAGCTTGCAGAGATGGTTGGAGTATCGGATACAACAATTTTTAAAATTCTCCTTGATCATCTTAACATGACAAAGGTCAGTGCAAAATGGGTGCCGAGAATGCTCACACCACATCAAAAACAACGCCGCATGGATTGTTCTCGAGCGTTTTTGGACCTCTGTAGTGAAGACAAGGATGGACTATTGAGTCGAATTGTTAGTGGATACAAAATTTGGGTTTAGCATTATCAACTTGAGTCCAAACGAGACTTAATGCGGTGGCACAAAAAAGGCACACCACCACCCAAGAAGTTTAAGATGTCACAATTGGCGGGAAAAATCATGGCGATAGTCTTTTAGGATTCAGAAGGGATTGTGTTAACGGATTATAAAGATAAAGGTGTTTCCATAATTGGAAAATACTATGCGTCAATTATAGAGAGGTTAAAAAAAACAATCAAAGAAAAAAGAAGGGAAAAGTGACCAAAGGTGTCCTGCTTTTGCACGACAACGCGCCCGTTCACACGAGCCGTGTTGCGCTAGCCGCCCTGCACGAGGTGGGCTTCGATATTTTGGAACACCCACCCTATAGTCCTGACCTGGCTCCTAGTGATTATTATTTGTTCCCAAACCTTAAAAAAGAACTTCGTGGAAAAAAGTTTTCAAACGATGAAGAAGTGAAGGATGTAGTTTCAGCTTATTTTTCGGGCAAAGATAAAATATTTTTTAAAAATGTATTAAGGTAGCAGGTGAATATGTTGACAAAGAAAAATAATTTTGTATTTATATTCTCACTCCTTATCCTCCATTTCGCGAACTTAAAAACGCCCCCTCGTATATATATACATATATATATATATATATATATATATATATATATATATATATATATATATATATATATATATATATATATATATATATATATATATATATATACACATACAGAAAAACTTAAAAACGTGGTAAATAAATTAAGAGATATATTCAACACCTTAGCCAACAAATACGCAAATCTTATAAAAAGTACAGGATCATTTCAATAAAAGTATCAGGATAGGGGTGTATGACGTTTCATCTCTAAATTAAAGCTATGCATACTATCATTTCAAATATTGAAGCGAAACCTCGTACTGCGAGCCTCAACGTAAAATAAATATATTGAAGGAACTGGTGAGAGCCCCGTGACCGAGTGTTCCGACATATCGTCAGCGATCGGGCGTCTTTATGCATATTCGGTTGTTTCTTCTTTTATCCTGTTTGTATGCCTCCTCAATCATAGAAATACGTTGCAGTCGTAATAAAATGATATGGTCGAAAATTTCTAAATACCGTTAGTAGACGGGCGTTACCGTGTCAACATTATACTCATTTCAACGTCAGTTTCAACGTTATACACGTGTATACGTTCTTAACATTTCTAATGCTTCACAAAATACTTGTCATTCCTGTAACATGATCGTTTAAAATTGTGAATTTTTGAATTTTTTATTTAGTTATTTGATTTCGTTACTTTATTTTAATTGGTTCCGTAATTTTATTCCCGATCTTGTCTTCCTAGCATCTATATTCGTATTGTACAACGTCCACAAAACGCAATAAATTTCACTTCTCTCCTACATCCTCAAAGATATATATATTTTTCTTAAGAGACTAATTTGTTTTGGAATTTTTCAGTTTAGAAAATTAGGTTTAAAACTCTAACCTCCTTTCTGCGAGAAATATCAGAGAGCTGAATCAGAAATTGCATTCAGCTTCCGCACAATTCTAATTTGCAAAATGCGCTGCAGGATGAACAATTTAAATTGAATGAACCTTATACAACAGAAGGAGAAAAACATCTGAAGATTTAAAAGTTATATTGAGTAATGGCAATAAATTTAATTTCATGTTTGTTTTGTGTAACACCTACGAATTTTAACATACTATTAATATTTACTTAGTTTTCGTATTGAACAAGAATTTATAAGCGGTTACCCGTTGGTCTATTGTCATTTGATTTTAATAACATTTATTCTATATAAGACTGTATGACTGTTAAGTAATTAGGACCGAAACATATAAGATTTAAAATTCGGTTACAGTCTTAAATCAGTTGTATTGATTTTTTTTTAAATTAGCCGACCAGTCAACTTAAGAAATATGTCAATTTAGCCAATTTTTTAATCCGCTTCATTTAACTATTAATTTTTTTTTATTTTATAATATTGTACTTAATGTTTTTAATTACCAAAACGTGTTGACTAAATACAATACATAATTCTTAATGTGCACTGAGTTAAGTATAGATCATTATGCGGAATATGACACATTATATTATAGAAGGAAACAAATCTGTTAATAAATTAAAAAAATTAATTAATTAAAGAATCAAAGTACAATTTTTATACCTTTGAAACTTCTATTCAGTTGAAGTAATTGCTTAATGTTTGTTGAGATATTGAAATAATACCAACTTTTTTTTCAGTCTTTTGGCATATCTGGTTATAAAGTTGGAGGGCGGGAGAGAAAAGAGTTTTTCAAAATAATTTGGAAATATATATTTCTTATATGTTTTATGTCTTTCTTTATATCTTTTTCCGTAAGAAAAACATTTCAAAAATTAAAATTTTTCCCAAATTTAATTAGTGGGGAGGTACTGCAAAAAATATAAATATTTTATGCAACCAATTCATTAAATGACATTGTTCTGTAAAATTCAGTAACAGTTGATTTAAAATTAAAAGAGTTATATGGTAGTGACACACGAACAGAGGGATGGACAAAATGAAATTATAAGTATTCCGTTCTTGCCAGATGATAGAACTTTGAAAATGTTGTCCCTTACTATATCGATTTTATTTTGGTTTGAAGTTTTGCCATATCTGTTTTCTTATAGTAACAATATGACGTACAAATCTCTGTGCACTCTTTAGATAATTATTATTAAGAAACGCTGTACATAAACTAATAATATATTAAAGAGTTTCCATAATAATGTCTCTTTATATATTCCATATTGTAATTTTTTTTAAATTTTATTTCATATATAACATATAACTAGATACACTAGCTTAAATAGCTCCCTTTATTCTCCTAGAGAAAAAAAAATTTAATGAGGAAACTACTGAAACAAATATAATTTGAGGAATTTCTAAGTATTTCTAGAGTTCCGTAGTCAAACAAAAAACCTTTTAATTTTATTCTATCTATTCATCTGCCTATAAGTCCGTACAACCATCACAAATTTATTTACCTAAGTACAGGCAATGTTGGAAATAAATGCTTCAGATGGAGGTATAAAAAAATCTAGCAAAATATGAAATAAACCTATTTTAATTTTACTTCCCATACTTAAAAAGGCGAAAATTTTTTGTCTGTCACCTTAAAAGGATTGGAGTCTTTGAGCAAGTGTTCTAATATAAAATTGGATTGAAATTGAAATCTTTGAGCAAGTCTTACAAAACGAATTTTGTTAATCGTTTATGAGATTCAGCACATTAGAAGCGAAAACGGAACTTTTATAGAATGACTGACGTGCCTGTCTGTCACAGCCGTTTTCCTCAGAAACCGCTTGGCATAGACATGACATTATGTATAGTAATAAAACAAATTATTCGGCATATATCTTAATAGATAACATTAAATTTTTTTTGTACTGAAATTACAAGGGTGTAAATTAGTAACTTGGAGTCGCTTTTCAAAATCGTCAAAAACATTTTTTTTAAATTATATTAGAATATATTTTCAGAGAAATACCGAAAAATCCGCAAAAAATATGTCTCTTTTTGTACAAGTACTGAACCTTAAGTCATGAAAGAAACTGGTTTCAAGAAACCTACCCAAAAATTTCAGGACAACTAGGGAAGTGATTCTAGATGTCTCAGTTTGGAAATATGCACAATTATTTACGCCTATGAGGGATATAGTAGATATTATATTGAAAGTAGGTTATAAAAAATTAATATAAGTAAATAGTTTTGTAGATGTATTGTATACTGAGTATTTCTTTTTGTTTTATGTAAAAGTTTAGATATATTAATTAATGGTAATATGATACATCACTGCAATTTTTAACCAAAGATTTGAACAGTTAAACAAAAATAAACTTAAAACTGTACCCTTTTTATGTATGTGGGGACCAACATTTGGCCGTTTTTTCTTTCAAAATGTTAAATTTTATCTTGTAAATTCTCAAAGCAAACCTTGTAATGAATTCACTATAAATAATAGAGTGGACCTAATATAGATATGATACTGCTATAAGATTAAATCGTGAACGAAGAAAAAATACTATCTTGCTAAATAGATTTAATATTGACTAATAATTATCCCAACTGGTTAAAATTGATTTCTCTGACTAATAAATATAGGGTACAAGCACCCATGTCCATCAATATGTGTTACGTCTAATATACTAATCCATTAACGAGTGTCTTTACAGAGTATATTTACTGTTAATTTATTTAGTACGTATAATCACTTGTATAAAAATAGTCCAAGTATTATTAGATACATATAAATTTACTATACTGAATATTTAATTTAACTCTTCTAAGGAGAAAGAGTTATTAAATCACTTTTTACTGATGTACATTTATTATATATATATATATATATATATATATATATATATATATATATATATATATATATATGTGTGTGTCGCAAATTGTACAAATACATAAATAAGGTGATTTAAAAGATGTTTGTAATACCACCAAATATTAGGTTAAAAATGATTGACAGTAATTTATAAAATATATTAATATACTAATTAATCATCACAAATTGACAAAAGTTACGATGTAAGAACATTATAACTTATTTGTCATAATAATGTGAAATATTTCTTTTAAATATAGAAATACCACGATTTATTTCAGATTATTTGCTGGTGAAAGAAATAATGTATTATATTATTGCAACGAATATTAAAAAAATAATTTTAAATGAGAAAGTTATATAACCAAGCGTTCAACTAACAAGGGAGATAAGGAAATGTATAGCACGTTGTTTTCCATTCGCGGCGCAGAACGCCTGTATCCTGGCAAAGGATCCATTAGATTAAAAATGAACATATTTGTTACAAACAAACGGCCATATATCAGATCAATATTATTGAAACATTTATTTGTGGCTATATGAAATTGTTCAATTGAATAATATAGGTTTATTTATAACTTAAATGTGGCAGCTCTTCGTGGATTCTATTTGTTTAATACTCATATTCTTTTTCTACATTTCGTACTTGCAGGAAGCACGGCTCTTCGGGACATTCAGCTGTCGGTACCTGAGGCGGTGAGCCGCGGTGACACGGCTGTACTTGGTTGCAAATGGTCACTGGATGCCGGTGAAACCCTGTACAGCGTCAAGTGGTATCACAGCCGCCAGGAGTTTTTCCGCTACATACCCAAGGAGTTACCTCACACCAGAGTCTTCTCGCAGCCTGGAATCGACGTGGATGTAAGCTTTGATACATATGTGTTTTTTTTTCTCGTACTATATAGGTTGTGATCTAAATAGATATAATTATATTCATATATGTATATATATATATATATATATATATATATATATATATATATATATAGAAGCCGCGCTAATTTGAATATATTGCTACATGCATGTACGCTACGCCAAAACAATTACTTAAAAACGCCCTGATGAGTATTTAGCCGAAAGAGAATCTAAATGATAAGAACCTATTACAAACTCACGTTTACGGAACGCACAGTTTAATGACAGAGTGTGTGACCAATAGTGTTGGTTCAAATTCGACAGCGAGGCAGCGAACAGACTTTACTTAAACCGTGTGTAATGGGACTTAGATTATAATGTACTAAGCTGTAGCTTTTGATCTTACACCTGAAGCAAGATAATCTAACCCTGTATACAAAGGTTGAACATAATGAAAATAATTAAAGCTTGGCATTTAATAAACCCACGACTTTTTTAAAGTGCTTTCTGAAATATTATTGAAACAAATTACTCGACTACGGCAGAGGAACGGTTATGAATTTTGAAGGCTATGTGTATATCTGTGTGTGAGTAAGTTTATTTCCACGTAGAGGTTAAACTATTGAACTGATTTTAATAAATGAGATGTCCATAGATCCGTTTTGATCTAGACCGTGTCTCAGGGTTTAACGTCTTTAATTCTATATTATCTGTTTTTCCTTTTGTTTAATATCTCTGATAGGGTTAATAAAGATCACGGTATTCAATCTTTTTTTAAGTTACCAACTAAATTTCTATGAGTAAAGAACAAATGTATGTAAATATTTTATGGGGAGAACTTAGAGTATATTGTTTCAGGAATTTCGTCTAATGCTAAAAGCGGGGGAAGCAACGTGCAATATGTGTACAATGATGATTGAAGGTTATTTTCCTATGTCATAGCCAAACATTGTTTCCAAAGATACAAAGAAAGAAATTTAGAATCACACATTTCATCTTATTTTGCATTGCTATTGAAAAGAAAGCCGGTAATGCAATAAATACTGTTGTATTTTGTTTTCACCTTTTTTTCACTCTTAGCTTGCTCCACAAAACCTAACGACCCTTTAGATATTCAATTTGTTTTGAATGAAAAAACTACACAGGAAATTACCAGTAAACAAATCGCAAAAAATATTTCCGGAAGAAGTTTATAAAGAAAATTTCGAATTTTTACTTAAACTACTAAAAATAAGAAAATCGAACTAGAACTGACATTTAATTATTTTTAATTTTGCTTATGAATGGAAATTTTGTAAGGCAGTTTAAATTAATATAATTAAAATATTAATACCCTACTTATATTGCCGTGGAACAATAAGTATATTTATATTATGAGAAACTACTTAATTTTATAATCAAAAGGTGTATATTAAAAAAACACAATATAATGCCGCAATAACCGTAATGGCACACTTGAAATAAATACAGAATTTGAAATTAACTATTCATATTTAATAAATGAAATCTTTAAATCGTTACATAATAATATCTGTTTTCTAAAATAATTTAAGTATACAGGAGTATTTATTTTGCAATTATTAAAAAGTTACCGCTATTTTTCGCTTTAATTTTGGTTTTAAGAGTCTTGTTATATTATTCAATTAGGTTTATAATGGATTGAAATTCGTTATCATCTTACAAATTATGAGTCTAATATTAAGCTATGCTGCAGAACAGTTATATCTACTTACTGGCAATGAGTCTAATTTTAATAAAAGTTTCATAAGTATTTATGAAAATCCCAAAATACTTCAGTAATAAATATTCGATTACGAACAAAGTTCCAAAATAACAGTATTGCGTGTAATTTTCTTCAGGTTTTTGGAATATTTGTCTAAAATAGAATATTCAATCAACTTAATATTTCACGTTTAAAATTATTACTGTTATCTTAAGTAATAATTCACTTACATTAAGTACGATATGATTTATAACCACTGTGAGGCTTAAAGTATTTTATATAAGTTAGCTTCTCTTGAAAAAAAAAATCATCTCACATTTCTTCTGCAAGATACTTTTATCTCTAATCTTTCCGCACGTAAACCAGTTCGTGTCTTCTTTGAGTTTTTTCTACCTCTTCGCATAATTTAAGAGCGACTTTTAGCGCAAGATAATGAATGATAACTAAATCTCTTTTTACAGATAAGCGAACATTTACAGACGATAAAAGTAACAGATTCAGGAAGCTGATAAAAAGAAAATTATTTATTACAATCAGGAAAACAATTTTTTGAAGTGATCATTTTGCTATTTTTGCTGACACAATAACGTATATATAATGTGATAATAGTTATGAAAATCTGGCTTCTTTCTTCAATTTTTTTTTTCTAAGCCAACTTGAAAATATATCAGTATATATATCGTGGCATAGGCAGTGATTGAAAGGTGTTATGATGTGAATTAAAAGCAAAATGATGCAATAATTTTACCTACTTTTTTTTGCCAAGGATTATGAGCTTTAATTTGTTTTGTGTTTTTTTCGAACTTTACAAATTGCTCGTCAATTGACAGAACTAGCTCTTATAAAGTTTAGTGGTATAAAACCATTTTTTCTTGGCATTTTTACTTGATGTGTCCAAGGCTGTTAATTGTATCTAACGCTAGATAACAATTTGTATTGTTTTTTGGGGTAGCCATATGGGAATAAATCCAATAATTATCATTTACATGTGGCTGTCAATGTAACTTTTAAGAAACAGATAAATTAATCATTCAGATTAATTTCGTCTATAATAATATAAAGTACGATAATAATTATCATGTCACATTACAGATAAACTCTACTACCGGCAGTAGTAGAGATGGTTTGAATTTCATATAGTAATAGTATGACCACAAATTAAATACCTTCTCTTTCTCTATTTTCGAAATAGAGAAGATCGTTGGTATTTGGTACCTTGTCTATAGAAAACACTAAGATCAATGACATATATTCACATTTTTCAAAATCTATACCATGCGAAACGCCTTTTTTGTGGTTCCATAACTTTTTGTCAATTTTTATTTGCCTATTTTTTAAATTTGTCGAGTAATTTCTAAAAAGAAACAGATAATTTTCAAATGTATTAACGGTAAACAGAAGAATATTCTTGAACGTTCACTACGTCTCCGATCATCACCATCACCATCGCCATTTGATTACCGTACTAACCTATTGACTAGCGTAAGTTTATTCAGATGTCGATTCCAAGCCCACGGGTCGCCTAAATACCACCGTAAAGTCCATGTAAGTATCTGCCAAAGTCGTTTGCTGCATCCATACAGGAAATATTTTCTTTTCTTGACCATCACAGGTGATAAAACCTGGGTTTTCCTTGAAAATAATAAGTAGACACTTCAATTCCTACCGGCCGATTTTCAGTTCCTTGCTAACATAATAAAAAACTTTTCTTCACAGTCACAAGGTTTTACATTTTATCTTGTGGTATTCACTGAGCACGTTGTTTTCAAGCTGCTTTGACATTGGTGTTGATAGTCTAATTAATCTAAATAGACTGTCAACACCAATGTCTACCCAGAACAACTTCGTAAAGTGTCTAACGTTACGCAAGAAAAATGGCTAAAATATTTCATAGTTTTACCTATTCACAAAATGCCGTGTAAAGAATAGTTGACATGGAGTATCTGTATTATAGCATAGTTTTTCAAATTACTTCATTAAAAAGCATTAAAACCTTGGTAGGCAAATAGCGTAGTATTTTTAATAATGACGAACATTATGTTGGTTAATTAGTTATTGCAGTAACAAAATTAATTAATTTAAATTTCACAGGGGTAAAAACAATATTATTTTCCATAATACAATTTTATTTGGTTTTTTCTTTTATAGATTTATTGTTATTACATTGTGATTATATTTTTAAGTTTATTATTATTTATGATTTACGAATTAATAAACTTAATTTATTGTTGAAGAGCACGAACTGAAGCCAATAAATCAAACCATTACCTGGACGAATATTTTTTTCATAATAAATTAATTTTGTAATTAGACCTCAATATTTGTTGTAAAATATATTCGAATAACAAAGAATTCACCTCTACTCTTTTAAATATAGTTTAAATGAAAAAATAAATAATACTTGTACCATCACATGGTTGAAATGTTTCTCATGACAAGATGGAGTCAATTCAATACTTAGCGACTTAGACACGAAAATAAAAATGAAATCTTCAATTAATGATTTAAAAATGATATTGAGTGTCATACTTATACAATATAAATTATTTAATTTGATAAGGAAAATGATATCGTTCTTAAACTTTATAGATCAGTCGCTCTGGAGCCCAGCAGGTGGTGCTGAGACAAGTGCCGCGCTCAATTGGTGGCAAGTTTCGGTGTGAGGTGTCAGCAGACGCACCGTACTTCCATACAATATTTAAGACGTCAAACATGCACGTCGTTGGTAAGTTGATACCTACATTCTATTGTTTATGACATGTTTGCAATTGTTTTGAAGCGAATTATTTTTTGAAGAATGCGGTCATTTTCCAACTATAAAAATATAAGTATATTTTTAGTTTATTATGCAAGGGTTTTAAACAAGATAGGTTAGATTAGTTCATAAATCTCGTACACTGATGAAATTGAATGTCTTACAATATTTTATTTTTTAATTTTTGATAGAAACATTCTTTTTATAATAATATATATGATCGATTTTGAGATTAGTAACACAGGACGCATCGTTAAAGGCTTATATTTCAATTAGTGGAGCTTTTTGTGATATAGCATTTTTTAATGAATATTTATGTTTTTTTTGGTATTTTTCATAAACAGTTCAACAGTATTTCCAGTTTAAGCTCAGGTTTAAGAATTCAGTTACTAAACTGCAGAACGTAAACTGCAGAAGAAGCGACACGAAAATTATTGCTTTCTCTAACAGGGAATTTTAAAAACGGTATTCTGTTGTAGATTTGCACATAATTAGACATTTTTGACCTAAAATAACTTTGTAAATAAAAAACCAACTGCGTAGTGATACCAAGCAGCCATATTATTCATTTGTGCACTTTGAGTTAAAATACATTTGTGTTCAGTTTTTGCAGCAATTATTCTATGTTATATTTTGCAAATTTCAATTATTGAAATATTTTTTCAATAGTAAATGTATACATATATATATATAAATTTATATATATATATATATATATATATATATATATATATATATATAAAAATACAAAATACAAAAATATTATTTTTAACTACATCATATGATTTCATGTAGTTTATAAAAATAATTTGTGCTAATGGAAGCTAATTAGCGGTAATAAGCATTTAAACTTATGCGATGTAATTAATACCAAGTTTATTAAACAATTTGTGCAGACACACATGTAATTATTAAGCAAAATACAGTTTAAATGGAAGTTATTTCAAATATTCCTTGATTGAAAAAATCCATACAAACGCACATTGTTCACAACAACTGTTTGCGACTTGTGTGACAGATATACCGCAAAACATTGGTCGATCATGACACAAACATCACTTTAGCTTGGAAAACAAATTAATGATTTATGGTAGTTTTAATTTAATATTTCAATAGTATTTCTCAAGCGAATGAGTACCAACTTTTGGCAAGAAATTCAAGTAACAAAGGCAAAGTGCCAAGTTGAATTTCTTTTGGCATGTTTTTCTAGTCGTTCTAGTGGGGTATGATGCTACCACTTCTTAACTTTTCGGTGACATTTTGTCTAAAGAAGTATAATAGCATACACTTGCGTCTCTTTATAGGATCCTGTATTGGGAGGGTGCGTAAGGAATCCTTTTTTTGTGGCAACATCTGTGTCTTTCAGTTATTTAAATATATTATTTTGTATGGATTTCACACATTATCGAATGAAATAAAAAATATTATAACTAATTTGGTCCAAAATTAGGTGTATTCTGTGTGTAGTAATTATTAGGATATATATTTCTGAGTACAGAAATTAAGTTAGCAAATTTATATAAAGTTTTAATGATGAGTAAACGGAAATAACGCATATCTACACACACACATACACACACACACACACACACACACACACATATATATATATATATATATATATATATATATATATTTACATACATACATACAGTTTTATTGGCATAAGGAAATAAATAGAAAAACCATTCAGCTTTAATATCTATAGTAGCATCATTTGAATTACTATGATCATTCAACTGCCGTAGTAATTCATCCTCTGTTACTAGATCATTGATAAGCGTTCTACTCGTGAACCACCATACTTTCAATGAATTGTGAAATCACTTATTTCATGTGTGTCTATTAGCATAGATATATTTTTAAAAAATCAAATAAATTTTACTATGGTTTACAAAACCATAAACCATCGGGACCACTATTATCAGACCAAATGACTATACTATCGATAGTTCCACATACTCTGTGGAGGTAAAAGCTAAAAGAAGTTGAGTTTAAACAATTAAGTATTATATTTTCTCATATATTTTAGTGATAGTAGTTGTATATATCTTTAACTGAAACTACCATGTGCCATCATCACTCTTATAATTTTAAATTTAATTTATGATGGTAAATGTCTAATCCAGTGATGATAAATCCAGTGATGTTATAATGTAACATAACAAATAAGCTTTTGCGGAAGTAATATATATATCCATGTTTCAAAAAATCCCTCCGAAATTCGATATCACTAGAACCAAAGATAAACTTTGCTTTTATTAAATCGAATTATAGATACTTAATTCATATTTATATTACACACAGCATTGTATAAAATATTTCTCCTAACTGGGTTTCAAATATCTGATCCCAATATTATATTAAATCTATACAAAAATGTATAAAGAAACGTCGACACCAGATATCTTATATCGACATCAGGGAATTCGATACTCGTGTTTATTATTCGGCGAAAGTATCCTGTGTCAATCACTGAATCCCGCAGATGGAAAAACAAAAACATCTCCGTGTGTGTGTGAGAAATAACAAAGAGGCTGACGTGTCGTTATTTATATGGGTAAGCTATTGGCTCTTTATCGAGATCGTATTAGCTTCGAACCTAAATATACAATATAAATAAAATTCCAGCGTATCTATTCTTTTAACGTTTTTCTACTAACCTTGTTTCAGTATCAAATGGTATCTTGATTGCAATCATTGGACTGCCTATAACTTTTCCCAGTATTAATATCTATATTGAATTGTGGTACCTCGACGATACGGAAATCTGTTTATTTTCAGATTTAAAAATAATAGGTTTAAATTATTATTATCAAATTATATTTACTTTTAATATGTAAAATTATAATGTGACATTATTTTCTAAAATTAAACCTTAACCCTTTAAGACTCTGAATTACAGCTCTGCATTGTACCATTTGAACTCGTGAAGTAGTTGAAACAAATGACTTAGTACCTTAAAACGTAACAACCCATGTCTAAATCAAAGCATTTCTATCAAACTAGTTATACACGTTTGTACTAGATGACGATACTTGTATTTTATAGCGACTTGAAATGAGAAACCTGACACAGCGGATTTGCGTAGTTCGTACGGGATTTAAATTGCCTTTTTTTATTAATAATACTGAAAATATCGTCCTGAAGTTACTATGAAGTGTATATAAATATTTGAATTACATCATATTAATATCATATTTTATTAGTGTGATGGAATTAAAATATTTTTTATTATATTTATAGAGGTATTTATAAGGTATGTTGCAGTATTGCTGTATTGTTGCGCTAAAGTACAGTATTGTTGTATTAAAGTGTCATGTATGATTATTTTATTTTGGATGTGTACCTTTTTTCTCCTGGGCTCAATATGAGTTTGAGGCTTCCACGTTCGAGTTTGAAGCTTCCACTTTGACGTCTGGAGCATTGGAAAGATAGTGAGGATGGCTTAGACTACGACGAAACTGAAAGATGAGAATTTACATCATGACTCGAATAGGAAAATAGCATCTGGCCACCAGACTCTGAGATCAACACCAGAACTGCGGTTTATTCATATAAGACACGAACCGACTGAAGCGCACAACCGACGTAGAATCACGTAGCCAGGAGAAAAAAAAGTGGTTCATCCCAGTATATCCTACCAAAGACATTAGACTGTATCTGTTGAATCACTAGCCGTATGGATTGAAATAAGTCTAAGATGATAACTTTCAGGATATATTGGCACAGACCAAGCAGAATGTAAAAAGTGTAGCGTGGCTTTATATTTTAACAGGAATTACTAATGTTTTAAATTTTGTTTCACTTCCTAGCTTTTAATATCTTTTGTCGACGTGATGCATCTTTTCATCTTAAAATTTTTGTTTTTTTTTCAAAAATAAATACCTGTTTTTACATATTGTTTTTTTAGTTACTTTTTCCCATTATTTACACATCTTCTGACCTAACACAAATAACAAAATATTAATACAATATTCTTGCCCCGTAAAGCATCAATGCAATTTCTTTTTAAATTACTTTAAGTATACATGACTTTTCTCATGTATCATTTAGTTTTAATGAACAATATTTAAGTCCATGTTTAATTTCCATGCGTTTTTATTGGTTTAATATTATGAAAGATTACAGAGAGCAGAGGCGAGTAATACTTAATGTAATAAAAAATAATAGAATAAATTTTGCCTACGCAAAAATAATAAAAATTTATTTAGTCCGTGAATATTTAATTTAAATTATAATTAAAATACATAATATTAATTTTGGGTGAATGCATTAAATTTAAAATTATTTAAGAACTTTTAAAAACCACATCAGGGACCGCAAAAATGATATCAATTATAATAACATCATTTAGGCGACGTGTAGAAAAATAATAGCTCGTTCAACAACGTAATTCAAGATAAGCACTTTATTACTATATTTTATTTAGTTACATAAAATGTCTATCGATCATAATGAATTTATTTTTACACAATCTATATTGAAGGGGTCTGCTATACGCGTGCTATATATGAAGGGCAACAAAAATCTCATAAGGCGACTTCAAGTCTGCGTCAACCGCTGGGTTATGTATATTCTCTGAATACATTGGTCCGAAGAAATATCTAAAGCAGACTCGCTAAAGCGATGCAAGAAAGTTACCATTGAGCAATATATAAACCGCTGCAAATGGAATTGGTTTGGACATATGTTCAGAAAAGAATATGTCCATATCCCCAAATAGGCTTTGGATTAGATGGATTAAAACCCTAAAAGGAAGATTAAATGTAGCCGTTTGAATTAGACTTGGTAACGGACTGTGCTGGTAGAATTGAAGAGCATCAGAAAGTCCTGAAATAAAGCAATTTGTGATGCTCGGGACCAATTATTATAGTGAAGAACCGTGGATGCTGTTTGTCCCATTAAGGTTACATAGGATATAAAAAGGGAGAGAGATAGATAGAGGGAGAGAGAGAGAGAGATAAAGAGAGGGAGAAAGAGTAATGAGGAGAATATTTTGGTCTGAGGCAGTTTTATTTGTAAAGAAATTCACAAAGGCCAAAACCTAGTTAAAAAATCAAGTTTCTTTGGATTTTCCTATTAAAAACAGGAAATGTTAAAATTCTACTAGAAATAAGAAGCACAGATATATAAAATGATTAATTTTTTATGTGAATTATACAGTAGTTTTTGCATGAAGATCTATGTTAGTTGAAAAAAGGAAATTTGGGAAGAAGCAATGAGAAATTTTAATTTATATTAAACCACAATCTCGGCTTCATGAATTTTGTTATAATGCCCAATAAATATTTCAAAGATTTTTATTTTAGCAACGCAAATATTTCGGCATTATTAATTCCATGTAATTTTTGTGACCGTTACGCATTTTAATCAACCCTTCGATTTTAACCTTACCTTAATTCTAATATCGTTTTTTATTGTTCCGTGCTAGCCACACAGAATATAATGTAACTTATCGTTCCGTGCTAGTCTTTCTTACCTTCGTCCTAGACTTCTTACTAAACCCCTTCCTTCTTGTTTTGCCATAGTCCACAGTTGATAAATATACTGCTTTTTATAACATCACGACAAACTGTACTGAAATATGTGCCGTAAAATGAAATAATATCGAGTAAAGAAAAATATTAATGTTTCTACTGAAATTCATTACCTGGTAAGTGTAAATGATTTTCGTTATTGACTTTTCTGTGTGCGTCAGTCTGCACGCCCAACTTTTTCACGCCCTATTTTCTCAAAGATCCCGTGTGTATATGTTTGAATTTTGACATACATGTTCTTATTAATGACATAAATATACATATTAACCACAAAAAAATAATAAAGAGTTTAATAATTAGTTTAATGAAAATTGATAAAATGGAAAATATGCATGCGTAACTTTCACTTAGATATAAATAAACATTTCCTTGAACAAAGCTTTCAAAGAATATTGTAAATCGTTGTTCTCTCTCTCCACCTACCTCGTAAAATAACAGCAATATAAGACAATCATTCAGTGACCTTCGACGTATGAATCTATCATTTTTTAATTCAGCACATGAATAATTTAAAAGCTAGTTTAAATTATATGGTCTAGTTTATATTTTATCAGTTCTAATATGAGTATTAGCTACAAAGTGGGCCATGTTTTTGGTTCAATTTTGTCACTTTCATCCCGTAATCGATCATCGAGTTATTTTAAAAATTTGGCAATGTGTAAACTATTATTTCTGTGTTATACCTAACGAAAGATACGAATCACGGGTACGAATAAATACACTTATAGAATAAATTAAAAATTATGTTAAACTCTAGCAATGGGATAATAAAATTAAACACATGCCGTATAAACAGTGATTTGTTTTCAATTTCACTCTAAATTTTAGCACACAAAAAAACAGATGTTGGAAAATTTTATGGTTATTGTTTAATTGTTCTTTTTATTCTATACGTTACGGTACATATAAAATTACTAAATAATTTGAATGCAATATTCAAAGAAAAGATTTGTTGTTAAATTAGTTGGTAATGTTATTATACCATAGAAGTCGGTTTGCTATAGCAATATAAATACATTTGTATATTGTGCACATTTATCTTTAGTAAATAAATATACACAATTAAATGAAACTACGTGATGTAGTATTATTTCTACTTTCTTTAAGTTCTTTACCATGAGCTGGGTTTCGTTGTATGACATCTTCAGGTGGGCAATTAGCAAAGATATTCGCTAACAGCCCACCTGAAGATGCTGTAAAGTAGGTTGTGATAAAGAACTTAAAGAAAGTAGAAATAATACTACATCACCTAGTTTCATTTAATTGTGAATAATGCATTTCTACAAAATTAACGCCAAATATATCAATAAATAAATATAATTAATTTATAACTTATTAATGTACCTCAAGTTCATATTATCATTGATTTTATTGTTATTGCTCACTCGTTAACATACTCAAGATTTTTGTCACTATATTAATTATATGTATTAATTATATGCTGTTAGAAATGCCACTTTATTTTTATTAAAAAAAAATTTTAGAATTTACCATCCTTACTTATTTTCACTAAAAAAATTAAGACGCATACTAAACTATAACTTTAAGCAATTTAGTGAAACTAAGATAGTTTATTTTATATAATTATAAGAACATAAATAATATGTTCTATCCCACCGACATAAGCTTAGGAAAAAGCTCAATATTAAATATAAACTTTTGGTGATAATAATAATTGATTTCAAAGGCTTATATTTAATTTGTTACCAAAAGCTATTTATAAAATATAAATAAAAAACAAAAGTGTAACTGTCTGTAGAATGACCTCACATCGTATTTTGTTGAAATAAAAATGGTATTTGTGGTCGAATTTTAATAATATATTCCCTTCATATTAAGGCAAATGAGATATGGAGCAAGTGCATTTTTTTGGTATTTTTATTTTAATTACGTGAAAAATTGCCAATATTAGTAGTACCAATTTCTTAAATACTTTACAGGTATTTTAAAAAAAAATATTAATTTTACATGCCAAAAGGAAATTTTAATGCTGAGAATACTTTTCACCATAGGACTCTTCATGAATTTACGATACTTTGTACAAGTAAAATTTTACTAGGATATAATATTTAAACTTTTTTTGAAAAAGTTTAAATATTATCACATAAAAATGAAGGAAACGAAAATGAAGTCACACGTATTTAGCAGCCCAAACGGAATTTCATTATACTGTATAGACAAGTAAGATGCTAAATTCGAAATATTTTTTTTATGTATTCACAAAGGATCTTTTCCATTGGACACAAAGTGTCATACAAATTTTTTTCCACAAAAAAATTGTTTCTTTTAAACACAGTAAGTTTTTAATTATATATATATATATATATATATATATACACACATAAATTTCGATAATATTTTAGATTGTTTTTTTTTATTTAGACGGAAGAGGAAATTATTAATAAGTAAAAAAACCGAAAAGAAACTAATTCATAGTGGAAGCAATAGGTACAACATGAAATAAAATGATTTGTAATAAATTTTAATCTCATTCTTTTCTAATCAAATACCAAAAAAAGTCTTATTTTATTTAATTCTTAATTAAAGTATTTTATTCTCCTTACTATGAAAAGCTATATAACATTTAGGTAAAGTGTGTAATTATCTTGTAAATAGCCTGCAAAGCTAGGAAGACCAATTTATTTTAATAATACATCTAATAGCGAATTAATGGACACGTGCTGCCGGCCTACCGCCCTTGAGATATAAATTTATATATTAACACCTATCTCCTCTATCGTAAACAAATAAACGATAAAAAATCGTAACAACGAATAAGAAAATAATGTTAAAGAAATGAAGACACAATCGAAAATCAAACAATGGGAAAATACTCGAAATAAGTCTGGCCCGGAGATAAAACAAAAAGGAAAATAAAAACAAAGCAAATACAGTGCCTAACTGGGTAGATGCCGAGAAGGCAGTTTACTAAAGGCTGCTATGAGTGGCGAGCTAATGGATATTTCAATTACAAATGTACCTTTATTTTGTAACAATATAAAACGTTAAATAGTTGACTCTCGCCGAGACGGAGGTCTATTTGCAAAGAGCCAGGGGCAGTGATTAAATGTATGTTTTGTGTGTAATGCATGGTCATTACGTGGTAATGGTCAGAGAGTAATTGTGGACTGCAGATGTACAATATTACATTTCTTCCTATTGTTTTTTTAGTCTTTTTGCATATGTGAAATATCTGTACCATTTTCTACTTTTGTCGAATTTTCTTCCTCGTTTATTAATACTGATTAAGGTATGTAAAAATGTTCAGCCTTATTCAAGTGTTACTTATTTTTTTTGACATGTTTTTTATTTATTATATATATATATATATATATATATATATATATATATATATATATATATATATATATATATATAACTCTTAAGAAAAAGATTGGATACTCTAGTTATTAATGCGCCATTGCATCATTCGGAAATAAATTATATTCAGAAATTATATTCAGGAAAAAATAATAATTCAGAGAGTACAGAGTCACAGGTTAAGGAAAGTTATAGGTGTCTACTTCAAATAACTATATTGTTATCTATTGAAAAATTGTTGAAGGGTTTTGAAGCAAATAACAAATATAAAAATTCGTTTGTCCTCAAACAGAGAAGTTTTATTTTTTCTCAAGAAAAGAATCCAATATAATAATAACTAGAAAACATGGTTTGATTTTAAAAGTGAAATAATTCAATAATTATCAGTTTTAAAGGAATATAAATTGATATATATTTAAAATCGCAAGTAGAAAATTACCTATGTTTCTTTAAGTAAGCCTGAATTCAAAATACGATAGTTTCTTTATTTATTAATTTATTATTTTTAATAAAACTGTAATTACTTTAAGTTCGATGCCTGTAAAAAGAAATTAGCGCAAAATATTAAAAAATATGTATTTCAAAATGAAACGTACAGGTGAAAATTTAAATTTTGACGGTCAATTAATTTGGATCTTTCAAAATAAGTTTTTTTTTTAATATATAATTAGAAAATTATCCTTAATCTACTAATTAATAAAATAATCTGAATTTAAATAGATCAAAATTCAAATAGAATCAAATTATACCTTATATTTAATTAAATACGGAAAATCTACTATGCAAAAAATTATTAATTTTCTCAATCACAATCAAGTTTAAAAATTTAGTTACCACAAAAAATACCTTTGTGAAAAAAGAAGGATTACACCAGCGTAATAAATTTTCCTTTATGTGAATTAAAACAAAGAATAAAGTAATACCAAAATAATAATAATATATAATAAGGGTCTCAACGCATCGCGTAACAAAAATTAGTTTTGTTTCGAAAGTAAAATCGTATTCAATTATATTACCTCAATAAAGTTTTTGATAAGGGGGTAAGTAAAAAACACGATACGTAAATAAATAATAAAATACACAGTTCAAAGCCACGAACACCCACTTTCTTTCTTTTTGTTTTAGTCCAAACAATGGAATGGGTTTCTTATTTTGAAAATTCAGAGCATATAGCAGAGAACAATATGAGACATCTCATAATGATTCTATCCTTTATTCGTATAATTACCGTGGAACGCAGAATATATTTTACGGAAATAAAGAATTTTCATAAAATATGCTGTGCATTCTACTTCTACATGCATCGTGTATATATGTGTAATATTGGCATATGCATCATGTATTTACAGAATTGAAATAAAAAAAACAAACGATATTGAAATATATAACATATTGTCACATCTCAACCGAGAGCTCCCCCACCCATTCGGCCATTCGCTTCATACAAACACAAACTATTTACATACCTGTAAACCCTAGGAAGATTATAAACAAATACTGAAATAAAGCCGGGCCACTGTGCAAATAAGAAAACCCCGGTTTGTTTGTTTAAAGGAAAATAGGTTACATTGCTCGGAGATATGAAAAAGTTCCTCTCGCTACGTACTTAGATACATTAAAGATTGCAAATATGAGGACTTATTCGGTAGTCCGTTATGAGGCATATTTGTTGATCCTCGTTGTCTCTTTGATTTATTTGATCTCGCTCGTTGCCCACAGGTTCTTGCAATTTTATTAAGCACAGGAAAACATCGCTTTTTCTTTACACCGAGTAATTGTACGTATCCCGAGTTCATACCGTTGAATTCTCGGAATAGTCAGGAAGTCATGATATTATTACTTACCGTGAAGGAAGAAAGTGAGCAGGTTTTTATATTTTATATATATATATATATATATATATATATATAAAGGGACACTTCTCCAAATTAGGTACTAAATCCTAAAAATATGTATTTTGATTTCTATGCTATATTCGTTTGTAATTAATTTGAATATGTGAAAATATTTAAACAATTAACCTGCTAAATAAAATTAGAACGTACACTTGTTGGTGTTTCTTGTTTCGTTTAAACTATTAATTTAATTTTTTACTGTGTAAAAAACACAAAATATCTTATATGCAATCATTTTGTTTAATTAGTCAAAAATCTTGTACTTTTATATTTAACTCTATTTAATAGGCAGAGGTTTATATGTAATAGTATTTTTGAAATACACCGAGTTTAGGAATCGGTTTAAATATAGTAACTTTCCAGCCCAAAAACATCAATTTGGTGGTTCTTTTAATTGTTGTTTTAGTCCACAAATATAATTATTTTCCACCATAACTCTCATGCCTAAATAAAATTAAAAAAAATCCTTATCGTTGATATTTGCGTACTAACATGCATATTTTTAATAGAAAGAACTTAAAATATATATTTTTGAAAATTTTGAAAGTATAAATTTGGTATAAAGTACAATTTTTGCTTTCGGATATATTGGATATAATAATTAGACCAAAATTATTTTTTAAGCAAGGTAATTTCAAGAATTATTTTGGATAATTTCCACAAAAGCTTCTCTTAACATACGTAATTTTTTTTTATTATTAAAATAATGAGTAAAATATTGGTTAAAAGTAGAATTCAAAAAAATATATTTCTGAGAATTTTGAAGGAAGAAATTTTATATAAAGAGCAATTTTTGGTTTCGGTCGTACAAAATATCAACTGAAATGGATATTACGATGACCCCAAATTTAGTTATTCTAGGGATTTTAAACAAAGTAATTCTAGATCAATTGCTGAAAATGTCAGCAAAAACTTCTTACATTGTACGTAACTATTTTTTCATTAATATAATTGTAACAGAGTTAAGCCAACGATAGTGATTGTAACACTAATATTTTGATGATAACAAGTTAATTTATTATACACAAAATAAAACTAATTAACTTCCAAAATAGCCAATACATATTATCATAGATGAAAAAGGAGAAAATATCAAGGGAAAACATGATGAGTCCATTCCTTCCTGATTTAATTAATTTTTCGTAGATGCCTTATAATTATTATCATTATTATCTAATAATATAATTAAAATTTATATCTTACGTTTCTGATGCTCCACCATTTCGAACTTTGAAATATTGAAAGTGAATTTATTTCATAACTGGTCAGACAATTTTCTCTGAACAGATTTATCTTCTACGTATATTGTTAGAACTTTTGGCATTGTTCTGAAATTAGGAATAACAAGTCCCAAAATAAATATTTGTAGCAACACTAAGAAGGGCTGATATCCACTTATCATTTCTAGATATTCACGATACTCCTAGCTTATTCATTCTTGCCTCTGAGAACATGATGAAAAATTGGGATTGGTCTTGAAAAGAAAGCAATATTAGATAAGCTGAGGTTATAATACTTTTTATCTGTAACAGCGGGACAACTAGAATTAATGATTCATGATTTAAACTCTTTGATCACTAATCGCAAACAGACCCACAGAAAAAAATCCTGTTGTCTTCTTTTTCGTGTGCATCACAAATGTTGATATATAACAATTATAATAATGGAAAAAATCTAATATGTCAAAGAGTAATGGAGCGAATTATGTTAAACTTTAAACAAAAATATAAAAGGAGGAACAAACAAATAAAGGCAAAAACAAAAATTATATTTGGTCTGAAATGTAGTTAAAAAGTGAAACGGAAATAGACTGTGTATATTACAAGAAGGAGTATAATAAATTGAGCCAAATAATAAGAAAGGAACAATAAATGTATCCAAAGAGAGACAATATGGATTGGTTCAAGCGTAAAATCGGAAATGAAAACAACGCTGGAGAGGTGAACCTATGACACAAAAAATAGTAAAAGTTGTTGGATAAGACTGGAAAGGCTGAAGACCGAATGCTACACGACAAATTGGAGAAGGCCATTTCTAGAAGAGAGGTTCGTAGTTAGTAAGAAAATTTTATTGTTAATGACTTTTATAACATTTTAAATAACTATAAAGATGGTTAATAAAAAAATTGAGTTAATAATTGACTAATAAATACATTATATTTCGTTTTCAAAAATGCATATCATATTAATACATAAATTTTTATATATATATATATATATATATATATATATATATATATATACATATATATATATATACATGCGCGCGCGTGCATGTGTATTATAATTACATTTTGAACTCATATCATTATCGATGCCACGAGTTTCCACTTGGTTTAAGAGATAGAAGAAAGTAACAGAGACATAGGCGAAACGGAACGACTGCAATAGGGGACCCTTTTAGGATTCTATTTACTTACGGAGCCGTGAAAAGAAATGAAAACAGATCAAAGACTGCTTCAAAGTAACGGAAAAAATAAAATAAACGTGGAGAACATACGTGACACAAAGCTCTTCACAATAGACACATTTCTGCAATCATGTTCAATATACATGTTTGTGTACGTCATGTTTACTGTATTTTGCACGCAATAAATAAGAAATTATTTTATCTATGTGATTCTAATGGTAACTGTTCTAATCGGTGACATTTACGATTTTTTTGGGTCTTTTCAAGCAATTGATAAGATCAGAAATTGATAAGGTCACATTCGTCTTCAAAAATATTTTCAAACACATAATTATACTTCCAACGTATAGAAATGACAATGTTAATGAAACATTATGACGAAGCAAAATAAACATCGTAATATTTACGGTAAGATTATAAACGTCCAAATTATTAACCATAAATTTTCTTATCTCCCTAGACCTACCCGAATCAGCGCCACTTATATCGAGTGAAAAGAGCTGGTACTCCGTCGGGGACATCCTGCGAGCTAACTGCACAGCTCCGCCAGCAGATCCCAAGTCCAACCTAACTTGGTTCATCAATGGAAATGAGGTAATATAGATTTATTTGAACCCCAAATATCTATTTCTAATCTTATTAATGTGTTAGAAAGAAAAGTTTTGATCACTTTTGCAGAAATTCACGCAAAAACTGCTAAACCCATTAATTTACAACTTTTTAATATAATAGTTTGTAGTTTCTAAATTACCATTAGCTATATAATACGCAGAAATATTGTATATTTTTGAGCTACAGTTAATAATGTCAGCGTAATGGGGAAAAAGTCACTAGTCTTTGCGCTTTCATAACGGACTCTAGTAAAACATTATAGGTAAACTAATAATATATTTGGGAGAATAGTGAGTCAGCTTTATAAAGGTCTAAAAAAACTCACATTATCATTTTATTAGCAGCTTATGGAGAAATGAACAAGTTTTTGAAAATAAACAATATCAGAAACGCGCACCTTACGAACTGGCGATTACTACATTCGCACGTAATTGGAAATAACGAAGAGGAGGGGATCGTGGTACATTATTATACTTTTGTTATTTAATAAAGAGTTCAGGACTATAGTACATATATGAACAGATATTAATCCAATCATTAAATCACTGAAATCGAACTATAAGTACAAAGTCTTCATGCCATCATTTTGGCGCCTGAGGAATACACTTAAAATATTTTTGAAGAAATATTATAGACACTAACCTTGTCTACCATTAAACGAATCCTTGCTAAGCAGAAGCGGGCGCAGTAAAACAAATCAAGCTTAAGCAGTTTTAAAGAAGAATAATTATCGGTGTCTGTTAGTCGGCCATGCTTTGGACTATCTTACTACGTTAGGACAGCAAATAACCAAATTAAATCTCAAAAGATAAAAAAAAATCACAACGGTATTATTGTCGAATTTTCTAAATACTATATGACTTTAGTTTGTCATATAAAAATAAATATTGAACTATAATATAAAAATAATACGAAACCAGTGTATTTATATATTTATATATATATATATATATATATATATATATATATATACACACACACATAATATATATATATATATATATATATATATATATATATATATTTACACACACACAAATATGTATATATGTATGCATAATATTAATAAAACCATGTTAAGAAAACATGTAGCCTCGGTATTCTTAGTTGATCAAACAATAGGTTCAAATAAAACAACACTAAAGAGATTATTGAAGAGATGCTTGTCAGTAGCTGAATTATTTAGTGCTCTCGTATAGGCAGCTTACTTAATGTACATTGGAGGAACGGAAGTTCCTTGAATTATTCCGCGAAAGTTTAGTACAGCAATGAAAAACTTTCATGGATCGTAAAAAGCGATATAACTTACAAACGCTTTGCGCGGTATACGTCTTTATTTTCTTTACATTTATTCGATTTCTTGTATCTACATGCGAATGTATTGTGTATTATACGTACGGAAACACGAATTTAAAAAAAAGACCTAAATTATATGCGGCTGTTACATTTATATTCACGTCCTCGGGGAACGAAGCGAAGACAGATCGCCATTTGTATCTATCTTGACATTTTTCCCCTCTTTACTGTCGTGTACTCGTACCTTTTTAAATGAACGCCCGTCCCACGACTCACAATATTTCATAATTCAGCTTCAACAGTTATTTTCGATGCCGTCCACTTAGATACCGTTCGTTATTCATGTGTCCCTTTGCATATAAACTCGTTGAGCGTATTTCTGGCATTAATATTATTGTTACATCATTCAACTTTACCCTGTCCGAGTTTGTCTCCGAGGGTTTGGCCGCAATCGTGCATTATTTGTAAAAGAAACGGAGAGGCAAAAAAGCGCTTTTCGCACTTAGTGTTAAAATATATATTTTCACGGGTCGCACTTAGGTTCTAAAGTAAACTACCGAATAATATAATATTTACGAGGAGGAAAACTATATAAACAAAGTCGTTGAAAGTAGGTTATCATTATGTCTTATCATAAACCGAGCTGTCTCAAGTCGGCCCCCGGGGATTATGTCAAGAGAATCCCCGAGAGATCGCGAGCCTTTTTTGTTTCATATTTTACTAGGTCACGACTTAAGCCTTATCAAGCGCTGGAACTTATGAAGGACATGGAGTTTAATAAATTAGTATCAATTTGTGGAAGCTATGTTAACAAAACGGGACATCTTTTTTAATTGATGCAAGTGACAGACGAAACTTGGCATGTTTTTTTTATTATTTAATATTTTTAATATTATATAATGGATAATTGTGTACTACTTTTTTATGTTTTGTTTTGTTACATAAAGTATTATATGATTATTATTTATATGAAGGGAGTTCCCATATAACGGCATTGAACTTTTTTCGCCTATTTTTATAGGTTTTTATGTTCTTTTGTAAACAACCTACTCCGTTATAACAATTAGTACTATACTTGCTATATCAATAAGTTTATTATATTAGTTTATAGTAAGTAAGTTTATAGATATTTTAATAATGAATATCCGAAAAATAGAACCAAATCAATTTGATCTAAGATGTCCTTAACACAACGTTTAAAGCACAATAGACAGTAATTTTTGAGAAAAGACGATGGTATTTTAATTACTTTACTAACTTTCTTATTTAGTATCCCTTTTCAATTAGTCGAATTCTATTTTAATTTATTAAGAAATAGAAAATAAATCAGTTATTGATATTGGAATTGATGAGTTTACCAAAACTGAACCGGAAGATCATTGGGAAATGTAATATTAAACATTTTCTTACGTCCGATATTTGTATATCTATCTCGTGGCTAAAATTAAATTAATATTTCCAATTGTAAATAGTTTTATTAAGTTTTACCATAAATTACTTTGTTATGTTCATGTAAACACGGTTAAAATCGGATATGTTATGCAATTAGGTGTAAATACACTATACCCTTTTAGATAATAAATATTAGTGTAAGAAGTGTTTGTACCTATCATAGAGATAACATTTATATAAAATTCATAAAAATGTTTGATATCCGAATTTAATGAAACCTCAAGTTTTGATTCTCCTTGGTTAGATAGGTCATGAATAGATGCGGGAACAATTAGGATGTACGTTTTTACAATTTAAAGCAGTAACTTAATCATTTAAAAACATAATAATAATAATATGGATGTGCAAGTGAGCTTAATTGTTTCTCGGTTTTGATTTCACGGTTGAACTATCTTTATAAAATGTTGAACACATACTGGTATTGCCCATGTTATGGAGATCAAGATAGCATAAAACACTTATTCTAAAACAGGCGTCATTTGTTTAATAATTCGATAAATCATTCCGTTAGGGCTAAGAGCGTGAACATAAGTATGTAACAACACATCGCGACAGTATGTCAGGCTATAGCTAACAGCTAGAGGGCTTTTTTATTCATATTATGCTTTAATTCTGGTCATCTCAAACTAATTAGCCGTTTCCAGTATTTAGATTTAATATTTGTCAGGATTTCTTTTTAATTTCGTTAGTATGTTTTTTCTTTTCCCATGTAAAAAAATCGGTAGGTTAAATCTACTATTTTCGCATATAAGTTAATTAAATATATTTTCATATTATCAAATTTTACATCGGGAGAAAAGTGTAATAGGTATGTACTAACTAATTGTTAGTAAAAATATGCATGGGAAATGGAACATGATGTGTTAAAAAAGTTAATGAGTAACAAAAAGATTGTAACTAAAGAATATGAGCTGGGAAATTTAAATGCGAGTTAACGAAGGAAGTGTTGTATAACAGAATTATAGGCTTTGATAAATTGAAAGGTTTGCTATCTTCTTGAATGGCACTCCCGTATGAATAAATAAAGACATTTATATCGACATTAATGCATTTCTGTCAATACATAGCTTGATAATTTTTTTACACCTTAATTTTTAATGTAATTGGGTAAAATTAAAGAAATTTAAAATGTTTAAACTCTGAATGTTTTCTTATGAAGATTTAAGCCAGGTTATATTTGTGCTCTTTGAAAAACTGAAGTCACATGAAGGTCGACCATCATATGGTGACCCATGTATTCTATATTTTATTAATAGCCTTCAAGCACAATAGAAATTAACAGTCGGTAAAAGGCTCTAAATGGAAATCCGACACATAGGAGAAATATCTACCAAAATTATTCTAAATTACACCAGACACAATTCTAAATATTATAATCGATATATTATTTTTTCCGATTACCAAAGGTAAAGTCCGACCCTCTGTTGGAGATGGAGCAGTACGCCCAGCAATTCGATTATGGCACAAACATGTTGCGAAAAAGCAACGCAACAGATAAATCGAAGCAGCAACAAATCGACGATGCGAACAACATCATATTCAGTCCCTGGAAGACCTTGCCGAATTTCGACGAGGCCATCACCGAAATTGACAGCCCCATTCAACAAACGACCAAGACCTACACACCGAACGACCTAATGTCGGCCATCGCTGAGAACAAAAGTGAGAAGGATAAAGAAACTGATATAGAAAAGATGATTTACAAATCTATCGACGTATCCAATAGACAGGGATCAAGTTCTCAATTGATACTACAGGTGCAACACGATAATTTCAGAAAAGGCAGATTGAAGTTGACTTGTGTTTCTAGTATTTATTCAATTTATTCGGCTCAAACTGAGCTTATGATCGAGGAAGTGAGACCCCAGATAGCTTCCGTTCTCGGAACGAGAGATTCATCCGGAGGTGAGCTCCGAGCTTTTTTATTAATAATAAAATCAAAATATGTTCGCACTCTTTGTACTGTTTTCATTTGATGGATGAGATTTCCAACGATGTGTTGGTGCAACTTTTTTCCTTAAATTCATCCATTATTGCGTGAATTTCGCTAATGTATTATCACGGACAAGTAGAATATAAACTTTTTTATTAAAAATAACTGACTATGAATTTTTCTCGAATGATTGATTGAATTTGAAAACTTTGCTGAATTTTATTACCTAATGTAAAACTTTAAAAACTGTTGCGGAGAAAATACATAGAGATTTTTGTGAGAATATGATTATGATTTACAAAGTTAAAATGTGTTTTAAATTTTTTATCATGTTTCAGGGCAAGATATGAAGCATGTTCCTGGACTTTGCCTGGGTTTGGGGTTCTTAGCGGTTTTGCATGGTATTATGAGGTATGTTTAATAGAAAATTCTTAATAACACTCTTCAGTATATGTTTTTGTAATTAATGTCTTTTACTTCCTAATTTGAAATTCTTTCTCGATATAAATACCGAGCCTAAATTTACACGTATGTTTATTATGTTAACTACATAAACATAGTAATTAAACTTGTGACTGTTTTCCTTTTCTAAAACTTTTTATTTTTGTAATCAAAATAATTTAAGATTTTATATCCATGTCACTGAATAGTTTATACTTTCTATTTAATATTTGTAAAGAAAATTTGTGATCCATGTTGACTAAATGCTCAATTTATATCGAATTTTTTTATATTTCTTTTTTCCTTAAGTGTCTCTAATATCAAAATTTCGTATTTACGGGTACCTTCCAAAAATGCTGCTTACAAACAGAGATTTTATATATTTGTTTATATCTCTTTAGTTAACCTATATTAAAGCAGGTAAACTATTCGTTGTGCAACTGGGCGTCTTTTATTTATTATTTTCTAAACATATAAGCAATTCTAAAAATTCTTATTAGACATTTCTTACATTATGTTGCGTGATTCATGAGCATCATTCAGAAATGGCTAACGAAGGTGACCCCGTCGAAAGAAGTTTGAAACAGAATAAATATAATTTTATAAATATTTTATTAATTTCAATACTTCTTAAATGTTAGTTTCATAGTACCACACAGGTTACCATAATTTTAATGTCGCAAAATATTGCTATTATGTAAACTTATGCATTTCTAATTGCAAATTTTTTCATCCAGGTCTAACCGATGATGTTAAAGTTTTTCACAAGGATAAGCGTGCGACACGTCTGTACATAAGTAAATAATATACAAATATAATAACTGTTTTAATGTAAATTTTTTAAGTAAAAATGTTTACTAAGGGTAATTATAATAAAGAATGCGAATTTGCTGTATTGCCACATTTTTATTTTGATATTTCGCCTGCCTTGTAAGCTCTTGTGTAATCTTGCATTTTTTTAAAACAAAAAAAAGAAAAGATTCAAATTAAATTTATAACCAAAAATATATCTCCTGCTTTTTGAAACATCGTATACTTACTTATTTTCATTTATATGAAACTAATATTATGACCATTTTGCCAAAATCACGTAAAATTTGCGAAATTAATATTTCTTCATGTTATTTTTGTCATAAATTGTAGAAAAGTACATATATGTAGAAAATAAAATAAAATATATATCAGACATACATACCCTAATTTATCCGTAGTTTTGACATTTTATTTGTAAGGCTGAATGCTATGCGATTGAGAGCTTAAAAATTCCATATGAAATATTTAATTACAAGTAACGCCGTCTACATATCAATGTGAAAATACATCTTTAGTTATTTCAGTTCATGATACTAAATTTATTTAATGAACAAATAAACAAAACAACCTTGAAACCTACAAACTCAGAAATTTTATTTCTTTTTTTAACTACGTTCATTTCACGAATTTTGCTAAAAATGATTTTTAGCCATAGACCTTGAAAACCTTTGCATAAAAGTATTTAATAAATTGCTGTATCAAATTACAATAACTACGATTGAAATATAAATTGCGTCGGTGATTAAAATTTCGAATACAAGTTGAAAGCTTCCATAATAACGTCCTTCCGTATTCTATAACCGACGGTTTTATTTCGAATAACTCCTTGATACCTTTACTTTATATAAAAGTATATTTAATATGGCGTAATATATTTAAATTTATTCATTGCCTTATTCACCTCCGAACTTAGATGCTCGGCTCTTTAATAACTCAATATTTGAAAAATGATTTGCATAATTACATTTGTGCAGTGTGGCGAAACAATACGCAATTCAACTATAAGACTTCGAAGACACTGAATGTTGATTGAATATTTTATTAATTACGTAAATTATTGTAGATGTATGTATATATATATATATATATATATATATATATATATATACGTAACATACAAATATACATTTTGTTATTATAAGTGTTTTGTAGAAAATGTAAACTCAATCTTTAAACAAATTAATTGATTGTAAAGTTTATTAGGTAATACTAAGTAGGTAATAATCATGTCATGAAGAGCTATCTAACAAAATATGTTCTTTAACCCAAATGTACATAGTTTAATAGTTTTAAATATATAATCATCTTACTTTTACTTTCTATTGTTCAACATCTATTTCCAAATAGTTATATTCTACAGCGAATCGAAAGCATGACTTCAAGTAATATTTATTGAAATTAAATCAAAAATGTTTTTTAATATCAACACTTACTGAATATGAATAATAATTTTATGTCTAAATTAATGGCTTGACTAATAAGTTTTTAAAAATCACATTACAAAAAACCACCTTTATATATGACTTACCCGTATCTGGTGAGCAGTCACAATATACCTTCAAATTAAATATCGGTAATTTGAATTAAAAAAAAATGACAAGCTTTTTTTTCTCTATACTGTCGATTTTTTTATTGACAAGCTTTTTTTTCTCTATACTGTCGATTTTTTTATTGACAAGCTTTTTTTTCTCTATACTGTCGATTTTTTTATTGTGTAAATGAAAACTTAGAGCTCTTAAAAAGTAATCATCAGGTGGAGTAATGACAGATGAATGGGTTGAATATATTAAGAGCACCTAGCTCAAATAAACTATTTTTTGACGGTTATAATTTGTGGTGTGTATATATAGTGTGTATATATATATATATATATATATATATATATATATATATATATATATATATATATATGTATATATATATATATATATATGTATGTATATATATATATATATATGTATGTATATATATATATATATATATATATATATTCCGTTTTATAATGTCAATAATTGTTGACAAATATAAATTCATAAAGGGTAAAAGTCCTGATGTAGATTTAAATTCAATTACCTTTGATATAAGGCATTTAAATGTCATAATATAAATGTGGATAAATGTCATAATATACCCCAGTATATTTGTATGTCTAATACAATCTTATAGAAATTTTGACAACCTTCCCAGGGTAGTCACATACTCGTAACTAAAAACTTAATAGGCAACCCGGCAGAACACAATATAATTTATTATTTTCTTTTTAAATAACATACATTTTATTACTGTTGAATAAAATTTATTCTAGATATGTGTGGAAAATTACAATATATAACTTTGAACTAAAAGAAAAATAAATTTATTTAACAAAAAAATAAAGGTTTAATTCAAATAATAAATATTTATTCTATCTAAATTTTATTAACAGACAAATTTGCCCCTTTCATGAAGCTTTTAATAAATTGCTTTACTCTATCTCAATGGGATATGATTTTTTCTAATAATTATCTACAGAATGCGTTAAAACATACTCGTAATTCTTAAAATATCTATGAAGTAGTCCAGCCGCAGTTTTAAAATAGCACAGTTGTTTTTTAAAGTTTAGTTCATATTAATTGCAGTTAGTAGGTAATGTTCTTTTGAATAAATTATAGCAATAATTAAATTGAAAGAGAAATAAAAAACTGAAGTGTTTCCACAATATTTTTATTTAGATTACGTTTCAGGGTGGAGATTTTTAAGGGTTGTCTAAATATGATTTTTTAATAATATTTTTTCTGTTCTCCGTTCCATTATTTCATATTTTTTTATCTACGTTAACACAATGTAAATTTCTTTTGAATTATATTGCAACGAGTCATTTTCTTAGGAAAATTATTATTCATTCGACTTTGTAATTACCTGATAATTGTAATATGCTCGAATCATCGCTAAAACTAGTATTATCTCTTTCTGAAACGAATACTTTAACACCATTAATCTAAACTGTTGTTGTCAAATACGATATTCTCTTTTATCGGAGTATTTTTTCTTTGCCAATATTGGTAGATATCATTACGTATTTTTGCGGTTAAATGCGTGGCCATTTACTGGACGCACATTCAAACTTAATAAAGTAGGTCACTGCTTGTAAATTACTTGTAAATATAAACGATAACTACTTAACATTTATCCTTTGATTAAGTAGTATATTTTATTAATAGTACGTACTTGACTTTTTTACCGATACATATTATTATAATTATATTATGATGATTTTAACGAGTTATATGTATGTATGTATGTACAATAATATTAACAATCAAATTATTATTAAAAGATATTGATAATATAAAATGAGTGATCAATGTTATAATATTTGTGAAGGAATAAATTATAAAGAAATAAAATATTAAGTAGCCAATAAAGAAGTGTTTCATTTGACATATAACCTCTTAGATCTTTAACTCCAGAAAGGAAATTAATATCTGTTTAATGCGAAAAGAACACGCATGACACAGATTATTTTTACGTATATTAATTTTATTTTTCAATATGTAAATATATTAACTTGACTAAACTTAACAAATGTAAGAGAAATAACGTAATTGCTATATCCCATATGTTTTTTTTATATTGTTAAAGTTAGAAAAGGATTTGTTTTTACATCTGTCTACCTATCTATATTTGAGACACTTTTTTGTCAGGAATGACAAAAACGTCTCTCGAAGAGTATTATCAATAACCTATCTCAATTCACTGCTGGTCACTAACCTCTGTCAATTGCGTATCATTGGAGGTAATGTCCATAACCACCACAATGAGTAGACGACTCTGCGAACACAGGGCATCTTTGGTCTTTTAGCTACACGATTACAAATATCATTCCGAATCCACCCAGCAAGCAGCCAGAAATGGAATATGAGACAACTTCATATCATGTAGTGTAATAGTGGCTCATTTAACAAAATCGCATTGTTTACTTTTAAAGCAACCCGTTGACGTAAAATCTTGAAATTTGGACGAAGGTCTCATAGCACAAGTAAAGGAAAAAATATAAAAAAAACCATATATTTATAATCTTAAGCGGATTTATTACGTTACAACACTAACTTTATCGGTCTTTTAAAAACTTTTTTTGTATATTTGTAAAACACCTGCTCACTGAGCTCTACGGTGTAACGGCACCGTACCCTTAGAGTACGAGTTCTATTGGGACTTGATCGTCGTTTCTGTAACAAATAAATGTGGTAATTATACAAAGTGGCTATTTACAAATCCTTCCTAAAATTTCAGGACAGTATTATATATATATATATATATATATATATATATATATACTGCCATAAAATATATGGAGATTCTTTGATAATTCGAAACTGCCTAGGCTTAGTCGCCAAAAGTTACGCAGGTATAACGGATCTGATATCATATGTTTGGGCTTAACCCGTAATCATATTACTATCAAACACGTAGGCGTTGGGTTGCGTGTATAAATTGGCAATATCCTATGGTAATATCTTATTGCATATGATGCGAGTTGAAAATTGCATATGCTGCGAGTTGACCAATTTTTAAATGGACTTTTTTTGGAAGAAGTGGAACGTCGCTTGACTCTAAATGATACAAATGTCACTGTAAGGTGATAATGTTTTGTGTATAAAGTGTAAAATCTAATTCAATTTAGAAAAAAATTGTAACGTATGTTTTTTCTGGAATTTTTTACTTTCGTTACGTAGAGTGTATGTTGTGTGTGAGTGTAAGTATCTTACTAACGGATTTGTCGATGTTTAATTAACGTGTTGGTCGATATCTAATTATCTAATTGACGTATTATTATAAGAGGGTAAATAGAATTATTATCTAAATAGTATTAGACTTGAAATAATTTTTTATAACAAAGAAAATATAAGATATTCGAAACATTGAAGATGTAATTTCTCAACCATTTGATTACTGTCTCAGTTTTGGATATGGCAATAACTCAGACTTCGAAATTTTGGATATGGCAATAACTCAGACGTCGATATGGCAATAACTCAGACTTCGAAATTTTGGATATGGCAATAACTCAGACTTCGATATGGCAATAACTCAGATTTCGAAAAATAATCATTGACCAATGGAGAAGTAAGTATTGCACAAGTCACTGTACATAGTGTTCAAGGAAATCATTATAATTTCCAATGCATATAGGTAAGTAAATAAGGACTGGAACAATCGAAAAATATGTAAATGAAAATAATTTAAAAAAGTGTTTGCATTTTACTAAGTAGTTAACTTAGAATAAAAATATTATTTTATAAAAACAATTTTAAAATATAATTGCCAATATTCATTGACAACTGTAAATACTTTTTACTACTCATTATTAATATAATTAATATAATTACAACTAGTTCTGATATTGAATTAAAATTATATTAAGGAAATAATTATAAAAATTCAACTGCTAGGGGGATTGTATTCAATTTCAGTACAATTATAACAAAAGTAAATATTGAGAACATAAACAAAATGAGTGCTACGAACTTCAAACTTCTAAACGCTACGATCTTCTGTTTTGCATAAATACCCTTGCCATATGTAATGAATATTACTCAATATAAATCAAAGGATAAATGCCTACAGCTATGTTTAAGATATTAAAAGGCAAGTATAAAATTAAACATGAAGCTAAAGTACAGATGAGGTTAAAAGTATGTCATTAAAAAACGTGAAAATGAAAAAAAATGTATACGAAAGAAAATACCTTCGAAGAACACACACACACATATATATATATATATATATATATATATATATATATATATATATACATATATATATATATATATATATATATATATATATATATATATATAATTTTTAGTTTACTGCTTTCTAATATCCTATTTATTTTTATTATTTTTGACAACTACTTTAATTATCTTAAGCCATTTAATTGTCTTCATACTTTGTGGCTTGACATGACTTTAAGAATAATATTTCAGATTGTAAAGTAAACATAAATGTTAAATATTACAAATTAAAGTTCAATTTAACGTATCTACTACTTATTGCATTGTCAACAAATATGGGTTTGTCAACAAAATATATAACGTAATAACAGAGAAAGTGAATTTGTTTATTTGTATGTTTAGTCCACTTTCGTAAGTCAAATATTTGACCAGCCTTCAAGAAGTTTGGTTTGTATATATTTTATGTTATTACAATAAATATTAAATAATCATTCATGAAATAAAATTCAAGGGGGCGAAGCTACAGGAAGTAGCTACTAGTATCACATAAAAGGAACCTCAACATCAGCATGTTTAGGGGAAACAATGCAAATACACCTTGATGAAATTATATTACACTTTTAACTGAACCTTTTATTATTATTTTCAAGTGTTGTTCGTCGATGCTGTATACAAAAATACTCTCATCGGTATGAGAAATGTGAAATATCCTAAAGCCTTTTAACCTGTAAAAAATTATGACAATATATGGTATATTTTAAAATATTTCCAAAAAGGCTGCATAAGATTACGCATCAATGATCTACGTTATTTCTAGTTCCGAATTAGATATAAAATCTTATGTTAACATTTTCTTGCAGTTGAAACAGATCCCCATCAGTCATCTTTAATTAAAGATTAATTGAATTAGGACCAGATATAAAACCATATACATAGTACTAAATACCAAAATGAAAATATATTATTTCTTAATTATTTGAATTGTTAAATGTTACATTCTATTATATTTGATAAGCCATTAAATTATATTGATAGTTTTGATAACAAAATAATATGCAAAATAATACTATATAAATACATAACTATTGTATAAATGAAAGTATATAAATAATTTATATTAAAGTATGTATTATATTTATTACTTTATACGGGTTATAAAATATTCACAAATCTTAATAACACAGAATACAATTAATATTTTTGAAAATCCATTTTAGTTCCGTTGTAACAAGTGTCCACCGAAAACAGCATTATATCGACCTTTGAAACTGAAGCAATATTACGATTTAATTTACTTTAAATTATTTCAAACTAAAGCAAAAAAATCTGTTTAACTAATAATTTGAATTGAACATTAAGCAACTAAATTTATTATATTACAAATCGTCAAAATTATGTAAACAATATAATTCAGCTCATTTTGAGAGGAATATAAATTTTATTAACATTCTATTCAATATAAATCTATACTAAAACTGAACAAACTTTGTACGCCATCCGTCCGAGTGCCATCAATCCGTTATTACACCCGAGATACTAAATGTCGTAAAATTATTTACAACAGTCATTTTTCATCCCGAAATAACCGCTTGACACTTCCTTTGATAAATGTGTCCAACACTTGCACAACATCGGTTTACACACGCCCGGCTGTTCAAAATGTCAAACTTAAAGCTTCGTTCAATTTCGATGTCTTTTATTCTACCAGCTTATTAAGTTCGCGCGCGTCTGTCAAAGCCTGCGCGTCACCGGTAAGCCGGCCAACTCTTGAAACTTCTGTCTCCATACGGTGAAAGGCTCGCTTTGTCTGAATTTCTCATTTCTATTTTAAAAAGCATCACGTACGCTGACTTCGTTGGGGCTTTTATATTCAGCCTCACAAATTCCTGTTTGAGCTTTCATCAAATAAAGTGAATTTTTTCAACTGCCTCGTGTCGCGGCGTTTATGAAGTGATATTTACGATTTTGGTTATTCCCTAAACAAAAACAGTTTTATTTACTTTCAAACTTCAAATTCAGAATTTGTTTTCAGATGTACCGGGCGATATTCAATATAAATATTTTTCTTTTATTGTAATTAAATGTTTTGCCACGAAGTTGTTTTCCTCTAACAACAAAGATTTCAATGTTATTACATTAGGTTTTATAAAAGTGCAACACTTTTCGTTAATGTCTTTAACAACAATTGCACGTATAGTGTTTGAAGTACATTTGAAATATATAATTACTATTTTAATCAATTTTAATTATATGGTTACAATTTTAATTACAACAAAATAAAGTTTGATTTAAGAGCGTCAAGTATTATAAGAAACTTACGCCGTTTTGTATACTATTCAAAATTTCATAAACAGTTGGACACGTCAACAAGAAACAAATTCGTAGTTAATACGTGTTAGAAATTTTAATCCAAATTTATTACCTAATCACATTGGGGTACTCATTAAGAATATTGTGATCTGCTTGTCTGTTGCGCTAATTCGTGGTATATTATAGATATGTCATAAAACTCCCAAGTATTGTTGATTACATGTCTTACACCAAGTTTATGTGATTACATGTGAATTTAATATATTATGAATTTAATTCTCAACCGCTTTAATTATAAACTCTGATTAAATGTAAAATCATTGGAAACTAATTAGAGAAATTTTAAGATTATCGTGACTTTTGTAGTGTGTAATGAAAATAAGATGGAAAAAGTAATAATAAAATAATTTAATAGAAAAGAAATTAAAATTTATGTTCTTTAACGTGTGAAGTTTCATATTTTTATTATGCAGTTAGTTAGTATTCCTGAACAATAATACTAACTGAAAATCGAAACTAATATTATATAGAAAAAAATATCAAATAATTAATTTATTATTTAAATTTTTTTTTAATTTTTATGTGTTTCATATATTGAATCGAATATTAAGCAGTTTGTATTTTCATTACTATGATAATTGTCATTGTCAAGTTCCACAAGTTTGCCATATATTTTTTTTTACATTAGCATTGTTAAAAAATCACAATACACGTTTCAGCGTTTAATTTTTATATTGACAATAATAACGAATGAATAACATTTTAATTAGCGAGATCAACGTTTTCTTCAAGATTTTGGATCATAAAGAAATCAGAAATAGTAATAATATATAACAAATTTTTTCATGCGCAGTAACAAAAATTAAAAAATGAATTGAAAAAATCATATCGACACTACTATTAGGCTCAGGATAATAAAATATATTGTTTCATATGCGTAAAAACTTCCTCTATCACCGACATTTCGTTGGTCCACTCCTTACGGGATAGCTGTATAATATAACGTTTTCAATAGCAATATTTACACGAACAGACAAACAATTAGTGAAAACACTGGATATAGCATTTTTTGAACATTATGTTATAAAATTTTATTGTTAAGTTGCAGTTGCTAAGTTTAGGTACCCTTAACAAGACAACAATTAGAGAGAATCTATTTCGGTCGGTTGTGGCCATAGCCAATATAATTATTTATTTACTATTTACCACAAGCTTAGACTGTAGAAAGAAATTCCCCTTCCCCTTCCCTTCCCCTTCCCCTTCCCCTTCCCCTTCCCCTTCCCCTTCCCCTTCCCCTTCCCCTTCCCCTTCCCCTTCCCCTTCCCCTTCCCCTTCCCCTTCCCCTTCCCCTTCCCCTTCCCCTTCCCCTTCCCCTTCCCCTTCCCCTTCCCCTTCCCCTTCCCCTTCCCCTTCCCCTTCCCCTTCCCCTTCCCCTTCCCCTTCCCCTTCCCCTTCCCCTTCCCCTTCCCCTTCCCCTTCCCTTCCCCTTCCCCTTCCCCTTCCCCTTCCCCTTCCCCTTCCCCTTCCCCTTCCCCTTCCCCTTCCCCTTCCCCTTCCCCTTCCCCTTCCCCTTCCCCTTCCCCTTCCCCTTCCCCTTCCCCTTCCCCTTCCCCTTCCCCTTCCCCTTCCCCTTCCCCTTCCCCTTCCCCTTCCCCTTCCCCTTCCCCTTCCCCTTCCCCTTCCCCTTCCCCTTCCCCTTCCCCTTCCCCTTCCCCTTCCCCTTCCCCTTCCCCTTCCCCTTCCCCTTCCCCTTCCCCTTCCCCTTCCCCTTCCCCTTCCCCTTCCCCTTCCCCTTCCCCTTCCCCTTCCCCTTCCCCTTCCCCTTCCCCTTCCCCTTCCCCTTCCCCTTCCCCTTCCCCTTCCCCTTCCCCGTTATATATAAGAAACCGTTCATATGTAGGCGAATTTTCAAGATTTCATTAATTATGTACATACGTTCATCAACCAAACAGCCAAAAGCAAGGTTCGACGTCAATTCTAAAACTTATAAAAATTTCAAAACCTTAAATATAAATTTTCTTATAGTAACAGATTTTATATGAGTAGTTAGAAAAGCGCAAACAAGAAAGCTAATTTTGCCCAAACGTCTTCTTTTCAAAGCGCTCTTGAGGGTAAACTTGGAGTCGTGTCGCAGATGCGGGGTGCACTATTACAAGAAATTGGTATAATAAAAAACTGAACATTCGTTGAAAAAAACTAATGTCATATATTGTAATAACCTAAATAACATAAGAAGAAAAATGTAAAAGAAACCTGTCAAGAACGAGTAGGACTTACTCTGCGAATATTCCGTACATATCCAGACAGGAATAAATATTTAAATGTACATAATATTCCTATTAACCTATTTACAAATATTAATGGTTCACAACTTTAACATATTTTCTAGTATATCTTTCTAAGGCATGAAAACATGATGCGTATTTCGCAAATTAAAAGATTTTGAACAATCTTATATAGGTTTTCACGTGATTCTTCATTAGTTTGGGAAATAGGGGTAGTGGGTGAAATCTATTTATATTTTTTAAATTTAAAATTAAGATAAAAAAAGTTTGATAAATGGCAAAAAATAAAAAAACAGTTTTAAATACTTTATTTTCTCTCTACGTCTTACATGAATCATTTGCAAAAGTTAGCTAAATATATGGATTAAAAGGACGTATATCTAAGCACAATATCAAATTTCTACGTAGTATGATTTCTAAGAAAATAGATTGTGGTAAGCAAACTGATAGACACGTGGATGTTCTTATAAGGGTTCTGTTTTTCAGTTTGAGGTACGAAATGCTAGAAACATATATTAAAAAAAGACAGACCTAAACTTTATATCGATTAAAAAAAAATAAAACTAAAGATTTATATATGAAAAATTAGTTCAGGATATATAGCGTTGCATATAGTATTGCATTAATAATATAATTTTATGTTTTTTTTGGAAATATTTGCAGGCTACATAAATTTTCAGTCATTATTAAATAAATCTCCACTGCATTTTGGTATTTTACAAGGGAAACCTTTTAAATAAAAAATGCTCACGTGTAATATTGCAAAATTGGTTTATTTGTTTTATTTCGATTTCACAATTCGGGTACTTTATCCATATACCTTAACATTCAAACGAACATAGGTTATTTTTTTTTCGGAACAAAATCATTTTCTAATTGTTAATTAAAAAAGGACCCCATTGAAGTTAAGAATATGAATATACGTATTAGTCAATATATATATATATATATATATATATATATATATATATATATATAAATATATATGTATATAAATATAATTTTTAAATAAGACTATAATTTTCTCGATTACAACTAGTTCAATGTCAGAAATCATTCTTTAACAAAAACCTACAGTTTTAATTGACATGCTGTAATAAGAACTATATGAATTATGTTTTTTTTTACGTGATGTCCTATTACACATCCTACATTTCACTTATCAATATTTACACATGATCTTTTTCAACATTTGCTGTTCATATAGAAAAATGCATCGTGTATTAAACGAAAAAAGAAATCCTTTAGAAATATTCAATATAGCCTTTTCTGATACGATACGAAGCTTTATTGATAATCCGAAACTGCCAAGTCACAACCGCTAACGTTGACGCAGGTAGGCAGAGCCTACTTCCGCCAGTCCGGGCCCTTCCCATTATCATTATTGCTAACCTCACACGCAGGCTTCGCGTTGTGCGTATAAATTTGCAATGTCCTATGGTAATTTTATTGTGTATAAATGTAAGCCGAGGCGAAGACAAATTTCTAAATGGACTTGTTTCAGGGGGGAAGCAGGATGCCACCTGACGCTAAGTGCGAGAGTAATGGTGCGTACATGGGGTTATAGAGGTGATATATATATATATATATATATATATATATATATATATATATATATATATATTATTCTATAGTATATTATACTATATAATATAATTTGATAATGAGGGAAAACTTATGTAGCCTGTACATATATATGTATATACATATACGTATATATCAATCATATATGTACATCATTCTGAATTAGCTTTGTTTTTTAAATAGGAAACTCGTTTCCGTTCAGAAATAAGTAATTGATGACTTAAATGCTCAGTAAACACGCGATTATATTTTAGAGCCTCGTTTAAATGGCACTTGCTTTAGTGAATCATTCCTTTTTTTCCTCTATTATGAGATGTTAGATAATAAAATAATATCAAGTTAATTAAACATACCAATCTAGTAATGGAGCAATCTAGTATTTTTCGCATTTATTCGTCTTGTATGAATCCGTTTTTTGGTTATTTCAATTGATTTGACAATTTTCGGAGACAGTTGGACAGTTTCGGTACGTTCATATCCAGGAGAATTCCGTACATGTTTAGAAAAACATGAAAATGTTAACATTTAATTATGCATAGTTCTTACTTCTAGCTAATATTTGCCAATATCCGCATAATTGTTCAACATGTGAGCGTGTTGCCAATGCAAGGTACATGTTTTTCAGATGTATGCCACCACAAAGAATTCCTCCAAAATTATAAGATCGGGAATTAGTACTATAATTTTCCAATACGTCTGAAGTTTATTCTTGTTACGACATTTTTAATAATTTTAATTTTGACTTTTTGAAAAATGTAGGAGGAAAGGATATGTTTTTGGTGAATATTTTCAATAATACATATAGAAATAACTCAGATAAAATTTGGAAAAAAATATAATCTTGGAATATCCAAAACTAACTTTTTAATTGATATCGAACGCAACCAAACAAAAAAAAAATATTCTCAATGCAAAAATTGCCCTCAAAAGAAAAATAATTTAAAAAATATTTTTCTGAAAGTTATAGAGGGTAAGTTTGCCTGTAAAATATGCTGATCAAATAGCCTATGAGAAATTCCAAGTTATACGTCAAAGGTTTTCTTTGAAAAAAAAACACCTCTATGACCGAAAGACGCGCAGATAAGCGAGTAGTCGCAGGGGTTTGGTTTTTTCTCTTTTTGAGATTCGGAACCCTAAAAAAGACGAATCAAAACTTACAAAAAAATTAAGAATTTAGTTACATAGGTCTTAGATAAGAAGATTAAATTATAGTAATACTGGACACATATCTTACAGGTTTACAATAGGCAATAACCACAATACAATTAATTTTTTAACCACTTACCAACCTAAAGTATCTTATGTTCTTAATTGGTAATACAAAAATGAAATGTTATATACTTGTAGAAGCGTCATGGAGGTCATAATCTTAGATTTAAAATCCATATTTTAAACATAAAATTTCTGAATTATTTGAATTAATATTCTATTATATTTGGTGTAAATAAAAAAGGATTACCATTTTATTTGTATATATTCCCACAATAAATTGGATGGATATTACAAAAATGGATAATGAAAATTGTAAATATTGATAGGTCCTAAATTCGGATATCCAAAACTAGTAAATTATGAAACTATGCAGTTGAGTTGGATTTCATACAATAATGTGTCATTTTATTGTTAGAATGGCTACATTTGACTAAATTAAAAAAATGGCATACATTTTTAATGTGTTTCAATATAAAGAATTAAAATACAATATGTTTTATCGTTTCCCACCTTAAGAAGAAGAACGCAACCCTTATAAGATTACTCAGGTGTCTGTCCATAAGTCTGTTACAGTCGTTTCTCCAGAAAGCTCTTGACAAAGAAACTTAAAATTTGGCACAGTAATAATAAATATTAACTAGCATATGTGGCGACAGCTAATACTCAAAATGTTTTATTTGGAAATTTTTGGAAGGGCGAATGTAAGTACTCAAAATTATTTTTAATTTCGTGCATAATGCGCATAGTCGTTTGAAACGGCTAGATACAAGGTTGGCAAAAATTTTTTTTTCCTAAATTTAAGCACTTTATCTTCAGAGAAATACTGAAAAACATAGAAAAAATATGTTTTTCCTTTTCGAAACTACTCAATCTCAAATTATGTATACAATTTCAAATTATGAAAAAATGTAAGTTTTTAGAAGCCCGCGCAAAAGTTGGCAGAAAATTATAGGGATTATTCTAGATTTCATATTTTTTTAAATATTCTCCATGTTTTACGCCCAAAATAGGTAACATATTTTCATTTTTCTATTTTCAAAGTCAATTTTTTCAGAAACCATGCGACGAAGAAACTTAAAACCTTTAAAAATAGTAATACATCATATTATGGACATAGTTTACACCACCTTTTTTTTAAATATTCCTATGACTATTAAAGAAAGAAAGGAAATGAAGTTCTTAAAAGAATATAATTTTCTCCCTTTATACATTACGTAGAGAACCAGTTGAAAAGACTTGGTATATGAGAAAAGAAAAAATATTTATTCATTTCCTCTCACATTCTCGTACCTCAAAAAAAGGTCTATCAAGGCCCTTTTTCTCAGGAACTCGTGGAGGTATCAATTTGAAATTAATAACAAGAAACTAAGGTCTATATTCTCTTGAAACTGTAAAAATGAAACTTCTAACTCAACGCACTCAAGTGGAAGCCTAAAAAACGGCGACTTATGCCCTATATTTTGGCACTTGCAAATAAATCAAAACATGAGTGTATTGTTCTTTGACCTAGAATCATAAAAATTTACAAGAAGCAAGGTCTCAGAGCACAAGTAAATATCGAATAAATATTTATTTTTAAATATAGATGAAAGCAGGTGGAAAAGTGTGAAAAACATATTTCAATTGAAAAAAGTTGATGGCCTTCTAAATCTTACCAAAAAAATATAATTTAAAGTAAGGTATTGATGATAGTAAAAAACGTGTCAAGTACGAGTAGAACTCACACTCCAAGGGTTCCTACATATTTCAACACTTTTTAAGCGTTTAATGTATTTCAGCTAGACTATTTACAAATATGAACTTTTCGCAACGTAAATATATTGCAACGTATATATGTAGCGTTTAAAGACGTAAAAATAAAGCGTAAAAATAAGTGGAATTAATAAAAATCATGTGAACGACCTGTGATGTAACAGCCAGTAAAGTACTTCAGGAATTAATTAAGATGATAAATAATGATCTGATCATAAAATATATCTGAAACCTACTTTGTATTATCCCTTTTGTAAAAGGTATATTAATAAAAAATAGAGAAAATGATTTGGATCTTCAATTTTACGTCTTCCTAAGTAAACATATTATAAATCTATGTGTAAAGGCGTTATAATCAAAAGAGTGAGTAACAAGCTGTAAAAGAAATTATTTTTTTTAAAAGGAAACATTTAATTATATTGCTTACGGAATATTTCACACCTTTGTATACCTATTTTTTTAATAAAAGTAGGTAGTTTTGAAGCATAACATCAAGAGCGTCAAAATTATGACCAAAATTACTATTTTTTCTTTTATTATGTAATATAAACAACGAGACGCATTTGATCTTACCGTACTTCATTATATTATACATTTATTGACTTTTTGACTTAGTAAGTAATATTAGGACATAATTGAAATAAATAACATGCAGAATATAAATATAATAACACTGATAATATAATTTAAGACAAATTATCTGAATACGGCTATAGTTTCCTTGAATTATCTAGTCCAATAAAATTTTTCAAAATATTAAAATACTTAAATTTAGGACAAATAAAGCGATAAATACCATGAATTATGAAGTTTTATTAAAATTGTACAAACTGGATTAAAATGCATATTTTATTTATGTAGGTTATGTTAATGACTTATTTTAATATAAAATGCTTAAAAACTTATTTTAATTATGTTAAAAACTTATTTTAATATAAAATGCTGCATTACCACCATAACCTGAAAACCATACCACATACCATAAACTTGAAATGAAATAGAAAATATCAATAGTAAAATTTAACGAATTTTGTTGAAAGTTTACCAAATTTTGTTGATAACCAAATAGCATGTGAAGAACTTTTCGATGAATTTATACTCAATGAACACGTTATAACCCTGTAAAACGAACAAAAAGCATGGCCTCAAATATCGCCACATACGGACTATGATGAAAGAGACATACAATCAAAGAAGACATCCAAATACAAGTTATAGCCGCATTGAAGGTTTGACAATTATATACTTCAACTGTTGAGGAGCCCTTTTCTGTTTGAATTACCGTGAGAAAGTAATATGAACACTCAAAATGTAATCGAGAAGAGAAAAATAATTCAACTAAAATAAATATTTCCTCTATTCATATTTCCAATTTGACACCGGAATTAGGAATTTTAATTTGTTTAAAATTTCCTCTTTTCCCACATCTACTCCAATTTTTACAAAACAAAATCATCAAATTCGAGTTCAGGGATGTAGGTATCATTAGGACCAATTTTCGTGTTAAGAATCGTAGGAAACCTCGAAATTGTTGCTTAAGAAAATAAGCATTATTACACGAGTTTTCTGGTCAGAACTACTGAAAATGAATCGCTTAATACTGTTCAGCTACGGTTCGTAGACGAAACTATTGTAAGTGGGTTTATTTGTCACTATTTGTCGGTTTATATACTAACAGAATAACTATAAAATATTGATATATATAAAATAATAATACCGACTTATTCACTTGTGACGATTGTTCAGTATGCTAAATTCAAGAAGTTATTTAATTGTTCATGACGTTCTTATTTGAATAGCTTTTAAAGTTTTTAGTCCATTTGGCAAAGCTTGTACGTCTCCGTTAAGCAACACGCATGTTGTGGTCTATTACAGAAAAAACACCGCTTCATTTATTTTCCCCTTTGGTATACAAAACTTGTATTTAGTTATTCCATTTGCTATTAGTTAAATGTTAGACTTGTAACTAAGAATTCCAATATAATGATAATATAAATTCACCTCATTTCTTTAGCAGTTCTAAAGAGATGAGGTAAATTTATATTACCTTTATATTAAATAAACTAAAGCGAAAAAATAGTATGAAATTATTACTTTTATCTGGAAGGGTAATTCAGTAAAATATCTTTCCTTTCTTCCAAAAACTTGATAAGAAAATATTTTTAATTTCACAACTACCAAAATATAACTTTTTCACTTCCGTAATTCTAAATAAAAATCGGAAAGTGTACTTTTTAAATTACAAATTTATTTTTTCATTACCAACAATGAAATTGACGTGCAATTTATTATTTATTCAAAAACGAGTTAAAACTTTAAAAATATAAAGTATGTTTATAATAGACAATTGAACAAATAGAATACATTTAGTATTTCATTTTTTAATAGCCTTAGATATAATCGAACCGCATTTCTTTTGAATTTCATGAGTACGATCTTTTTACAATCTTGTGTCTTGCATATTTCAGGCACTGTCAGTTGTATTTCTAGTTTTCAAAGAATATCTTCATATTTAATGCAGTTTAATGGTAGGGTTAAATAACCGAGACCAGTCTAAGGGTAGACTATTATTTACCTCCTTAGGAGTTTAATATTGCAAAAACCTTATGCTCGAAATTATATTTGAAGCGGTTTGAAATTTATACCTATAATTTATAAAATATCACGTGATTTAGACGGGTATAAAATATTGACAGACTATCTTCAATTGCACTATTATATTATACTAAATAAGTTATCGTGACAGTATTCTTTATTATTAAAAATGAATAATTAAATAAGATACAAAGATAAAAATTATATAGTATAATTTGATGAATTCCATTCTTCATAATAGAAATTCCATATCATATGTCCTCACTTTGTACATAAACTTGGCTCGTGCTTACTATTTTTTAAATATTATTTCTTTGAATTATGAATATCAGTATTGTATTATGCTACGGGGATATTTACAATGATAAAGTTATTATTTATAAATATATACAACGTCCTTGATTTAGGCTTAAAAGCAAAATTCTGTGACTCATATTACTAGAAATTAAGGAGGAAATGTCAACATTTTATGAAATTGAAATTAGCAGGAATTTTAATAAAATCTATGCAAACTATATTTAAAATATATAAAAATTCCAAACAGAATTAATAAACATTTTTAAAGTCTTGGATTGCATAAACAATAGTTATGCCTGAGGGAGGCCTCCGGTTTCCAATTAAAATAACAGATATATCACGGTGTAAAATATTACAATTCCTCAAGTACCTACACCAAAATTGTGGTTGGTTCTCACTCTATGTGTGCATATTATAAGTGTTTATTAAGCTATTTAAAAGTTTTGAAATGTATATGGTTAATCTATACAAAATCACAGAAAAAAGTAAATAAATGGTCAAAATCGTTGTCACAAATAAAAAAAATGGAATTTTCCAGACTTTGGTAAATTCAGCTTAAAGTTCAAGTTAAGATATTAGTCGGTTCTTTTAAGATTTTACTTTAACTATGTCTTTTTTTAAAAAAGAGCTTCAGTTAACAACGCAGTATCAATGTGATGTCTATATCACGAGAAATATCACAAGAGTACCATTTACCAAAAGCAAAGCATACCATAGTATTGCCATACAGATATAAACAATTTTGCATCGAATATGTCTGACGTGCTGCTACCATAGTGACTGTCATCAGTTATTTTTTTTTATAACGTAGAAATCATTTAAAATTTTTAAAAATTTGTAAATTAAGGGTCAATATCGACATATGAGGTATTTAGTAATTATGTTTTAAAACACAAGAGAGTCGGAAAGAGATTACAGTAACCCCATTATTGTATAAATGTACCTAGAATATTTTTGGAATGTTTTATTATCTTATTACTATTTACAATAACCAATAGTAAATCGAAAATGGTGTTAATACAAAGATTAGGAGGTTGACGGTGTAGCGCATCGCTGGATTTCGATTTCCGGACACCCGTCGAGCGGGTCTGGAGTGATATTTGCAATCGCAAGCTAACCTAAATGCCATAAAGTACAAGGGTAGCTAAATGCCATAAACGAGCGACGGGCAGCAATGCCACTGGTGCTAGAAGCCACACACTGCGATTTCCAAACCCGCCTGTTCAGCGAAGCTGTTATGCGCATTATCTCCAACAATACGCGTATCGGAGCAAAGAAAGTAAATTGGAGTAAATTAAATAGGTAGTACCGGAAAGAGCGCAAAATCGATAAATACTAATTGAGAAAATCGATACAAAATATTGTAAAAATATTTTAAAATTTATGTCAGGCTCCAAAAAGTGTTTTACTGTAATTTTTTAAATAATATTAATAATATTTTTATTTCTTTATATGTTTTCAGCAAGTCTTGATATTTATTAAGGAAATATACCCGTGTAATACTAATTTTTACAGATTTTTGATATGGCTCATTTTTATTGAATAATTGCATAATAGAAATATTTATGAGTTCAACAAACAAAACGGTTGCGACTACATTGAAATAACATCTGTAAGAATGAATCCATAAAATTATTTCGGGATACACATGGTTCATAATTATAATTAACAAATTATAATTATGAGCCATGTTCATATCATATCATGGTCCCGATATCGGGTCTTATTAATAAACATTTTAAAAAGACCCATCGGGACCAACAGTCCTCTATAAAATACAATAAGTAAGTAAACCGTTTAGTATACAGCTAACAAATCAATTGTCAATTATTTTTTCAAAAGGAAATTAAAACAAATGAATTCATGGTTCATTTTTTTGTTAGGGCAAAGGCAGGACAGACATCTATTTCAAAATTGCGATTTATATTGAATTTGTAAAAATTTTTGTGGTAGTTAAGTCTAACAGCATCAGAGTCGTAGTGAAAACAAAAAGGAGATAATTTAAATTCCCTATGTAGTATTACAATGAAATACAAAAATAATATACATTTAAGAATCAAGTCTAGGTTTCATAAATATGTTTATGTTCATTTTTATGAATCTCAATTATAAATTGAATCTGACCAGTTGAAAAAAATCACTTTATTTGTCAAAAGCTCTAGTCAGAATTTTAAGGCTGAATATAAAAGAGGAAACGAATCTAACAAACCTGACACTTTCTGAAATAGAAACGACAATTTCAAATAGACAGAACTGAGCCGCCCGCAGTATGATGATAGAAGTTTCAAGAGTTGGCCGGCTTACCGACGATGCGCAGACTTTGACAGACGCGTGCTAACTTAATACGCTGATAGAATAAAGGACATTGAATTGGACTAAAGTTTTGAGTTTGAATAGCCGGGCATATATGAGTCGATATTACGTAAGTGTATTGTATGTATAGTACATGAAGTGTTAGATAGTAATTTTCAAATGAAAATCGAATGTTGCATATACTTTTACAACGCTAGTAAAATAACACGATGAGGTTGTTTGGAAAAAACCTTGTTTAGTTCTAATAATTTACAGTAAAATAATTTTTAATGAATACTATTAGGCTTAGCATTATATAAGTTCCCCTAAAAGAGCTTTGCGAAAAAGACTCTTCTAGTTAATAAAATATTACTTTGAAACCTATACTCACATTGCTGTTCAGAAGTAAAAACATTTTCTTATCCCTAAAACCAAAAAATCGACTATTTTTAAGTTTTGTCATTAGCATATAAAAAAAAATCTTTTTTTACACAAGTTATACAAGAGTTAATAAACTAGTATAACTGTCATTTTTATGAATTTTGCAGCTGAATACTATTTTCTCCCGACGAATTTGAAATTAAGATGTTTTCATATTTCAGCACGGTAATGATCCAGAATATAGCTATGAATTGTGCATTCCCTGTATTATATATATATATATATATATATATATATATATATATATTTATATATATATATATATATACTCACACACACACACACACATATATATATATATATATATATGGCATATATATATTATCGTCGTAGAAAAACGTAACAAGGATACCAGTCCAGCCTCCCTCGAGCGTCCTGGAGTCGAACCCGGATTCCTGCAGTGCGCCGCGTTGTGATCAATCCAACATATATTATAGCTATATTTTGGATCATTTTGAACAGAAATAGACTGAAGGTGTATCACAAGATATGATATAACTACTTCAAAGCCTCGATTTTAACCCAATTGGAGGGAAGAGGCAAAAGAAAATATCATGATCGGTGTCTCGTCTTTCATCGAAAGTGGCTAAACCAAAGGCTTTAAACGAAAGCTAATTGATAAATTTATTTTTCGTGCATCGAGATTAGTAAAAAAACTTTTTCTAAAAAAAAAATAAGTAGTTACAAAATATATTAAATATACCAATCATCGGAAACTTTTTGTTATTTAGGTCGATATTTTGTTACTTAATATAGATATTACGTAATCATTAAATTCACATTTTTAATCTGCAAGTGGTGTCAAATTTTAACAACTAATCCCAAACAAAAGATTGGGAAATACCTTTCGAAACATTTTTATATCTAAATGCTATAACGATATTTTAATAATATAATCCAAATATCACGATAATATTTCTTTGCGAATTTATCAATTTTGAGCACACTAAATATAGTGAATTCTAAAACACAAATTGTCTTACTGAATTTTTTATTTTATATGATTTTCTTGTTTAAGGGGCGGATTTCGCAAATAAGCAAAAATGCGTGTCTGATTTCCCGATATATTCAATAACTACAAAAGTTAGGCGTTATATTAAAATACCAGGGCGTAAAATTGCCTTTGTACTACGTTCTGGAGCGATATTTTTTCTAAATTATATTTCAAACTTAAAAAAAAACTCAAAATAACCTCGTTTAACAAAAAGGCCCTCCGCTGTTTCGCACATGAGAACAAAATTATAAAGATATATCGATTTCCAATAAACTGTGTTTATTCTTAATTAATATAGCTACATTCTTGTACATGGATTTAACTGTGACATAAATATGAACCCTTTGGTAATAGGTCAAAGTTGCCAAATTTTTACGGCATTCCGTGCGCTAATGTTCTATACTAGCTTTTATGAAAATAAAAACGATTATTGTCTCCGGCACTCAAGCATATTTTGAATTCAGTGCCGTTTGCGCTTGCAAACAATGAGGACGTGTGATTTGGTCGCTCTTCGTCAGCTTATGCCATAAATTTATAACGCGTACATGACTTGTATGCAGTGTAAGTTTTATGTTGTATGTAACGATAAAATGCAAATTACGTATAAATGATTGTTATATAATATTTCTATTATACATTTGAAATGCATAATATTTTGTAACACTGTAAATGAGTGGATAAATTTGTTGATATTTTGAATATTTTAGACAATAATGGGAATACGTAAAATTTCTTACAGACGTCCGGTATTGGGAGCAAAAATGAATAAAACAAATTTATTAAGTGCCCTAAACAAAAGGTTTGCAGAAATGTTATAATAGGCTTAATATAGAATTATTAAATGTACTCGTATTTTAAAGGGAGTAAATCGATATTTTGCTTTTGCTGAATATTATATTATGTGGATACATTTTATAATTTCACTGTATACGTAACGGTGTATAATTTTTTTAAATATTAAAGGTTTAAGTTTTTTTGATGTACCTGTAAGTTCAGTATTTTATTTTATTGAATATTGTAATGGTTCTCTTCTAGCATTTTACCAAAATTTTAAAAAGAATGAAACATTTTTTAAAAATACTTGTTACTCTGTGGTCGTCTATCTGCATTTTACAGCCATTTATTGTGTGAACGCTGATTAAGAAAGCTAATATAAAATTTGATACGGCTATAGCTTCCTAATTGACGCAGATGTAAAACCTAAAAAACTATAATTCGGGTTGATTTGAAGAGAGAAAGGGCAAATTAAGATAAAAAAAATTAAAAAGTCACAGAAATTATTATTCAACAGCTAGAAAATTATTCCATCTCTAATTTTGTAATTTTTTATTAGTTTGTTATTATTGACATTGAGTTGCAAATTTGTCTGATGCAACTTTATTTTATCATCGAAATAAAATAATCGTCATAATTGATGCTTCCTGCATACGATAGATGACATTCAAAAGATAGATGAAATTCAATATAATTTTGCAGGGGTTATATACCCCTTCACTTTCAAAAAGGGCAGCAAATGTAAGTCTGATATAATATTCTCGAGTTAACTTAAAATGTTTGCGCGTTACATTTCACCACCAATCTGATTAAGCATATTAATTTCATTAGTGAGTTCCAGATCTAGCCAGCACATAATGAATTAAAGGATAATCTTGTGTGTTAATTTACATTTGTGTATGTGAGTTCATGCGTGGGTGCGTGCGTTCGTGTGTGCGTGCATGCGTGCGTGCTGTTTCGGGTTTGATATTTTGGCCGTAATTCCGACTCTGTAATGTGTCTATTGTAATTCGACATAGCTTAAATTCGCAACTTTTAAAGAATGGAAGAGGAAACAACCGGAAGTGGTAATTAAGAAATGGAAATATTTGATTTCGTATTATTGTTTGTAACTTAAATAAATTAACTGCTTGCCAATGAAAGCCAAGATGAGAAACATATCAAACCTTGTTTCTTCTTGCCACTTTTTTTTCTTATTTAATTTATGTAAATTTTTAAAATGAAATAAATGTATCATACAATTTAGAATATATGATATTCACAATTAAATGAAACTACGTGATGTAGTATTATAATAATGGTAAAGAACTTAAAGAAAGTAGAAATAATACTACATCACGTAATTTCATTTAATTGTGAATAATGAATTTCTACAAAATTAACACCAAATATATTCACAATTTGATATTATTAAAAATATTTAAGTATAAAGTTTAAAGTTTAAATGTTGAAATGTAGATGTGATATACATGTGGGATGTAATTGTAAAATATTATAAATTTAAGACTTTATATTGGGTAAATTTGAAAAAAAAGTACTGAAATAATATTTTAATTAATTATTACATATTAAGACGCTTGTTATCTGTTTGGTTCACAGCACATCTAATGGGGACATTATATGGCCTTTTTTATTTTTGATCATTTTCAAAAATATGTTTATTATAAACCTTTACACGTTTTAATGCTTTATTTTTTTTAAAAATACATTTTTAAGTTTTCTTTCATACTTAATTTTATTATTTTAACATTATTTCGTATTGTATAACATTAATTTATATTAGACGACCCTAAGACTTCATTCGCGTGTAATTAGAATTTTCTTTTCTTTTATATGTTGCTCATGGGTATATAATATTGCCACAAAAATTCTAAAAAAAAAATTTTCTAGTTTATATTGTCATTCTACACGCCATATTAATCACTCTTTTAAAATATTATAAGTTATAATTTATTACTTGTATCGATATGTTTTATGCTGCTTTATGTCTACAATATACAGGCAGAAGTCAATCAATAAGTATACAAAAAATGGGTCAATTTTTTTTTTCATATTTAATGCCTAAATATTATCATTTGCATAAAAAAGAAATTTAATTATTTTATAACAAAATGTGTTATATTGCAGTTATTTTATAATAATTATATGTTTAGTAAACAAATCAAAATTATATTTGGCACCATTGTAGGAATTTATTTTAGGGATTTTATTCTTATCTTAGTCTATGCTTGCTATACTAATTTACAAAAAGATTATATATAAAAAATAGTTACACAAAATATGTGCGAATTCAGTCAAAAAACCAACCTAAACCATATCCAAGGTTGAATCGTATACCGTATCAAGAGATTTACAAAGAGAACAGAGAAATCATGCTCAGATTTACTTTAATAATCGATACAATTTAAAAAGTGTCTCAATCAATCCCATTGTGCCGAGCGTGTTCATCTAACGCACACTATTAAGAGTCACACAGCACTGCCGGGGTCGGAGCGAGCGCGTGTGTATTAGTGAGAAACGAAGTATTTCTTAATAATTTAAGATATATTATTATTAATAATTTTGTAGTTATTTTATATAACCTAATTTTGATGATTCGCTTTGTTTGCTGGATCAATTTTTTTTGTTAAATCCCACCATTTTTTTACATACCGTTATTTATCTTAATACGTATTTAATTAGTTTAAATTTCTTCAGTGAATATGTCTAAAAATCGAATTGTAATGAAAATGCGATTTGCACCTATTGTTCGTCATAATAAACAAACACGAATTTGTATTATTGTATTCCAGTTTAAATTAGCCATGAATTTAGTTCACTATATCACCATTCCACAACATGGATATTATAATCTATATGATGGTAATAATTTCATGTCAATTGAATTAGTTGATTTTGCGTTAAATTTTAAAAAACCAACAAACCAAACGTTTCTTATTAAAATTATTCGTATTCATTTAAATATTTGTAAAATGATTAAAATAAATGTTATAATTTCCAATAAACGTCCTTCATAGAGGTACGATAGTCTCGTCTGCGTACGGTGGGCTTGCTAGAGACGTCATCGAATGTAATTTATATGGGTACCATAATGATAGCTCTGAAGGGAGGCGAAGTTAGAGGGTAAAATATATTACCTGTTTCGCTCTCATTATTCAGAAATTACATTAAAAAAATTTAACCATTTTTCACATATAATGACAATATAAGTGACACGGACACCTAAAAGGTTTTTATGATAGAGAAATAATGGAGTTACTTATCTTAATCAATAAGATAGTGAACAAATTTTAAGATTGACATATGACTTTCACACTATTTCTTGTAGAGGAAAGAATTTATTATTTAATTATTATTTAATTAAACATTTATTTGAATATATACGTATATATTTAAATGATATATTTGTATATATGCAGAATATTATTTAGGTAGATTAATGTCATCTATATGTCATAGGTATATTGAATAATGTGAGAAGTAATAAAATAGTACTGAAATTCTAAAGAAAATTGATTGTGTATATGGCCAATATTTAAAATTTTTGTATTATAGGTGTTTTTTAACCATGCACCTAATAAATAACTAAATAGTCACACATATTAACAATAAACCATTCACAATAAACATCAAAATAAGAAACTATGAGAGCAAAGTTTCTTCATGACACTTTTATGTTTATGCAAAAACTAGTTCTAATAAATTAATTATAAATATTATGACACACGTATTTATATTTCTTTATCATATTATATTTCTTTCCAAACTCGTGTATTTATATTCCTTAGTAGGAGCGTTACTTGAACACATCAGAGTTAAGGCAAATGGACGGAATTTAATTTGAAGTGCCATCGAATAATTTATTTACACTAAATTGTGAATCATATTCAAATATTTTCTCGTCCAATAATTCAAAGAAATAAATTTTATCTTTCACGATGGACTTATTCGTTAACGAATTCGAGTTTTTAAAAAAAAATCACACAAATGGCGTCACTTTTTTAAAAGATTCTTTCAGTGATAATTAAAATTGAAAGAGTTAATTTTATAACATGGTTAAGAAACAATAGCGTTACAGTGCATTATCGTCTCAGTAAAATATGAAAACTGGCTTTAATTTGTAGGATAATAGATATTCGTTTTTCTTACTATAGTTATAAATCGTATATGGTTGAATACCAAGCCCCACATAAAATAAAATTAATTACGTATAGTTAACATTTACATTTTGTGTAATAGCATTATTTCCCATAACAGGGTAACCGGAAACCATTTGAAAATACGACTCAATATATCCAAGCTAAGGTCAAGGTTTTGACACATCATCACATCCCCTTTTCCGAATTAAGTGCTTCGTATCTAAAAGGCAATAACGGGAATTCCATCGTCGCTAACTGGGATAATGTATTGTATGTTTGTTCCCTGATATTCGATGTTGAATACAATCAAATTTCGTGTTTGAAATATTATTAGTTCAAAGTTGTTTCGCCCCTCCCTATCGCACAATAACAAGTCCCTGGGTCGTTTCCGACTCATTTGCATATCATTTGTGGATAGGATTTCAATAAAGGTCAACGTTTGGTGATTTAAATTTGAACGATGTGTGTGTAGCGCTTTGGTTTTGTTTATTGTTTTTGTTGTTTTATTGTTCTAACTTTCTTTGGATGAGCAGAAAATTACGGACAATTATTCAGCGAGTTGTATTTGATTCTTGTGTGTTCTTTTTAATTTTGGTGGGCATCAATAAATTTTGTTTCACATTTAACGAATCATTAAAACGAGTTATTTTAGAAGGCTCTTTTTAAATTGATTCATTCATTTGACCTAGTGACTAAATAAATTTCAAAAGTAATAGACTTGTATTCAATAAAATTTAACACAGTTATAATAATTTATCATAGATAAATACTTTATTTTTAATTTACTCGGTCAAACTATCTCTTCGTAAAGAAAAAATCTCGCCTTAACGATATATAGACGTAACGAATAAATACAAGACAAACAAAAAGATACATATATGTAATATATATATATATATATATTTATATATATATATATATATATATATTTATATATATATATATATATATATATATATAAAATATTTTATTGAAAATTTTCCTTATTATTGAGGATTTTTTTTTTCTCAATGAGATTGATGAATGAATTTTTCTCAATACGAAATATTCGCTTGTTTCTTCTTGTTATTATCGCTTCTATACCTGTATTATTATCGTATAAATATTAGTAGTAAGTAACACAAATGTACTAAAACAAGATATTATAACGATGGGCGACCGCAGATTTAAAATATTGATATTTGAGATAAAAACTATCTATACGAGTGTGATCTAAATAATCAAATATTCGTTAGACAAATTGATCCGTAATAACTATTTCAAATATGCAAACGAATATGGAGCCTTTATTTGCAAAGAGAACTCGTACTGATAATTTTTATTTGTTTCAAATTTTAATTGTTAGAAAAAAACGAATAAAATTTATCAATTTTAAATTATGCGAACCAAAATTAATTCACTAATTTTATATCTTCTTTAGAACCGTCAGATAAATATTATTGTAGTAGTTGTTTATATTCACAAGTATATGATTTTGCTATCTACTAATTAAGGTTTAAATAAAAAACGTCTAACTAAAATTCAGCAGTATTGAAGTTTATAAAACAATTTTTTTTTGTTAGACGATAGGTATAAATATCAAATAAGTGTATTGTGTTGAGTGTAGTTACCAAGTTAAAATATAGATAAAAAAACGTTGTTCGACAAAAAAGAAATGAGTAGCATTGAACTGATAATTTCACCTAATATTTTTTAATAATGACAATAACAGCGGCAGACGTGAATAGAGAGAGCCAAGGTTATGAAACAATATTTATGACAATGTGACCTAAAATTGATTTAAAATTTTACTATTGACGTCGAAAATTTCTTCAAGTTTTTTATTAAAATGTGTCTGGGCTAACAAGTCAAAAAGGACATTTTTCTGAGTAAATTGGTGATGAACATTAAATCATGTTAACGCTGTCTGGTTTTGACGCGCCATTTTATTTGTTACTATTCAGAATCTAGTTATGTCTTCACTGACGACGGGTTTAATAATTTGACTTTTATGTCTTTGACTAAAGTAATATTTCACCTTTATTATCGCGGATTTAGGCTGTGTGTTGAATAAAATTCTGCGATGAAAATTTTTGTAACTTGCAATATTGTTTTCTACGGACTGATTTTATTTTTTCTTTATATATTTCATGGGTAATTTTCTTTATTATTTGGATTCTCTATATTATTAGGTATTCGCGGCAAATATATAACCAACTGATTTTCTATTTGAATATTTTATATAATTACCAATATTAAACACCAATATTAAATAGAAATTTTGTTTCAAAGACGAACTAAAGTATGTAATGTGTCTTCAAAAAAACTTTTTTTGGGGTTCGTTATACTATTATTTTTTTCATAGTGCCTTCCCTTAATTGATATTGCCAAAATATTATAGCCGCTTAATGATTGAATGAAGTTTCTCAGAAAAGTGAACGGATACTTTTATTGTGCCACTGGCGCAGGTTCTTCAGATTGGATTTCCTCTTTCCGCCAGGCCTCCTTCTGCCCAGTATCTTGCCTTACATAATGAGTCGATATTTTCTATGGTGCATGATATATATCAAGTATTGTTGTTTGCGTATTTTTATTCTTTAAAAGATCCATGTATCTTTATTCTTCGACTGAAATACCATTGTATTGAGTACTTTTCGAAAACCCACAAATGAAATCTGGAATTCTGTTGCTTGTTGCTTGCCTGAGAATCAAAGTTTTAGCTCCATAAATAAATATTAAATATAAGTAGCAACGAGTCATAAGTATTGATTATTATCATCTTTTTCCTTTACCTCTTCCCATAATACTGATAATGTTTGACGCGTTCCAAAGTATTCCCTTTAATAGTTGTGTACGAATAAAGGTCGTATGTAGATATGTAGCTTACAACATGTATTTTTCATTTTTTATTTAACGTCGATTCCGTACTAAGAGCTGATATTACATAACTAGGTTAGAACTAATAAGGTCTGTCAAGTGTTAGTTTAGAAGAAAGTAATTTCAATTTTGTGTTGTGAAAATTTTTGTATTAAGTAGAGAAAGAACTTTAATCGTTATTGTATTGCCATTTTGTTTCTTGATCTTTAAGTTTTTTCTGGAAATTTCATGATTATGTACTCATAGAAATTTTAGTTATTATCAACAAAAATCTGGATGAAATTATTGAAAAGCTTACCTTTCAAAGTATTTTTAAACTTAAAAATAAATAATAATCTGGTGGTATAGTCAGGTCTACACGGGGATGTGACATTTGTGACTTTCTATCGAAGCGTTAATAATTTTCCACATTTTAACAGGTATGCGTGGAGCTTTCAATTGTAGTGGCAGAATATGATTCTTGTGAGATTGGTATGTTCAAGCTCTTTTTCTTTGGTTGTTTTCTCCAGTTTTATTAGTTACTGACAGTAAACATCTCAATTGATAGTGTGGTTCTTTGGAAGCAGCTCAAAATACACAATACGCTTGTTAAATCACCGAATTAAAAAAAATTATATTTATAAACCTAATATTACTTAACTAGGTTAGAACTATTATATAAAAAAATTAAAGCAACACTTATAGTTTACCTAGAAACGAAATTGAGACCAATATTTGGCATAATTTTTAATTCGGTCAATAGGGAAATGAAAAAAAATATTCTTAATCTTTTCTTTAACCGTTTAAATAAGATCATTAATTTACAAATTTATTGATTAAGAATTTCGTTAATCGAAAAATTATAATACAAATTAAAACTTTAAATTTTCAAGCTTTTGATAAGGCTAACATAAGATTATCTGTGCCTCATTAGTGCTGAGGCGTTATCATATAAAATATTAATTTTACAAAATAAACCCTTATCATTAAAATATATATTGGCTATTCAATAGTTAAAATTGTTAAGTACGAGTAGAACTCGTATTATTATGGTTCTGTGGATATTTAGGTAGGGTAGGGCGGGCTAAAAGTCCGGCGGGTAAGAAGTCCCAACATAAATATCTCAGTATTGAACAACGCTAGAAACAAATTAATCACATGACAGCGCGGGGGGAGGGGCTCGCGCGTTGCCGCAAGTCGTCAGTCCGCTCGGTATGCACATGCGAGTAACAGGGCTATCGAAATTTTTTCGCGCCTAAATGTAAAAAAACTTTTCATTTCTTTTGTAACATCGCTTCACATAAGAAGAAAAGAATAAGGTAAATATGTATTACATTCTTATTGTAGTCATAATAAATGCATGCTAATAAATTTTATCTATTGTTAACCGTTTTTATTTTATAAAATTGCAAATCACTCGACGTAGGTACGGGGCAAGAAGTACATTGAAGGGACTTCTTATCCCGTAAGAGTCGTCCTTTACGTTTTGTCGCACTTACCTATATAGATTTGTTAATTAATTAGTGTTTCATTTTTCTTTTTCAAAATGCGAAACTACGAAAGGAAGACTAGTAGAGGTACCACACCATTTCATATTATGAAATTAGCTGCAGATAAGGTGAACAGAAAAGAGAAAAAATTATGTCGAGCAGAAAAAGACTATAATATTTGCAAAAAATTTGTAAAAAGATTTATTACTCGTTATAAGAAAGACCCTGACAATGTACGCTTTGGATATCTTCGAACACGTCAAGTTTTTACTCAAGAACAGGAAAACAGTTTATGCAAATACTTACTCATGCTTGCGCAAGTGTTCCATGGAATAGAACCAAATGAAGTGCGTCGCACAATTGCTGTACCCGATTCCTGGAAAGAAACTAAAATGGCAGTGAAAGATTGGATGACGGCCTTTTTAAAAAAGAATCCTCATTATCCATCCAAAAACCTGAAGCCACGAGTCTCAGCAGAGCAACTTCATTCAACCGGTAACTTCATTCCGTATTTGGTCTATTCAAAACTTATTTATCTAGAGCTTAAGATTCTTGGATGAGAAACAATCCGTGAAAAACCTTGTCAATATATAACATCCCATCACTTGTTCGCACTGCATTACCGATGGCTCTCTTACCTGTTAATATTGTCAAGGGGTTTTAGGCCTCAGGGATAACACCGTTCAATAGTGAAATATTCACAGATTCGGATTATGCCCCGAGTAATGTCACTGACCATCCCAGTGCTATTGAAAACGCGGAAAATACTCCATCATTTATAAATGAGCTAGATGAAAATCAGCCATTACAAATAGATCAAGCAAGAGCATTAAATCCTCAGCCTTTTACTTCTAAAGAGATATTTTCGCCTGAAGTTGTTCATCCTGTGCCTAAAGCCGGACCCCGTGTATCTTTAAGCACCAGAAAACGCCGCAAAGCTACCATCCTAACTGACACGCCTGAAAAAAATGCCTTGGAGAAAGAACAAGAGGAGCGTAAAGTGAAAAAACTTAAATTAACCAAAGTAAATAAGCAGAAAATGACAGTATAGAGGAAAATCCCTAAAGAGAAGACTGAAGAGGAAGTAGCGTCTTCTTCTGAAGAAGATTATTTTTGTATAATATGTTGCGAATCTTATTCAGAGGGCAAATCAGGCGAGAAGTGGATCCAATGTTCATCGTGCAAATTCTGGGCACATGAACGGTGTGTGGGCTCTAACTTAAAATTTAATTTTGTTTCCATTAATTGCAGTAGCGATAATTATTATATAAAACTAACTGTTACCCATTAGATTTTTTAAACAATTCATGTTTCCTTTTAGGGTTTAGTTCATTAATGTTTTTAGTTTATGTTTTTTTAAGTTCTATGATAATAATAAAACATGGATATTACAATAATGAAATTTTATTAATCTTATGATCGTAATTACCTTATTAATTAGCCATTACAATGAATGGACTTTTTACCCCGCGCCTCGGACTTTTTACCCCGCTGTAGGGGCAAGAAGTTCAGAATTCATCTTCAGCTTTTATGCAATTTTTTTCCCAAACCAAATAAATAATCGCACTTATATGTATTTGGATGTTAAGCAGAATTTAGTGAAATTTCTTGCAATAATTTTGTTTGTAAGAAAATGGTCGATTTTATGAATTACAAGTTTTAGAGTGAGAACAATGGGACTATTAGCCCCACCCTACCCTACATATAAACGTTTCAGTAATCTTTAAATAGCGTACATATTAATATTGGTTTTCATTACGTTTTCATATTCCACATTATTTATATATACATATAAATATATAAATATATATATATATATATATATATATATATACATATATATATATATATATATATATATATATATATATGTATATGTATATATGTATATATATATATATATATATATATTAAATTATAATTACAATCATAATTTTTCGGTAAACTTTCGGAAAGCACCTAGCAAGGAATTTCTTTCATTTTGATTATTCAAGTTCGTAAATAGAAGGAATATATTTTTTCGTGGACCTTCTCTTACATATAAAAATAAGTTTTAAAAACTGATTTAATCTGTCGACTTTTATCGATTAAATCGGAAAAAAAATTGTAAATGAAAAAATCAATACTTTTAACAAAATTTGCATTTATAAAATATAAACTTGTTAAAATCAGTTCTAATTATCCTGGTTAAATATTATTTTTAAAGGTTGATAGAAAATTAATTAGATGGAAAAATGGAATGAAGAAGGTTGCCTATTTTCTGGGTGGAAAGGCTAGTTGACATTAAGCAATTTTTTGTTACTAGAAATAGTCACGATACATTTCGTAAGTAGCTTCTACATGCAGCTGATCACGTTTGTTTCAATATTTTTTCTTATATTATTTTTTCTTTATATTAAAGTCACTCGTTAACAAAAACTGGCTAATTTACAATTGCCATATATCATAATAAATTCCAACTCTTTTAATAATGTTATTTTGGTTCCACCTGATCAAAATCTCCATTTTGTGCATAAATTTAGAAAAGATACTTCTAGTTACATTCATAAAATATGTACTGGTAATTTTAATTACTTCAGGATATGTCAAGTGTGCAGAATCACGCTTATATAAATCAGATGGCACACTGAGAAGAAAAAAAAGAAACTTTTCTAAGATATTTCAGTATATTAATAAAGAAATAAATAAAAATAATAATAGGTATACCCACAGATTTAATAACAAGTATTTTATTAGCATCACTCTTGGAAATCTCCGAGAAGAATTTGAAAATTATTTTAAAGTAAAAATGACAATATTTTAATTGCAACAAGTAGATTCAATGCATTAAATCATGTAATTATAAACGTTTCTGAACTATATCATGGGCATCTGTTTTAATTGAAATTCACGATGGGGGAAAAGCCTGAATACATTTTTGGTGGCTTCCATTCACTTAACAGAATAGCAGATGCACTTAGTTTGATTAATTTTTTATTATACCGATTAATTTCCAGGTAATCAGGCAAATTGCTGTATGGTATATACTAATTTTGGGACACTTTCGCTTCTATTTAGTAAATCATGTTTTATTTTATAGCGATATTTATTAATAACTGCACTTCCTTCAACCTTAAATATAATTTTGTGATTCAAACACTTGTTTTCACTTAAAATATTTTATTTTATTTTTATTTCAATTCGAGCCAAATTATATATTTTTAATACATAGGATTTACGACAAACTTTACAATAAATTAATGTTTTAAACCGCATATAGTTTAAACTTATTATATAAATATATAAGTTACTTAACATTGTAATATATAAGAATAGATAGTTTTACCGTTGGCGACATATATATTGCACTTCTGAAGACATATATAATGGGAGGAGCATTTACTTATATCATAACGACCTAGTGAGAACAAATTGTAACAATTTAATCTAAAATGTAATATTGTGTAATACAACCTTATAATTTCATCATATCCATTCATCCACAGGTCCTAATATCACAGCCTTAAAGCTTTAAGAGTTATAGACCTATGTACAGCTTATTCATATTTTATACTTCCAGTGGAAGACTATTTCTCTAATATGAGTATTTTAACTACAGGGCCAGTCCATAATTTAAATAGATGTGTATAATTTAAAGGGTATTAAATAAAACTAAATGAACTCAATTATTTCATAATAAAAATACAACAATATGTATTATTTAACATGATGTTCCATAAACATATTGATAACATTACCTACGCTCATAATCTTCAAATAATATTTTCAATTTACAACTTAAACCTTCTAACGTGTACCATTCGTTTTAAACACTGCCCATTATAATAATTACAACAAAATCTCTCAATTCCCACAATCTCCAAATGAAACTTCGCTTGAAGTCAGCGCACACATTACAATAAGTACTTATAATTAAACTGTCATTAGAATTCGCCCACTAACCACTAGACAAACCACTTTATTGCAATAATAGGGGTGTAATTTGTAATAACAGTATGCGGGGAGCCTTTGGATAAAGATGAAATGATTAGGGGCGATAATGCGGGGTGGGTTAACAAGTCGGATGATTTCCCGCGGGAGTCATACGTGCCAGGTCACGGTGGCAGGTGCGTCGTGGTTCGCTGCTCTATTTAAAGGGGTTGCCTGTATCAACTACCTACTCGACTGACAATAATTCCAATTATTATGTTAAGTTGAAGCTGAAATGTAAGGGGTGTTGACGCTGAGGTTAGGAGTTTAACATGGCAAAGGAGGTGGACAAATTTATTGTGAAAAAAAATCACGAATATTTTCTGTGCCCAAAAATTTGCAGGAGACATATTTTATACACTTAAAATAAATGACGATTAAAAATTGTGAAAATTGCTAATACTAGTGTACTGTTCCTTTATAATACTTTTCAATAGAACTGACTGGATAATTTCAATCTCTAAATTACATTGCATATATTTATTTGCTTTTATTTCTTGTACAGTTAAGATCAATATTGGTGGTTTTGGTATCATACATAAATGTAGTGTAAGTGTAAAATTTTTAATCTTTTAATAAATACAGATGTATTTAAAATCATTGTGCAAATAAATTATTACTTAAAAAAGCTATACTATTTTTTTAAGTGGTGAAAATAAATCTGTGATTATATCCATCATTTTCCTGAATGTTTGTTAAAAGTGTTACGTATTGTAGGTAACATTTTAGTATGTAGGTTACGTATTGCTTTCCACATGTGGTACAAAAAATGGATAATTCGCAAAATGAGCATTGTATACACGAATCGCTAGGATATAGAATTATGACGAACGCTAGAATAATTATTATGGAAACACAGACACCATATACGGGGTAATGGCTGGTCTGAAAAAGATATGTAAATAATTCAGCACGTGTCTTTTTTCTATGAATAAATTACGGCTATTAATATAAATGTAATAAGCTTTGCTTAAAAAACTGAAAAACATTAACGTGATTTTTCTTATAATTTGCATCAGTAGTTTAAGAGACAATAAAAGGTTTTCAAAAGTAAAGAAAATGAGAAATTTGCATTTTAATAACGTTCGGTCTGCTATTTTTGCAAGAAAAGGGAAGCGGGCACGCTTGGGATGAAAATATCACAGACACATCAAATCGCGGTGGCACAATCACACAAAGAAGCCTAGAGTGTGATCCGTTTTCCTGCAGCCTGCTGAAATATTTAATTAATGATTTCATTATATTCCAGAATAATTACTTAGATTAGTGTGTTTTACGTTGGTCCTTTAATTTTATTAAGTTTTTCACGTTTTACTGTAGCTATTTTCACATTTGTGAAGTAAGAAACTGAACCAAAATATTAGTTATTTTGGTGCAATATTTTTATACCTTTGATAGGATAGATGTTTTTCTTAATTTAACTGATAACGTGAGTGTCGATTTGTAATTTTGTTTAAATGCATCTTATTTTCTTACTTTGATTCGTATGGAATATAAGGTAGGTATAGTTTTCTTTGCCAATTGAATTTTTTTTTGTTTGTTTCTAATACACTTTTGTACATATTGATTTATTTAAATTTCTTTGCTTTTTAACTTAAGGTTAAATTTTCAGCTGTGTGTTATATACTTACATGGAGAATATTTTTTAAATAGACATTTGTATGTTGTACATTGCAAGTGACACAGCCTTGAAAAATTATTTTTAATAATGTCCGAAAATGAAACAATAACTTTTTGTAAAGATAAATTGCGGAATCGGGACGGGCAGCCAGTATTTTATAAACATGCCATTAGGACTCTTAAAGTGACCAAAAGGACAAGTAATTGCTTTATTAGTTTTAGTGACTTAAAATCTGGAATTTTTAGAAATAAAGTTTTGAAACTAACCAAACAGACAGTAAATTAAATTTTTAGTATCGAGCCGAAAACATTTTAAGCACTGTTTAAACAAGCTGCATTTAGAAGTTTGTTGACCTTTTAAATTCAGACCAATAATGTTTAGTGTTTTATATGGTTCGAATATTTTTTTCTTTACGAGCGTCATATTTTTTATTAAATGAAATTTTTCCTAACAAATTAATGAACAAGCCACCTTATAATGAAATTCTTTTTAACGTACCTTAAAATGAAACCTTTATGAAGTCATCACGTCAATTTTTTCTTCCGTACTTTACGACATAATAGCTCTTACAGTTTGAAATGAGTATGATACAATTTTACAGAAAGATGTAGCTAAATTATGTAAATATATAAAAAGCAAAAGACATATCTCGATTTTTCAAGTAACTATCCACACGCCGAAATTGAGCATTTTCTCCAAGGACATAATTCTCATGGACGTAATTAAGAGAATTTCATCAAAAAATTCTCTTGGAACCTAATTAGAAAAAAAACTAATAATATTTTCATATGATTTTATCTCTGCGAAATATAATTTTTCAAACATATTTCTGTTACCCTTGTACCCACATTTTTAACTACGCATTTCAAAAATTTGAATCAAATGGGAAATTGAAAAACTGAAAAAATCAGTGCGCATAACAGATAGTCCATATTTCCGCAGCGTATTGCTTTAAAATGAGACTGGCAAATATAATCTATTAACCTTATAAGTAATATACTTTAGAGCACACGTTTGCACAAACCAATCCCAAGCTCATAAGCCATTGCCCCAAAATCTTCATAATCTACACACAAACACATTCCTTCGAACAAACAACCCCCAAAAAAATACTAATACACAATAATCACACCATTGAGGCGGTCACGGGTTCAGGCGACCTCAAAATAAAAAAAACCTTGAGCTAACAATAAACAGGTAGAGCGGACTGCTAAGAAGCGGAGGATTATTATAAAAATATCAGCTGGGCGGGACGAAGCAAAATATTTATTTAACACCCCGTCTCGGCTCGGCAAATATATCATCCCTCGTGTAACAACAGGGCGGATCGTGGGCGACGACTCCCGCCCCTGTTATTTTTTAATTTGCGCCACTCGTTCATCTCAATAAACGTCACCGCGACGCCGCTGATAAAGGCCGAGCTGGGAAAACACTTCTTTTTTTACTTCCCCGCCGACACTTCTTCTGCTGCTTCCTTTTTGCTTCCTCTCTGTTCTTTTCTTAACCGAGTTTATGGCATTACGTCGGTCGGTTCGGTGATAAACATAATAATATTAAGTTTGACTTTATTCTTTTTTTTTCGCGGGTGGCTGTAAAAGTTTGTAGAGCCCGAGCGGTTTATGGTGGTATCGCGTGCCGGCCCCCCTTTAGACGTAGGTGGTGCAATACTAGTTAGTGGGCCGTAAAGGCGATTGAAAAAGGTATCGTAATGTCCTTTTCATGGGGCTCCGGTTGCGTTCGCACGATTAAAATAACGTGCGTTTGCTTCTGTTTGCATTTCGACTATGCTTTTCGGATTAACGTTTTATGTGTTTGCGGATGGTTGTAATTCCCGTGCGGCGTTTCATAACACACTTACGAGGAAGTTTGTAAAGTCGACGTTTATGCCTCGCCCAGGTTAATATAAATTACTTTTGGTGTTTAGTTATTTTTAAGGTACACGTTATCTGAAATCATTTTTTTTTTGTTTATGGGATCCGTAGTCACTTAAGTAGCTAATGGTTATGTTTGCATATTAAATTTGATTGCGAGAGCATAAAACTAAAAACTTTTTCATTATGCTGTAATTTTGACATTTGAAATTATACTCGATGGAACGAAATTTAGCAAACGTTAGCTTTGAATACGTTTCAGTATGCTCGATGAATATGTGTATATATTTTAATGTTTGTGAATATGTGTATATATTTTAATGTTTGTGATAAACGGATGCGTGATTAGAAGGAAATAATATATCTAATATTATTAGTGCAGTGATTGTTTTGTTGGAAAGAAAAATGAAGTTCAATTTCCCAATATTAAACATATAATGGGAAAATAAGTAAAAATTCTTCAACTTATGGTTGTATTAGATTCATTGTTCATTAGAGTTGGCTGTTTAATCTAACACTTAGCCGCTCTTTTTTTGTCGCGATTCAGGATGGTATCAAATTATACATAAATAAGTATTTAACAATATAAAATAATAAAACATTATAACAACAATTGTGACATATATAAGTAGATACACTATGGAGTAAATAATTTTATAACAATAATTTTAGAAATTTAAACATACATGTAAAGGCTATAGGCAATGAAATAAAATTGGCGTGAATTTTATTATTTTTTTTCAGTTAAATGTGCTTCATTCAAAAGTTTTAATCCAGTTCTTCTGTTCTATGTGAATCTAACTCTAACAGACTTCTCTTTCTTTTAAACTGTCATTATTAGATACTCTGATAAATTTAACAAAAGAAGGAATTCTTTTGAAACTTCATTAAAAATGGGTTTTCGTTCTAATTATTAGCTGCAGAATTACAGAATGACTAAGATTTAACTCGTAAGAGTATCAAAATTATCTTTGCAGAAACCAAACAAGTCTTTCTAATGTGCTAACGGAGATGTAAGAATGAAGCTATGGTTAAATTGTTTATTTTACAGGATAAAGTAATATCACAAAATTTTAAACTCCTAAGGGGGAAAGCAGAAGCGTGGAAATATATCTAAGCTACATAGATGCCAATCTTCATAAAATATAATACCATTTTACATATTTGTGCAAACTTTTACCATACAATTAAACTTTAAAAAAGTACTTTGAAATAAATTAAATTAGAGATGAACAAATAAGTTTATATTCATTATTAATAATTGGTTATATTTCAACAATTGTTCAAATAGCTCTATAAATTCAATAACATTAAATAGCTTTAGCACCTATTTAGATAATAAAATTTAAAAATATCCATTTGTTGTGCTAGACTAAATTAACAGTTTAGAAATATTTATTTAAAAATATCATAAGTGTATCAATATTTAAAAAAATTTTTGTCAAAAACTACAATGATATTGAATGTTTATTCGAAAAGAAAGTACGGAAAGTGCAGGACGACAAATCAAACATTAATATAGTAGGCGGCAATATTCCCCAGGACACTTTTTGACCTCTGTGTTTGTTTTGTTAAAATTGCGATATTTATATATCATCTTCATGTGTAATTTTTGTATATATCATTATTAATAGTACACGTAAAACAGGAATATTACTAAAATTTTATTTTGTTAAATATATTCAACCACCAAATTGTTTACATTAATATCATAACTTACGAAAGTTAACATGAACATAATTTAGATAAAGATATATATTTACCTACAAACTGCTAATCGTAGCATGATGAATCCAAGAATAGACATAAGAAAGGAAAAAAAATAAATATAGATCTACGGAGAAGATATTTTGGTTTTTAATACAAATTGTAAATCTAAATAACGTTTTTGCTAAAATTAAACGATTTTTAAAAGGAAATTATTTGTTTTAGGGGTAAAGTTCATATTTTATCTTTTATATTATCCTTAGAATACAAATTTATTTTCGAGAATAGTCCCTGGGAACGTTTAGTTATACTTAAATTTTGTGATACAACTTCCCTTAACAAATTCAATAATTTGACCATAGCCATATAAAACTAATCCTGGTTTATTTTGGGAGAGCTTTTTTGCTTTGGGACATTTTATATCGGAATTTACCAAATTAAAATAAAATTCCATGATTTGATATCCCACAGGTTCACTAGAGGACAAAAAATGTGTACGTGTTCATTGCAATAAAGTAGATCAAGGATGTAAAATGTGGAAAACATTTGTTGTGAATACAGTACAGGCGTATAAGTGAAATAATAATATCTAATTATTATTAGAGCAACACTATACATGTCTCAACACTAGCGACTTATTTTCTTAAGACGGTCACAAAAAATGAATTATTTGTCAAAGATTTTGAATATGTCATGTTTATTAAAATGATACCAACTGTTTGACTCCCAAGGTCGAAGCGTCCTTTAAACATTTTGTTAAATTTACAAAAAAACATCCGTGCTCAAAATAAAATATTCTTATTGGATGAAATCTGTTAAGCTATCGTGGTGGGGCGCATATTTGGCCCGCCTTCGGGATGCTCAGTCTTTTGTAATCCTTTTTATTGCACCTAATGAATAGCAAAACTAGCGAAGACAAAACATAAAGTAAGACAATCTACGTTTATGGTGGCTTTTACCTCTATACAGATATTAGGCGCAGTAAGGTTTTATCACTTCTTTACAAATACGGCTTACCGAGAGAGTTTTACAATATGTGGCAGGTACATGTCGTAAATTTGAAATATTTTAGAGAATACAATTCTTAAGATACTGCCCGACTTGAACGAGCCACGGTCAATAAATGAATTACAAAATATAACGTTGAATTTTGTTACTTAAATTATATTTATATTCTGGAAACGATTAATTACATTAATAATCATAAGTTATCGGAAAGCGAGCGATTCGGGTTATAGATTTTATAAGTTCCTGGATGTATCTGGATGCCGACAACACGAACTTTACCGTCTTTTCCTGGATGAAAAGACGGTAAAGTTCGTGTGAGTCTAGGTTGCATCCAAATGGCTACTGGAAAAGTTGGTACGTTGTCTTCTTTCAGCAAAACTAGCATACTGGTTCTTATTTTGTTATATGTTTTAACCTGCCATTCATTCCGGACTATAAGTTGATTCCAGTACTCCTTGTATCATGTTTTCCAAAAGTGTTGTTTGATATATTGAATATGTTGCTAGCTTGATAGTAGATTAATTACATGAACTGTAAAATTTGAATCGGGAATGCTTGTGAACGTATATCTTATGAGAAAATGTGCAGGAGCTTACTCCTGCACATTTTCTCGTAAGATATACGTTCACAAGCAAAGTCCTCAATGGGTTGAAGGTCATTGAGCCAAATCCAAAGACCTCAATGGCTTGAAGGTCATTGAGGTCTTTGGATAAAGGAGTCGTGCGTCTCAAATTAAGGATTGCCTCGATTTCTATCACATATGTCTCTAACTTTTCGTAGGTGAATAGTTTATCGCTTACTGTTCGTACAAAATGAACCTTGAATGATTTTATGGCGGCCTCCAACAATCGACCGAAATACGGTAATTTCAGAGGTATGAAGTTCCAATCTCTGCCTTTATTATTTAAAAATAGTATTATATGAATGTCTGATCGTGTTAAGTTTTTAAGCTATCTATTAAATTTTTGGCACTAACGAAATTGGTTGCGTTATCAAAACATAAATTCAAAACTTGTCCAAGTCTAGCAAAAAAATTTCGCAAATTAACAATGTCTAATCGCCTTAGTTGCAAAATATATAAATATGTAGACATAAACTTTTATTTTACTACGGTTTCCATATTTTTTTCTTTAATATGAAATGGCCCACAATAGTCAATTTCAGCATTTAAAAATGATCTAGCTTGTGTGACTCTACTGCTCGAAAGATCGCTCATAAAATATGGGCAGTTAGTCAGTTTTGTCTTAAAACAAGTTATACATTTTCTGATAATAGATTTTGTTGAATTTTTATAGCTAACGGTTCAGTATTTTAAACTTACCGCATTCGTAGTTGCTTGTACTCCGCTATGTATATTTATAAGGTGCTGTTCGCGTATAAGTAAGTCAGTAACGTGATGTGTCTTAGGTGAGATAATTGAGAATTTACGAGAGTACGGAAATGTTACATTTTTTAATTTACTGCCCTTATGAATAAGACAGTTATTGTTTAAAATGAATTTAATGCCCGAACTTTACTATTAGAGCCAAGCAGCCTGTAGTGTTGTAATTGATAATTGTTCAACGTTAAATTAATAATTGTTCAACGGGTTCGCAAAAAGATTTTATGTGATTTAAAATCGTATCTAAAAACTTTTTTAATTTTACAGAAGATTCCTTAGTTATCCTTGGTAATTTGAGTACTGTAAAAACGTGATTTTTTATGATTACGTGTTTATTATCGAAACGGGCTTTCAGCGATTTCCATGCTTCTAGTTCATTGTTTCACTGTAAAAATTTAAAAACTCGCATGCATTAATTAAATATGAATACATTAAATAATTACTGAGATTCGCATTGCTAAAAGTAGACTTAATCGTTATGCCGCATCGACCTGCATCTCATAGACGTACACAAGCTGCGTTAAGCAGAATTAGTCTCATCCTAGTCAACTGCGGCAACAATGATACACGGAGTATCCACTTTATTGAAGTCATTGCGCTTTATTCCAACACTTGTGGCAAGAGTTTTTCCAGAAAATATTGTAAACTGAAAGTTCGTATTCCGTGAATTGGGGCTTTATGCGAAGAAAGAACAACGTATTTATAATTTTCTGAATATATCATAAACACATGAATAATTAAATATTTGCTACTGTGCTTAAAAACTTCTCAGTCCAGTTGTTTTATTTGGAATCACTTAAACTGAACAACATTGTTACTGTTTTTTAACTAAATGAGAGCATAATTCTCATATTTTATCTCTGATAGTCTTTAATAGAAGAAATAAGCTATTAGCTTAAAAATACTTTATATTATTTATTAAATTTTTCAATTCATGCGGTGTATGGTTAGTCCTATAAAACATTTTTATAAAAAATATTAACCGACTTCAAATAACTGCCAAACAACAACCGCACTGAATAGTATAAAATAATGAAACTACTAATATAAGAATGAAAATAGGGTACCTAGTCTATATTAAGAGTATACCATCATCCAAATTGATTGAGAAATATAGGAGAAATGAGGTTTCTCTTCCTTTTTTGAATCCGTTTAACTTATAATTATTCCTTAGAAGTGAAACGGGTCTATACTCGATAAGTTTACTCTTTATAATAGCAAAGTTCCCGTCTCTGTTTCTCGGCTCCATCATTATATCCTGATTTTATTAAAGAGCAAATATATTCACATCAAACATTTTAAAATTCTTTTACTATATGATTATTAGATAGTTCTAACCAGACAGCAACAGGACTGAGAAATTGGAACCCGTAGTTCAATAATAAAGTATCCGCTTGACATTCACAAAACTAATTTAAAAACATTAGATCTTCAAGTCACATTATTTCAGCAGACAGTACCACCACTCCATCAAGATTTGGAAGTTAGAATCCAAAGTTCAGTAACAGAGTTTCGCCTTGAGATCCACAATACTAACTTAGAAACAGAAGATCCTCAATTCTCACGGTTTAAGTAGGCAATTCTACTTTAAAGGTTTAAATAAACACTGCTACTTTTTTATAAGTTAGGAGTGAGAAGTCCTGATGTTGGAGGAATATTGCCTACTATTGCAGTAGAGTGTTGATTCCTATTATAAAAACAGCAGACCTTTAAGTCTCAGAATCCAGGCAAGCCGTATCATTCCAGCATCAGGGCACGAGAGTTGGAAGCCGAAGTTTGGTAACAGAGCATGTGCTTGAGACCCAAAATATTAATTTAAAAATAAAAACCCTCAGCTCTCACGGTTTAGGCAGACAGTGCACTTGCAGTATCTAGAAAGAGCACTTGAAACTTTTAGTTCAACTAAAAAGTTAAAATACTATTTTAAAAAGAGCAGATCCCCAAATTTCAGAGTTTAGGCAGTTATTACTCCTGCAGAATCAAGACTCAGGAGTTGAATCCAAAGTTTAGTGACAGAGTCTCTTTTTGATCCCTATAATACTAATTTAAAAACGGTAGACCCCCAAATCTCATGGTTCCGACAGGTAATATACTTAACTCAGCAAAACTGATACATTAGAACGTAGAATTTAATGAGACGGTCCCTGCTTCAGACTAAAAATACTTTTTTGAACACAGTAGATCCGCATGTCTCACGGTTTAGGCAGGCACTACATGAGTAGCTTCAGGACTGAAAAGTCGGTATTCGAAATTGAAAGACCAAGTATCAAACAAAAGATTTACAACCCTATTTTATACATAGCAGTCTCACAATTTAGGCAGACAGTAACTAGGCAGATCTATGGACTGAATGCAGGTTGAAATTATATCGTATGTATTTGTATATACTAAACCACTTATTTACCCTTTTATATTCTGTCTGAGTCAAGATAAGTCAAATGAGTCTAAACTCAATGAGATTACCTCTCATCACTGAAGTCATCACTTTCTGATTTCAACATTGCACCCTGATTTTGCTAAAGGGGAAGTTTATGTCGTCTTTAGACATGTGTTTCTTGATTATCATTAAATCTATAAAATCTAAATTCGATCAAAGCATTTTTTGGTGAGTGTTCTTTCTTTGTGTGAATTCTTTGGCGAGTGTTCTTTCTTTGTGTGAATTCTTTGGCGAGTGTTCGTTTTTCATGGAACTATACTTGAAGTAGATCCTTCTAAAGAAAAAAAAAATATTCAGATTGATTGGACATATGTGATTCAAAACTTAATTACAGCATCTGCGTTGTTCAATTATAAGTAATGCTATGGTATATGCAATTTCCACGATCAAATTGTTATAAAATTTTCAGGTGTATTTCTAGTGTGATACATACTGGAAGTACACTCTTCAAAATAAAAAAGCGTCCAAATTAATAGAGAAATACCGAAGATATGAGATAACATACATAAATAAATACGATCGAATTGAGATCTTCCTCTTTTTGGAATCGATTAAAAGTGATTATATATCGATGGTTTTTAATTATTTCAATGGTAGTAAACTTAGTATTTTTATACGTGTAATAAAATATTAGTTTTGCGCAAAATCAACGAACAATGTTTTCATGGCTTAAATTTATCACAGAATATTCTGTATTCTGCCTACCTCAATATCATCATATATATTAATACGCTAAGGTTAAGATGTTACACTCCCTTTTTAGAAAAAACCTCACAACTAATCCACATAAATTATATATCATTTTATAGATAACTGCTTGCTCTACCGGCATCCACTAGATACTTTTTTAGAGAACTGAAAAATTTATTATTGCTATTGTTTTTGCAAATTAATTAATTATTAAAATTATATACACAAAATAGCAATGCTGCCATCTAACTGCTCAACGTCAATATGATTGATGGTCGGTAAAATTTTTGTTTAATTTCAAATTCACTCACGTATAAATAAAGTGGCGCTTTAGCTCAATGCTTTTGATACTTGCGCCTCTATATGTCAATTTTAGTAAAATATTTGTTTGATCTGTCATCTGAGCTTCATAATGGAATAAATAATGCGAAGACTTCGCACGGGTCACGCTAGTAATCTATTATTATAAACGTATCCTTACAGATATTGTGTGTTTACAAAAATTAAAAACTATAGAAATGCAATATGGTAATGTCGTTCTTCAATTAGTTTACTGTATAGTAGCGTAATAAGTTATTTCGGGTAACAAAGTATAAAAACATATTTTCAATAACTGCAACTATAACGAGGCGATGATACTTTCTCCTTCATGTGGTCAACTGTAACTATTTCTCCTACTTTGATATTTATGTTATTCAAATATCCATTATTTTTCCACAGGTAACCAACTATAACGACTTCTATTGTTGTCGAATATTTAGTTACAAAAGAAAAAAAAGCCTTTTAAATTAATTCTGGTGTTATTTTCATAATAGCTTCATACTGTGTTCAAAGAATAATATAGGGAATTAATGTAAGTTGTAATTTTAATTTATTTTTATAGGCATCTTTATTACTTTATCCATTCTTCCATTTAAGCTTTTCTGCATTTGAATTTTATATATGCGACCCATCAATTTACCCAAATAAAATGCGATGATTTTTTATCGGCAGACTGCATTTACTTTTCTTTTAAATTTTTTCGTGAAAATTTTGATGAGTTTTCTTGAAAGATTATTGGTATTGGAGACATTTAATAAGAACAAAATACCAACGTATTGTCTAAAATTAATGCCAAAATAACAATAACACAGCTTTGTTTCTTAAATATTATATAATATTTCTGATTTTGCACATCGTAATGAATTCTTTATTTATAATTTTTAAAACATTTATATGTCAAACTAACTCTAAAATAAAGTAAAATTAAAATTATGTACATAAAGAAACTAAGCTGTTAATTTTTATTGTTTAATAACTTTTATCTGCCCATAGACATACAAAGCTCCAATAATTCAAAAACTTTGTGTTTGTATAATTTATTTGTTTTTTAACAACTCAAAATAAATTGGGCTATAATATATTGTATATTGTGATGCAGTTTAATAACTTTTAAAGTATTCATCAAAACTTGCTGTCACAAAATGTTATATATTTCAATATCGCTTTAAGTTTTGGTACCAAATTAGTTGTATCGTAATAACGTTTTGCAACATCGAAAATAATTAAAATCACTCTGCTTTTCTCCAGGTTATTTCATTAATGAATTACACAGACACTCGCAAAATCATTTGACACAGGAATTACACTTGTTGTGAAATGCCCGGGGATATTCGGAACGCTTTCTGCTAATCCGACATTTCTACATGAAAATCTAATTAAAGGGTCGTAAAGTATTTCTTCCTTGAGCCAACAGAAGAAAGTTTCTTAGATATTACTTTGAATGAATCGTAATAGATATCTTTTGTCTGTAATAATTTAGCGGTGGGTAAAGTACTTATTTTGAAAATCTTTTCCTACATACATATTTTTAAGGGAGTTCGAAACTTGCTCGAATTTTATTAAGCAGATTTGAAAATGTTCACGGGCAATTAACAAGGTAAGAGGGTGCTCGAAGGTTTTCAAATATTAAACTTTTAATCTTTTATTAATATATTATTTATAATTTTAGATCAAGTCGATATCAATTTTATCGAATTCTGTAGTCAAATTAGGAAATATAGTTTATAAATTGAAATTTATATAGGTTTATAAATTTTTTTAAGTAAAATATTTAAAATTTTCCTTTAACTTACACCCTACATGTAAATTGGGGTTGATTGTTTTTCGCATATCCAATTGTAAAGTACTTTATTTAACAAGTCTTTAAAAAATATATAGTGTTTTATTTAACAAGTCTTTTTATAATATATAAGGGGAAGGGGAAGGGGAAGGGGAAGGGGAAGGGGAAGGGGAAGGGGAAGGGGAAGGGGAAGGGGAAGGGGAAGGGGAAGGGGAAGGGGAAGGGGAAGGGGAAGGGGAAGGGGAAGGGGAAGGGGAAGGGGAAGGGGAAGGGGAAGGGGAAGGGGAAGGGGAAGGGGAAGGGGAAGGGGAAGGGGAAGGGGAAGGGGAAGGGGAAGGGGAAGGGGAAGGGGAAGGGGAAGGGGAAGGGGAAGGGGAAGGGGAAGGGGAAGGGGAAGGGGAAGGGGAAGGGGAAGGGGAAGGGGAAGGGGAAGGGGAAGGGGAAGGGGAAGGGGAAGGGGAAGGGGAAGGGGAAGGGGAAGGGGAAGGGGAAGGGGAAGGGGAAGGGGAAGGGGAAGGGGAAGGGGAAGGGGAAGGGGAAGGGGAAGGGGAAGGGGAAGGGGAAGGGGAAGGGGAAGGGGAAGGGGAAGGGGAAGGGGAAGGGGAAGGGGAAGGGGAAGGGGAAGGGGAAGGGGAAGGGGAAGGGGAAGGGGAAGGGGAAGGGGAAGGGGAAGGGGAAGGGGAAGGGGAAGGGGAAGGGGAAGGGGAAGGGGAAGGGGAAGGGGAAGGGGAAGGGGAAGGGGAAGGGGAAGGGGAAGGGGAAGGGGAATCTTAACTTAAATATTGTTTGCTTTAATAAAGTACGTTTGACCAAAGTAGATTATGTTATATCTTGACTTGATTGTAAACATATTCTCTACTACATTCTCGATAATTTCTATCCATTAATACCTAAGCCCGCTTATTCAGTTCTTGTCGTTGCACTCGCTCAAAATTTCAAACAAAATCTAGATTTAAATCTGAACCTTAATTATTTTTTAGTGAAATTTGCATTCAAATGTGGTGAGTGCTTTTTCTATAATACATAAATATACTTAAAAACAAATAAACAGACTAAAAGTATCTTAGGTATCATTCGATAGGAGCAAAATCTAATATAGATTGTAACCTAGATAATTTTTCTTAATTATTTTCCTAACAGTTTTTGAGTACCATTTTATAAATCAGGCATATATTGATATATGCCTGATTTATAAAGTGATAATAGATTGAGAAACAAATTATTAAATATTTCAGTATTATAAAATGTTTAATGTGCAAAATAAGACAAACTTGAATTAATATTCGATGGGAAAATCATACACGAAATGTTACATCCATAAAAAAAGTCGTAATTTCTGTTTCAAATATTTTACAAGCCTCTGAGTTTTATGTAGCAGTTTTATTAAAATCTCTTCAAGTTTGTTTGTGAAATTTTTTATATGTATAGCTTTTTAGTTACTTTTTACAAAAATATTAATTACACAATCACGTGTTCAACGACTGAAAAGTTAGTTCCACGTTATATATATGTATATATATATATATATATATATATATATATATATATATATATATAATATGAAAATAAGTCGGGTTTTCCTTCCTGACGCTATAACTCCAGAACGCACCAACCGATTTCCACGGTTTTGCATTCGTTGAAAAGGTCTCGGGCTCCGTGAGGTTTATAGCAAACAAAATTCAAGAATAATTTCAACAGAAAAGCAGGAAAACAGGGAAAATCATTTTTCACATACAGCGCCATCTCTGATACATAGCATGTACTACAAATAATAAATATATGCGGGATAAATTTAGAAAATCATTGTTTTTCACATGGGCAGCTATACGTTGCGTGTTCACGAGTTGGGAAACCATCCGCTTTGTTTGTGTTAACGTCAGACCAAAAAACAAAAAATGTGGTTTACCAAAGAGCACTTCAATGAAACGGATAATTTGCGGACACGTATAACGCTTCGATTCAGTATTTACTTTGGATTCATTTTTTACTTAGAGAAGTTCAACTAAATTACACTTCATTTTTGTAATCGAAATGAATTCATTACTAATGTGAAATGAAATAAAATTTTTCCTTTTCAAATATAAAAAAAAAAAAAATTTCTTTATCTTTTAATCCCCAAACGAAATGTTACAAAAAACGAAGCCATCTGGTGGCGAAACGGAGTTCGCCGGGTTTGCTAGTATATATATATATATATATATATATATATATATATATATATATATATATATATATATATATATTTATATATATATATATATATATATATACTGTAATAAAACTTTCTATATATATATATAGCGTTAATAAATTCGGAGATACAGTTTCTATAAATAACTTTGCTTTTCGAATATGGTTCGATTAAGCTGTCATCTACCATATTTTTATATTTCTGCATACGAGTTACTAATTTATAGTTCTATTCCTGTTTCGGAAATTCCAATTACCATAATTATAATAATTAATATATCCATTAAAATTTAAGAAATTACCCTATAAGACTAATATAAAAACTTAATTAATTTGTAAACTAATAAATAGCTTTAAGAATATTTTATATAACAAAAATGTCTACATGAAAATACTATTGGAAGTCCATAATTAACTCGCTCCCAAACGATAAGTTTTATCCATACAATATTTATTCAAGCTTACTAGAAATTCATTCTTGTCTGTGATATTTTATGACATGTGACATTTTGTGACGTTTGAAAACCCTCTTATAGAATTGTATAGACCTTTCCATATGAATATGGGATTCGTAGTAAAGTTGGTTGGAAATTTCATAGCAAATTATAAAAAAAGAGTTTGGTACTCGAAAATATCCATTGAAAATATTTCTGTCACGTTATTTATTTTGGCTTTTAAATGTATTTTCTAGGCCTCTATAGACTTGTCTCTTGGTTGGTTAAAGAAGTATTTAGAATTTGTTTTAATAAGTTAGATGAAAACGGCGTTTAATATATATCTTAGAGTCGTATAAAACTCGTAAAGTTTTAAATTATTAAAGTTAATAATTAAATAGCTATGTAAGTCACAAATATATACATGTTTATGGATTCAGTTTTCAATTTCATTTTTTACATGATTATGAGTAAAAGATAGAATTGTAGGATACAAGAACAATCTTTCTTATTTGGCCAAATTAAAATATTTTTTTAAAAACAATTTCAAAGATATATTTCAGACTTAAACAAATAGTTACTCAGTTATAATACAAAAATAATTAGAAGTAAAATGTTTAATTCGATATATATATATATATATATATATATACATATGTATATATATATATATATATATATATATACATACATATATATATATACACACACAACCATATCCATTTTAATCAGTTATTGAATGGTATGGTTGTTAAACAACGAAAAAGAAAGAAATATCTCATTTTTAAAACAATTTTTTTTTAAGCTTTGCTAAACACCATGTTGCTAAAAAATTGTATTTTATGTATGGCGTTGGCTAAGAAGTTTTTAACCTCGAATTGCTATCAACAATTTTTATTAAAAAATTTATATTTACACTAAATTTAATTTAATGATTTAGTGTAATATATAACACATTCATAATATATTTATATATTTCATTATCAAATTTAAATTAAACTGTGAGAAATTATCATTTAGTAATATATATTACCTGGTTAAAGGCTTTATCCAAGTATTCGAGAGTATATGATACACCCTTGACGCTCCAAAAGAAAAACATTCGTGGAATTACATCCTTCAAAAGGCTTTAACATTAGTATTACTCCGAAAGTAATAATGGGTTTACATTTTCAAAACGACATTATTAACATGGACTACAAACAGAAAATGTTAGCGATGTAAAAAACTTTAAAAAGACGAAATGGTTCAAAATTACTATATTTGTGCTCTAGATGACACCGAAAAAAGAGCATAAGAAACAGAAATTTCCAGGTGCCAGACAGGTGACTAAAAACAGGCGAAATTTTCCAGGAGCCAGCTATTGGACTATTGTCAGAGTATCTGTTTGTTGTTTGTATAGATAACATTCTACCGAAACATTTCGGAGAGAAAAAGAAAAAACGTAACGATAGATGTAATATCTTATTTAACTTTTGTGATGTTATTGAAAGGTTTGTGATCTTCATGAAGGAAGGAAGGGAAGGAACGAGTGTCGGTTCTCGGCGACTAGTTGCAATATTAAAGAAAGTCAAAGAAGTATAATAAAAAGCATGCTGGAAATACTCTTTTTGCTGCCAAAATCCTGAATAGTTCCAAAATTTTAGTCCACAAAATACGTCTTCAGAAACTTAAAGTAAATTTTCGTTATTGTAAAGGCAATTGAATCCTTTCATCCAAAGTTTTTTTTAAACTCAACGTTTCAAACCAACTTATAATGTGCTAGCGAAATTTACAAAGTTTGATTGCAATTTTTATATAAAAGTTTCATAGCCAATGATTTTATATATTAGAGCTAATAAATCAATATATCCAATTTCAAAATAATGAAATTTGCACAATATTATATTAGGAGGGTTTCCAAAACCAGTAGCAATTTAATATTCCGAGATTTAGAATTATAGTAACTGCATTGTAATGTGCAGTTATTTTGAACGAAAATATATTTAATCCTGTCATTTAATATTTTATTAAAAATAAACCTTATTAAAACCATATTTTCTTTCATAAATAAATTCTTTAATAAAATTTTAATGTTTTTCATTGATATTTTGATACGGGCATTACACTTGTCCATAACCATCGAAGGTAGTACTGAAAGCTTTACGAACCAAACATTTCTACACGGAAATCCAATTAGAGCTTTACGTTTCTCACCCCCAAGTAGCGGAGAGTTTCTTTGGTATTATTACTTTGACCGATTCTCAATTGATACCGTTTCATTTGTAATAACTTAGTGGTTAGTGAAATATTTTTTGAAAACTCTCTTTTATAGATTTCAAAGCGAGCGCTAAATGTAGTTTGAAACGTAGAATTTAAATTATTCAAAGACAGATAACAAGAGATTGGAAGTTTTTGAAATTATGAAGTTTTTATTTTGCTTGCAATGAATTAAAATGATTAAATTTGTCATGTTTTTCTTCAATCAATGTTCAAACAAAGTGTTAAGTTAATATCGAGCTATTTACTGGCATTACTCCAAGAGTTTTACTTATACCGAAACTATCTCTAAGAGCAAAGTTGGTGTATCTTGTTATAACTGTAGTTTAAAATTATGTAATAGATTCTTTGCTTGCAAATTATTTATTAAAGCTTTGATGGAAAAGTTCTTTAAGTAAAGAAAAAAAGGAATCACTATGTTCTTACCTATCATGCATTTAAATATAATATTCAATTGTAATTTAATACGCTGTCAAAGGAAATGTTGACCGTATTTTTAGTTACGAATATCGTTTAGAGAAAAGCGCTTTCAAATACTTTTCTACGCATTTCTCCGTAGATTAAAGCAAAATTTAATTTTTTTCTGAATGTGAAGATTAGAAGAAGATTGCAAGGAATATTAGTATCTCTAATAGGATATTAACTCTTTGCTTAAACGAAAATTAAATATATTTTAACACCAGCAAATATATGTGTTGATTTTTTCCTATATGCATTTTTCTTTAGTGTGTTTCGAGTAGATGGCAGTGCAGGTCTTTAATATACATTTTTTTAGGAAATGCATACAATGTTAATTAATCAGTAAGCGGTATTCTGTAAAATGTTAGTTTCCATTTCAATGTTAATGTATCGTAATTGTCCTTTCATTGTTAACTCGATCATTTATATGTTTATGAAATACTGAAAATGTTAGCGCTTATTACTTATTAATTTTGCATGTGAAAACTATGTAATTAACTTTTAATTAGACATGCCAATAACAGATATTGCTAGTCACACGCTGTCGTTTTTTGTGAAAATGGAGGGCATTATATAAATAATAATATTGTAATAACCATTTTATACTAATAAATATTTCAAGGTTTAAAAGGTGTAAAACGTCTTTGGCAAATTTTTTCAGAAATACGCATTAATAAGAATAATCTCGACTTGACCTCCGGGATGATTTTATTGTCTTCAGTGATCATAGTTCACAGACACCGACCAAAATGTCACGTTGAAAGTTTATATGAATATATGTATATGTTTGTATATATGTATATATATATATATATATATATATATATATACATATATATATATGTATATATATATATGCATATATATATATATATATATATATATATATATATGTATATATATATATATATATATATATTTATATATATATATATCCCCTTAAGGAACAATTTCCTTTAACGGAAAAAACTCGACTAAGAAGTTTGGAAAGTATTTTCGATAAAAATTTTGACGTCCATAATAATTCTAGGATTTTTGTTCGATGTTTTGTTTGTCACATGAGATAGATATATATTTTTACCAGAAGATAGCGCTGTGTATTTCCAAAGCAAAATTAATATGAAAATTTGTTAAAAAAACTAATTAAGTTTCCCTAAAGGTCAATTGAAAGGCGCTGCATTTTAATTTTATTTATTTCGCAAATAGAAGTGCCAAATAAAAGATGAATTTCGGATAACTTAAATGCAAACTGTTAATCTCTCATACACGTTTTTCATTACTGTTTTTTTTTAAGAATATTGTAAATGACATAAAAAATCAAAAATTTCACAAATTACACTTTTTCGGATGGCACTAGCCATTATAAATATTTTAATAATATTTGGAATCAGTCTTATATCGACGTCTTCAGAGAAATAAATTTATTCACAATAGAGTTTTTAAATTTTTGTATGACCATCGCATACACACTGACATTGTCTCAGTTTTAGTATTGGGGAACTAGAATTTGAATAATGTCCTTAAATTCTTGATCCCAATTAAATATTTATCAATATTTATCCCAAAATATAGGTTCTCTTTCTCACGTATGTTTGTTAATGATTCAAAGGATCTTAAGTAAATATTTATGAAATACTCATTGGATACAAACATATCTCTTGATGAGAAACGACCCTGGTACTACCTATTGTTTTGCGAGTCGAGCATTTCTACATGAAAATTCAATTAAAGGTCCTTAAAGCACATATTCTAAGCCTGAGCAAACAAAGTTTCCTCGATACTATTGCTTTAACTAAGCCTCGATGGCTGTCTTTCATCCGCTATAATTTATTTACATTTTTTAAAATTAATTTTTATGTTTGAAGGCGAATACGGAATGTACTTTGCAGTGCAGGTTTGAAATTATTTAATAGCGGATAACGATATCCTATTGAACGATTTACATATTATTGTATACGAAATTGATTAAGGTACTCGTACATATTTGTCACAATTGTGTATGTGCTCACAAATTTATCTTTAATCGACTTTAAAAAGAGAGGAGGTTATTAATTCGATGCGTTTGTCTTTTTATATTTTACATTAATTTTTTATTTCAAAGTAAATGATTGTAGAGTCGTTACATGTAAATACGGCTAGGACCTGATAATAGTCTACGGAGATATCCCAAGGAAATCATCAAGAGATTTGAGTATAAGATTCCTTTGACAAAATTAGTATCAAGTTTGAATTCAATTGACATATCTTTTTAAGCATAGATCATTGTCAGGGTCTGATGATGTAGTTAGAAGGTAGTAAGAGAACCTCTCAAGTTGGAACTGGATTTACCAAGTTTGGGTTCATTTATCTTGTCTCACTGAGTCCATTGAACACAACTTGTGGCCAGGATCTGGTAAGGAAACCGAAACCTGGTGATAGTGCTACTCAACTGTGAGGAGTAATTTCAGTTTTCGAGTTTGGATTCTTATAAGTTATCTTGATAAGTTTTTTGGACAAAAATGATAGCCAAGTCACAAATAAATATCTGATGAGGGAGACGCGTTATGGTGACAGGAGTTTATCAATGGTGAGGAATGCATACAGCTTTTTGGGCTTGTTTTGGTTTGGCTTGTTGGTTTATTCACAAATAGTGTCCAGGGTCTGATGATGGAGCTGAATATTGGTGACGGTACTTTACAATAGCGAGGAGTAATTTCACCTATTCAACGAGTCTTTTGGTAACAAATGTCTGCAAATGAAGCTGAAAAGTAGTGACTGAAACTCCTCAATCGTAAAAGCTAGGTTCATCTATTTTAATATTGTTTGATTTTTCTAACGAGTATTTTGATCAAAAGTGGTGATCAAAAGTGCGAGAGTCCGATGGTGGAATAGAAATATAGTAACGAGAACTCCTCAGTGGTGAAGAGAAAATTATATGGAATTTTAAAATTGTGGTACAGTTCTGATCAGGCCACCAAATTACTAATTTATACCGAAACTCTTCAATGGTGAGGAGTATATTCATTGTGTTTGGGTATGTTTTATTAGTTTTGATGAGTACTTTATACCCAAGTAGTGTCCAGGTTCTGTTGGCAGAACTGACAGGTGATACCAGGAACTCTTTAATGGTGAATAGTAAGTTCATCAGTGTACGTTCATTTCATTTATCTTAAACGATGATAGAGCCTGTAGGTTGTGCCTTGAACTTCTCAGTACCGAAAATTAAGCTCATGGATTTTGAACTCGTTTGACTTATCTTGACGTAAGCATGGAACCACTAATTAAATAGGGAGATACTTAAGAAAATATGTACGAAGGTTACCCAAAAAACAAACAAGAAAGAACTAAAGAAGAAACCTTATTTACAAAAAAAACACAATTGATCATGGTTTCACCAATTAAATAATACCAGAAATATATTAAATAATATATTCCAATTTACTTGTAAATTTTAATTGTCTGTCCTTCAGAAACTAATTCCTCACTTGAAAATCAATTAGTATGAACTGAATCTGGCAAAGTTGTAAGTTATAATGAAAAATCGAACTTTGAATCTCTACTTAAATGGCACCTTATAAAGTGAAAGTGAAAAGAACCAAAGTGAAAAGCGCCATATGTCTCCGTATATATATATATATATATATATATATATATATATATATATATATATATATATATATATATATATATATATGTATATATATATATACATATATATATATATATATATATATAATACGATGAAACCAAAAGAGGGTAATAGTTTGATATATCTATATATTTATGTGCACACATGTAAGTATGTAAGTAGGAATGCATTCATTAATTATTAGTAATTGTTAAACACCAAAAATATCTTTTTCGATTTTTCGACTTCATTAAATGAGGTATTATTAGTTTCTTCATTAGTTCGTGACATTTTGAGTAACAAAAGGTATCATGAGTAGTATAAATTGATAAATAAGGCTTTTTATCAAAACTTTTACAGGCTTCAAATAACCGCTGGATTAGAAACGCTCCGAAGGGTATAAATAAATATATGAGTATCAATAAGAACATGAATAAATAAAAAGAAACATAAAATATACATATATATATATACATATATACATATATATATATATATATATATATATATATACATACACACACATATATATATATATATATATACATATTTATTTACGGTTAGAAACTTTTTGAGCCGGCGCCAAGTCGATACTTGTCAAGTAGACACTTACCAAGTAACGATCTCGGATGCGCACCTGCACAAAGACACATCAGCGCCACATTCACTTGACACCATTTTAGAAAATTTCCAAGAACAACAATATTTTACAAATTTATTTACACTTAAAAACGTATTCTTTCGCAAAGTTTCAACTAAATATTCATTTTTTTATATTATTAAAAAATCTATTATGGCACAAATATTTTGGAATTTACTGCAAAACTTCTTACTGCAAAAAAATTATATATATTCTTATTGCAGCGCTTAAATTTTATGAACGCCCATCATCAATTAGGGCTTTGTAGAAAATTAATTTAAATTGTAATACTATTTTTTTTATCTGCAAATAATATTATATTGCAATATTTACACCTAAGTAATTTATTATTTATTGAAATGTTATTGTCTCTTTGTATTTTTTAGAGTTTGGCTATCACTGTTATTGTTACTGCAGTATTTATTCTATATATTATAAAATTATTGTTAGAAAAGCAGTCATTTTGATAACAATGCTTACACAATTTTGCGATTGAATATGAAAATTGTTCTTGATTTTCCCAATACTTAAAGAAAATATGTTTTCTAAAAACGTCACATAGGAAGGAATTACAAAATTTTATGAAAGTAAAATAGTTAGTTATAATACTATCACCTTTAAAACTTATACTGCTCGTCGCTTTTGCATAAGTATAGAAAATTTTCTACCCACAAGAAAGGCTTTTGACTATAGAAGAATTACATATGAGGGCAGTAGGGTATTTTTGAAGCGCTGTTTTTAACTGTGACGAACTTATAAAGAAATGTCATTTCGCTGAAATCGATATGTATGGAAGTATTTTAAAATTTGAATTACTCTTTAATTCTTTATATTAGGAAAAGTAGAAATATTTAAAAAAATTATATTTGTGAAATGATATACTGTGTATTTCAATAAGTTAATAAATTTTATATAAAAACATTTTTATACAAATTTGTATTTTTGTATCTCTTCCTTCTACCCCTTGCATTTAAAATACTATTTTTTAATTGTGCACTTACTATGGTTATCAGTGGATATCGAACTTGTAGTTCATGCATTGAAAGATTAAATTTATAAAAAAACCGATGATATTTCAAATGAAAAAAGTTATACATGTTACTTTTATATTTCTCAAAAGTTATCAATTAACATTTTCAATATTATAAATGTATACTCAAGACCGACTATAAATTCCGTATATTTTCTCTCCGAACTTCAACGTTATCAAAGGCACAATAAATTTTTAATGCATGTCACACAAATCTGACCAGTTATAATTTTTTTGGAAAAAATTGTGATACATTCACATTACTAATTATCATACATCAACACCACGTAAAAGTTAAATTAAAAATAATATCGATGGAAAAAACAATTTTCTTGATTCATCTTCCTCAAGTACCTACTCGTGTATTACAAACGTAAAATGTTTTCCACCAAACCTTTTTAGTTTATATTGTTGTTAACGAGTATTTAGTAAGCTTAGCCAGCTAAACTCAAACTTGTCAAAAGTTAAAAATTGAATATTAGAATGATACTTGAAACTGTCAAAAAGCAAAATTTTGGTCATCTTATTCATCGCCGATTTTCACAATAACCTAATTTAAATTCTTATTGCCCACTTCAATTTAATGTAAGCTATCTCTTTCAAATTAATTGTACAAAATTCATTAAACATTTTGTTTTATTTAAAATACGTTAATTGTTAAATTTCCTACACCTAGTGACGCAAAAATATGTTAAACGTTTAGGTAATGAATTGCTTAAATAATTAAGTTTTACACCAATTCAGAACTATATGAACTGAAGCGAAATTACTTTCAAACCATATGTAAAGTGAATAAGAAATGTATATATTTCCATTTTTGAGAGACCCCATAGCTTTTCGTTAGAGCATCGAACTCTATTCCCGAAACGAAAATTTTAAGATCATGGGGCACGAATCACCTTGTTACTTACCTAGTCTCGTTAGATATATTATGATGATATTCAGAATTAACAGAATTCATTTCTTTTTTTATAGGGAAAATTCTAACAAAAGCAATTTCCTTCAATATAACTTTAAAATATAACCGATATTTCTACTATCACTTCCGACATAATATAAACCAGCTCAATGCATCTGGCTCCAACCGACGTATCCAGCAAATATTTGCAGATACATCGAATAAAATGGTGGCTATTCAGTCAGCTGCGACAGCAGCCCTCTGCGATGACAATAAAGCTTCGACGTTATTGAAATCGTCGTGTTTTATTCTGATCTATATGGGTCGGGTTAAATATAAGCCAGAAACTAGTATGATATACTGTGGATAACAAAGTTTCACATTTTTATTGAATTTCGATATTTTTTTGTGTGAAACTTTATATGTAAATTTCAATAGCAAAATTTGGTACTATGGATTTCTGTAGAGTATTTTGACAATAATTTTTGAGATATGCACCAATGTTTTGTTGAATATTTACTCTTCAAGTTATATATTTCATAATAAGAAGATTGGGTCAATTAACGCTAATAAAGTATTCTAATTATAATAAGCCACGAGATAATCATGTAATTAACTACCGGAAATATGGTTGAAACAAAAATCAGTGAAAAGTATATTTAAAAAAAAATATGTGTAAAGTTAACCAATAACAACAATTTTTTCACAATAAAAAACATGCAAAGTTTGAAAAAATAGCAAAATAGTTTTTGGTAATCGATTTTCAAGATCCATAATTTGAAATATCAATATCAAAGGCAATAAAATGCAAGAGTAACCTACCAAAACTCTGAAATAGTAACAATATCTTTTAGCGTTTTCCATGATATTGAAAGTATAGCTAATTTTGAAAAGGAGGAAAATAACTTAATGCGAAATTCATGAGAAATCAGTGGTTTAGACGAAAAATGACACGTTTTTCAACTATACCCCTTGATTTTGCTGTGTTCACCATAATTATATTTTTGCTAAGAATATAATTAGTGAGAATATCAATTTAATTTGAAATTTACCAAAACATTTCCATGTGCTTCTAAAATATAAATACGAGAGACATAACGATATAAGTCATTAAGGTACCAATGCATAATAGAAATGTATTTATCATGTATTTAATATAATGATAAATAACTATTTTTGTATATATCCTGAAATGTATGTTACTCGTTATTATATCTGAATAGCTTAATAATTAATGTGTGTGCGGGTATATATAGTTCTCAAATTACAATTTGATTTTGATCGGTACCAAGATCTGGTTTGGGAAGGTTATTTGGAATCTAGCATAATATTTTCGATATTTTTAAACTTTTGAATGCACGTACGTACACATACTTTTGTGTTAATATCTGCAGAATAATGGTATATTTTAATTTTTACATACTCCTAGAAGTGCTTGAGAATTAAAATTAACAATAAATACATACCTAAATATTTATAAGAAAATTAAGGACTTATTCAATAATTAATAAAGGACCGTTATAGGTTAAAAATGTTACTGGTATCAAAAATAACAATTTTCGGTATTACCAGAATAGAATTTAAAAGGAAAAATAATACTAAATAAATCGACATTTGACGGAAAATGAAAAATATTTAAACATGTATAAAAGCACCAAAATAGTTTGTGTATGTTAGTTATAAAAATGCGTTTTATACAGTATTGCATATTGATTTTTTCCTTAGTGAAACACATACAAATATAATTTATGTATCTATACTTAAATTAAAATTATATATTGTCGATATTTACCAATAAATTATTTAGGGGCGTATTATAAACGTAATACACAATTGTTTCTTCGTATGTTGAACATGTATAACATAAAGATACTGTACCAATTCAAATTATTTTTTATAAAACTCTAAATTTAATTGAAGTAAAATTAATTTTTTCATCGGAATCGACTTTTCTCAAATCTCATGTCTTTGATATGTAAAATTAATATATTGAATCATTAAGATTGTAAATTTTTGTGATATAATTATCGCCAAATGGTTTTTGTGATATAATTATCGCCAAATGCTTAATGCTTAACTACACAATTTATGGGAACTTTCATTGGGCTATTTTTTCCATCATCAGACATCCTAATTTTAAACATAATAACTACGACAATTTTAAGATTACTTAGAAATAAACAAAATGAAATGTCATGGTAGAAAAATATTTCAACATTCGATTTTTTCAAAAAAAAGTTTTCCTAACATGAATATGGGTCCATGGCATTGCTTACCAACGATTATGAAGCTACGATTTTCAGATACAAATTATTGTTGTCAATAATAATATTATGATAATAAAATTAAAACTCCGGGAACAAAATTCCAACATATTATTTACAAACGTCTGTTAATATTTACAAGCTGGAAGCAAAAATAATGTTGAAGAAAGAAAACCACCACTTGTCACAAATGCTCCCATATTTGAATATGTTTATAATAAATTAAATAATATTTACATTACCAGAAATTAGTTACCTATTAGTCAATTAATACTGGAGTCGTTGGAAGAGGGCAACATGCACTATCGATACATACGAAACAAAGTTGCTCCAACAGTCAACTACTATTTGTAAAAATGTCTGCGCAAATATCGATATCAATTTAGTGTTAAGATTTTCACTTCTTTATTTTAAAAACCAATATATATATATATATATATATATATATATATATATATATATATATATATATATATATGTATATATATATATAATATATACTTGTACGCTTAGCGTTTAAAGTAAAGACATCTTGCAATGTACCAGCATAAACGTCTCACTTTGGCAAACTGAACACACGTATAAAAATTCTACGTTATTCGCTGTACCTACAAGCGTATGTATCCAAAAGCTACACTTTCCCTGTTTGTATTATTCGTTCAATATTAGGTTAATGATACGGTAAATGAAATAGAGTATTTATTATTCAAATGAAATAAGATAAAATCAAATAAGAGTTTTATTATTCATTCGACTCGCAATATTCTACGAAAATGTTTATTATATATTCAATCAGGAGCCTTAAGTAATATTGAAAATGATTTGTCTTGGGATTTTACTATGTTTATATTTTTTTAACATATTGAAATATGTTGAAGTAATATTTCGGTGACCAATTAGACTAATAAGAGTGATTATAACCAGTGAAACATTGCGGGCTAGCGGTAGTTTAAACTTGCAAACCGGGCTTCGAATTTTATCCGAGTCAGATGGCTTATAAGAGAAATCTAATTTCTATATATCTAAATAAAATACGATCCTATATTTGTTGACCCTCTTAATACTACATTATAATTTTGGATACCATTTGCACATAATGTATTTCATTTTTAAGTTAACAGAGACAATCATAAATCTGGAGATTAACTTCAGCTATTGTGTTCTATAAAAACCATAGACGAGAAAATAGTAGTCACATTTTATTATTGCTACAACCAAACACGGGTTAAAAACCAATAGAAAACGAATTATAAATAAATGATTCAATAGGATGAAATAATTTTTTTTGTTCATATTTATTCGTGCATGTGGCTGTTGTCGTAAATGTGTTAATTGTAGTTTGGAATTGTATATTTTGTTTTTCAAAAACTTCTGCCACTATTGTTACTCTTTAAAGGAATTATTTTAAATAAAATTAACACCAAGTGATACACAAAATATAATAAAAAATAATTGTTGATTTTGCTGTTTTTGAGGTTTCATACCTTAATTAACAAAATACTTTATTATACGCCTATTTGACTGTCAAGAAACTTTTTTTAGGAAGAGCCAGAATTATCAAGTTGATATCTGAGACCGTCCAATATTAAAGTCTAAAGCTCCATAGTCGTGTAAAAATTGAAGGTTCTACCTCAATTGAACAAAGAAAATTGTTGATTTTGCTGTTTTTGAGATTTCATGCCTTTAGAAGAAAAAAATACCATGAAAATAGTGCTTTTCAAATATTGCGTACTTTAATATTAACTAACTCATGAAAATTAACATGAACACGCCCCGTTGGCCTAAAATATTGAAATTTAGGACGAAGAAACGGTTCATAGCACAAAGAAGAAATCCAAAGAAATATTAATTTATAATTCTACATGGAATAATTAACAGACGAACTAAATTTCTTTGTTTTTCATTTCCCTTTTTTAGTAATTTTTAAAACACCTTTTTACTAAACTTTAAGCTTTTCGACAATGACAGAATTCTCAGGGCACGAATTCTAAAAATAATATACGACTATAGTCCTTGTTTTGTACACCGAAGAACAATTTTTTAGTTTCGATATATATTCCATTAGATTTAAATACTAAAAATATTTCGTCAAATACATATTATAAGTATCGATTATATATATTTACTTATTATAAGTATCGATTTTCATTTTTCAAGAGTTATTAAGTTAGAAGTCTTAAAAATGCTTTAAAATTTATAAAATACTAAAATTGCAAAGAGTATGGTTGATTTACCATTTAATATTTAATTCCGTGTATTTTAAGTTTTTGGTGAACTTGTTTGGTGAAGGTTTTTGATTATAAAATTGTTGATAAAAGCATCGTTATTTTTTAATATTTTATTCTTGGACTGACATGGAGCCTCAGTCAATGATATTTGAAGTTGAATTTACCAGGTTATCATCGTGCTTTGAGTCATTAACGTTTAAGTAATGTTACTTACCAAGTGTCGCTCGTTTTGACCTGATACAATTCAGGCTATGAATAATTAGATTTCGCTGTCTTGAGTAATGTTTGTCACCTCGCAGAGATATGTACGACGTAGAAAAATACATAGGAATATAAACTTTTAAATATTGGTATGGGTGATAACGAAACATTCAATTTTCAAGGCAATCTTGATAAGTTAAAGAGACTCTTCAGAAAATCAATATATTTTTGTCTAATTCGAATTCGTGTAATAAAATTTCGGTTCTTAAAATATCAGGTATCGTTAAAAATTGCAACAGATAATATTTTTGAACTCTCATAGCTTCAATGAACAATTTTTAAAAAAATGTTCCACAAAAATAAAGCAAAATGTATAATTTTCATATAAAATAAAGAGATGCTCAAATTTCCTTTCAAATTTTCCGCAAAACTATCCAAAAACTATTTTAAAAAATAATGATTTGGGACATCAAACGAGGGTTTAAATGAGTTAATTTTAAAACGTATATTTCAATGATTATAACTGGTAAAAGATACGGTAGCAAAAAATACTAAAAAGAGAATAACGAAAATAACGATTTATAGTCATTTTAATATAAGTTCACGAAAAATCATTGTCAAGAAATATGGAATTTTCTCTTAAAATGTTTGTCCTTCTGTACATTAAAAGCATCCGTGGACGATATGTGACTACCACTTAAAGTTTTTTCTTTCTCCCAACTTCTCGCGTGACCATTTATCGTCTGGCATATTTAAACTGTCATTACTAAATATAGAAACATTTTTTTATTATTCGCTTTTAATATGTTTTATTTATTATTCAAGATGTTCTATTTACACAAGAAAACAATTAAATGTGTAGCAATTATGATAATTCAATTAATAAATGAGTCAAAAGTTTTGAAATCAAAATAAATATTTGATTTTGTCTATGTTAAAACAGTTTTCTATAAATGATAACATCTAACTAATAAAATTTCCTTGGGGCGCTACTCTGCGAACTTTTTTGTATTGTGATAAGAAATATTATACGTTTTGTTTTATTTTTATATAGATATTAATACAATTGCGACATTATTGATTTTGCGATAAACACGTAAATAAATAAATTCAGTGTTTTTAAGTCCCATACAAATGTTATTCTCATTTTGATTCTCATTTCATATTTGAATATTTTATGTAATCACGCTTTTCTGTGGCGCTACTGTGCCCACTTTATTGGTATTGCGACTGGAAGTATTATATCTTTGGTTTTATTTTTATACGGACATTATTAAAATTGTGACATTATTCGTTTTGCGGTAAATGCATAAATAAATTCAGTGTTTGTAAGTTTCATGCAAACGTTTTCTCATTTCTCCAATACTTTATTTCCTACATGCAAATTTGCCTACTTCCGTAAATGCTACAGAATTTAACAAACTATGTCTCGCAGTACTTTAAATAAAGCTGCAGACAAAATATTCTGTCGCGAGCTTTTCCGCATAACAAACTTGTAATATTGTGTGTTCGACGTGTTGAACGAAGTTGGCCCGATCGTTGTACTACGAATAACATTATTGATGTATTGCGAGAAAATTTTGAAGCGTAATGGGCCTTTAGGTTTGTTGTTTACTAAAGTGGCTTCACGTTTTTTCGAACGTTTAATTCAAGTATCACTTTGTATGCGGTTTCGCGTCTTTTTGTCGTTCCACTGAGGAATTCTAACGTTATTTTTATGTTTGAATAGTCGTTTTACGCCATTGTCGAAAAATGTACGTATAACCCTGCTTTGATTTTAAAATATTATACTCACATTTAGCTGTTAAACAACGTTAATGATATTTACATTAATATTTGATGGAAATTTGTTTTCAATTATTTCATATAAATGAATCGGGATAATATGAAATTAATTATTATTTAATATTAATACACTTACTCATACGGAGCTAACAGCTTAACAATACTTGTCTTGCAGGATAGAGTTACATTCGATTTATTTATAATATGTTGCATTTTTGGTCTTATATATAAATATCCTTTAAGGTTTAATTAGACCCACTACCTAACAAAGTAACAAAGGAATTAAGAAAGTAACTGGTAATTCGTGTCACTCTAATACACAATTCATAATTTAGTAGCAATTGGAATATATACACACTCACTTTTCTGTAATCGTGCATTGTAAATATCTTTTTGACCTTATCTTTTTGTAAATATCTTTTGAAGTATTAAATACCGCGACCGTAAGATATTAATCGTGGTTTTTTAGCTTAATAACCAAGGGTACAGCGGTCTTTATACAACAAAAATAAACTCTCAAGACCCTTTTCTTTATTTTAAAAATTTTAATTTGGAAAAGCTAGAAAGTTTCCAGTTATCAGAATTTCATTGGAGTCTTTTTTTGAGAATTTAGAATTTGTTTAGGCATGTATTTAACCGATTTTTAATTTCAAACTGAAATTGAAAATGACAGTTTATTAGAATTTTTTCCAAAAAATTAACTTTGCTTATTGAAAATTTTTCGTTTCCCCAAAATTTTAGTTAAAATAATTAATAAAAAGCAACGAAATGTAAAGTTATGCCAGTTAGTTTATACCGATTGCCCACATCATTCACGGAGTCACCTTTTCTGATGGCTTTCTTTTCAACGAAGATATAAAAATAATGTTTTCCAACTAAAACAAACATACTAGTCAATGTATGTTATAGCAAAGAAAAACAAATTAAATAAAGTATAGTGAAAAATACTCATATAAAATTTCCTTCTGTACATTTATAAAGACATATATGTATATATATATATATATATATATATATATATATATATAAATATACGTATATGCATATATTTATGTTTCGGTCGAACGAAAAAGAAACACTATCATATATCAAATACGTACGTTTACTGTTCCTTAGAGCTATAAAAAATCAAGGTTTTAAGTCAACATAATCAAGAAGAACTAAAAGCTAGGTCCCATAGCATAAGTAAAAGAAAACATCCGATAATTGTTCATTTGAAGACAAAGCACATGTAAATTTTTACAAATATTTAAATGTATATGGAACCCTCGTAGTTTGAATTTCACTCGTGTTTGACAGGTTCTTTTTAGGTAGGATAAGTTTTATTTTTCAGGTAGAATTAGCCTAGCCAATACAATCAAGTTAGATTAGATGGTTAAGATAGGTCATGTCAGGTTGTGCTAGGTTATGTTAGGCTATGACAGGCTAGGCCAGATCAGGTTAAATTATGTTGTTAAGCTATGTTAAGTCTTATTAGGTTACATTAGATTATGCTATTTTTGTTTAATTATGTTAAATTCGGATACGTTAGATTAGGTTAGGTCAGTTTATGTTACGTTAGGTTTTGCTGCGGGTCATTTACTTTTTCTTAGGCGGTTCTATTCAGCTACGGATATGAATTTATTATCATAATAAACTGATATTGCCTAGGCTAACCTAGTTTTACGTAACACGTGTTTACCAAATTAGTTGGGCCTAGCCCGCGAACATACACAAACACACACACACACACACACACACACACACACACACATATATATATATATATATATATATATATATATATATATATATATATTGCAGTTTATTTAACCGCTAAACATATTTTATATAAAGAGCGCATTTTTTTTTTAATTTCTTTTGTGGGTTACTTGCTTTTATTTATTGAATTCATGCATCGTGTACTACTCATTTCTTTTATGGTTTTCAAACAAAATACTGTCATTATTTTAAACGGTAATAAGGTACTTTCATAATGCATATGAAACTTTTGGAGACTATCCATTCCATTTGGATGTAATATGAACCATCATACTGCGTCGACCTGCATCCAGCAGACATTTGTAAGGTGCATCGAGCAGAATCATTCACATCCCAGTCAACTGCGGACTACGAGGCGCGGAGTATTTGCTTTATTAAAGTCGTTGCGCTTTATTTCAACACTTGCGGCCGGAGCTTTTCCAGAAAGCTTTATGAACTGAAAGCTCGTGTCGCGTCAGTTGGGGGTTTTGTAAACAAAGAACAGTGTTTTATGAATTAAATGGTATATATATGCTTTGCATATGCAATTCATTCTTTAGGGATTCTCATCTACACGAATATATTTTTTAGTCAATAAAAATATTAAGAGTAAAATATTGGTACAAAGAAAAATTTAACGAGTATTTCAACACTAGTTCAAAATTTATTGTCCTTATTTATTTCAATGATAGTAAACTTAACCTTTTATATAAAATCTTTATTTCGTGTAAAATAAATATACAATATGTAATAATAGTAACTTCCTATAACATATTCCTTCTATAATCCTAAATAAAACGATTAGGAGTTTAAAATATGCCCGGAGATGTTTAGAATGTTTTTTACTAATCCAATATTTCTACAAGAAAATCAAAATAAGGTGTCGAAAGGTATTAATTTTTTTTTACTTTGATTAAATCTTAATATATATTCTTCGTCTGTAATAATTTAGGTGCGGGTAAAACACTTTCTCTAAACGTCGTTTCCTATATATATATATATATATATATATATATATATATATATATATATATATATATATATATATATAAAGTGAATATAGTATTTTTTTTAAAAGTCTGTGTAGGCATATTTGAGTTATTATTTTCTTCCTTGAGTTAAATTAATGTTCTTGAAGTGTTATTGGATTCATCCTGCTTCAAAATGGTCGTTGAAAATATAACGGGATATTCTATTTATCAGTTTTTAAGCCCATCTGCACCGTTATTTCTCGCATCTCAACTGTGAATTCGGAATTTCCAACAAAATATAGATATTAATCTGAATCTAATATAGATATAAATCGGAACCACTATTTCAGTTAAATTTCGTCCGAATGTGTTAAGTACTTTTTTTTGTGATGCTTAAACTTACAAAAAAATAGACAAATCAACGAAAATCTCTATAAAAACTTTTGAAAGAGGGAAAAGCTAGCCTTAAATTTAATATACACTAACTTTGGATAAGTACCATTCTAGTGGTTTTTGCATACAACTTTGCAAACGGACATAAATGGTATGCAGATAAACACAAACAAAAATTCAGGAAAAAAGTAATAACTTCAGGATAAAAGCGATGATTTCTCTTTCAAGTATTGCCCTAATCCTCCTAGTTATAAAACTGCAATTTCGTTAATATCCAACCAGTGATTTTATATGACCGTCAACCTACTTCTATGCGCAACCAATATGCCAAAAATGGGAAGCATCGACGTACAACAGTCGAATCACGATAACCTGGCAAACAATATCCACATTACTCACCTCACATCAATGGCAATAACGAAACGTTCGAACTATCCTTTTACTCCCACGTAATACCTCTACCGCTACATTACTACGAGGTCAAAAATGAGTTAGAGACCATGTCTATGCAGTTCAAGCAATCATCACTACTCCACATTGTACCAAAAAAGAATGATACCTACGAACCTACGGTAACTACAGAAGGCTGAACACAATCACCAAACTCGATTGTTACCCGATAGCGTACATCAAAAACTTTGTATACCAACTAACTATTAAAATTGTATTTAGCACGATTCACTAGAACCGTGCATACCAACAGATCCCGAAGTTGTAGGCCGACATTGAAAAAATAGCAATTATTAGACTATTTGGTCGTTTTGAATTCACGAAGACGTATGAAGGTCCCGAGAACGCGGATCAAATGTTCCAACGGTTCATTCATTAGGTACTCGATGGACTCGACTTCGTTTTCCACTTCATAAGACTACTTCTCGGTGATATCAGGGTGTGAAACTGAACACCGTTAACATCGCGAGGCGATACTCTAGCCGCTCAACGAAAACGAAATTATCCTGAACCGCCCCAAGTGCATCTTCGGCAAAGCGGAGGTAACATTTCTCGGATATTGCATACCCCATCAAGGCATTAAAACCACGGACGAAAAGATTAAAGACTTCGACGTTTTCTCGGTATGATCGAATACTACCGAAAAAACATACCCGAGGCCGAATACAATAAAGAAGCGAGATAAAACATAAGTCGTCTGGACCCCTATAGCGGATTAAGCATTCCAAGCATGTTAGGCAAGCCTTAAAATGCAGCATTACTCTCTTGCCCGTCACACAATGCACCCATTGTGTTATTCACCGACGCATCTAACCTGTCAGCTGGCATCGTATTGAAGTAATATATGGACGATAAGTGGCAACCGCTTGGCTACTTCTCTAAAAAAATCGCGTCCGTCCAACAGAAATACAGTACCTACAATAGCAAACTATTTGCGATGTACATGACACTCAAACACTTAAAGAAGTTGTTCTAGGGTCGTGAACTTATTGTTTTCACTGCTACAGCCATATTTTACGTGCTGATTTTTAATATATGGAATTTGACGCTCTATTTCACAGAATTTTTTCTTAGCTATTCCTTAGTAGGCCAACAAATAGCATTAGAATCGCGTCAGTACGAAAATAAAATTAAGCGTCACGAGGATGGCTAAGTTCAAGCATGGCTACATCTTTTCTACAGAAGTAATTTTACAAAAACATATTATATTGATTTTTTTATTAATACAGTTAACTGCACCAAGCAAAGAACTTAGAAAATTAAATACCCTTCCAAATTAAATATGTTTTCTTATTTAAAAAAATAATCCTTAATTTCATATTAAGTCTTATATATTTGAATTAGTGTTGTCGTACTACAACCACCATATATCTTTTGGATGCATATGTTATGTAGAATGTAAAACACCTGGGGTTTTGTGGAAGGAAAAAATTTTATATTCACAAAAAATTTGCAAGACCTTCGTCACTTAAAAAATTTTAATTTCGACGTTGAATTCTATTGAAAATCCCAATTGCAAAAAATGTGGTCCTCATTAAAAACGGTTTTTGAAAAAGAATTTTTATTATACAAATAAGCAATCGTATCTGAAGATTAAAATATGGGTATAATATGTATGCATAAATCCGCTTTAATAGTATATAAAAAAACGGATCTTTTGTAGCTATTTCTGATAATTATTTCATTTTTGGAAACATTTATTGTATTTACTTTCCAAATTAAAAAAAAATTCAGTAATACCAAATAAAACTCAATCATGCCACATATTAAGTACATTTTATAATAAATATACATGCACACGCAAACATACACACATACAAACATACACATATTTTTTGGAAGCAAACATTTTTATTTCAGCAGAGAAAATATTTGGTCTGACCGAGCAGTCTGTGTTATATTTCCCTAAAATAAATCTGTATTTTTCTTTATTTCTAACATTGTCATCACGGTATATCAACCTACCGCCATGTAGTGCATTCACAGATATTTACGAAATCCATAAAGCTAAAATTCAACGAGTTTTTTTTCGGTTGCGGTGCCAGCTTGCGCCGATTTTCCACCTTGCTGTAGTCATTGCGCATTATTGTAACACTTGCGTTCAGTACGCGTTTGGCAATATGAAATTCTCTGTGGCTTGATGTACTTGTTATGGAATAGTAGTTTTTATAGTATGTTTTTCCCAGGATTTATTTATTTTCTAACCACTAACTTATTGATAATCCTACCAGAGGCAAGAAAAAATTATATTGGACTAAAGTTTAAATGAAGCCATAAATGAAAATCGTTTTAAAATATGATATGTTATCAAAAATTTTAACCATATGCTCGAGGATATATAACTTATCTATTTATCGCCAAAACGCTTAAACGGAACATTTTTTCAAAAGGTTTCCATAAAAAGCCTTTAACTTTAGTGACATTTCGTGAGTTATAACTTTCAAAATTACATTCTTAGCTAGGATTATCAGACGAAAAACGTAAAAAAATGTTAGCCACAAGGAATATAGTTAAAGCATGGCAAAAAGAAACATTAAAAATAGTAAGCGGTAAAAAGATCGGAGGTAAAAGAACTGACAATGAATTGCAGATAGTAGTTTTTAAGAAGACCGCGGTGGTACTTCCTCCAGAGTATTTCTTTATATTCTGTATGAACAGTAAACAAAACATTTCAAAGATATTAGAAACTTAAAGTGCAAAATTTGATGAAATTAAAGACAAAGTAATATTCTTATCCATAGTTCTTTCAAAATTCAACATTTTTTTGTAAGAATCTTTTCAATTGATCATTACATACAGGCATTATACTCATCCCCAACCACCGAAGCTTGGACTAAACGCTTTGCAAACTAAATATTTCAATACGGACATCCAATTAGAGCTTCACAGTACTCACTCCTAGTAGCGAGGAGTTTCTCTGGTATTGTCGCTTTGACCAGTCTCAGTGAATGCCGCCATCTTTTGTAAAAACTGACTTTCAGGAGAAATAGTTTCCTAAAAGGTCTCTTTTATAAATTTCAAGATGAGCGCGGAAATATAGAATTTAAATTGTTCAATGGCGGATAACAAAAGATTATGAAATATTTGAAAATTTTTGAAGTTTTTGTTTTGCTCGCAATGAAATAAAATGATTAATTTGGGATGTTTTTCTTAAATTTTTCTTCTAATATACTTCTTACATGTTCACAGATAGAAATGAGTTTATTTCTATTTACTGTTATTATTTCAAAACTTTAATTTGTACCGATAATACTTTATCAGCAAAATATATATTTTTCTTAAACATAATTTAAAATTGTGCAAATAATTAATTTCCAAATAGTTCCCGGTTCATGGCGATATTTTAAATTGTTTGTTAATAATAGAGTCATCTGTTATTAACAAACAAATTAAAATATCGCAATGGACCATAAACTATTCGGAAAGTAATTATTTTGGTTTTTGCGTAAATCAATTAAAAAGAAGGAAATGTCAGAATCCGGAAAAGTATTCAAAAAAGAATTATGAAACCATATATTCCGCAAGTTATGACGTATGGCATTGGTCTATACTATATATATATATATAAATATATATATATATATATATATATATATATATATATATATATATATATATATATATAATACAAAGACTGTCAAATACAAAATTGCACATGCAAACATGTTGATGTTCACGTGCGACCTTTACGCCCATGAATCTTATGTTTCATGACGATAAATATTTCTTGTAGTAAATAGTAGCTGAATTTGGATCTATATTTTAGTGCAAAGGAAACCTTGCTAATTAATTAATATCATATTAAGGGTTCCATACCTCAATTCCTCATGTCCGTCTGTCGGTCAAGATTATTTTTCTCAGCAACGCGTGGATGTATCATATTGAAATTAATTTAATTATATATTGAAATTAATTTAGGTAATACCGTGCCATAGTATCCGAAGGACTTAAGTTAGTCATAAAAATATATCAATTTAATAGAGAAGTTTTGAATGCGCAAAACAGGCTATTAGAATTCCCGTGTTTTACTAAAAAGTGCTGTCAGGAAATGTTAAAAAAGTATTTTTTTTACTATATGTTTTAGTTACGGTTTCTTAATCACTCCTTTAAATTTGGTCATTAATCAGAATGTAACCAAGTACATGTGCATAAAAAATTTACAGCTGAACGAAAGTTAATATTTTTTCGCAAATATCGCAAAACTATTTTGATCTGTACACCAAATGATAAAGAAAAAGTGATTCTGGATGTAATCGCCTTGTTTTATTATCATTGGATCTCCTATTGAAAAGTTCACGATCAAAATTTGCAACCATCAAAACTTGCTGTGGCCGCCAGTGGTGAAATAAGGCACCATAATAACACGAAGACTCGACGTATCATTGTAATGCTGACAACCGGATAGTTTGCGATACAGTTTTATGAATTTTATAGTATAAATAAGATATCAACGGATACATCGGAAGTAGGTTGATACACAGTTAAACTTTATGGCAGCGTTAGAATCAAAAGAGAAATGATTATATTTTATTAAATATTTAAAGTAAATGTGAGTAAATCCCGTTGACACAAAGGGCTGAAACTTGCCTGCAAAGAAAAACGTTAAAAAATATGGGGTTACCATAAGTTTTTGGCATGTTTTTTGCTATCCACTTTTAATATGTTAACTACAAAATATTAAAAATAAACCGCAGTGTAATATTAATTTTTAACCAGAGCAAACAAAAGATCTGAAAATAATTGGCTTAGCGTCATAAATAAAATTCGTACATATTTCGTTAAACATGATTCAATAGATTGTTGAGATATAGGCAGTTAAGTTATTTGTACTACTCCTGTGAAACATGCATCGGGCCTATATATTTACACCGAAACAAAATATTCAATATAAATATTTATAAATATTTCATTCTTTAAATTTAGTAAGGAAAATGTGTATTGAATATGTACTTCTTTGTGCACACTTTGTGATGAAACCTTATTTACAGGGACAGACAAAAAAAATTTGTTTGCACCTACGTATCTAAGAAATTCTAATCGATGATGAGCGTTAATAAAATAAAAGAGTATGAAATAAATTCACATACGCATATTCATTTGGCAAGGATATGTCTTAATCAATTGCTAAAAATTAAAATATTAAATATCACGATGAAAGGTAAACCTTTCAGTGCGATATACTTAAATTATTTTTCATCCCAATATAAAATACATATTTAATAAATTTAATTAAGGGGATCAAAACTTCAACCTTCGAAACCTCTCAAATAACTATCCCTTGTTAGCCGCTATTAAATAATTTCAAGCCTACATCGCTAAGTACATTCCGCATCCGCCTTCAAACATACATAAGAGAGTTTCTAAGGAAATATTTGACTCGCCTCTAAATTATAACGGGTGAAAAGATATCCATTGATACTGATGAATCAAAGCAATAGAACCAAATTTTATTTGCCAGGGCCTGGAACAAGTGCTCTAAGGACCTTTAATTGAATTCCCATGTTGAAATGCTTGACTCACAAAGCGATAACTACTATCGGGGCCATCTCTAAACAAGAGTTGCGCGTACATCTATTTTTGATGAGAGTATTTTATAAGTGTTGACTTAAGATCCTTTAAATCATTAATTAAGCACATGAGAGATAGAAACCACATTTAATTAATCCAGATGTTTCAAATGTAACTTTGTGGCAAGTATCATTGGCGATATTAATTAAGTTCAATAATTTTAATATATAACATGCGCATCGGACGTTTTAAGAGTTTCAATGCCTAATTATAGCCTCTAACTTTAAAGTGAAAACAATAACATATGTTACTATAAAATGACAGCAGAATGATCACAAACATGCTAAATTTGCACCTGTTGGTCTTATCAGAAAAAATATGGTCTGTTTTGTGATTAAAATCAATTTCAGACTAATTCTATATATTATCAAAATTAACTCTATGGCAAGTTCCAACCGCAACATAAATTGCATAAAGTTTTTTATTACTTATGTTACTTTTGTTACGAAAATAATAATAATAATGAAAAGCCGTGTACGTTGGACAAATATTTTGTACTAATTTTCTATAACTCTCCTTTTGAACTGATAGTTTAAAATTTAAAAAATCTGTAAGAAATGAAAAAAATTAAAACGAAATGCAGCGCCGTCTAGTTTACTTCTAGAAAAACATAACTTGGTTTTTCATTAAAAATTAAAAAGTTCGGTTTGTGGTACAAACACTAAATTGCCATCTTCTAACAAAGATTTTATAAAAGGTTTATTTAGTTGCTCGATTTTACTTACGTATAATGTCACCGACATAACTATAATACAAATATGGCGTACAAAATTACATCATATGAGAAAGAATCATGTCAAGGATGATTGAAACACTCACTAAGAAGGTTTTCCACACATTTAGGCTTTTATAAACATTTAATGGTACGTAAAATTCCTATTAAATTATTTATAACATTCCAATTTTTCGAAACGAAACATATTGGCTACTTATATCTTACCTTTCACAGGTGCATTCATAAATTTTGTATGTGATATGATTACGAATGAAATACTTTCCGATTTTTCACTTTATTTGTGCTGTGAAACTTTGCTTTTTGACAAATTTCATGATTCTACGTCAAAGGAAAATATCCTATACGTTTTAATTTATTTGCTTGTGTCAAAATATGCGGAATCAATTGTTGTATTTCTAAGGTTTTTTAATTTACGTTGACCCAAAACTTCATTTTTTACAGCTCCAGGTAACTGTAGATATAAATTAATTTCAATATGATACATCCACGCGTTGCTGAGAAAAATAATCTTGACCGACAGACGGACATGAGGAATTGAGGTATGGAACCCTTAATATGATATTAATTAATTAGCAAGGTTTCCTTTGCACTAAAATATAGATCCAAATTCAGCTACTATTTACTACAAGAAATATTTATCGTCATGAAACATAAGATTCATGGGCGTAAAGGTCGCACGTGAACATCAACATGTTTGCATGTGAACAACAATTTTGTATTTAACAGTCTTTGTATTATATATATATATATATATATATATATATATACATATATATATATATATATATATATATATATATAATACAAAGACTGTTAAATACAAAATTGTTGTTCACATGCAAACATGTTGATGTTCACGTGCGACCTTTACGCCCATGAATCTTATGTTTCATGACGATAAATATTTCTTGTAGTAAATAGTAGCTGAATTTGGATCTATATTTTAGTGCAAAGGAAACCTTGCTAATTAATTAATATCATATTAAGGGTTCCATACCTCAATTCCTCATGTCCGTCTGTCGGTCAAGATTATTTTTCTCAGCAACGCGTGGATGTATCATATTGAAATTAATTTATATCTACAGTTCCCTGGAGCTGTAAAAAATGAAGTTTTGGGTCAACGTAAATTAAAAAACCTTAGAAATACAACAACTGATTCCGCATATTTTGACACAAGCAAATAAATTAAAACGTATAGGGTATTTTCCTTTGACGTAGAATCATGAAATTTGTCAAAAAGCAAAGTTTCACAGCACAAATAAAGTGAAAAATCGGAAAGTATTTCATTCGTAATCATATCACATACAAAATTTATGAATGCACCTGTGAAAGGTAAGATATAAGTAGCCAATATGTTTCGTTTCGAAAAATTGGAATGTTATAAATAATTTAATAGGAATTTTACGTACCATTAAATGTTTATAAAAGCCTAAATGTGTGGAAAACCTTCTTAGTGAGTGTTTCAATCATCCTTGACATGATTCTTTCTCATATGATGTAATTTTGTACGCCATATTTGTATTATAGTTATGTCGGTGACATTATACGTAAGTAAAATCGAGCAACTAAATAAACCTTTTATAAAATCTTTGTTAGAAGATGGCAATTTAGTGTTTGTACCACAAACCGAACTTTTTAATTTTTAATGAAAAACCAAGTTATGTTTTTCTAGAAGTAAACTAGACGGCGCTGCATTTCGTTTTAATTTTTTTCATTTCTTACAGATTTTTTAAATTTTAAACTATCAGTTCAAAAGGAGAGTTATAGAAAATTAGTACAAAATATTTGTCCAACGTACACGGCTTTTCATTATTATTATTATTTTCGTAACAAAAGTAACATAAGTAATAAAAAACTTTATGCAATTTATGTTGCGGTTGGAACTTGCCATAGAGTTAATTTTGATAATATATAGAATTAGTCTGAAATTGATTTTAATCACAAAACAGACCATATTTTTTCTGATAAGACCAACAGGTGCAAATTTAGCATGTTTGTGATCATTCTGCTGTCATTTTATAGTAACATATGTTATTGTTTTCACTTTAAAGTTAGAGGCTATAATTAGGCATTGAAACTCTTAAAACGTCCGATGCGCATGTTATATATTAAAATTATTGAACTTAATTAATATCGCCAATGATACTTGCCACAAAGTTACATTTGAAACATCTGGATTAATTAAATGTGGTTTCTACCTCTCATGTGCTTAATTAATGATTTAAAGGATCTTAAGTCAACACTTATAAAATACTCTCATCAAAAATAGATGTACGCGCAACTCTTGTTTAGAGATGGCCCCGATAGTAGTTATCGCTTTGTGAGTCAAGCATTTCAACATGGGAATTCAATTAAAGGTCCTTAGAGCACTTGTTCCAGGCCCTGGCAAATAAAATTTGGTTCTATTGCTTTGATTCATCAGTATCAATGGATATCTTTTCACCCGTTATAATTTAGAGGCGAGTCAAATATTTCCTTAGAAACTCTCTTATGTATGTTTGAAGGCGGATGCGGAATGTACTTAGCGATGTAGGCTTGAAATTATTTAATAGCGGCTAACAAGGGATAGTTATTTGAGAGGTTTCGAAGGTTGAAGTTTTGATCCCCTTAATTAAATTTATTAAATATGTATTTTATATTGGGATGAAAAATAATTTAAGTATATCGCACTGAAAGGTTTACCTTTCATCGTGATATTTAATATTTTAATTTTTAGCAATTGATTAAGACATATCCTTGCCAAATGAATATGCGTATGTGAATTTATTTCATACTCTTTTATTTTATTAACGCTCATCATCGATTAGAATTTCTTAGATACGTAGGTGCAAACAAATTTTTTTTGTCTGTCCCTGTAAATAAGGTTTCATCACAAAGTGTGCACAAAGAAGTACATATTCAATACACATTTTCCTTACTAAATTTAAAGAATGAAATATTTATAAATATTTATATTGAATATTTTGTTTCGGTGTAAATATATAGGCCCGATGCATGTTTCACAGGAGTAGTACAAATAACTTAACTGCCTATATCTCAACAATCTATTGAATCATGTTTAACGAAATATGTACGAATTTTATTTATGACGCTAAGCCAATTATTTTCAGATCTTTTGTTTGCTCTGGTTAAAAATTAATATTACACTGCGGTTTATTTTTAATATTTTGTAGTTAACATATTAAAAGTGGATAGCAAAAAACATGCCAAAAACTTATGGTAACCCCATATTTTTTAACGTTTTTCTTTGCAGGCAAGTTTCAGCCCTTTGTGTCAACGGGATTTACTCACATTTACTTTAAATATTTAATAAAATATAATCATTTCTCTTTTGATTCTAACGCTGCCATAAAGTTTAACTGTGTATCAACCTACTTCCGATGTATCCGTTGATATCTTATTTATACTATAAAATTCATAAAACTGTATCGCAAACTATCCGGTTGTCAGCATTACAATGATACGTCGAGTCTTCGTGTTATTATGGTGCCTTATTTCACCACTGGCGGCCACAGCAAGTTTTGATGGTTGCAAATTTTGATCGTGAACTTTTCAATAGGAGATCCAATGATAATAAAACAAGGCGATTACATCCAGAATCACTTTTTCTTTATCATTTGGTGTACAGATCAAAATAGTTTTGCGATATTTGCGAAAAAATATTAACTTTCGTTCAGCTGTAAATTTTTTATGCACATGTACTTGGTTACATTCTGATTAATGACCAAATTTAAAGGAGTGATTAAGAAACCGTAACTAAAACATATAGTAAAAAAAATACTTTTTTAACATTTCCTGACAGCACTTTTTAGTAAAACACGGGAATTCTAATAGCCTGTTTTGCGCATTCAAAACTTCTCTATTAAATTGATATATTTTTATGACTAACTTAAGTCCTTCGGATACTATGGCACGGTATTACCTAGATTTTATTTCTACTAATATCCTTTTTACCTTTACACCACCTTTTCAAAATTGTCGACCCTCTGCACTCTATGTAGCTTTTAGATAAAATACACATTTTTTTGCGTTTCTCGTCTTTCCATATTTTTTTTGAGTTTAGGTTTAATGCTATTCTAATGATTTTCTTTACATTTGCGATTGTCTTCGTTTTCTTATTATGCTTTACCATGTACCATTATCATCTAGCCCGAATAGCGTAAAATCTTTCAATAAATATAAATCCTAGTTTCCTTGACATGGGTCAAGTAATCAACAAATTCAAACCAAGGGGTGGTTAATAAGTAATTCGCATTAGATTATTTAAAGATCTTAAGAATATTAATGGTGATATCAGTTGCCCTATACTTAAGATTTGCTACCTGCAAAGTAGCCAATATTTTCTGAAGTGTGATAAAATATGCATGAGGGACACTATTGTATAAAATTATGCATGTCAAAAATTACTCGTGAATGGGTCAGGGTCAGGATTAGATCAGAAAGCTCTTATTATTTTTTGTGAACATACCTAAAAATTATGACTTTGTCATATATCAATATGTATTGAAGTTTTTAAATTACACTGAACTTAAGTTTTTAATCCTGATGCTCTTGCCTTTAACAAATTAATAGATAAATAAATAGTTTTCGTAAGATGAGATAATGTGGCAATATACGTACTTTAATATATGCAGTTTAAATGCCTAAATAAATTTCAGAAAAGAACATTTCGTCTAAGATATTTTATTTTCGTCCATTTTCTTTTAACACGTGCATTTGAAATACTAATTTATAAATATGCCATTACCATACGTACAGGATGATATTAAAGTTTTTGGACATACCGCGAAGAATATAATTGAATAGTGCTATGTATATGCTATGTAATAGTGCTAGTAAAAATACATATTTAATAAAAGTCAATTTTTCTACTACACATCAACTGATATCATATCAAAGGTATAGTCTTATTAAAATTTTTTTTTTTGGGCATTGTGAACTGCTTAGTCATAGTCATATGAATACCTAAGAAATAGTAAAATAAATAATCGAAATAAAGGATCCCGTGATTGTTCGAATTAGGAATAAACGGTACGTATTTCTTCTGTCGTTTTATACTTTGCAGAATATTTTATCAAAATGTTTGTGCAAATTGAAAAAAATATTTCAAACGATTTAAAAAAATTAATCAATTATCACTTTCAATATTTATGAACATTATCACGAACGCTTATATATATCCAAACAAATTACGCGAGTAATGTTGCTTTCTCTCCAAATTGTATTCCTCATAAATAAAATAGTCCCGCGACATGCTTGGGTATTACGTGTTTGAAAAGGTCCGGACCGATTAGAGAATTGTTATTTTATGTAAAAAAACTAGCGACATGAAATGTCTTCTTTTATTTAGAATTGTTTAGAACCTAAATAATACATCACCATTAAAATATATTCTCCCTTTTTCCTTCTCCTTCTACGATTATTTTGTGAAATTTCAATTTTCCCGCTTTTTGAAGCAACCACATTTTAGTAGTCACTTACAATAATAAAAATATAACGTCTAAGGCTTGATATTTTATAGGCCTGATATTTAGATATTATTCGTTGATTAAGATAATTGTAAGGGTTAATCAACACAATCTATTCGTCGTACTTTTCGTGGAAACTAGTTCTATTAAAGTAGTCTATTGTTTATTATGTCCTGATTTAAATTTTCCTCTCACATAAAAGTTCGTAGCAGTTAACAGAAATGTTTTTATGTCTAATTGTATGCAATAGTATCTATTATAACATGCTTTCCTTTCTTACATTATTAAAAACCTTTGTAATTCACATTACATTAATTAAGTGCTGCACTCGTTTTTTTCTATTTGCTAAATCGGAAAATGCTTTTAACACATAATATATTCTACCTGGCTTAATGCTGAACCCTTAATACAAACTGTTTTTAAGAATGGTTTCAAATAGTTTGCTGTTGCTTTAAAAGATATCTGATATAGTTGGATAATTCTTTTATCTTATAAACTGTTCAGCAATTATCTTAATGTCGACATTGTTACTTCAGTTTTAAGAGGTTTTATTTATTCAAGAAAAAAGTTAAAATTGTAGCAGTTTAGATAATTGCATTAATTGAATGAAGTCAGAATTTTGAGATCAAAAGGAATGCTTGATATTTTTAAATAGTTTTACATAAATGGTAGCATATAATTAATCACAATTCTCAGGGTTTTTTGGTATTGTGGCAAAAATTATTATACATTTAGTTTTATTTTCATACGGATATTATTAAAATGGTGACATTATTCGTTTTGCGATAAATAAATAAATAAATAAATTCAGTCTTTGTAAGTTTCATACAAATTCATTCATTTTTACAACACTTTATTTCCTACATGCAAATTTACCTCCTTCCGTAGACGCTACATAATTTCAAACTATGTCTCGCAGAACTTCAAATAAAGCTGCAGACAAAATATTTTGTCGCGAGCTTTTCCGCGTATCAAACTTGTAATATTGTGTGTTAGACGTGTTCAACGAAGTTGGCTCGATCGTTGTACTACGAATAACATTATTGCTGTGTTGCCTTTAACGAGAAAATTTTCAAGCGTAATGGGCCTTTAGGTTTGTTGTTTACTAAAGTGGATTCACATTCTTTCGAACATTAATTCAAGTATGACTTTGTACGCGGTTGGGCGTCTTTTTGTCATTCCACTGAGGAATTCCAACGTTATTTTTATGTTTGGTTAGTCTCTTTACGCCATTGTCGAAAAATGTACCTGTGACCTTCTTTGTATTTGGAAATATACTCACATTTTGTTAATTATGTATTGAAATCAGTACACTCTGAAACATTAACAATTGGTAAAAATTTGATTTCAATTATTATTTATAAATTAATCTAGATAACATAGAATTAATTGTTTTAATACCTTTACTAATATGTAGCTAGCTGGTTCATTAATTACCCTTCATTTGCAGGATGGAGTTGCAGGCGATTTAATTAAAATTTACTGCATTTTTTGTCTTAAATACAAATGTTACTTAACGTTTAATTAACCTCACAAAATAATAACAAAGAATAACAAAGTTGCTATAAACTAATTAAATTCACATAATTTTGTTAATTCAATATTTTATTATTATAACTTTGTTAATTCAATATAAGGTATTGAATTAATTAAGTTGTTATTGGTAAGTCGTGTCACTCGAGTCCAAAATTCATAAACGGCAACTGGAATATGTAAAACACATTCCCGTTTATGTGATCGTGCATTGTAAATATCTTAATTCTGTTTCAAGTTGAAATAAATATGAAATACTTAGGTCTACGGTTCCTCGGAGTTGTAAAAAAATCAAGCTTATCTCAACGCTATGAAGCAGAACCATAAAAATAAGCATTTTGTTACTACCCCTACCTAGATTTTCCCCGTCTGACAGCATAAGTAAAGAAAATTATTAATTAGTAAAAATCCAAAAATTATTATTTTTTTAAAATGCGCCCATGAAAGATATAGTGGCAATATATTTTCTTTATAAAAAATTAAATTTTGTAAATGTTTATAAATATGTACGAAACTCTCGTAGTGCGAGTTCCACTGGTGCTTGACAGAGTTTTTTCAGGTAGAACTAGTTTTGTCTAGGTAAAACCACTAAGTTAGATTAGATCAGGTTGTGCTAGGTTATGTTAGGCCCTGCTAGGCTAGGCTAAATTAGGTCAGGTTATTATAAATTAGGCTATGTTAAATTATATTAGGTTAGGTTAGATTATATTAGGTTAAGTTAGAATCGTTAGAATCGGTAAAGTTAGATTAGTTTATGTTACGGTAAGTTTTGCAATCCTCCGATATCCTTGGTTGTGAATTTTATTAGCATAATTAATTGATATTGCCCAGGCTAAAATAGTTTGACGTACAACGTGTTTACTATACTAGTTGGACCTACCCCGCTAACACGCACATGCACAGTCATATATATATATATATATATATATATATATATATATATATATATATATATATACATATTATAATGCAGCTTTTTTGACTGCTGCAACATATTGTCAATAAAAAGTGTATGATTGAACTTAATTTTATGGGCTATCTCCCTTTATTTATTTAATTCATGCATCGTTGATTACTTCCACAACTTTATACAAAAGTTTTGAAACCTCTCGGTTCTATTTGCAAACCGTCACACCGTGTCGACATTTACAAGGTGCATTGCATCCAGCAGACATTTACAAGGTGCATTGAGCAGAATCACTCTCATTCCAGCCAACTGCGGCGACAATGACGCGCAGAGTCTCTGCTTTATTGAAGTCGTTGTACTTTATTTCAACACTTGCGGCCGGAGCTTTTTCAGAGAGCTTTATGAACTAAAAGCTCGTGTCGCGTCAATTGGGGGTTTAGTAAACAAAGAACAGTGTTTTATTGTGGAACCCATACTGAAAATCTTGAATTTGGCTACAGTATTTTATGTAATGGTTGTCATATGCTTTGCATATAAAATTCATTCTTTTCGGATATTTGTAAAATGAAAAAAAAATAAACGAGCCTTTAATCATTAGTTAAAATTTGTTTGTCCTTATTTATTTCAATGGTAGTAAACTAAACGTATTAAGTAGAATTTTTGTTCCGTGTAAAATTGATGAACAATTGTAATTATAGATTAAATTTCTTATAATACATTCTCTCTATAATCCTAAATAAAATGAAAGGTAAAATATGTTCTTACCCCAATATTTTGATCACCGTGAAATACGATAATGTTGCTCTTCAATTAATATAATAAGTAGTTGCGTAATGAGAAAATAAATAATTTCTGTTAGTTATGCACGAAAATATATGGGTTTCAATTTCCGCTGAGATTTTAATATAACTGCAACTTATAGTTACTCTTACTAATCTTACTCTTAAATTCTAACGTGGTTGATACGGTTACATATGTTGGCACTGTGATAATTACTTGCATTCGTTATTCGTTACGAGTTAGTACTGAATAGCAATAGCAATTCTCTTTAATTTTTCATTACTTTATGAAAATGTAATTTAGTATATTTCATACTTCCACAGGCCTTTATCAAGGAACGTTCTGGTTACTAACGTATTGTTTCATTTGGATTTAAATATGTGTGTAACAATAGGCAGTTTTTACTGTTAGATTCTGAGTAACAAAAGTGATTTTAGTTAATAAAATATTGATTGACACATGGTTACTACGTTTAAAAATAAAATATATTAATAAGTTAAATGGAAAAACGTTGTTTTAAACTTCTTCTGTAAAGACTATTGTAGTAGCTTTTCATCATGTTCAAAGAGTAATAATATAGTCGCAAATTTAATTTGTGATTTTTTTTAATAAGGAACTTATTGAATAGTAGGTGCGACCCACCGATTTACCCAAATACGAAAGGAAATTTTCGTTATTGGACTCTGCGTTTAGGTTTTCGTTATATTTTTTCTCGTCTTTCATGAGTTCTAGTGAAAGATTAATAGCATTAGAGGAATTTCAGTACAATTAAAATATCAATATGTTGTGTAAAGTTTATATCCTAATAATAACAAAACAATTTTATATTAAATATTTAAAAAAAAATTAAATTAGCGCCGATATTTAAAAAAAATATATTTATCTTCAAACGAAACATAAGGTAAGGTAATATTTAAATTGTACATTTACCAAAAGAAAGACGCTTAGACTTTAAAATCACTGATATCTGATTTATATGGTGCAAAGCTCTATTAATTTCAAAATTCGCAGTATATTATATCTTAATAATTTCTTCAACTTTAAATAATGTCCTTAAAAATATGGTATTATATTCTTGATGCTATTTAAGGATTATTAAAGTTGTCAAAACTTGCCCTAACAAAATTTAACATCTAATTAATATCTTAACTACGTTTTCTGAATAAAATTAATTTGGTCGCAATACGTTATTCCAACATCGAAAATAATTTTTTGACAGGTTATTTCATTAGCAAATTATATAGACACCTCAAAATAATTTTAGAAAATATTACCCTTGTTTCGATATGGGGGAGTTCAGAATGATTTTTTCTAATCCGACATTTTTGCATGAAAATCAAATTAAGGAGTCGTAAAGTATTCAATTTCTAAGCCAGTGAAAGAAAACTACTTTGGTTGAATTTTAATACATATCCTTTTTCAGAAATAATTCAGCTGAGGATAAAATACTTTCTTTAAAAATAATTACCTACACACATATTCTTTGGCGAGTTCGAAACATACCCATGTTATACAAAGCCGATTTGAAAATGTGCTTGAGAAAATAAAAAAGGTATAGAGAGAACGCTCTGAAGTTTTCTAGTATTAAATTGTCTTAACATTACATTGATAAAATTATTTAGCTATATTACTATCAGTATTTTTAATTAACATGTCATTTTTGTAGTATTCTTTATTTATCTTGTTTGAATTTAAGATTCAGTCGACATCAATTTTATTTATAACTAATATACCTATTGTAGCTAAATTACATTTAATTTTCTATATCGTCATGAGAATATAGTTATATTTAATTTACTTATATGACCTATTTTTAAAAATAATAATATATATATATATATATGTATATATATACATATATATATTTATATATATACATATATATGTATATATATATATATATATATATATATATATATATGCATATATATATATATATATATATATGTATATATATATATATATATATATATATATATATACAGATAATAATACACAATAGACTTTTCTTTGATTTGCTTCTAGTTTTTACCAAAAATGGGAGTCTAAAAACTAATTCAGATGAATTTTGTTCCGATTTTAATTTATGAAACAAATATTCGAATAAAAAAATTAGCTTAATTATATTTTTTCTTAACTGCGCAGTTATTCAATTATAATAACCATATTTATAAGATTATGCAAAGTTAATAAAATATTTTGTTTTTAGAAGTGTGTGTACGCCGAAGAGCTGAATGGATTTTCATATGTAAAATCTCATAACCTTTGCCTACTTTAACCTTAACCTTTATTTCCCTGAAAGTTTCGTACAAATGTGTTGAGTTCTTTTTCTGTGATGCTTAAACTCACACAAAAACAGATAAACAGACTAAAATCTCTATGGGAACATTTGACAGATGCAAAATCTAACCATGAATTGAATCTAGGCGAACTTTATATAAGTATACCTACAGTAGTTTTTACATACTATTCTACAAACAGACATATACACAGGCAAATACACTGACAAAAATTTTAATTAATATTCAATGTGCAAAGTCATTCACTCGAACGTTTTTAGGTGAAAAACTCCAGACAAACAGCGATGATTTTTTCCAAATATCGCCCTAAGCTTCTGAGTTTTATAACTGTAATTTCAGTAAAATCCGTCCAGTGATTTTTGTATGATAAAAAGAGATTCATCACATTATTTGAATTTTGTATTATTGGTCCAATTGATTTATTAAAAAAGAAATTATAATTACCGTCACAAAAAAACAAAATTTATTAATCAAAGTACAGATACATCAAAATACCATAATAATCTAAAAATTTAAATAAATTAAAAAGTAAAGAAATCGAAAAAGACATCATTTTTTAAATTTAGTCTTCACATTTCAAAGTTGACAAAAAATATATGAAATATCTTTATATGTGTGTGGTCTATGAAGTACGATATATATTTATTGTGTGCTACTCTTTTATTAATAAATTTAATGTTAGATGAAACTTTTTACTTTCGTCAAGGATGAAGCAAATGGTGGACGGTTGCAACATGACATCAGCGCCGTCGTTGAGTGGAGCCCAGCAAGCGGTTTACAGCGGTTACAAGCGGTTTACTCCTATCAAATACGAATGTACGGTCAGTGGAATCCCTCTGCATCGTCTGTATGAGGTCAATGATTTGGGAGTCAGATTTGATTTGCGATTGATTTGGTGGGCACATGGTGGATGTAGCAAAAACATAATTTCGGAAACTTAGATTCGTGTTAAATAATTCAAAAGATTTTTGATCTATATCTAAAATTCGTTTTCTGTACACTATATTGGTGCAGAGCCGATTAGAATCCGACTCCATTATTAAGAGTCCACACGAAGCCAAGTGCAGCTTTATGAATGAACGTGTGCAAAAGACGTTCCTTCGATATCTGTATATGAAAAAGTATGGTAACTTCCACTTTCTATTTCCTACCGACTTCCTCTTGTATATGCTAGGTTTTCATTCCTTGCAACTTAGAAAAGACAACTCAGAAATTTATCTTCCAGTTATTGAAAAGAGAAATTCTAAGCCCTGTATTATGGAGCAAACTTTCATTCTTGGTACCTAACAATTTGCTGCGTTCATGCAATTATTACCTGTTTGTTATACCGTCCTCTAGAACTGAACTATATCGGAGCTCTCCAGTTTCCCGCGGTATTCAACTACTCAACTACCTGATGGGGGTCGCACCAGAGTTTAATTTATTTATGATGATTGAACGTAAATATGTGGAAATGTGACGTAATTACCTTTTGTAATTCTTACGTATTTTGTATTCACGTTTAATCTAAATATTTAACCTTAATTTCTTATCGTTACTAATATGTTACCTGTAATGTAATAACAAATATGTGTGTACAAATAAATTTATATACAAAATTCTCATTTTTTTTCCATTTTTTTATGATAAATTGTGGGTTAATTCGTAGCCTGAAGAGTTATATAATTTAATAAAAAAACATTTATTTATGTCGAATCTAATTTTTATTTCGGCTTGGCCTGCCGTAATACCTGTTTTCAAATTTTGAAAATGTTCTTCACAGGTATGCACTCTCTAATGCATTCAGAAAAATAGGAATGAATGTTTATTATTTTATTGTCTCCCACTTTTAAATTATAATCTTTTCCTTGTTACTTCAGTACATTTTCAGCAATTAATGCATAATAATGTTTGATGCTCCTCACTGAAATCCGGATGAAAGCAATATTTGCTGAAATTTATGTCCCATATCGAAAAAAATTGCTATAGCGTTTTGTAGTAATATTTATATAAAAGCATAGACCTACAATTAGATATTAGATCAAAAAGCTAATGTTTTATTACAGCTTATAATGAGTGTAACAAAAACAGTGTCCAGATTTTCCAAGGAAAATGTATTTAGCACGTGTACTTTAGAAAAAAATTATTACGCATGTCTATTTAAGAGAAAAAAATTATATGTAATACCATTCAATTACATAATTTCTTCAATATATCACACATTTGACAAATACTAATGCTAATACACATTTGACAAATACTTGTTAAATATCAGAGAGGTTGTGTATTCCACTGAAATGAAAATAGACTTTTTTTTTGAACGGTTTTAGAAAAAAATAACATTTTATTCTTCTTATTAGCTATGTATGACATTAAAATTTAGTTTATTTTTTATTCCAAAATTTGAACCCAGTACTTTCGGGTCCATACAGGAATGCTTCAGAGCAGTGCCAATGATTCACTTAGAGAAACCACGAAATAATATGTTTATTTCGTATACCCACTATATTCTTTAAACTGTTTTACTGTTTTAAGGTAATTGGGTAAAAAAGTGGTAATGCTTATGTCCAAATAGTATGATTACATAATCGTACAATATTTTTATATCTTACCTGACCAACGCGGTACATCGAGCTATCGATCGGCGCATCCATGAAACTTTACAAAATGTCCACTGCGACACATCCTTGTCGACTGCAGTGACAATGACTTTCTGAGTTGCGCTTTATTATAGATTTTGTAAATTATATGAATATTATTGATAAAGCGAAACTTTAATAACGTGCTATATATAAGATAACTCCGTGTACTTTCGAAAGGTTTATGAATAAGGGCTGCATATCTTGACCTGCATACTTGCAGAATCACTTTAGGTATTTAATTTGTGGCAAGTGATATAAAAAGTAGTACTTAAAAGAAGCAAAATATGGTATATAGATGAATTTTGTTTAATAAGCACTTTCCAAAGGAAATTAAATAAATTTTCAATCAAAGGAACTTGTTTAGTGTTTCCGGTAACTACTTAAAACGCTGAATGCATGGATTCTCTGATAAAATATATTTATTTTAAAATTCTTTCCTTTAGATTTGGGTATAAATATTAGATATCCATCTATCTTTTCTTATTCATGTTTTTATTTTTGACTATTTCTATATTCACAGATTATTTTGAATTATAATGAAATGCCAATTTTTCGACCCAGCCTCCTCTTGACCTGCCGAATTTTCTCAATGGATTGTCTTCAAAAAATGCGGCCTCATACATGGTTATACTTTCTTTTGAACTTAAGTGGATTGATCATATTTTATATTAATTTCAGTTTTATATTAATGAAAGTTTTCAATTAAATTTTTTTAAATAAAAAATATCGCTTAAAAATGATGTCAAACTTGCATTAGAAAAACAGTATGCCGCTAAAATTAAACGCAGGAAATATTTAGTCGTTTATGTCTTGTTATCTGTATTTGTACTGTATACTTTTAATATCAGTGAGTCAATTGTTCAATTCAGGAAGAAAGAACAATATCTCATGTGCACCATATGATTTTGACCTCGGATTTCAAGTAGATGTTGCTTGTTTTTCCTACCAGAAGCTTTCGGTCGTGTAGGTAACGATAGTTTATTAAATCGCCTTGGCAAGGCAGGGTTCTCCGTTCCACATTTACGATTTTTCTCTTCGCGTCTTGCGAATAGAAAGTAGTACTAGCAAGTAGGGAATTTTACATCCGAGACTTACTTTTTTACAAATTGAAGGAAAAAATACTGAAGATTAGAGTAATGGGTGATTTCAAGAGAGCAGAGATAAATTGTGATGATTTGTTTATTCTCAGTAATTTCGAGCCAATTATTTCCTAAAACGGAAATAAGTGACTTACTAAAAGATTTTGATATTTTGAAAACTAAAATTATCGGGTTCAAGACTTGAAATAAAAAAAATATTGGTTTCTAGTTGAACATTTTCGTAGTACAAACATGGATAAAAATATTTTCTCCATTTATCTCTCAAGCCTCATCGGTATATTGCAGAATTATTAGAGAAGCGGAGACTTTTTGCAGACTCATAAAAAAGAGGTTTACGAGCAATATTTTTATACAATGGGACTAAATAAGCTTCTTTATATGTGAATCATTCCGTTCATCTGAAAATATGTTATCAAAAATTTAACCTTGTCGTTGAAAAATTCAACTATCAGACACAGTCGATTAATACATTGGTAACTAAATAACACAAAACGTCGGCTTCTTTAGTGTTGATAATTTAATAAATATTGTCCCGTGGTAAAGTTTTGTAAACCATTTTAAAAATTTCGTTTTGCGAAAATGCCTCTCACTGCTGACAGCAGCTCTGGTCCCGCTTCGTGAGTTAATGCATTTATGCATGCTTTAAGAAGAGGGTGATATAGATCCAAATTAATAACACTATTTGGTGTCGAGAGGAGGCTTACGCTAGCTCTAGCTTCTTCACCAAATCCAATTTCCTTCCTAAACAGTTAACAACCTCATTGTACCTATATCTATCAAGAAGAGTGCTTTAAATACCTCTGCCCAAAATTCCAAAGTCATGCCAAGAGAAATCACTGTTTTTCATATTAACGAAAGATAATTGAAAGGCAATGACTTCGTATCGTAAATAAAAACTAAGATATTTCTTCTTGTTACCTTATTAATAAATATTATAAATACTGACGGCGTTCATCAATACGAGCATTATGTTTATAATCGAAAGCTGTAGGCCAGTCACAACATCTTAAATAGCATAAATATTCGCGAGAAAATTTATTGATAAGTTCATACGTCCGAGGCTAAAAAAATAGTTCCTTCTACATAACCCGAACTTGCTATCGGATGACACAGTAACAATGCTGTTTAACATTTTTCTTAATAGATAAGCTGTATAATATAAATATATATATATATATATATATATATATATATATATATATATATACACACACACACACACATATATATATATATATATACACATATATATATGTATATATATATATATATACGTATATATATAAATTTTAAAAAGTTTTTTTTTAAATTAAACCTCTAAAGGTGTAAAAAATAGTTTAATTTAAACTTAAACGAAAACTTCTACAAATACGTTAGATAAGTATTTTGAATTTGTTTTATAAAATTTAATTGGAAAGAGAGTTTAATAAATTTTTAAAAAGGTTATATTGGAACTTTTCAATCATTATTGCTATTAAATCACTCAATATACTTATACGTACATTTATGAATTTGTTTTTAATATAAATTCATTCACTATTATATGTATAAATAACTAATATACAAAAACATTACACAAGCAATTTTACTCACTTTATAGAAATAAAATAAACTGTAAAATTAAAATTAAATAAATTTAAATTATAGTAATTTGTTATGAAAAATATAATGTTTATGCTGGCTGTCAATCTTTATTCATTTTAATTGCGACATAAACTTGAAAATTTATTGAAGTCACTAAACTTATAAGGAAAGTTCATACTTGAAAGTCTTGAATCTTATTCAGAAGCTAGTCACTGTCACTAACTTACGTACCCCACAAAGAAAAGATGCATATTCAAAGGACAGAATAAAAAATCATATTTTGGTTTCATTGGTAAATGAAATCGAGATAATAGACGAATAAACGGGTAGCAAACTTATATTTGTTTATTTATATTTGTATATCATGAAATGTATAAACATATTTTATTTTTGTTGCTGGAATGTGCACATATCAAAATATTGTAATTAGAAATAGCTTAATCTCTGGTAAATATTGCATAAGTTGGTATTAATAAATTTTCGAAGAAATAAGTATGGCAAAAAATGTTATGGAAAAATTAGTATAGTGAATCATACATAATATAGTAAGATTTCATATGTGAATGATCCTGATCCTAAAAATGTAAATTACTTTTGTTTTATATATTGTTCTACATCACAATGAATGTGTTTTTTATTAAATAATCTAAAATAGTCACTTTTTTGTAAAATTTCGTAAATGATTAAAATTACAGGTGATTTTATTTCTATCTCGTAACAACGCACTAAATTATTCCGAAGAGTATAATAAGGGATCACCGAATTATTAGCATCTTCAGCATCGTATTATTCAAACAAAACGTGCTTTTTCAGGTGGTTATAAAATTACTGCAATTTTAATATTTGTTTATAATGAGTTCAAAAATATATTTCAAATTAATAAAAATTTAAAATACAAATTCGTAAATAATTACTTCCTTCTAGCTATAAAAAGTTTTATGTCCTATAATATTTACAATAATCTGTTTGGTTCGAGAGTTCTAGGAAAATTCAAGGCATAGATGTTTATTTACGAATACTTTAGCCTTTAAAAATTTATATTTTTCAATAATCACTTTATTTCCATTGACAGAAGCGCAAATTTATCAAAAAATATATTGATAATTCAATAGTTATGAAGCTGTACTGACATCGCCTTCCAAGAGGTGACAGCTACAACTTGTGCAAGCGCAGAAGAAAATTTCAAATGACAAAACATAAGACAGATCATAAATAATAGAAGTTGTGAATAAAGTCAACACGCGGTAAATAATAGCTCAGCCCCGTGCATCGCAACGTTTCGGTTCGAGCGATGAAGTCATCTTCTAGTGCGGCGCATGGAGAGCTCTGCATGCTTCGAAAGTCGGCGGCCGAAAGGAAAAGAACGAGCGAGCGGAACCTCCTCGTTCAGTTGATGCGCGTGCGGTGCTTCCGCGGTGTACGTTTTCCCGCTCAGTAATTGTTCGTCTGTGTCATGGCGCGCCGTACCAAGTTTCATGTTCTACAGCGTTTGTTTAATTAGTGAATAAATTACCATATCACAGTTTGAAATTCATTTAATGTTCCCTAGCTGAACTTCTATTATCTCACATCGTATTCTACACCAGATATCAAGACTAGTACTCCCCTGTGTAGAGAACCTACGTTTAAGAACATTATCCGGAAGATAAATATCTGATTGACGATGCACTCACGTTTAATAACACCATCCCGAGGACTTTCCCTGCTTGACGATCAATTCTCACCATGGTACATATTGATAACAGCACCACAAATCGCCTATCCTAAAAGCGGGGGGACGAAAAAATTTCCAAGGTTTGTAGAAAAATTAAAGACAATACAGATGCGTTCATAAAGAATCACCTCATCTTAGTTTACGAAGAAAGCGAAAAAAGGCAGTTAAACAAATCACTATACAACACGGCACGAAGTAACAAATGATCTAGTTAGCTTTTGCGTAGCATGAATGATCTTGCTAAAGATCATTCGCCAACAGGACGTTACGCCTTCTGTTGTCAAACTAACTTGCAACCCATATTCGCAACTTGCTCATCATAAGCGAAGGTATAGTTTTCGTCCCTTGACAACCTTATACTACCCGTCAACAAGTTACTTAAACGCACTCAAGTTTCTCAGCCACCACAAATATATCCGCAACAGGTAATGTATCTTATTGAACGAGATTCCTAAACTCTCACTTAATATGACGGAACTCAAATTGAAAATGCAATACAACCTCGACTCTCAACGTAACATCGCTCACAATCACTCATCGCCACTCATAGTAATCGGTAGCGGTAGCTGGCATTCGACCAACCACGCAGTTGGTCGAATGCCAGCTACCGCTACCGATTACTAACACAACCACGAGCCCCATCGTATTGTTATTATCACGGAAGATTGGAGATAGATGTAAGGAAATGCACGACGCTGTGCTCATTTAAAAAGTCCACCATAGGTATATTGAACACAATACTAGCTGCAGCGAAACCCAGCGTACACGAAACATACCACATCCTGTTCGTCACGAACAAGAAGTCCAAACTATCTTTCTTGCAAATGTGGGCGCTAATAAAGGATGTCCAGTGGCAGATTTCAATGTTTGAAAAATTGGAAAAAAAACTACACCTCTAATACAAAGTAGGTTTATTTTAACTTTATAACAACAAATGCGGATTTCATTTTTTAAAAACCACGTTTTCCAAATGGCGGCCATCGAGTCTGACACACTCTTCGAGTCTAGCACGCATGTTTTCAAAAACGCGTTTGCAGAGCGACTGGGGTATCCTACTGACTTCGGCTCGAATATTTTCTTTAAGTTGTGTCACAGTGCTCGGATTTGTTTTGTAAACAACGGATTTTAAGTATCCCCATAAGAAAAAGCCACATGGGCTTAAATCGGGTGACCTAGGTGGCCACGGTACGATACCGTTTCGGGATATGTTTTTTTCTGAAAATAACTGCCGCACTGCATTCATGGACACATTAGCAGTGTGAGCTGTGGCCCCGTCCTGCTGGAACCATGTGTTTTGGTTGAAGGATGGACTTTTCTGTAGTTCTACTCTGAAAAAGTCATTTAACATCTGGGCATATCTCTCCGAATTCACAGTTACAGTTTGGCCACGTTGATTTTCAAAGAAATAAGGCTCTATGATTGCAGATGCAGACATGGCACACCAGATTGTTACTTTAGGCTTATGTAAAGGCTCTTGATGCTTTTGTCTTGGGTTGTGAACATCCCAGTAACGAAAGTTCTGCTTATTCACATATCCTCCAATGTGAAAGTGAGCTTCGTCACTAAAGAATATGTTGCCCATCCGGGTAGCAGTACGAAATCTCAACAACATCACCTCCGCGTAAGTTTTTCTCAATTCAAAGTCAGAATTGTGTAACTCTTGAACAATTTGAATTTTATATGGATGGAACTTGAGCTTTTTTTGCATTATTACCTGTAAAGTTGATTTCGGAATTCCCAATATCGATGAACGTGTACGCAGTGATAAACGGAGATTTTCAACGACAGAAACCATAACACGCTCGACATTTTCATCCGTTGCTACCAATGGTGTAGGTCCTGGTCTGGGCCTATTTAATGTTGATCCTGTAGCTCTGAACTTTGCTACCTATGACTGAATGAGGTTAATCGATAGTCCATCACGTAATCGACGAATCCTGTAACGATTATTAAATCGACTGCGTGCTACAGACAACGAAAATCCATTCGAAATGTACGCCTCCACGGCAAAAGCATGGTGCTCTCCACTCCACTGTTCCATGGCTACTAAAACATCCGCACCGCTTACGCTTCTAACGACACCCCCCGTGCTCCTCTTATGTGTTGCGTTCAGAAACTATGTTTGTTCAAACTTTGAAATCTGCCACTGTATATCCGTCCTACCACGAAAAAGAGGTACTTTAAATTTTGGGGAATGTGTCCAGGTCTCAAGAATGCCTGCCATATGTTCTAACGATTCATTCGCGAGTTGTTCCAAGGAGTGAACTTCTTCTTTTTATTCATTGACGACTTCTTGGTGATATCCGAGTTCGATATTAATAGCACCATTACCTCCAAGTGCAATTTCGGTAAAGCGGAGGTAATATTTTTTGGGTACCGCGTATCAAACCCTCAGAGGAATAGAAGATAGAGTGAGGCCATTAGCGACTTTCCTAAAATCAAAAACCATTAAACCCTCCGTAGTTTTCTCAGTACGATTGCTTCAAGCGCCGCTGAATGCATTCCTTCACAATGCAAAGAAGAGAGAATATAGATTAGTCGTCTGGACCCCATTGGTGGATCAAGAGCTCAAAGCATCTAAGGCCAGCATTAAACACGCAGCCTTATTCGCTCTTCCGTCGCACAATTATTCAATCTATAAGTTCAATCTATCAATCGACCAACTCATTCAATCTATCAGCCGGCTTCATAGTGCAGGTATACATCGACGACAAGTGGTAACCGCTCGGCTACTTCTATAGAAACATTTGGTCCGCCCAACAGAAATATGATACTGACGATAGCAAACTGTTGGCGATTTTCATAACGATTATTGTTTTCGTTGAACACACGCCGCTCACCTATGTTCTCAACAAGCCACCATTGGCCACCTAAATGCCGCGAAGAACGAGACAACCGCTCTTTATTTTAATTTTTCTACGGATATACGTCTTATCAGCGCACAAGGCAATATCGTAGTCGATACTCTCAACAGGGTACAACTGAAACGAGTATAAAAAGAAGTACTTTTCTTGAAGTAGGATGTACAATACAATGTAAGAAAATAGAACTTCAGATAGTGAATACTGAATGAATTTCGAATCATGACATGCTATTATATTCGATCGTTAAACAAAGATAATGAAATTTGAGACAGCGTGCTGCGATAGAGACCGACAATCAATGAGCGAGAAAGCGTGCACTGCTGAAGCCCCAAAACCTGGCACCGCAGGCTCCAAATCGCTTGCTACTTTCCTTTCCTCAGTCGATCGTCAAAACATGCAGAGTTCTCTGCGCTCTGCACTGGCTCCACCGTTCGAATCAAATCATTGCGAGGTGTAGAGCTGCCCCTATGCTTTACCTCCTGCTGACTTTGCCCTATTTCTGTAATTTGTGATTTGTCTTACTTTTCTCATTTGAAACTGTCTTCTTGCTTTAAATACATGTGGTCATCGCCCTTTGATAGATTAAGTGAGTGCACATAGAGTAAAACAAATTAATTATCAACACATGTGTATAAATAAAAAAAGTTTTTGCAACTTTATTAAATAAATGGTAATAAAGAATTAGTAATATTATATTAACAAAACACTTCTGTCAACCGTAGCTTTTTACTTCGGCCGCTTATTATTAAATGAAATTATTACAGTCAATACAATACAATATAATAAATTTTGAGGATATCTCTAGTGTATTCTTAATGTGAGTCACATGAAAAATTGAAAGTTTCGATAACGTACAAGTTACGAATTAGTTGTAGCCGCTAATTAATTTTCTTTCTTAAGATCTGACTAAACTTAAAGAACTTTAGTCAGATCTTAAGGAAGAAAATTAATTAGCGGCTACAATTATAAATTTTACTTATATTTACGAACAAAATAATAATTATATAATGCAAATTACATAAACAAGTTATAAACGATTTACAATCTGAACATTTTTCATTAATGAAAATATTTATATTTCTGGCCACAACAAAATACTTAGTTTATTATTTGGTTATTGATGCCGAAATATGAATGTAACTTATTACAGAAATAAAAAGAAAATAAAAATAATGAATATATAGATTTATGTATACCAAAAACTCAAATAATTCTATAACACTTTGAAGTCGGCACATTCATAATAATTTAATATCATGTACTGAATGGGTTTGTGAAATTAATATTATAAAACAAAGAAAAAATAAAATAGTTTCAACGGTTTTTGTTATAAATATTTTTATTATAAGGTTAAACATACGCAGAGCGCGTTTTAATTGTTGCTTGTAATCCTGCACATACGTAGAATACGTGATTTATTAAAAATGAACTGTGAGGATTTAATAGAAAATAAATAATTATTATTTCTTCATAGAGAAAGTTCATCGCATTCGCTTTGTGCAAACATTGTATGCAACGGAGATGTTTTGTTGACAATGAATGTTTCTACCAGAATTAATAATGTCGTCATGATGTATAAATCAAGAATTAATCTTAAATTTAATATTAGCACCACTTGTAATTTAAACATTGCCCTAATAACACTCAATATCATCTAACGTTTTTCTCTATTGAGGAAACATCCACAAAAACATTAAAAATATAAAAAGTACGCCTTAACATTGATAGCATATAAAGGTATTTAATTTAAAATTTTTAGTGAAGGAAAACACATTTGTATTTAAAACACGAATAACATACGTAAGCCTGAAATGTTATAAGAAAATGTAACATGCGTCTAGGAAAATGATTTCACGCCCTGTTTCATCGAATTTTTTCTCAGGAATTTCTTAGTGGAGTCAAGGATAACATCAGAGACGCGTTAATATGGAGATAATATTAGCTGTCACAAGGTTGGTTAAGGCCAAGGGTTACTACTAACTTTTCAACGGAAATTATGCTTTAGAAATATATTATAGTGATTGCTTCACGGATACAATTAACTAAACCAAGTGAAAAAAGAAATTATAAATTTAAATAACCTTCAAAATTAAAGTTGTCTCATTATTTAAAAAAATGAGTTTTAATTTTATACTATTTCTTAGATGTTCTAATTTAAGCTTCATACTGATATTCACAATTTTTTTACGGGACGCAGACATTACATCAAATATAAAATACTGTAGGATTTTGTAAATGAAAAAATTATTTTCATTTATTCATTTTGTGTTTGGTTTCGAATTTAAATCTTACTGCAAATTACAGATTTACAAATAGTTAGTGTCTCCAATAAAATATTTTTAAACAAGCACAATAAATATAACTTTGAATTATGTAATAAGAAAGAAAGACTTTTTAGAGAAATAATCAAACGTAGTTGAAGACTAAGTTATGGGTCTGATATAAATGCTTAAATTTAATATTGACATATTCAATTCAATGATATATAGAAAGCTCATGGCGCTGTTCTGTATTTACACATTTGCAAGTAGTAATTTCCATTAAATTCTTTCAGTTTTAGAAAGCAACACTAATTATTTATATTCCTCGATTAAAAAAAAATATGTTATGTCATGAAATAAAACTCAACCAGTCCAGACATTATCTTTTAAAATAAATACGCACAGACACGCAAGCGTACACACGTGTATGTGTTTACACACATTATTTTGGGAACAAACAAATTATCTTTTAGCAGAGAAAATATTAGGTTTGACCATGCAATTTATATTATATTTTCCTAAAATAAACCTCTATTTTCTTTCCAGTACCTCCACCACAGTGTATTAATCTACTGCCATGCGGTGTATACGTAGATATTAAGAGGTCCGCAAAGATAAAAATCGACCTGTTTTTTCGGCTGCAATGAACACTCGTGCCGAGTCTACATTGGTATAGTCGTTATGAATTATTTTAACACTTGAGGTCATTATGAATTTTGTGATATGAAACCTTCTGGGGCTTCAAGTTTTTATCATTGAACAACGGTTTTCCATAGTATGCTTTTTCCTGGAATTATTTTTCAAATACTAACTTATGAACAAAACTATTATAGATAAAACGTAATTTAATTGAACCGAGGTTTAAATTAAGCCATAAGCAAAACTATAAATAACAATCATATTAAAATGTGTTATGTGATTAAGAATAAAAAACGAATGTAATATTCGATGATATGTAACGTATACCTGAATCAACACCAAGCTCGAAAGGAAAATATTTAAGCGAACGGTTTTCTTAAAAATCACTAATATTAACCATAAGTATTTTTAGGTTTAAATTTTCAAAATAACATTTTCGCCAAAGATTATCATATGTAAATATAAGTGATAAAACGGGTCATAAGAAACAGAATTGAAAAGGAGTCGTAGATGATGAGTGATAGTAGAAAATATTTTTGAAGAAGCCCAGGGTTGTATCACTTTCTGAGTATTTGTTTATTTCTTTTATGAAGAGTAATTATCCCAATAATTTTAGAGATATCGACAAAAGGTAACGACAGGTTAGTTATCTTATTTAACATTTGTGAGGTTCTTAAAAAATATACGATCTTCATTAAAGCACCCCGAATATACATCGTCTCATAATGGAATTTTTAAGAACCTAAAATCCTAGTAACCAAAGAGAAAATTGCTACAAGGAATACAATTAAAGCATGGTACAAACATTTTTCTTGCTATCAGTAATCTTAGAAAACTTTAGATTGACTTCCCAAAATCCACCATTGAAAACTTAAAGTGTAAGTTTTGATAACGTTGAAGACAATGTAATGTAACACTAATTTTGACCAAAATTTATTATAAGTTTGTGCACTAAAGCGATTTATTATGCAAAAACAATCAGTATGAACCGTTTCAACACAATTGACAATGAAATTTACACAGTATTGTATTTAAATAGTGTTTTCAAAATATATAGCAAATTAATATAATTCTAATAACTGCCCTGAAACATGAAATTCTGCTTAAAATATATATAATTACATAAGTACTTTTTCATAAGTCAATTCTCTATCCAAAAATAAGAATGTATTCAATTGATTTACACTCGTCCCCAACCACCGAAGCTTGTACTGCATGCTTTACAAACTAAATATTTCAACACGGAAATCCAATTAGAGCTTTACAGTACTCACTCCTAGAAGCGGGGAGTTTGTCTGGTATTGTTGCCTTGACTAGTCTTAATGAATACTGTATCACTTATAAAAACATATTTTCAAGAGAAATAATTTAATTTCCTAAAGAGTGTTTTTTAAAGATTTCAAGGTGAGCGCGGAAAGTATTTTCAAATGTAGAATTTAAATGGTCCAATGGAGGATATCAAAAGATTATAGGACTATTTGAAAATTTTCGAAGTTTTTATTTTGCTCGGAATAAAATAAAATGATTAATTTACAATGTATTTCTCCAATTCGTCTTTTAATATACACCTTACATACTCACAAAGAGTAATAAGTTTATTTTCATTTATTTACTCGTATTACTTTAAAAGTTTAATCTGTGTTTAGAAGTTGAATCTATGCTGATAATACATTTACCAGTAAAGTTGAGTTTTTATTTGAAAGCGTATTTTAAAATTGTATGAATCAAATATTGCTTGTATTTTATTTGTTACAGTTTTAACTTCAAAGTACAAAATAAAAGAATCATTTTGTTTTCATCGTACATTCATGAATTTAAATATAACTTTAAACCATGCTTTAATACGGCGTTAAAACGTATGTCGACCCAATATTTAAAAATAGTTGTGACAGATAAAAAAACGCTTGCTTATTTATTAATATAATTTTAAGGGTTCCATACCTCAAAAGAAAAGAAAGAAACCTAGTAGGATTACTTTATTGTCCGTCTGTCGATCAAGATTCTTCTTCTCTAGAGCGCGTGGACGTATCATTTTGGAATTGATTTCAAATACTTAGATCTACTGTTCCCTGGAGCTGTAAATAATAAAGTTTCTAGGTAAACGCAATTTAAAAAAACCTTAGAAATACGACCATCGATGCCACATATTTTGACACTAGCAAATAAATCAAAACCTATATGCTACTCTGTTTTTCCGTTGACCTAGAATTATGAAATTTGGTAAAAAAACAAGTTTCACAGCATAAGTAAAAGAAAAAAATCCGAAAATCGTTCATTAGTAGTCATATCACATACAAAAAAATTATTTACGCTCCTGTGAAAACTATAAATTGAAAAAAAATTGTTATAAATAATTTAATAGTAATATTATAAATAAATAAATAAAATAAAATAAAAAAGCCTTTTATTTCTTCCAAAATTATTAGTTTACAAAGTTAATCACAAAGTTTAAAGTTAATTACAAAGTTTAAAGTTAAAAATAAGATAATCTGTAGTTTATTATATAGTAGTTAGTAATTATAATTACAGTTTAAATATAAATATGCTAGAAAAATTATATTAAAGTATTATAGGTATGGAATTATTCTGAAAGAACCCCTCTACAGGTAAAGGCCTCCTCCAAATTGAGCCAGTTTTTCCTTGATTGCGCTGTTTGCATCTAGTTTGTTATTTGGAGGGTTATGGTCATGATCCTCCACGGTAACCAGCCGGCTTGGAGGATGTATTTGGTTTTTTGATAGTGGTTGTTGTATGTTGGCGTTGCGAGAGGGGGGTGGTAATTGCTATTTATTTATGTTGTTATTTTGTTGTAGATCTGATGGGTTGTTCGTATTCTTATTAATCAAATAATTCAGCATGCCTGGTTTTAAAACACCTTTCGATAGGCTTGAAGTTCTTCTTAATTGTGTTTGTGATTTATTTTTCTTGCTAGCCTGTGTATTTGTTTCCTTTGTGGTACTGTTTTCAGGCGAAGTTGAGAGCATTCTTTTGTTATTGACAGCCGTTTTGTTTTTTTCAATTATGACAAGCTTGTCGTATTTTATTTTTACAAGGTTACCCTTTTCCTTTTCAACTCTAGCTTGTTCCTGAAGTTCTCTCCTCTTCTCTAAAATATTTTGTGGGAAATCTTCCGTTATGTAGAAACTGGTATTTTTCAGTGCAATTATATTTTTAAACAAATTAATTTTTGTGCCCAATGTACTAAAGGTGACAATTATTGGTCTAGGTCTTTCACCTTTCTTGCCTATTCTTCTAACTTCTTGGATGTTCCAGCGATCCAGTTCTTGAGATAAATGTTCTTTGATAAAGTTCACTATTATATTTTCTAGGTTTGAGTATGATGTTTCCGTTTCTTTTATTCCGAAAAAGACTATGTTATTTTTCCTTGCCTGTTTTTCTAGAAAATACAGTCGTTTTTCTTGGTTTTCACATTTTTCCCTTAGATGTTCGTATTTTTCATTAAATAGTTGAAGTTTGTCTTCTAAAATGCAGTTTATATTTTATGTAACTTTCTCCGTCACTTTTTCCCCACTTCTCTCAATAGCAGTTTTCTGTTCGTCTAAATCTCTTCGAATTTTCCGAAGCTCGCGTATAATTTCCTCCATTTGTTGGACTTTCCAGGCCACTTTAAAGTTGTAATTCAATATAAGATTGATTGTTTTGATAATACTAGCGCCTTCTTGCGTACCTATTCCGATTTGCTAAGATGACAGCTAGCTCTTTGACTTTGACGGACAGATCGAAGATGGTTCGGATTTATACTAGTGATACGGGTAACTCTCCACAGATGGCGCTACGTGTATCTCGCTAATTTTTGCAAGTCACTTCTTGTTATTGGAAAAATATTATTTTATTACACTTTTATGTTTAAAAACAATTGTTGGGATTATAAAAGTTCACAATTTCATCAGTTTTAGTTTGTTTTTCACTTCAGATGCATAAAGTATGGGGATATATCCGTATAAAATACATTCACTATTAATATTTGTCCAACGTACACTGCTTTTCATTATTATTATTTTCTTCACGATAAAACAACATAAGTTATAAAAAATTCTATGAAATTTATTTTGCGGTTAGTACTTATTATCTACCTAATTTTAATATTATTTAGAGACACAAAAGAGAACTAATATTTTCTTGTAAGATCAATAGATGCAAAATTTAGCATATTTGTGGCTATCGTTGATTCTGTTGTAATTTCATAGCAACATATGATATCGTATTCACTTTATAGTTGGATGCTATAATTTGGCGTTGAAGCTTTTAAAACTTCAATTGCGCTAATTTTACATTAAAATGATCGAAATCAATTAAATATAGCTAATAATACTTGCCGAAAAATTACGTTTGAAACACTTGAATTATTTAAATTAAGTTTCTACCTCTCATGTGTTTAATTAATGATTTAAAGGATATCAACTCAACACTTATAAAATACACTCATCGAAAACATATATACGCGTAACTCTTGTTTAGAGATGGCCGCGGTAGTATTTTTCGCTTTGTAAGTCGAGAATTTCAACATGGGTATTCAATTAAAGATCCTTAGATCACTTATTCCAGGCCCGGGCAAATAAAGTTTCCTTGGTTCTGTTGCTTTGATTCATCAGCCTCAATGGATATCCTTTCACCCGTTATAATTTAGACGCGAGTCAAATATTTTCTTAAAAATTATCTTTTGTATGTTTGAAGGCGGATGCGGAATGTACTTTGCAATGTAGGTTTCAATTGATTGAATTGATTTAATAGCGGAGAACAAAGGATCACCGAAAGGTATTTGAGAGATTTTGAAGGTTCAAATTCTAATCACCTTAATTCAAATGTTTTAAATATGTACTTTATGTCGGGATGAAAAATTATTTAAAGATATCACATTGAAAGCTTTACCTTTTATTGTGATATTTAATATTCTCATTTTTAGCAATTGATTAAAGTACATATCCTTTTTAACTGAATATGCGTATGTCAATATATTTCATACCCTTTTATTTCATTGATACTCATCATCGATTAGAATTTCTTAGATACGTAGGTTCAAACAAAACTGTTTGCCTGTCCCGGTAAATAAGGTTTCATCACAAGGTGTGTAGAGAGGAATGAAAATTCAATACACCTTTTCCTTACTATATTTAAAGAATGAAAAAATTATAAATATTTATATTGAATATTTTGTCACGGTGTATTGTCCGATATATTGGCCGGATGCATGTTGCACAGGAGTAATATAAATAACTTCACTGCCTATATCTCAATAATTTATTGAATCATGTTTAACGAAATATGAACGAATTTCATTTATGACGCTAAACCAATTGATATTAGATCTTTTGTTTACTCTGGTTAAAAATTAATATCACACTGCAATTCATTTTTAAGATTTTTATCTTGTGGTGAAGACGTCACATTAAAAAATATGACAAGTTATTTTTGACTCCATTTTCAAAAACCTCGTCAATAATATTCCAATCAATAGAAAAAAAATAACTAGAATTATTGAAAAAAAACATGTCAAAATATGTTGTAGTAAACATATTAAAAGTATATAGTAAAGACATACCAAAAACTTCCGGGCAAGTTTCAGTCCTTTCTGTCCAGGTTATCTACTTACATTTACTTTAAACATTTAATACGATATAATTTCACTTCTAACACTGCTTTGTAGTTTAACGGTGAATCAACCTACTTCCGAAGTATCCGTTGATGTCTTATTTATATTATAAAATTCATAAAGCTGTATCGCGAACTATACTTATACGTCGAGTTTTCACTTTATTGACATTCTGGAAAATTTTTGCAACACTGGTGGAAAGAGCAAATTTTGATCGTTGCAAATTTTTTTTCGCGAAATTTTCAATAGGAGATTCAACCATATAATAAAACAGGGCGATTACATCTACCTTTACCATTACACCTACTATATAATAATTGTTGGCTCCTCTGCACTCTATGTAGTTAAAGCACTTAAATATTATGCGAGGCTACCTGCTTTTTAGCTAGATTTCCTTCAGTACTATAGGATTTTTATGAATCGTCGTTCACACAATTTTAGATACAAGTCACGTCTTAACTGTGTGCTCGTTTATATAATCTATTCACGTTGCAAATATTATTCAAATATTCTCATCTTTCTATATATTGTTTTTGAGTCCGGTTTGCACTTCTAATGTTTTTCTTAACATTTGCAATTGACTTCGTTTTCTTGTTTTGCTTTACTATATACCATAGTCATCTAGCCCGAATAGGGTAATATATTTCAATAAATATAAATCTTAGTTTGTTCATATAGGTCTAGTGATTAACAGATTCAAACAAAGAGGTAGTTAATAAGTCATTCGTATTAGATTGATTGAAGATATTAAGAATATTAATGGTGATATCAATTGCCCCATACTTAAGATTTGCTACCTGCAAAATAGACAATACCTTTTGAAGTGTCGTCTGCTCTTGCCTTTAACAAATTAAAACATAAAAAAATAATTTACCCAAAATGAGATAATGCGCCAATATACGCACTCTATATACAATTTAAACGCCTAAATAAATTTTATAAAATAAAATTTCTTATAAGAAATTTGATTTTCGTCCATCTTCCTTTTATCACGTGTATTTTAAATACTAATTTTTAAATATGCCATTATCATAGGTATAAGGTGATATTAAAGTTTTTGTACGTTGAAGAATATAACTGAATAGTGCTATGGAAGGTAATGTGGTATTTAGAATGATCTAATGATAAACGATTGGATAAACCATTTATCTTATAAACTATTTAGCTTTTATCTTATTGTCGACTTTGCACTTCAGTTTTAAGAGGTTTAATTTATTCAACAAAAAAGTTAAAGTTGTAATTGTTATGATAGTTTCATAAATTAAATGTAGCTAAAATTTTGAGAACAAAGCAATGTTTGGTTGTGTACATTTTGAAATAGTTTTACATATATCAACATATTATATTTGAACATTTTTATATAATCACACTTTTCAATTACGCTACTGTGCCCACTTTTTTCGTATTGCGACAGGAAAAATATTATTTTGTTTTATTTTTAAACGGATATTATTAAAATTGTGACATTATTCGTTTTGCGGTAAATGAATAAATAAACAAATAAATTCAGTGTTTGTAAGTTTCATGTAAATATTTTCTCATTTCTCTAATACTTTATTTCCCACATGCAAATTTTCTTACTTCCGTAAACGCTACAGAGTTTTACACTATGTCTCACAGTACTTCAAATAAAGCAGCAGACAAAATGTTTTGTTGTGAGCTTTTCCGCGTATAAAACTTGTAATATTGTGTGTTCGACGTATTCCGCGAAGTTGGCTCGATCGTTGTACTACGAATAACATTATTGCTGTGTTGCTTTAGTAAGAATATTTTTAAGCGTAATAGCCTTTGGGTTTGTCGTTTACTAATGTGGCTTTATGTTCTTTCTAACATTAATTCAAATATATTACATGTGGTTTGACGTCTTTTTGTCGTTCCATTGAGAAATTCTAACGTTATTTTTATGTTTGGTTAGCTGCTTTACGCCACTGTAAAAAATGTGGGTATTACCTTGCTTCGGTTTGGAAATATACTCACATTTCGGTAGTATCAAATCAGTGCACTGTGTAACAATATTAGTTATATTTACAACAATAATTGATTAAAATGCGTTTTCAATTATAATTTATAAATAAATCTAAATAATATAAAAATAATTATTAAAATACCTTTACTCATATGTAGCTGGATGGTTTATGGCACTTCTTTTGCAGGATGTAATTATAGGTGATTTAATTAAAATTTACTGTCTTTTTGTCTTAAATACAAATATCACTTAACGTTTAATTAACCTCACAAAATAATAACAAAGAAAAACAAAGTTGCTATAAACTAAGTAAATTAATGTAATTTTGTTAATTCAATATTTTATTGTACATAAGATATTGAATAAACAAATTGCTACTGTTCAGTCGTATCACTCTAGTCCAAAATTCATTAACAACGACTAGAATTTATAAAATACATTCCATTTTTTTTAATCGTGCATTGTAAATATCTTTTTGAACTTTGTAAGAAATTAATCGTGGTTTTTTAGTTTATTGATCTGGTGTTCAGCGGTCTTTGTGAAATGAATAAACACGCAGGTCCATTTTATTTAAAAACAAAACAAAATTTAATTGAACTGAGTTTTAAATTAAGCCATAACCAGATCTATTAATAAAAATCATATTAAAATGTTTTATGTGATTCAATATAAAAAAACGAATACAATATTCGAAGATATGTAACGTATACCTGAATCAACATCAAGTAAAAACAAGTGATAAAACGGATCATAAGAAACAGAATTGAAGAGGAGTCGTAGATAATGAGTGGTAGTAGAAAATATTTTTGAAGGAACCTACGGTTGTACCACTTTCAGACTGTTTTGTTTCCTCTATGGACGGTAATCAACCCAAACATTTTAGAGATATCGGGAAAAGGTAACGACAAGTTCATTAACTTATCTATCATTTGCGAGATTCTTAAAAAGCATACGATCTTCATTAAATAATAAAATTACGGCACAGTAAGTGTAATAATGGGATTTTGAAGAACCTAATATCTCAGTAACCAAAGAGAAAATTGTCACAAGGAATACAGATAAAGCATGGCAGAAAAATGTTTCTTGCTATCAGTAATCTTAGAAAACTTTAGATTGACTTCCCAAAATCCGCCAATGTAAATCCGCCAATGTCAAGACAATGTAATGTGATACTAATTTTGACCAAAATTTGTTATAAGATAAGTTTGTACACTAAAGCGCATTTTGATTTTGCAAAAACAATGAGTATGACCCGTTTCAGCACAACTGATAATGAAATTTACACAGTATTGTATTTAAATAGTGTTTCCAAAATATATAGAAAATTAGTATAATTCTAATAACTGCCCCGAACCATGAAATTGCTATAAACAAAAATATATTCAATCTTGTTACTTAGCATTCTGCTTAAAATATATATAATTACATAAGTACTTTTTCATAAGTCAATTCTCTATCCAAAAATAAGAATGTATTCAATTGATTTACACTCGTCCCCAACCACCGAAGCTTGTACTGCATGCTTTACAAACTAAATATTTCAACACAGAAATCCAATTAGAGCTTTACAGTACTCACTCCTAGAAGCGGGGAGTTTCTCTGGTATTGTTGCCTTGACTAGTCTTAGTGAATACCGTATAATTTATAAAAATTTATTTTGAAGAGAAATAATTTACTAAAGAGACCTAAAAGAGACCCTTTTAAAGATTTCAAGGTGAGCGAGGAAAGTATTTTCCAATGTAGAATTTAAATGGTCCAATGGCTGATAAGAAAATATTATAAAACTATTTGAAAATTTTCGAAGTTTTTATTTTGCTCGCAATGAAATAAAATGATTAATTTACGATGTTTTTCTCCAATTCGTCTTTTAATGTACACCTTACATACTCACAAAGAGTAATACGTTTATTTTTATTTATTTACTTGCATTATTTGAAAAGTTTAATCTGTGCCGATAATACCTTTACCAGCAAAGTTGAGGTTTTTCTTTGAAAACTTTTTTTTTTTTAATTTTGTATAAATCAAATATTGCTTGTATTTTATTTGTTACAGATTTAAACTCAAAATACAAAATAAGAGAATCGTTTTGTTTTCATTATAACTTTATGAATTTAAATATAACTTTAAAGCATGATTTAATACGGCGTTCAAATGTACGTTGACCCAATATTTAAAAATGGTTGTGACAGATAAGAAAACGCTCTCTAAAACATTTTTAAATCCATTTTCTGATGGACTAAAATACAATTAAATTTTTTCAAAGGTAAAAGATACATATTTTACCTCGCTTTGATAGATATTTTACTTTGCACGTTTGAGGAAATGAAACAAATTTAATTATATATTTACGTACAAGGTTCACGGTTAGTATCTTGATATTTTTTCCAGCAATTTAATCCTTTGCAACCTAACATTGTCGATTGTAATTTTTTTAAGTGAAAATTGCTTCGGAATGTAAAATTTTTAAAATTGTTCAATTATTGTATCATTAAAATTACTGCGTTCGAATTACTGGCAATATTTAAATTTAGACAAGAAAGGGTTTATTTATTTTTACTCCCTCAAGTATAGACCAATGTCCTACGGGAAATCCATTTTCATTCCATTTCCTTCTTTTTAATTGATTTAAGGTAGGACTAAAATAATTACTTTCCGAATAGTCCATGGCGATATTTTAATTTGTATATATATATATATATATATATATATAGACTATTAAACACAATATTCTTTTTCACATGCAAATAAGTTCACCTTCACGTGAAACCTATACATCTATGAATCTTACGGTATCTCCATACGTCAATTCATGTTGATATATATTTCTTTTAGAAAAAGTAGTTACAATTCAATCTTTATTTCAGTACATTCGAAATCAACTTTGCTAATTAATTAAAACCATTTTAAAGGTTCCATACCTCAAAAGGAAAGAAGAAAAAATTGTAGGATCACTTTATTGTCCGTTGGTTGATCATGATTCTTTTTCTCCGGAATGCGTAGATGTATCACGTTGAAATTAATGTCAAATACTTAGATCTACGGTTCCCTGGAGCTATAAAAAATCAAGTTTCTAGATAAAGGCAATTTAAAAAACCTTAGAAATTCGACCATTGATACCGCATATTTTGACACTAACAAATAAATCAAAACTACTCTGTTTTTCCATTGACCGAGAATCATAAAATTTGACAAAAAACCAAGTTTCACAGCATGAGTAAAGGAAAAAAATCCGAAAATCGTTCATTCGTAGTCATATCACATACAAAAAATTTAGGTGCGCTTCTCTGAAAAGTAAGGTATAAATAGGCAATATATTTCGTTACGAAAAATTAGAATATTATAAATAATTTTAAAGTAATATAACGTACCATTAAAAGTTTATAAAAACCTAAATGTATGGGGAATCCTCGTAGTGCGAGTTCCACTCGTCCTTGACAGGTTCCTTTCTCATATGACGTAAGTTTGTACGCCATATTTGTATCATACTTACGTCGGTGATATTATAGGTAAGTAAAATCGAGCAAATAAATAAACCTTTTACAAGTCTTTGATTTAATGCGGCACTTTGTTATTTATATAACAAATTAATTGAACATTTTTAATAAAAAACCTAATTATGTTTCTCTAGAAGTAAACTAGGCGGCGCTGTATTTTATTTTATATTTTTAATTTTTTACAGATTTTTTCCACAATTAAACTGTCAATCAAAAATAATTTATTATAGGGGAATTATGGAAAATTAATGCAAAATATTTGTCCAACGCTTTTCATTTTTATTATTTTCTTCACAATAAAACAATATAAGTAATAAACAATTCAATTAAAGATCCTGTGAACACTTATTCCAGGCCCGGGCAAATAAAGTTTCCTTGGTTCTGTTGCTTTGATTCATCGGCCTCAATGGATATCTTTTCACCCGTTATAATTTAGAAGCGAGTCAAATATTTTCTTAAAAATTCTTGTATGTTTGAAGGCGGATACGGAATGTACTTTGCAATGTAGGTTTGAATTTATTTAATAGTGGATAACAAGGGATCACCGAAAGGTATTTGAGAAATTTCGAAGGTTCCAGTTTTGATCCCCTTAATTCAAATGTTTTAAATAGGTACGTTATGTCAGGATGAAAAATTATTTAACGATATCCCATTGAAAGTTTTACCTTTTATTGCAATATTTAATATTCTCATTTTTAGCAATTGTTTAAGGTACATATCCTTCCTAACTGAATATGCGTATGTGAATATATTTCATACCCTTTTATTTTATTGACGCTCATCATCGGTTATATTTTTTTAGAAACGTATATTCTAACAAAAATGTTTGAATCTACGTATCTAAAAAATTGTGTTCTGAAAATAAGGTTTCATCACAAGGTATGCACAGAGGAATAAATATTCAATACACATCTTCCTTACTAAATTTAAATGATGTTTAATTATTATGAAAAATTATTAAGCGCGAGAAAAGTTCGCATTAAATACACCTTTACATATGAGTACATATAAAAATTAGCAGTAGATAGTAGAATGAAATATTTATAAATATTGTCACGGTGTAAATATATTGGCCCGATGCAAGTTGCACAGGAATAGTACAAATAACTTAACTGCCTATATGTCAATAATTTATTGAATTATGTTTAACCAAATATGTACAAATTTTATTTATGACGCTAAACCAATTGATATCAGATCTTTTGTTTACTCTGATTAATAATTAATATCACACTGCGATTAATTTTTATGATTTTTATCTTGTGGTGAAGATGTCACATTAAAAAATATTACAAGTTATTTTTGACATCATTTTCAGAAACCTCGTCAATAATATCCCATTCAATAAAAAAAAGAACTAGAATTATTTAAAAAAAACATGCTAAAATATTTTTTTAGTAAACAATAAAAGTATATAGCAAAAAACATACCAAAAACTTCCGGGCAAGTTTCAGTCCTTTCTGTCCAGGGTATCTACTTACATTTACTTTAAACATTTAATAGAATATAATCAATTCCCTTTTACTTCTAATGCTGCCGTGTGGTCTAACGGAGTATCAACCTACTTCTGAAATAGCCGTTGATATCTTATTTATATTATAAAATTCATAAAGCTGTATCGCGTATTATCCTAGTTCTCAGCAGTGCAATTATACGTCGAGTCTTCGCGTTATTGACATTCTGGTTTTTTTACAACACTGGCGGGAAGAGCAAGTTTTGATCAGTGCAAATTTTTTATCGCATACTTTTCAATAGGAGATCCAACTATATAATAAAACAGGGCAATGACATCTAGCAGCACTTTTTCTTTAACATTTGGTGTATAGATTGAAATAGTTTGGTGAGATTTGGGAGAAAATATTAACTTTTTTTTCAGCTGTAAATTTACTATGAATATGTACTGGGTTACATTCTGATGAGTGACTAAATTTAAAGGAGTGATTAAGAAACCGTAACTAAATCACATAGTAAAAAAAAATTTTTTTTTTATTTTCTTAAAAGCAGTTCTTAGTAAAAGGCGGTAATTATAATAGCCATTTATGCGCATTCGAAACTTCTCTATTGAATTGATCAATTTTTATGACTAACTTAAATTTTTCGTATACTTTAGATTTTATTTCTACTAATATCCTTTTAACCATTATACCTACCTTTTCAAAATTGTTGACTCTTCTGCATTCTATGTAGCTAAATCACTTAAATATTATGAGAGGCTACCTGCTTTTTAGCTAGATTTCCTTCAGTGTTTTACAATTTTTATGAATCGTCATTCACAGAGTTTTAGATACAAGTCACGTCTTAACTGTCTGCTTGTTTATATATTCTAATCACGTGACAAATATTATTCAAATATTCTCGTCTTTCTATATTTTGTTTTTGAGTTAGATTTGCTACTCTAATGTTTTCTTTACATTTGCAATTGTCTTCGTTTTCTTGTTTTGCTTTACTATAAACCATAGTCATCTAGTCCGAATAACGTAATATCTTTCAATAAATATATAACCTAGTTTTTCATATGAGTCAAGTAATCAACAAATTTAAACATGAGGTAGGTAATGAGTAATGTGCATTACATTAATTGAAGATCTTAAAAATATTAATGGTGGTAACAATTGCCACATTCTTAAGATTTGCTACCGTAAAAAAAGACAATACCTTTTGAAGTGTCGTCTGCTCTTGCCTTTAACAAATTAATATATAAAAAATAATTTTTCCAAAATGAGATAATGCGCCAATATATGCACTCTATATACAATTTAAACGCCTAAATAAATTTTATAAAATAACATTTCTTCTAAGAAATTTTATTTTCGTCCATCTTCATTTCATCACGTATATTTTAAATACTAATTTTTAAATATGCCATTATCATAGATATAAGGTGATATTAAAATTTTTGTACGTACCTTTAATAATATAATTGGAAAGTGCTATGAAAGGTAATGTAGTATTTAGAATGACGTAATGATAAACGATTGGATAAGCCATTTATCTTATAAACTATTAAGCTTTTATCTTATTGTCGACTTTGCATTTTGGTTTCAAGAGGTTTAATTTCTTCAACAAAAAAAGTTAAAGTTGTAATTATTATGATAGTTTCATAAATTAAATGTAGCTAAAATTTTGAGAACAAAGCAATGTTTGATTGCATACATTTTGAAATTGTTTTATATATATCAACATATTATATTTGAATATTTTTATATAATCACACTTTTCCTCGGCGCTACTGTGCCCACGTTTTTCGTATTGCGACAAGAAATACTATATCTTTTGTTTTATTTTTATATTTAATTATGACATTGATATTGACATTTATTAAAATTGTGACATTATTCGTTTTGCGGTAAATGCATAAACAAATAAATAAATTCTGTGTTTGTAAGTTTCATGTAAATATTTTCTCATTTCTCCAATACTTTATTTCCCGCATGCAAATTTTCTTACTTCCGTAAACGCTACAGAATTTTACACTATGTCTCACAGTACTTCAAATAAAGCACCAGACAAAATATTTTGTTGCGAGCTTTTCCGCGTATAAAACTTGTAATATTGTGTGTTCAACGTATTCAGCGAAGTTGGCTTGATCGTTGTACTACGAATAACATTATTGCTGTGTTGCTTTAGCGAGAATATTTTTAAACGTAATAGCCTTTAAGTTTGTTGTTTACTAAAGTTACTTTAGGTTCTTTCTAACATTAATTAAATTACATTATATGTGGTTTGACGTCTTTTTGTCGTTCGATTGAGAAATTCTAACGTTATTTTTATGTTTGGTTAGCCGCTTTACCCCACTGTAAAAAAATGTGGGTATTACCTTGCTTCGGTTTGGAAATATACTCACATTTCGGTAGTATCGAAATCAGTGTACTGTGAAACAATATTAGTGATATTTATACTAATAATTGGTTAAAATATGTTAACAATTATTTATAAATAAATCTAGATAATATAAAATGAATTTTTATAATACCTTTACTCATATGTAGCTAGATGGTTTATGGCACTCCTCTTGCAGGATAGAGTTATAAGCGATTTAATTAAAATTTACTGCATTTTTGTCTTAAATACAAATATCACTTAACGTTTAATTAACCTCACAAAATAATAACAAAGAAAAACAAAGTTGCTATAAACTAAGTAAATTAATGTAATTTTGTTAATTCAATATCTTATTGTACATAAGATATTGAATAAACAAAGTTGCTACTGTTAAGTCGTATCACTCTAGTCCAAAAGTCATCAACAGCGACTAGAATTTATAAAATATATTCCCTTTTTTTTAACCGAGCATTGTAAATACCTTTTTGAACTTTGTAAGAAATTAATCGTGGTTTTTTAGTTTATTGACCTGGTGTTCAGTGGTCTTTATGAAATAAATAAACACGCAGGCCCATTTTATTTTTTTAAACAAGAATTTAAAAAGTCTAGAAAATTCCTAATTATCAGAATTTCATTAGAGCCTATTTTTAAGAATTGAGAACCTGTTCAGTCATGCCCTTATACTGAAATTGGGGAATGGCAGTATCTCAGAATATTTACTAAATCAACTTGAAACAAATATGAAATATTTAGATCTACGGTCCCTTGTAGTATTAAAAAAAATCAAGCTTCTACGTCAACGCTATCAAGCGGGACCCTTAAAATAAGCTAATTTATGCCGCATATGTGTTTCCCGTTTACCTATAATCATGTAATTTGGCATGAAGCAAGGTCTCACAGCACCAATAGTGGCAAAAATCCGAAAATTATTAATTAATAGATAAAAAATATAAATAAAACATTTTTTTTAATATACGCCTCTCAAAGATATAGTGGGCAATATATTTTCTTTCTAAAAATGAAATTTTTGTAAATAGTTTCGTATGAAAATTTTGTAAACTCTCATAGTACGAGTTCCACTTGTGCTTGACAGGTTTTTCAGGTGAAACTAGCTTTTTGTGTTAGGCTATGTTAAATTATACTAGGTTAGGTTCGGTTATATTAGATTAGGTTGGGCTAGTTTATGTTACGTTAAGTTTTACGTCGGATCATTAAAAAATAAATGATGACTAAGCGGTACTAGTTTAGCTTTGGCTGTATCTTTATTAGCATAAAAAATTGATATTGCTCGGGCAAAATTAGTTTTACGTACTAAACTAGAAACTAGTTGGATCTAGCACGCTAACACAAACATGGACAAAAAAAAAAAGAAAAAAAAAAAAAAAATATATATATATATATATATATATATATATATATATGTATATATATATTGCAGCTTATTTAACTGCTGCAACATATTGTAAATAAAGAGGGCATGTTTGCGTCTAATTTTTTTTAGGCAGATGCCTTTATTTAATTCACGCGTCGCACTGTTACTTTTACAACGCTATACAAATATTTTCAAACCTCTCTGTTCCATCTGGAAATCATCACGCCGCGCGACCTGCGTCCAGCAGACATTTGCAAAGTGCATTGAGCAGAATCACTCTCATCCCAGCCAACTGTGGCGACTATGACGCGCGGAGTCTCTGCTTTATTGAAGTAGTTGTGCTTCATTTAAACACTTGCGGCCGGAGCTTTTCCAGAGAGCTTTATAAACTGAAAGCTCGTGTCGCGCCAATTGGGGGTTTTGTAAACAAAGTACAGTGTTTTTTTGGGGAACCCATATTGAAAGTCGTGGATTTGGGTGCAGTGTTTTATGAATTAAATGGCTTGCATATGCTTTACATACAAAATTCTCTCTTTGGATAAAACACTTTCTTTAAAAATCATTACCTACACACATATTCTTTGGCGAATTCCAAACTTACTCATAGTTTATTTACTCATAAGCTGATTTGAAAATGCGCATGAGATATTAAAAAGGTATAGAGAGAATGTTCCGAAGTTTTCTAGTAATAAATTTTCTTAACATTACATTGATAAAATTATTAAGCGCTATTACTATCAGTACTATTAATTAACTTGTCTTTTGTGTAGTACTATTTATTTATATGGTTTAAATTTAAGATTCAGTGGATATCAATTTTATTTCTAACTAATATACCTACTCTAACTAAATTGCGTTTTATTTCTATATCGTCATGGGAATATAATTATATTTCACTTACTAATGTAACCTATTTTTAAAAGTAATAACATAAAATATATAATAATACAGAATATGCTTTTCTCTGATTTGCTTTTAGCTTTTACAAATAATGGGGGTCTAAAAACTAATTCAGATGAATTTTATCCTGATTTTATTTTATGAAACAAATACTGTTGAGTTATTCAATTTCGAAAACACTGTTTATAAGACAATCCAAAGTGAATAAATCTTATGTTTTTTGAAAGTGTGTATACCACATTTGAATTATCGTTTCCTGCCCGTAGCCGGAAAAGCTGAATGGGTTTTCATATGCACAGTGTCGCTGGATTCATCTTCCTGCAAAAGTGTTATTGAATATTAAACGGCAATTTCTATCTCAGTTCATCTCAGTTCTTTCTCATATATATTTCGGAATTTCGAAAAAAATTTAGACTTTTATTTTAACCTTAACCTTTATTTCCCCAAAAGTTTCGTCCAACTGTGTTTAGTACTTTTTCTGTGATGCTTAATCACAGCCAAAATGAGATAATCAGACGAAAATATTTATGGGAGCTTACGACAGAGGTAAAAGCTACCCTTGAGTTTCATCTAGAAAAACTTTGTATAAGTATACTTCTAGTAGTTTTTGCATACTATTCTTCAAATAGACATATACACAGGCAAACAGACAACAATTATAGTTAACATTCAATGTGCAAGGTCATTCACTCGAATGATTTTAGGTGAAAAACTCAGGAAAAAAAGTAATAATTTTTTCCATCATTGTCCTAAGCTTCTGAGTTTTAATAGTAATTTAATTGATTTTTGTATGATAAGCAGAAATACATGGCATTATTTGAATTTTGTATCTAAATGTATTCAATTAATTTATTAAAAAAGAAAGATAACTACCATCACAAAAAAAAACAAAATTTAGTAATTAAAGTACAGATGCATCAAAATACTTCAACAATCTAAAAATTTAAATAAATTACCAAATCAAGAAATCGAAAAAACATATCATTCTTTAAATTTCAAACAGGATATATAAAAAAATATATGAAAATATCTTTATATCTGTGTGGTCTGTATGTGTTACTCCTTTATTAATAAATTTAATGTTTGTTATTCGCGGACAGGATGAAACTTTTTACTCTCGTCAAGGTGGAAGCAGATGGCGAACGGTTACAACATGACATCAGCGCCTTCGCTGAGTGGAGTCCAGCAAGCGGCTTACGGCTTAACACAAGCAAATGTTCAATTTTGAGCTACAGCCAAGCATACGCTCCTTTCAAATACGAATATACGGTCAGCGGAATCCCATTTTATCGCCTGTGTGAGGTCATTGATTTGGGAGTCAGGTTTGATTTGTGACTGACGTTTGTCATGTGGGTACATGGCGGATACAGCAAAAAAATAATTTCGGAAACTTAGATTCTTGTTAAAAAATTCAAAAGGTTTTTAATGTACATCATCAATTCGTCGGCTGTACACTATATTGGTGCAGAACCGATAAGAATCCGGCTCCGTTATTTGGAGTTCACACGAAGCCAAGTACAGCTTGATGATTGAACGTGTGCAAAAGACGTACCTCCAATATCTGTGTATAAAAAAGTATAGTTACTTTCCCTTTCCATTTCCTGCCGATTACCTCTTCGGTATGCTGGGTTTTCATTCTTTGCAACCCAGAAAAAACGTTGCACTTAAGAAATTGCTTATTTACAGCAATAAAAAAATTCTATCCCCCTCGTTATTGAGTAAACTTTCGTTGTGTCGTGTGATTTCAATATTAATGAGCCAATTGTTCAATCTATGAAGAAATAACAATACCTAATGAGCACCATATTATGTTGACCTAGGATTTTAAGCAGATATTGCTTGTTTTGACTACCGGAAGCTTTCGGTCGTGTAGATAACAACATCTCATTAAATTGCCTTGACAAGGCAGAGCCCTTCGTTCTACATTTACATTTTTTTTCAGATCTTGCGGATAGAAAGCAGTATTACGCTAATTTTACATCTTTACTGAGACTTACTTTTATACGAATTGAGGGAAAAAATACTGAAGGTGAGAGTAATAGGTGATTTCAAGAGAATAGAGATGACTTGTGATGATTTGTTTAATCTCAGTAATTCCGATACAATTATTTCCTCAAACGGAATTAAGTGATTACTAAGAGATTTTGATCTTTTGAAAATGAAAACTGTCGGGTTCAACACTTGAGGTAAATTTCTTGGATTTTTTCATAGTACCAATTTTTTTTTTCCATTTATCTCTCAAACCTTATCAGTATGCTGTATAAGCGGAGACTTTTGCAGACTCATAAAAAGAGATTTAAGAGCAATATTTTTATACAATGGGACTAAATACGTTTCTTCATCTCTAGATCATTCCGCCATCTGAAAAAATGTTATCAAAAATCAAATCACGGCGTTGAAAAATTCAACAATCAGACAAAGTCGATTAATACATTAGTAACGAAATAATACAAAAGATCAACAGTTTTTTCAAGTTTGGTAATATTATAAATATTATCCCGTATTAAAATGTTGAGATTTATAAATAATTTTAAAAATTCCGTCTTGGAAAAATGCCATTCGGTGCTGGCAGTCGCTTGACGCTCTGGCCTCGCTTCGTGAGTTAATAAATTCATGCCCAGTTCGAGAAGAGGGTGATATGGATCAAAATTAATAACACTATTTGGTGCCAAGAGGATGCTTACGTTAACCGGTGCCTTCATCACCAAATCCAATTTCCTTCCTTTACAATTAACAACCTCGTTTTACATATATCTGCCAAGGAGAGTACTTTAAACATCTCTGCCCAAAATTGTCATTGCAACTTAAACCTAGAGTCGCTTAATATGTATTATACGGAACTTGGTCTGTATCACTAATACTCAAAAATTAACGGGACGTAATTTTAAAATTTAGATTAAATGTTAAAGTGATTTTGATCAGCATGAAAATAACATTCTATGTCTGATTCATTATAATTATTTCTTATTCTTAATTATTCTTAAACTAAGCAGAGTGCCTCCGGTGCCATTTCGTTAACTGCTTTTCAAAAGAAATATTTTTATTCGACATAATTTAGTGATACACGAAACGAGGTGGGTGCAATATATAATTTAATGCAAAACTTGACAACTACAACCATTTAAAATGTTCAATAGCAGGAAATATATGATTGGAAAATGCTACAAAAGTTTTTGAAGGTTTCATTTTGTTCAAGTTGACTTAAGAGTGTTAAATATTTGATTTTTTCTCCACTTGATGACCCGTGATGGCGAGGGGTGTGCATTTTGAATAAATTTTTAAAATAATATTGGAAATTAAGGGAACCATAAATATATTAGGTTGGTAACTAAAAAGTTCCTTAGTATTAGTTAATGCGATAGCGAAACAAAATACTTCTTCCCCATTGTATGAATTTGTTTATCTTTTGCAGTATGAAAGCCTAAGGGTAACTGGAACGGATAAAGTAGAGTTACTCCAGAATCTGTTTCAATAAAGCTTTTTAATTTACCAAATTTAATAAAGGAATCGCCCTGGATGAGGATTAACGAAGAGATAAAAATTTCATCATTTGAATCTTTGGCTTGGCTGTGTCGTAGTAGAGTAAAACTTCACCCATCATTTTGCATATATTACGTTATTCTTCTCTTTCGTTTTCTTTGGCCCTGAACGGCATTCATGAAACCAAAATAGTGATTATTAACATCACCATGTTATATTCAATACTTGATATTAATAAAAGTTATATATTAATAATAATTAGAGTATATAACATTTCAAAAGTATCTAGAAATATGTTGTGGGTTTATCATTTTCCAGCTTAATTGTTTGAGGTATGAAGGTATTTTCACACTAATAAATTAATCATATTAACATATATGTTTGTATAATTTGACTTGTTTTAACAGACTTTAGACCTAAATTTAATCATAGTGGCAATGAGCAATTTTGTTTCCCAATTTTATATTTTTATTTACCATATATGTTTATTTATATTTGAAAATTATCGATTGATATATTTTTTATTTGGTCAAATCCACATTTAACGAAATAGTAATTAAATGTCCATTTTAATCAAAATTAAAAACCGTATATGAGTAATATGACCTCATCAGGCTCGTAATATAAACTCATCATGCTCGTCTGCATGCGCGCTATGAAAAACGTAACGCACTTATGGACATTTAATGTAACAAAAATATCTATGTGAAACTTCTATTAACAACTTTGTTTCAAACTTATTACATATTCGTTCATCTGTAATAAGTTGTAAAGTGTGGAATGCTTTTTTGAAAACCCTCTTTCAGAAAGGTTTCTGTAATAATATTTCCATTTATAATACCTTTCTACATGAATATGGAATGCTCAGCACGGTAGACTAAAAATTCAAAAGCTGAGTGTAAAAAATAAAATTTATTGCACGTAAATATTCGTAGAAAATATTTTAGTAACGTTATCTATTGCTGGCTTTTAAATGTACTTTCTACAAATATAAAGACTTTGTTCGTGGTAGGTTAAATAAGTATTTTGAATTTATTTTAAAAAATTTAATGGGAAAGAGAGTTTAGTACATTTTTAAAAAATTTATATTGGAACTTTTTAATTATTATTGCTATTAAATTTCTAAATATAGTACATATACGTACGATTATGGATTCAGTTTTTATTTTCAATTCATTTATTACTATATATATAAATGAGAAATATATAACAACATTTATATACAATTATATTCACTTTTTAAAATTAAAATAAACCGACTAATACGAAATTTGATACATAAATTTCCAGGCTTGCACAAGAAGTTTCTTAGGGATAATACGAATATTGCAACTGTACTGATAATCACAAATGAAAAGCGTGATTTGACATCTAAAAGGAAAAGTTATGAAGGATCAAGAGGGGAAAACGGGGAAGATATGAAAGTGATTAGGAGAGGTAAATGTTTTAATACGATATTTGAGAACACTATAAAAAATGCTAACTTCGATATCTAGTATGTTTTAGAAGTCAACAATCTAGAAAATAAAGGAATATTTTAAAGAATGAGCAATTTGTGTAGTTTAAACATAACTATGGAAATAAAGAGTACGCTATATATAATTCAGTCGTTACATATTTTTGTCAAACAAGTTATTTTCACAAATAAAATTTCTCGTTGTTTCAATATCAGTATTAAGATACCTCTCCGTGGACCCGATAGTTGACACTAAAAACATGTAGATATAGATATGTTTTTTTATGTTTTATTAGTTTACATAACCGAGTGAAATTGAAGTAGGTACCTTAGCAGCTGTTGACAATAACGTTATTGAATAATTTTAAAAAATGATTAAAAACAATACATTTTTAGGTTAGTAAATTTTAAATATATCAAAAATAGCATATTTCTAAGTATATTTAAAAAAAGAAAATCCCATCTAAAATTTGAGCGTTCATTACTTTCGTGTTGCGCTAATAGCCCACTTGTAGCGTCGAATTAATAGTATAATTAATACACATTTTTTAATTGTTCACATTTTGTGCCGATTAAATAAAAAAAAACCTCTTCCCCAATATAATAATACATACTGGACATTTAAACAAGCTCCAAGTTTTAAGTTTTTTTTATCAACTAAGTATCCAAATAACGGATTACATAATCGTTCCCATAAAAGGTTTCCGTAAAAGCTTTCAAGGTTAAAAGAGAATGAGGAGAAAATATTATTGTAAGGCTTACATTTTCAAATAAAAATACGAAACATTCATTGAAAAGATTATCATCCAAAATATTATTGGTTCCAAATATTAAGACAAATTTCCACTCGTGAATATTTACCAAATACTTTCAAGTTTGGGGGAAAAAAATTGGATATCTTTAAATTTTAATAGGAACTGTTCGTCTGTAAAAATTTGGCGACACAGAGTATTAACGAAAACGTGAACGTTCTACGTTCAGGTTGATTGCGCCGTATACTCGAATGCTACACTCATATATATCGAAAAGACGCTCATATAGACGACCCTACTTGAAAGCAGTAAAATTAAGCAGATAATTTAAATTAATTTTTTACGAGAAATGTAATGTTCGTGCTAGTTGTTAATCTGTAGTCATTTTAATTGCGACATAAACTTAGATATTTATCGATATAAGAAAAACCCATACTGGAAAGCCTTGAATCTTATTCAGAATATAGTCACCGTCACTAACTTACGTACCCCACCACGAAAATATGCATATCCAAAGGAGAGAATAAAAAATCGTATTTTGTTTTCATTGGTAAATGAAATCGAGATAATAGACGAATAAACAGGTAGCAAACCTATTTATTAATATTTGTGTATCATGAAATGTGTAAACATCTTTTTTTTTGTTGCTGGAATGTGCAGATATCAAAATAATATAATTAGAAATATCTTAATATCTGTTAATATTGCATAAGCTGGTAGTAATCAATTTTCGAAGAAATAAGAATGGCAAAAAATGTTATGGAAAAATTAACATAGTGAATTATCCATAATATGGAAAGATTTCATATACATGTGTATATGATATACATATTGCTTACGAGCATAAGACTTATTTTTAAATGACAGAATCGTTTTATAAGTAATGCTAAAATTATTTCCTAAAAGTGTAAATTACTTAACAAATAGTAATTAAATCATTTCTGGTAGTTATTAAAGCCGTTAAATTAAGTTTGTTGAGAACTGAACAAAAAGTGATCACTTTTCTGTCAAATTTTGTAAATGGTTAAAGTTACAGGTGATTTTATTTCTGTCTCGTAAAAACACACCAAATTATTTTGAAGAGCGTATTAAGGGATCACCGAAATATTTTCAACTTCAACATAATATTATTCAAACAAAACGTGGTTTTTCAGGTGGTTATAACATGACTACAATTTTAATATTTTTTTATAATAAGTTCAAAAATATATTTCAAATTGCATAAGATTTTCACTGCTTTTGAAATATAAAATGGTAAATGATTACTTCCTTCTAGCTATAAAAAGCTTTTATGTCCTATGATATATGCAATAATCTCATTGGGTCGAGGATTCTAGGAAAACTGAAGGCATAGATTTTTATTTACTAATACTCTGGCCTTTTCAAAATTAATCTTTTTAAATAAACACTTTATTTCCATCGATACAAGCGTAAATTAATTAAAAAATATACTGATAGTTCAAGTGTTATGAAGCTACACTCACATCATCTTTCAAATTGTGACAGCTACACATTGTGAAAGCGCAGAAGACAATTCAACATGACGAAACGTCAGACAGATTCCAAATAATAGAAGTTGTGAATACTGTCAACATGCGTTAAAGGATGACTGTAGCCCTGTGCATCGCAACGATTCGGTTCGAGCGATGAAGCCATCTTCCAATGCGGTGCACAGAGAGCTCTGCATGCTTCGACTATCAGCGGTGGAAAGGGAAGGAACGAGCAAGCGGGACCCTCTCGTTTAATCTGCGGTGCGGGGTGCGGTGCTCCCGCGGTGTACGTTTTTCCACTCAGCGATTGTTCGTCTCTGTCGTGGCGCGCTGTACCAAGTTTCATGTAATGCCGTCTTTGTTATATGAGTAAATAAAATAGCATGTCATAATTTGAAATTCATTCAATATTCGCAATCTGAACTTCTATTATCTTATATTGTATTCTACACCTGACTTCAAGACAAGTACTCCTCTTTGTGGTGAAACCACGTTTAAGAAAATTGTCCGGAAGGTAAATATCTGCTCGACGATGCACCCACGTTTAAGAATAGCATCCGAAGGGCCATCCCTGCTTGATGACCAATCCTCACCATGGTACCTATTGATAACAGCACCGAAAATCGTCGTCATCTTACTAACGCCATTCTGCAGTGACAGGCCGCACCTGTGGTTCGGCTATTTTAAGAGAGTAACCAGCGACTCCAAACGAATCTCTGTTGTGGCTCAAATGAACATCACGCCACTTAAAAAGCGAGGTGTCGAAAAAATCTCCGATATTCTCAGAAAAATTAAAGACAACACAGATGCGTACACGTTCAAGAAAAATCACCTCATCTTAGTTTACGAAGCAAGCGAGTAAAGACAGTTAAACATATTACTATGCAACACGGTACTAAGTAATAAGTGGTCTAGTTAGTCTTTGCGCAGCATGAATGATCTTGCTAAGGATTCGGTCGCCATTAAGACGTCATGCCTCCTGTTGTCAAACTAACTAGCAGCCCATATTCGCAACTTGATCATCATAAGCAAATATATATCAGAGATTGCGTCCCTGGACGACCTCGCATTACTTGTCAACAAGTTACTTGAGCACACGCAAGTTACTCAGCTGCCACGTCCATCTGCAGATACTGCAACCTCAACTCTCACCGTCACATTGGTCACCATCAATCTTTGCCGCGCAGTTGGTCAAATGCCAGCTACCGCTACCGATTATTAACACAGCTACGAGGCCCATCGCATTCTCATTATCACTGAAGATTTGAGATCGACTTAAGGGAAGGCAGCCGCTGTGCTCATTTAAGAAGTCCGTCATAGCTATATTGAACACAATACTAAATCCAGCGTACACGAAAGGAACATATTTCAGCGAAAGGTTTTCTTATTAACACTAATATTAGCCAAAATCCATAAGTATTTTTAGGTTTAATAATATATAAATTAATGAAAATAAAATATTTGGAAGAGATTATCATATGCAAAAACAAAAAATAAAACAGATCATAAGAAACAGAACTGACGAGGATGCGATTCGTTGTCAATTGGTGGTAGAAAATATTTTTGAAGGAGCCCACAATTGTACCACCTTCAGATTATTTGTTCATTTCCCCTATGGAGAGTAATTAACCCAATCATTTTAGAGGTGTCGGGAAAAGGACATGTTTATTATCTGATATATCATTTATGAGGTTCTTAAAAAGTATATGTTCTTCATTAAAGTTTCACGAATGAACATCAACTCCTGATAACTAGTTGCCGATCACCTACGACACAGTAATTGTATTAATGGGCTTGCGTAATATATATATACCCAAAGTCAAAATTGCCACAGGGAATACAATCAAAGCATGGTACAAACAAACTTCTTGCTGTAAGGAATTTTAAACAACTTTAGTTTGACTTCCCAAAATTCGCCATTAGAGACTTAAGTGTAAATTTTGATAATTTTGAAGACAATATAATATAATACTAACTTTGAGCAAAATTTATTATCCGATAATTTTGTACAGTAAAGCGATTTATTTCGCAAAAACAATCAGTATGACCCGTTTCACCATCACTGATAATGAAATTAACACAGGGTCGTATTTAAATACATTATTTATTCCAAAATATATAATTCCAAAATATAATCATTTTATAATATACCTCCGTACGCAATGGTCGTGTATGCCGCGCGAGCAATCCGATTCGAAAAGAGAAAATATTATTTGAATTATAATATTCGAACCGAAAGTGTAAATAATTAGTGAGCTTTCTTACATAAAATAAAATAGCAACAGTGAGTTGCAAAATAGCTATTATAGTCGTTTTGTGATTGTGGAACTTCTTACAGTGAATGTTCAGCTGACATAAATATTCGTTATTGTGGTACAGTGCTATATTCGTTTACTATATTTCTTGCTGAAAAGGAAACTCGGGAAAGGGATAAATATCGAACATTGTTGTGAATCTTAATTTTTTATCAGATTCTAAATCCGTAGCATAAAAGTTAAAGAAAACTGTACTTTTGTAAGCGTGCTAATTACCATAATTACAAACGTTCTACAAAATCATGTGATGGACAAGAAGTATTCTATCGTTAAAATTTTTGAATAAATAAAGGTCAAGTTTTTGTTTTTAAGATTACTTAGTTTTTGACTTAAAACATTTAAATATTTGTAACGCAGTGATATCTAAAATAGAATATAGATTTTATCTTAGTGCGGCTTAGTGACAATCGAAAATTAACGTAAAAGTGGGTATTTTAAAAATTGTAACAATTGTATGTTCAATAATAACTGTTGCGGACATCGCTGTTATTTTAACTATATTCCTGTGACGCCAGGCCAGCTGCTATTTTACAACTTCGCATGCCGTGTTAGTGGCGCAGCGGATAGTGCACAGAGCCGCGGCAGAGGCGCATCGGGTTCTAAATCAGGACACTCATACATACCCTTTCCTGTCTTTTTCTCTTTTTTCTCTTTTTTCTTTTTCTCTTTTTTTTTCCTTTTTGGATTATCAAACACTTACTCCGTTCGAAAACAATAGAATAGAGGTTATAATCTTGTTCTTAATCGGCGCCTTGGATATCATTATTTACGTTCAGAATAATAACTCAATATAGAGATGAACACTCGCGGTGCCTTGGCTCGTCAACTCGATTTGGCTTTGAAGGAATTAAGGGCAGCCAAGGAGTCGATTGAACATTTACAATCAGAAAGGGATGACAATGAAAAAGTAATGCTAGATATTTATAGTAGAAACACATTGTTAAAAAAAGAAATGTCTGAATTACATACACAGTATGTATCAGTTATAGACGATCGGGACAGATTACAAGGCATCGTTGATGGATTCGGCGAGTGCAGTGACGACTTTGTGCGAGGCCTCCGACGTATCACAATGTTGGAGCATGAACTCCAGGAAGCACAGCACCAAATTTCGCACATGGAATCGGAGAAGACGGAAGCGTTAATTAACCAAAACCAGAGTCTTTTTAGCGAGTTACTTGGAAGTGCTCCCAGCAACATTTCTGCTGCATTTGATTTACCTTCAGAGGTAATTGATTTGACAGAAGAAGTCACAGAAAATACCATCCACTCTGAAGGAACTGTTAAGTGCAGCAAAAACAAGTTTAAAAAATATGTTAAAATCAATAGGTATATTAAGAAGACGCAAAAGCTAATTAAAAAACAAAAACAATTCTTTAAAAATTGTCAGAATATAAAAGAAAGAATTAGGTTAGGTAATGAACTTGACGTGTATACAGTCTTGTTGGAAAATAAAATAATTGACCACGAGAGGTATGTACAGTCAGTTCAGTCTCAAATGTGTAGACTTAAGGAACGCCTAGAGATAATGACTACTAGGTATGAACGCACAAAAAGTGAGTATAGGGAATACATTTTGGCCATTAAGGCACTCGGAAGTAGCCCTAGCTTAAACAATGTTAACTCGGATAGAACTTCGTGCACATTAAATGCTAGTCCGAAATGTGAACCCCGTACTCCTCATAATTTGTCGTCAAATAATAATTTAAGGAAAAATTGTAGTAATCCAATAATAATGTTTAGTGACGACATTGGAAAAAACATGGGCCAGTTATTGAGTACTTATATGAATTGCCCAGTAGTTAATCACTGTATGAAGCTCCCGGAGCTTCATACTGTGACATAATTGATAAAATACTTGAATTTAATTTTGTTCCCAATACCACCCTCATAATATTGATTGGAAATAGGGGTAATGTGAACAAAAAGAAATTAATTACTCATGTAGATAATCTTTGTACATTAAATGTGAAAAATATTATTTTGTTTACGCTACCTTACTTAAAAAATGTTACACAAGCAGAAAAAGAAAATGACCACAGATATAGATTGAATTTGACATTTGATACTGTGACTTTTACAAATAATAATTTCATTCATTTAATTGACATAAACAAATTAATGAATATTAATTTATATGCGACTAAAGATAAATGTTATCTACCTTATTATTTTAAGCGACAGATAGCAACTTCGCTATTTTATTTATTTACAAATTCAGCCAAAAATTTGGCTAACCAGTATACTTCTATTGAGCAGACCAGTGGACAAGACATGCATATTAGTCAGACTTTGGATATTTGTCCAAATAATTTAAATTAGATATTAAGACAAAAGAGGACATCTCTTGCATTTCTTTGACAAAGGATAAGATTTTTATTTTAATTTAGTTCATCAAAATATACAAGGCTTATCTGGCAAGGAGCTAGAAGTAGGAATATTCCTAGACTGTATGGATATGCATGTCTCATGTTTAACTGAGCATTGGTTGAAACAACATGAATTTTTAATTTGTATTGACAATTATAAATTGGTTAGTTCGTTCATAAGAAAGTCAGCTATTCGGGGTGGCTCGCTCATACTTTTACATAATAAGTTTAAATCGAAAGAACGTAAAGATATAGTAGCACTGTCTATTGAACGAACAATAGAATTAGCGTGTGCAGAGTTAGAGCAATTTATAATAGTATGTACGTATAGACCTCCGTCGTCTGATTACATACTATTTGAAAACATTATGGAAGAAGTATTAAAAAAACTTTGTAATTCAAATAAGAAGGTAGTAGTTTGCGGTGATTTTAACTTGAATATTTTAGATAATTCACAGAACACTGTCAGATTTTTAAACCTTTTCAGATCATTTAATTTATTTCCTCTTTTCATAGAACCAACTAGAATTACAGCCACTACAGCTACCTGCTTAGATAATATTTTCTATGAAAATGCTAACTTACCGAATAAGTCAATTATAAATTGTCTACAATCTGACCATACCGGTCAGGTGGCGAAATTTGAGCACCATCATGTTAACACCAAATTAACTATAAATTGCAGACCGGTTACTCAAAATCGTGTTGAAAGTTTCAAATGTAATATTGATCAGAAAATTAATAAATTACCATTTCATCGGAACAAAAGTGTAGATGACTGGTATGGGAACCTTTTTAGATTAATAAAAACTGCATTTAATTCTGTTTTTACCGAAAAGAAAATAACAATAAATCAATTTAAAGGAAAGTTTAGTGACTGGGCATCTCCAGGCATTCATAAAAGTAGAAATAAACTTTATGAACTGTATGATTTAAAATCAAACACTAACGATCCAAAAATTATTGAATATGTCAAGAAATATTCTAAATTATTTAAGAAGGTGTGCAATACTGCCAAATCTATTTTCTTGCGCAACAAAATTAACAATTCCAAGAGTAAAATTAAAGCAACTTGGAATATTATTAATAAAGAGACTTGCAAAGTAAAATCACAAGATAAAGAATTCTGTTTACAAATAAAAAATAACATTGTAAAAACAGATAACGAGGTAGCAAATGTTTTTGAATCTATCTTTTCAAATATTGCAGTTGAAACCACTAAACAATTAAAATCTAGTGCTCATCTTGCAAAATCTCTAATTGAGTCAAGTGTTGAAGAGTGCAAAACCTCTTTTAAGTTCAACTACATAACCCCTTTTGACATTTTTAAAACATTTAAAGAACTAAACGTCAAGAAAACTAAAGATTTATGGGGTATTTCAACTGACCTTCTTAAAACAATAATAAATATAATTTCACCTCACTTAGCTGTTATTTTTAATGAATGTATTGATGAAGGCCAGTTTCCTGATTTAATGAAATATAGCAAAATAATTCCACTTTTTAAAGCGGGCGATAAGAGGGATCCATCCAACTTTCGCCCCATTTCAATTCTGCCGGCCTTGAGTAAAATCTTTGAAAAAATTATATTTCACCAGTTACGGTTACACTTTAATAGTAACAGGTTATTACATGAAAAACAATTTGGTTTCACCAAAAACAAATGTACAACTGATGCAGGGGTTGCACTCATGAAACACATATTTGATGCATGGGAGAATAAGCAGGATGCGATAGGTATATTTTGTGATTTGTCCAAAGCTTTTGATTGTGTCGATCATAAGACTTTATTAGTAAAGCTAAGACATTATGGTGTCTCAAATAACTCACTTAACCTTATAGAATCGTATCTTTCAGGTCGAATTCAAAAAGTAAATATTAATGGCACTTTTTCTTCTGGCGCTCACCTTCATATGGGAGTGCCCCAGGGCTCGATATTGGGCCCATTGTTGTTCTTAATATACATAAATGACCTGCCGTACTTTACTAAAGACCTCTGTGAGATAGTATTGTTTGCTGATGACACTTCTTTGATTTTTAAAGTCGACAGACGCAAAGAAGTCCTTGACGAAGTAAATGATGCTCTTTCTCAAGTCCTACATTGGTTCACTGCTAACAATCTCTTGCTCAATTCAAAGAAAACAAAATGTCTTAAATTTAGTATGCCTAACGTAAGGCAGGTCAATACTTGCATTAATATGAGTAAAGAACCTATAGAAGCAGTCAATTCCACTACCTTCCTTGGAATTACTATAGATTCCAAACTGCAATGGGGACCCCATATTGTGGCCTTGGTAGGAAGACTTAGTTCAGCTGCGTATGCAGTTAGGAAAATTAGGCAGCTCACTGATGTTGAGACGGTGAGATTAGTTTATTTCAGCTATTTTCATAGCGTAATGTCGTATGGTCTACTGTTGTGGGGCTCTGCTGCCGATATTCAGACCATTTTTGTACTCCAAAAAAGAGCTATTCGTGCAATATACAGCCTTAGACCACGCGACTCGTTAAAAGAATTGTTTAAGGAAATTAACATACTAACAGTGGCATCGCAGTACATATATGATTGCATTGTTTATGTACGTAAAAACTATGATGTTTTTCTTAAAAATTCAGAAACTCACAGCTTCAACACCAAAAATAAGCATAAACTTGCCGTTCCAAGTCTCAGACTGCATAAGACTGGTAATTGTTTTATTGGATTAAGCATAAAAATGTTTAATAAGCTTCCACAAAGCTTTATCGACTTACCTTTGCCTAAATTTAGATTGACTATTAAACGTCAGCTGATGAAAAAGGGTTATTACAAAGTAGTAGATTATTTGAATGATAAAAATTTGTGGACACTTTAATTAGCTCTCCTACACATTTTAAGATTTTTGTAACATTGACCTTTTGAAAAAAGGCTTACTGTTGAGTTTGTTGCGGCGCTTCTTCTCAGCAGGCCAGTTACGTCGAAGTGCTGGTAGGAAAAATATTGACGTGCAAAAGAATTTACTGTAAATCTACTTGTAAAAAATATAAAATAAAAAAATAAACTAAAAAATAAAGCAAATTAATATAAAAGATTCCGAATTCTAATAACTGCTCCCAAATATGAAATTGTTGTAAAGCAAAATATACTAAATCCCTTTATTTAGTATTCTGCTTAAAATATACGTAATTATCTAAGTAATTTTTTATTAAATAAATTCTCTATCCAAACATAAGGATATTTTCAATTCTCACTCATCACCAACCACCAAAGCTTGTACTGAACGCTTTACAAACTAAATATTTCAACAAGGAACTCCAATTAGAGCTTTACAGTACTCACTCCTAGTTTCTCTGGTATTGTTGCCTTGACTAGTCTTAGTGAATACCGTAACTTTTGTAAAAACTTATTTTCAAGAGAAATAGTCTCCTAAAAGGTCTCTTTTATAGATTTCAAGGTGAGCGCGGAAAGTACTTTCAAATGTAGATTTTAAATGGTCCAATGGCGGATAAAAAAAAATTATAAGATTATTTGAAAATGTTCAAGTCTCTGTTTTGCTCGCAATGAAATAAAATGATTAACATATAAAATAAATTTATTTAATCCTATAATATATATAATATAATTTTAAATAAATACATACAATTTTTTTAGTTAAAAATTACTTCCGAAAACGATATTTGTAAAATTGTTCAATTATTATATCGTTAAAACTACTGTATCACTTGTCATATATAAATCTGGATCAGAAAACGTTTAATATTTTAACTCCCTCAAGTATAGACCGATATAGTAGGAGATATACTGTAGAATATATGGTCTCATAACTCTTTTTAGAATATTTTTACTGGTTCTGACAGTTCCTTCTTTTTAATTGATTTACGCATAAACTAGAATAATTACTTTCCGAATAGTTCACGGTCCATGGCGATATTTTAACTTGTTACTTAATAATAGAGTCATCCGGTCCAGATCTAGAGGCTTGTTAACATATGGACACAGATATATATATATATATATATATATATATAATATATATATATATATATATATATATATATAACTACTCACAATATATATATATATATATATATATATATATATATATATATATACATATATAACTACTCAGAAACGCGTGGACGTATCATGGTGAAATTAATTTCAAATTCTTAGATCTACGGTTCCTTGGAGATGTAAAAAAATCAAGTTTCCAAGTCAACGCAATTATGAATGCACCTGTGATAGGTAAGGTATAAGTAGGCGATATATTTAGTTCCAAAAAATTAGAACGTTATAAATAATTTAATAAGAATATTACGTTCCATTAAATGTTTACTAATACTTAAATGTGTAAGGAACCCTCGTAGTGCGAGTTTTACTCGTCCTTGACAAGTTTCTTTCTCACATGACGTAAATTATACGTAGGTAAAATCGACCAACAAATTTAACCTTTTGTCTTTGCTAGAAAATGGCACTTTGTTATTTTTATAACAAAATTAAATTTAACAATTTAAATAAAAACCTAATTATGTTTCTCTAGAAATAAACTAGGCGGCGCTCTATTTTATTTTCACAATTAAACTATGAATTCAAAAGAGGACTTATGGAAAATTAATGCAAAATATTTGTCCAACGTACACTGCTTGTCAATATTATTATTTTCTTCACAATAAAACAACATAAGTTATAAAAAATTCTATGAAATTTATTTTGCGGTTTGAACTTACCATCTACTTAATTTTAATAATATTTAGAATTAGTCTTAAATCGATGTTAAACACAGAACATAAAATTAATTTTCTTGTGCGATGCAAAATTTAGCATGTTTGTGGCTATTGTTGATGATTCTATTTTCATTTCATAGCAACATATGATATTGTCTTCACTTTAAAGTTGGACGCTATATTTTGCCTTTGAAGCTTTTAAAACTTCCGATGCGCAAATTATACATTAAAATGATCGAACTCAATTAAATATCGCTAATATTACTTGCCCTAAAATTACGTTTGAAACATCTGGATTAATTAAATTAGGTTTCTACCTCTCTTGTGTTTAATTAATAATTTAAAGGATCTCAAGTCAACACTTCTAAAATACACTCATCGAAAACAGATATACACGTAACCCTTGTTTAGAGGTGGCCGCGGTAGTATTTATCGCTTTGTGAGTCGAGTATTTCAACATGGGAATTCAATTAAAGTTGCTTGGATCACTTATTCCAGGCCTGGGCAAATAAAGTTTCCTTGGTTCTATTGCTTTGATTCATCAGCCTCAATCTTTTCACCCGTTATAATTTAAAGGCGAGTCAAATATTTTTTTAAAAACTCTCTTGTACGTTTGAAGGCGGATGGGGAATGTACTTTGCGATGTAGGTTCGAAATTATTTAATAGCGGATTACAAGGAATCACGGAAAGATATTTGAGAGATTTCGGAGGTTGAAGTTTTGATTCCCTAATTCAAATTTATTAAATATGTACTTTATATGGCAATGAAAAATTATTTAACGATATCACATTGAAAGTTTTACCTTTTATTGCGATGTTTAATATTGTAATTTTTAGCAATTGGTTAAGTCACATATCCTTTCCAATTGAATATGCGTATGTGAATATATTTCGTACTCTTTTATTTTATTAACGCTCATCATCGATTATAATTTCTTATATACGTAGGTTAAAACAAAACTTTTTGTCTGTTTCTTATGTCAATAAGATTTCATCGTAAGGTGTATACAGAGGAATGAATTGGATCAAATAAACATCTTTAAATACGATATTGAATACACATTTTCCTTAGTAAATTTAAATTATATTTACCCATTACAAATATAATTAAGCACGAGAAGAGTCCGCACTAAATACATATTTAGATACGAGTGCATATACAAATTAGCGGTACATGATGGAACGAAAAAATTATAAATAATTTTTTTGAATATTTTGTCACGGTGTAAATAAATTGGCCCGATGCATATTGCACAGGATTAGTACAAATGACTTGGCTGTCTATATCTCAATAATTTATTGAATCACATTTAACGAAATATGTAGGAATTTTATGCATGCACCTTAAACAATTATCCAATCAGATATTTGTCCAGTCAGGTTAAAAATGAAGGTCACACTGCGATTCACTTTTATGATTTTTATTTTTCGGTAAAAACGTCACATCACAAAATATATTTAAAATTTATTTTTTATTTCATTTTTAAAAAAACCGTCAATAACATCCTATCCAGTAGAAGAAAACACGACCCGAATTATTAAAAAAAGCATATTAGAAACATTTTTCAGTAAATATATTAAAAGCATATAGTAAAAAACATGCAAAAATATACAGCAACCTAATTTTTTTTGACATTTCTCTTTCACAAGTTTCAACCTTTCCTGTCTAGGGTATCTACTTACATTCACTAAACATTAATAGAATATAATCATCTTTAATTTCTAACGCTGCCATATAGTCTAACGGTGCATCAACCTACTTTCGAAGTATCCGTTGATATCTTCGTTAAAACATAAAATTCATAGAGCTTTATCGCGAACTATTCTGATTTTCAGCAGCGCAATGATACGCCGAGTCTCCGCTTTATTGAAATTGTGGTGTATTATTACAACACTGGCGGAAAGAGCAAGTTTTGATTGTTGAAGTTTTGATCGCGATCTTTTCAATAGGAGATCCAAAGAGATAATAAAGCAGAATCACTTCTTCTTTATCATTTGGTGTATAGATAGAAATAATTTTATGAGATTTGGGGGGAAAATATTAAATTTATTTTCAGCTGTAAACTTATCATGCATATGGTAATTTAGTCACTCATCAAAACGTAGACTAGTACGGTCTACGTTTTGATGAGTGACTAAATTTTAACGAGTGATTAAGAAACCGTAACTAAATCATATAGTAGAATGAAAAATACAAAAAAATATTTTTTTAACTTTTCCCAACAGCTTTAGTAAAACGCGGGAATTGCAATAGCCTTTTATGCGCACTTGAAACTTTTCTACTAATTTTATTTATTTTGATGGCTATTTTAAGTCCTTCGGATACTTTATCACCGTATTTCATAAATTTTATTTCTATTAATATCCTTTTTAACTTTACACCTCCTTTTAAAAATTGTTTGCCCCTCTACACTCTGCGTAGCTAATATATTTTAATATTATGAGAGGCAACCTACTATTTAGCTAGATTCTCTTCGCGGTTGCAGAATTTTTATGAATCGACATTCACAGATTCTTAGATATAAGTAACGTCTTAACCGTGTACTCGTTTATATATTCTACTCACGTAGGAAATATTATTTAAATATTCTTGTTTTTCCATATTTTTTTGAGTTTAAGTTTGTTACTATTCTAATGCTGTTCTTTACATTTGCGATTGTCTTCGTTTTCTCGTTATGCATTACCATATACCATTATCATCTAGCCCGAATAGCGTAAAATCTCTCAATAAATATAAATCCTAGTTTTCTTCACACGGGTTAAATAATCAACGATAGGTAGTGAATAAGTTATTCGCATTAGATTAATCGAAGATTTTAAGAATATTAATTTTGATGTCAGTTGCCCCATACTTAAGATATACTACCTGCAAAGAAGACTATACCGTTTGAAGTGTGGAAAATTATGTATGACGGATACAACTATATAAAATTATGCACATGAAAAATTATGGGTGAATTATTCTATCCAAAAGCTCAATATTCCAAAATTTCTATACACCTTCTTGTCTACAATTTAACTAACTCCCGTCTATTTGAAATACTAATTACTTTTAATTATGCTATTACCATAGTTATTGCGTGATTTCGAAGTTTTAGCACATACTTTAGAGGATATAATTGAATAGGGCTATGTAAAGATAGAACAAAATATAATATTTAGAATTACGAAATGATAAACGTATAATACAAGTCAATAATTCCACTACAAATCAGCTGATGTCAATTCAAAGCTATTTTAGTCTTGTTATTAGTTTTGTTAGGCATTATGAACTGCTTAGTCATAGTCATATAAATAGGTAAGAAATAATAAAGTACATAATCCAAATGAAGAACCCCATGATTGTTCAAATTAGAAATAAATGGTACGTATTTCTTCAAATGTTTCATACTTCGCAGTATTTTTTATCAAAATGTTTGTGGAAATTGAAAAATTATTTTAAACGATGTAAGAAAATTATCACTTAGACAATTATCACATGATCGCTTATATATTTCTTGTTAAAAAACGAGAACGGTGTCGTTTTCTTTTTAAATTGCTTCCCTAATAAATAAAATATTCCCGCAACATGCATTGGTTTCACCTGTTTAAAAACGGCCGGACCGATCATCGAATAAATCCGGACCGATCATCGTTGATTTTACGTAAAAAAGTATTTATGGAAGTCATACTACGATCTTTACGCTATTTAAAAAATTAAGTTAAGAAATTATAAATAAAATATTCCCTAGGGAAAAAACCATTTCCTCGGATTATCGTTGACTTTTCTTGGAATATTCGTGTATAAAAACTTTGGGAAATGCTTTTCATGAAACCGTTTTTAGTTTAGATTGTTGTTGAGAGATATTCGGCACACTTAGTCGAATAGCCTGAAACTTATTAAATATTTAAAATTAAAAAGTTGAAAGAATATTTGAAGGTTTCTAAAAGTTAAATTATGATCATATTTTTCATCACCGAATTTGAAATTTACATACTTTGATGTTTTCTTACCCTCCTCCGTTCTACGTAAGCAAGTATATTCAAATTTATCATAGAAAGTTTATAAAAATTTAGGTCAAATTTAATATATATTCATTGGCCAATTTTGAGCGTCCAGTGTCTACAAAATATATTAAAATGTGTAGATATTGTGTTGCTAAAACTATATATTTGTTTTTCAAATTACAACTACTTAGTACAAATGATTCTGTTAAAAAGTAAATATATTCCAATTACGTGCAAGGTGGATGAAAAATATTGCATAAGATAAACATGAATAAAAATACTTTTGAGGTCATTGAAGAATACAACATCATTAAATTTTTATTAGTTCCTCAGAGTTTTGTGTTAGAGAAACACACAACAGACAAATGCAATTTTTATTGATATAGCCTTAAAAATTAATCAATATTTCTACCGTCACATCCAACATAGTATAAACCAGCTGCAATGCAATGCATCTAGTAAAATGGCGGCTATTAAATCAGCCCTGACAGCAGACGTCTGCGCTGACAATAACGCTTCGACGTTATTCAAATCGTCGTGTTAGATAAAATCTACTTGGGGTTTGGTGATATATAAACTAGAAACCTGATTGACGTTCTGTGTAAAACGAAGCCTTTTCTTTTTATATGAATACGGAAAATAAATTGGAGAAAAGTTTAATAGCAAAATTGTAGAATACTCACAGGTATTAGGGCCACCAAAGTTTTGTTGAAAATTAAAATTTTCCAACTTTTTACTAAATCCCATATGAGGATAAGCCTCATAAAAAATTAAAAAGTATTATAACATATATTGAGCCACAAGAAATTGAAATAATTTTCTATTGAAAATAAAGTCGAAAAAGCAATCAAAAAGAAAGAAAACAAATAAAAAAACAAGAAAGGTACGTTCTTACTAAAGAAAGATATAGAAGGTTAAAAAACTATTTATTCGCAAAAAAACATGCTAAGTTTGCTAAAATGGAAATAAAATGTTTAATAGTCTATTTTTCCATCGAAAAAATGTTATGGGATAAGTTTTAATGTCTTACTGTTATGAAATAAATTTTAATGTCTTCCATAAGTTTTAATAAATACATTTAATGCAATTAATATTTAATGATTTAAGCTCCCAATACCATACAATAAGAATAATATTCATAACATAGCTTATACAAAAAATGAAGAAAACTATTTACTATGAACTGCACTGGAAATCAATGGTAAATATTCAAAATACTTTTAAATCATTCGCCTTATTTCTTCTGTCTTCATGCCTTTATATAGTTGCTCGGAATATTATCAAAGGTATCAATTCAGTTTGAAAATTTAAAAAAAACACTTTATTCACGTTTAGAATATGAATATGATAGACGTAATGGTAGAAATCGTTATGTTACGAATGTGCGATAGAAATTAATTTCTCAAGTATTCAATATCATGACAAGAAAATTTTACAACATATAACCGGGAAATTAATGTAAGACATACAATAACTTAAATATTTTCTTTTCCAAAGTTAACTTATATAATTAATTATTGTATCAATAAAATTCTCGTTGCACGTGAAACACTGAAGAAGGTTATATTTAATTATATGATCTAATTTAATGTTTCATATTGTATTTATTATGAAGCTACACTAGAATGACATCATTCTAAAAACCAAAATTTTATGTGAATTTGCAATTTGTAAGAGTCCTGCATAAAATAATTCCCAGGGCCACTTGTAATCAGTACAAAAGTTTTTATGTGAAAAACTTTAAGGCAAGTAAAATACTTTTTTAAAAAGTATGAAAATGGCTCAATGTGCATTTGAAATGCACTCTATTATGTAGATTTTTTATTTCAACTTATTCTGATTTAAAAGCATAATAATTTTGGTAGGTACTTTCCATTGATACTCGGGCTTAGTTTAAGAAATTATTTGATTAATGTTTTCAACATTTTTACATAATTTTTTTGAATATACATTTAATTAAGTATTAATATTTATTTCATACCGAATATACTTTCAAGTTAAACTTTAATTGTGTTAACACTTGTATACATATTTGGAGAATATACATATATTTTAATTCTTCATGCCTTTAGAAGTATTTGAATACTGACCAACATTGAATACATAACCATACATTTATAATAAATGGAAGGAAATATTAAATACTACGTATAAAGTGCGTACTGAGTATAATATTAAATTTTAGTGGAAAGAGAATGGAATCAAAAGGATTTGTCCTAATAATAAAAAAAACTGATTGTTGTTTAAAAATGGATTACTTTAAAAGTAAAAGATAAAATAAAGGCAATAAAAATATTTTAGTACGTATTTTCGACTCAAAATAAATAATTTTATCAATAGTTTTTGATTTTTCTTATATGTAGTCCTTCACGGTGATTTCGTTCTTAGCGAAATATAAAAATGTAATCTATACATTCATATACATAAAAAAACTTGGAACTTGGCCTGTCTGCACATTGAATATATTTACAAAAAAAATATTGCTGGGCACATAATAAAATTAACAGAAAACAAAAATATTACTTTTGCCATTTTTGTCTCTTTGCCCATTTGTCTGCTTGTGTGTTTCTTTAAAAACGTATCACTTAAAAACTAAAGACTAAATTTATACAAAGTTTTAAAACCGTAGAAGCTAGTTTGAAGTACCATTCGGTTTTTATTTTATCAAAATTGATTCACAGAATCTAGAGTAGGCGAATTTATTATTCAGAAAAATGAAACAAATGCTCAGATGCTAAACGCTTAGCAATAAAAAAATGTACAGGGTATACACACACACACATACTAATAAAGTAGTTTCTTTCTCTTATGTCTGCCTATATATATATGCATATATATATATATATATATATATATATATATATATATATATATATATATATATATATATATATATATATATATATATATATATATATATATATACGTACCTGCCAATTTACTCTGTTCTTTTCTTATTTATGTTAACACAAATAAAAAGAGACCATACTCGATGAGTTTACCACTCATCACTGAAAGTCATCAACTCCCGTTTCCATTATTGTACCCCGATTTTTCAAAAGGGCCGATTTACGTCGTCCTTAGTAGTGTAAATTTTTTAGAGATTATTACTAAATTGTTATTAGGTCCATATTATCCAAACTTAATCACAGGACCTTTATTGCACATTGCTGAGCGTTTCTCTGCTCGACCTTCAATTTCATTGGTCTAATTCTAACCATTTTTTTTAATTTTAATAGGCTAGGCCATTTAGAGAAAAGAGAATCATCTAAATTGGTTGATCAATGCTGGAAAAATGAGTAAACATACACAAACTAGATTGTAACATTGCAGCATCAGGCTCAGAAAGTTTAATCCGGAATTAAATGAAAGGGTCTTTGCTCGAGACACAAAATTCTAGTTTAAAATAGAAGGTTTTAAAGTCTCATGATTTAACCTGGCAGTTAACCCCACAGCGCGAGGACTAAGAAGTAGGAACCAGAGTTTAACGACAGAGTAACTGCTTGAGACTTAAAATGCTAAATTAAAAACAGCCGATCCTCAAATCTCACGTTTTAAAGAGACAGTATCTTCAGCGTCAAGTTTAAGATAAGTTACCATAGTATGTTGGTAGAGTCTGCTTCAGACCCACAATATTAATTTAAAAACTAAACTGTAGTAGCAGGATTAAGGAGATGCAACCAGAGTTCGATATAAGTGTTTCTGTTGAAACATTGAAATAAAGAAAAATTACTTATTTTCTCGAAAAAATTGGTGATTTTTCAAAATCTATACCAGATATTCTTATTCCCTCCAGACTAATACGAGTTTTCGAGCACAAACTTTTTTTTTTCACACCTTCATTCCATACCGACCTATATCGAGCCACATACTTTGCCGAGCGTTGCATCTTGTAAACCAACGCCTTGCAACCTTCTCTGAATATAATATAATTGCAGTGAGTGAGAGTACATTCATATTTTAAGATAATAAATGATTTTATGTTTCTACTTGATTGTTTTTTGCTTCCTTATCACTATGTATTAGTGACATTATTGATTAAAACGCCTCCATCCCGAATCGGTCTGCATCGAGAAACACATTTTTTGGTGCTTTGCATCTTGTAAACCATCTATTTGCTAGCGTATCTTAATGTAATTTAAATTACTAAATAACTCGCGTTTTTTAAATTTTTTCCTTTGATTTCTTGTCATTACGTAGGTGTTAGTAACTTTATTTATTAAAACACGACCATAAATTAATAAAGAAATAAATGTTAACCCTTTTTGTATTTAGATTTCCGTACCTCAAACTACAATAAGGAATTCTTATTGTACAACGGTTTCATTTTTCTAGATTGATCAAAAATCCAATGAATATATGTTCCTTGTTGATCCAAAATGTGATTATTTTTTTAATAAAAATTTTAATAAATAAAAAGACATAAAATTTTAACTTTGTTTCGAAATTTTATTAAATTATTTTTGATTGAACAATGTTACACCTGTTTTATTACGAATCAAAAATACCTTAAATTAATAAAATCACGTGTTTTTTTCTGTTCTAAATATTTATATTAACAGCATCATTCACTGAATTTAATGAGAAAAATTTACTTTCGCTTTTTTAATAAACGAAAATATTTATTTACTTATTTAACGAAAGAAATGGAAACGTCATTCAAACCAACAAAGCAATGAATTGAATTTCGGAGCGACTACAAAATTATATAATAGAAAAGTAACTACCCTCACGAATGTTTATAACAAAAACCTATTCACCGTCATGTCTGCAGAAACAAAAGAAAGATGAGATTATTTGTGTTATGCCCTGTATTTTTAACAACAGTGAGCACGGAGAATGGAATATTAGAATGGAATATTAGTTATAACCCATTGATATCTAAGTGGGATAAGAAGATGGGGGGTTATCACCCTGATTTACATCATTAACGTTTGGATAATATTATATGATTGTTGTTCATTTGGTTAGTATAATTCAGAATGTGTGAGTAATCCGATTTTAATCTCTTGAATAATGTTTGCCACCTCGCAAAGAAATGCTGGCAAAGAAAAATTTGTTGGAACATATACACATTTGTATAAATAGTAATGAAATATTCGCTATTGTTTACATTATTAAGTTAAAGAGTTAAAGAGACGGCTTTAGATAAACAAACACTTGTACATTTAGAGCCTGGCCAAGAGTTAAGTTCGTGCAATTAAATTTACGCTTCCGAAATATAAGTTATGGCTAAAAATTTAATGCACGAAATGTTTGTACGCACATTGTCTATAGGATTATTTTTTTTTAATTCTGTAAAAAAAAGGGAAACAGGATATATTTACTTAAGAAATATACATACTGATTATGATTATAAGAAAATTAATATACATACAAGTTAAAAATGCGGTAGTAACGATTCCTTTTTTGAATAACGAAAATAGCGTTACGTAGTCATTTTAAATTTATGAAAAGTTATTTTCAAGAAATATGGAATTTCCCCATATTTTTCCTATTTATGTTTTAGCCGTTTTGTATATTAAAAGCATTCGTAGAAATTATGTAACCAACATCTAAAGTTTTTGCCTCCTACGCAATCGCCGCGTGAGTATTTTTTATCGCCTGTTACATTAAAGCGGAGGCGCCTAGACGAAAACATTATCATCTATTTTTTAGCAAGCTGTTTTTATTAAATATATCAAATATTTTATCATGGAGTAAAACTCAAATTCATAATATTAAATCATTAATAATAATTCAAATTATATTTTTAAAGGCTTTAAAATGTTATCTCTTTTAGTCGGTCGGTAAATTCGTCACAAATAATGGCTTTAATTTCTGACGAATTTCCAAACTTTCAATATACTTTATTAGCATTTTCGATATCAAAATATATTACGCCAATGAATCGTTACGAGAACTACATAAGTCAAATAGCCAAGTACCGATTTGTTCCTATGTGTGAAACCATATTTTAAGCAACCGATTTCTGTTACTGTTGATGACTTGAAATTTTTCAAACACAGACATCAGTATATAATATATTTATAGTTTAATATATTTATAGTAATAAACTTCTGAGCGACAAAAATCTTAATATTGATAAAATATTGTTTTCTTCACAAGATTTATTTAACCATTTTTTATTAATAATGGAAAATAACTAAAATACTACGGAATTACTTCCGGTTTTTTGCATGAATTCATTTACAGATTTATTTCATTATTTTGCAAAACTCATATATGATGTAAACGACCTTCTGGAAAGCTCACTTTCAGTTTTATCACCTTTAGTTTATACTGTCGTAAAGCGGTATCACGTATCCCTTAGCCGAGAGCAGTGTATGTACTGGCACAGGTGATATGCAGCTGTCACCTCAGAGCGTATGGAGACGTTGCAGTGTAAGCATTTACATTTGAGAGATCTGTAAGAAAAATATTGTTCTGTCGATTTATTACACCAAGTTTTTTTTTATTTAGAATTAAACTAAATTCTCTGTTAAAAAAATCCTTTCAAAATAGTAAAAGTTATCCTTCAGTTTTAATACAAAGCTATAATGTACGGTATATGATCACAAACTAATTGAAAACCATAAGTTAGAAGTTTATTTTATGAACTATTACAACTTAGTTTCCTTTAAACGAAACTTCGAAAATAATAATTATTAGTGTTTAAATGACTATTCCAAAGTGATGAAAATATTTTCATTGAAACGTTCATACGTAAATTGATTTTACTTTTACTTCAGAAACTGGCGCATTTAATGATTTTGTAAGTTTATTTTTCAATCAAATTTCTTTTGATCGCTTATTAAACAACATTCCCTTCGTTGAATATAAAAATATAAATTTCAATTATTTTTCATTTGTGTTTGAATAAATTTATAATTTTCATATAATATAATATTAGCCTTTCATAATCACATTTATAATGTATCGAAACCTAATTTCCTTGCTTTTATACTGTTCTTTGCAAAATATGCGATTTTATAAAGCTGCAAATAAATTGTCTTATGTATTATTTTCTGTGTATTAATATAAAGTATTATGAGCTAATTGAAATCTTTAAGAATCTAAATAATATTTTATACTTAAAATATTTCCAGAAATTTTTTTTAAAAACACCTAATTAACCATGCTATGCCCTTTTTGATGTTGTTATGAAAAAAATGTATTTTGTTGTTACGTGAATTTTGTGCAAAATATAGTAACAAATAAATACAAACCATTATATATATATATATATATATATATATATATATATATATATATATATATATATATGTATATGTATATGTATATATCTTTATATATATATATATATATATATATATATATATATATGTATATGTATATGTATATATCTTTATATATATATATATATATATATATATAAATTTCAAGCTATACAGTACGTCGAATAAAACCTGAGACTATTTTGACGCGAGCTTTTTCGCGTATCGAACTTGTAACATTGTGTATTCCGCGTGTTCAACGAAGTTAACTCGATCGTGGTACTACGAATAACATTATTGCTGTGTTGCCTTTAGCGAGAAAATTTTCTATCATAATGGGCCTCCAGGTTTGTTGTTTACTAAAGTGGCTTCACGCTTTCCCGAATATTTAAGTCAAGCATCAATTTACATATCGTTTGACGTCTTTTTCACATACAGATAACGAATTCTGATGTTATTCTTATATCTGGTTTGCTATTTTACGCTACTGTAGAAAAAAGTGCGTACTTTCATTTTATATTCAAATATAGTTTCATGCAGAGTGCTTCCATTTGATAATATTATATACGGATCACAATAATTAGTAAACGAATGCGTTATGAAACAATTTTAGTATCATTTATATCAACATATAATTCAAATTTGTTTTCGTTTAATCTCTATAAATCAAGCCAAATAATATAATATATATTAATAATATTTTTAATCATATGTATAATATTTTTACTCAAAAACAATATTTATTGATGACATTTTTTTTGCCGGATAGAGTCAGTGTGATTCGTTAAAAACGGTTGGTGATTTGTATTTCATGCCCAAATATCACTTAAGGTATAATTAAGTTATTTAAGAATTAAGGGCTGATATTTATCATGAAGTACTTAATTGTTTTAGAACTAGCGTTATTCGTTACTTACTTAACAGCTACTGGAACGAGTTGTATTTCTGAAATCCTACGAATGCATTTACTACATAGTAATAAGAATTATGGCTTACTTACACTTTCCGGTTGATTCTTAATGGTGTTGGAAATTATTATTTCATAATTTCTGTGTTTTATTAGTTAAATTGAAATCATTTAATTGTAAATTATATATTTGTGCTATAGTAATTAAGTTAAAATTAACGTGAATCTATACAAAAATTGGTATTACATCTTTCTGTCAGTATTCGTGCTATAAGATTTTTCCGTAAATCTCAAGCGATTAATATTCAAAATAGGAATAATCAATTCTACCTTTATTTTCTAAACATTATTTTCCTAATTTTCTATAAATTTATACAATGTGAGAGTATGTTGAATTCCAATAAAATCAAAATGAGGCTGTTGAAAATATGTAGGTAAAAGAAGGAATTAAGTGGTTGGAGTCCTTGTGTTTACATACAATATATATAACAATTTGATATTTATTTACACATTGTATTCTCCTGTCAGATTTAACAAAAAGCTTTTGACGTAGAAAATTAGCAAAATTTAAGAACCTTTTTTATTTTATTCGAATAACCTATAACAGCCAGGTTCTTGATTTTCCAATCTGTTTGACATTTTGTGACGTGTACAATAAATACATATTAAGGTATTGCAATATTTTCCATAGCTTGACGGTCGAATGTTTGAATAATAAACAAAGCATTCACGGATATTAATAGAATTTTTCACATATTTTGTGACATTTAAACCTTATTTAGGTAATAAGGAAATGCATTGACAGCTATATACAATGTAATATGTCACAATTCTTGCTGAAATAGCTATGAATAAAGTTAATTAAAAAAAAAATATTGGAATAAAATTTGTTAGTCGTAATATAGAATTACATAGCGGAAAACGGACACGATTAACGGGCTCAATTTCCTGAAAAAGCTGTATCATCTATTTTAATTATATTTAGTTTTTGTAAATAATATTAGTAAGATTTAGCTATTTAATCGGCTTAAAGTAATCTAATCGAAAAAATTCGGAACCATTATAGTTTATTCACTCACATTCATCTCTCTGCTCGTCTTTCTTTCTCTCGCAATCTTTTTTTTTTCTACGGTTTGAAGTCTAAATTAAATTTTGCAAGCATACGCTCAATATATATTTTCAATCAACATACAGAAAAATATTGGAAAGAAACAGTAATGCACGTACATGTAAAGTGGAAGTGAAACATTCCTTTTCGTACGTATAACTGATTTGATACAGTTGGATAGAACTTTCAAAATAAAACTAAATTTTTATTCACTTTGTTTTATTTTAAGTCTCGTTTTTTAAACATTAAGCCTCAAAGGGGCATACGATGAGAGGACATATCCTCTAATTTTCAAACTATGGCTTAGCAAAAGGTGAAAAAAATCCATATATTGGCATTTGAATAGAATTTTAACATTTTTATTACGACATGCACTTTACCAGTTTTATTACAAATTTCTAACGAGAAACTGAAATAAAAACGGGAGACATGACTTTAAAAAGAAGTTTAGTGACAGCCTTTCTGAACATATTATTGTCGTCTTTTTTTCGTCGGTATGCGGTAAAGGGTGTTAGCAACATTTGAAAATTCGCAAGCAAGATTCTATACCTTAATAAAAGAATTCACACTTATACGTAATAACGCATCGTAAAATATATTTTTCACATTTAGTCAAATATTTATCGTGATTTTGTAAACTGAAGACTTGAGAGTTCAGTGATTTTTAGAAAAGAAAAAAATAAACTCTGAATTTCCATTACATCTTTTTTTTAAATGTGAATATGGAAAATATAAAAAAACTTTAGGTAATAGAATTTCATTTCAACTTTTATTTAAATGGTTTTTTTGGTTAACTTCCGCCAGTAATTTAAAAAAAATATTTGTTCGGACATGTACTTGGTAAGTTTATAACATCCTGAAAAAGGAACTGGCAATACTCAATTATTTTTTTTAAAGATTTAAACAACCCTTCGCATATACTCAGTCACTACAATTTTAATATATGTTTAACATTTCAGTTACAATAATTAATAATAGGAATTAAAAGTGAGTTTTTTATCAAACTTTTTCACTTTTGCTCTATACGTTACTTCATCCTTATGGTGAATATATAAGTTAATTATATAGGTAGTTCCGATTATTATAATAAGTAAGTATAATAAGTTTCACAGTCTTAATATCTGAATAATTTTTTACCGATAGAATAAGAAAACAATAATTTTGTCACAGTTTGAATTAACTGATTTCACTGTAATCATTATTTAATGGATGGTAGATAATAATGAAGCAAAATCTTCACAACTCTACGAAATTAAGTGCAAATATCCTTTTAATTAAAATTAAAATTGAATCCACAATAAAGATAGAAATGCATATACAGCGTAAGGCAGAATCCTTAAGATAACAAATGTAAAATAATACGATTCACTTCGCGTCAACAACCCCTACCATAAAAGAAAAGTTCCGATAGTAAATTTTCTAGAGAAATAAAATGTTACAACTAAACTTAACACATGAGTATCTTTATATTATATTAAGAGAAACATAACTTTTTATGCATGTGGTTTCTAAAACTCTTTACAGGGCCAACATTTTGTCATAAATTGGTCGGGTATGACTCCTCAATTGGTTCAGCTTACTTAGCTGTGATAATTTTACTTTTAATTTAATTGTATAAGCTGTATATATATATATATATATATATATATATATATATATAGCTGTATATATAATACTGTGAATACATTTCAGGTATTAAAACTCTAATAAAAATGACAGCTTGCGTAGCCAAAAAAATGCCGCTACTTTGTATATACGAGTAGGACTTCAAGAAATTTTTTGCCCCTATTTTAGTTCGTCAATTTTTAAGTGACAAATATATATACGGACATGGTGAAATTATAAGTACTAATTTGGTATAAAAAATAAAAATGCTAAGAAAAACAATTTTTTCCTATATATATATATATATATATATATATATATATATATACATAGATTATACGAAAAGCTGCCAGATCTTATTTACTAGTTATATTATAATAATTTTGACTATTAATATTTTTTATTATTTAAGTAGATAAGGTAGTAAATTTGACTAGATAAGGTTGAAGACATAGACCGTACAATTCTTCAAAATTGAAGAGTTCCGATGCCGTTTTCGAGTATGAATGATATAGGTCCTACCAATTCGGATGAACCTTTTTTGGAATAGTATACCCCGAGTATAGTCCCGGGAAAATTAACCGTGGAAATGAAAGATATAACGATAGAATTCATTATGATTCTTTATATTGTGAGATAAATTTAATTTTTAACAAAATCAGACATGACAGAAAATGACGGAGCTGAAAGTGATGACAAAAATCTTCACTAAGATGGAGTAACGTAATATCATTTAGATTCTTCTGCCTTACTTTATCATAGCAAGACATTAACTGCGTAAATAGATAAGTATTTATTTATAATAGAGATAGATAATATTAACAGAATTAATGTGAGAATGTTGTAATATAATACATCAGAAAAATAAATAAAATGTCATTACGGATAGACGTAAACATCTGTTAAAATCTTATAAATTCACATAAACAAATGTCATTGAAAAATATAGACGTGTTGCAAGTACGAGAACACGTCTAAATGCGGTTGATGCAAGTTGGGATTTCATTGCTCCTGTTTGAAATTATATTTAAAACAATGATATGTGCTTATTCATTGCGGTTACTGAAAAAAAGGTATATATATATATATACATATATATTTATATATATATATATATATATATATATATATGTATATATATATATATATATGTAATTAATTTTGTAACGAGTGAAATACACGCAAAATTAATAATAAATCAATTATAAGTAGGTATCCAAATAAACAAAATTTTGACAGTTTACTTTTCACAAATATATTGTATGAAAAAATTTATAACAGTAGCCAATTTTGTTTGTATGCCATTTTTGTTTCTTTTCGCGCACGCGTAATCAAAGGTAAACTCTTGTCTTATTCTATCGTGTTAAACTACCTCCCTCTATTGTTAGCTAATTACCTATTTTTCGCCCATCTTGCTATAGATTCATTATATTCTGACGTCACAAAAAAGTTGTTTGAAAATTGTCAAGGTCGCAACCTTGGCAATTTTATTTACATCGCGCTTAAAAAAGTTTTACTTCAACGAACATGCAGTTTGGTGAGTTCGCAACGTACTCCTGTTTAATAAATGATATTTGAGAATGTTCAATGAAAATTAACAAGATGTTTAGAGGTGCTTCTGATGTTTTCGCATATAAACTTTAGTAACAATACTTGAATCAAATTTTTTTTCGTTTGATTTCTTCATCGACATTTTATTTATGATTGTATTAATAATGTTGTAACCAAATTTTAGTGTTATTCTTGATATTGTAATAAGAAGTAGTTTTATTTCATTACTTAACATAAATAACCTATTCTTTACAATAATTATCATTAAAACAAAGAAGATATTATTTTCTTATTTGACTCTAATTTTTATATTACCAAAATTATTAATGACTGTCTAGAAACAAATACAGATGAATTTTATGTGATTTAATATTATGAAATTGATGTTGATTTAAAATTAGATTGTAACGACTCGGTATGATAAAGATGTCATACAGTTTAATATCTTTATCAGGCAGTGTAATATGAAAAAATAATGTTTTTTGAATATACGTGTATGCATACCTGGGCCATCATTTCTGTCCATGGTGGGCTAAAGTGTTGAAATTATTATCAGGTGTGAAGTGTCGTTCGATTGAAATATCGTTGATGGACACAACCGAGCCGCGAAGCACAACTGAGGGCACGCAGTTATTGAGTAACGCGCGTATAGGTTATATCTTAAAATATTCAAAATTATGTATTTCTCAAACAAAGAGACGAGACTAAAGAACATTATTATTGTCTTTACATAACCTAAAGTTTATTTAAGACGTGTGTCTCGTTTTTGGTTTTCGTAGAGTTGATTTTTATTTTGCTTTATGAAAATAGTTACCATTTGTTCAATTCCTTAAATGTATTACTTATACGGATTAATTTTTCTCCGGTAATAGTATCCTTGACTACTATATATTCATATCGTAATATCACCGTTGACTACTATAGGATTGTTTGCTTTAGTAAAGTATCCTTGATCGGAATATAGTATATTAGATTTTGACTACAATTTTAAATATAATCCCTACAATAATCTTGATAATTTATATTCATAATATTTGGCGTGGATGATCTAATGACGCGTTTTAATGGACGTTAAACGTTCCGATAGCATATTGCGTCTTGCTATTTAGTTAGCTTTGTGTCTTGTCGGCTCTTTCCGGCTTAATCGGTCAGACTTGCGTCGTGTCTGCTATTCTGCAAGCTTCACGTCGTATTAGCTCTTTCCGAGTTAATTGGCCAGCTTCGCGTCTTGTCGGCTCTTCCCGGCTTAATGCTTGACTATACTACAAACACAGTTCTTTATCTATCAGCCGTGCTTCTTGTTTACTAACATTTACAACTTCACTCGTTTATATCGGTGTATTATAATGAACTATCCTAAGACAGTAACACTGATAGTGAAAAAATAATTTAAATCTTTCCCATCTTCCAGGCGTCCCATGACGGCGCGATACTTTAGGGAAAAATTTGTTTACTTTTATCTCAACCTTTAAATATAGCAAATACTTTTTTCTGGGATGATCTAATAAACGTAAAAACGGAATTATTAAATGATATCGAATATTCCTTCTACGATGCTTTAAAAAACATAAAAATAGATGAACACACCCAATTCCCTTTGGGAATATTCGATTGTCACCAAAAACAGCTCAATAGTTTTAGAATACTGCTCCACAAGACATAAATTCTTGAAAAAGTACAATAAATATTCACTGTGCAAAGTCGTCAACTTGAACGCATTTCGATTCAAAAAAGGAAGAGATTCTTGATTCTTCCGTATTTTTTGCTTGTGTATGTTATCTCATATCTCCGCTAAGATTTTAATCTTGTATGATCTTATAAATGGTCAATTTGGAATGAGTCGGGCTAGAAAAACTGAAGATATATAATTGAATTCCAAAAAATTGAACAGCATAGTTTTCGTGATCGAGTTTCAGTGATATAGGTGCAACTCATTGATAAGATTCTTTTTTTAATTGGAATTGTGTACTTCCAGTGTCGTCCGGTCAAAATTTGGTTAGTATTTTTTTGTTTGATGGTTAGTTTAGTTTGTGTCTTATAATGAAAATTGGAGATATACCATAAAATTCCTCAATATTGAATAACACCGTTTTTATGATCTAATTTCGATTATTTAGATCTAATCATAATCTAATGATACACTACTAAAAACTTTGCTCTTTAGCAAAATCAGGGTGCGATGATGATACCGGAAGGTGGTGGGAGATTCTTTCCAGTGATAAGGATTAAACTCATCGGGTTTCAATTAGTTTGAGGTAAGTAGGTAAGTATATGGATATATTAAGTATAATTTCAACCTTTGATCCGTAAACTATGACGCCACAGGCACACAACGCGCCTAAATCGTGATACTTAAAAATCTAAAGCTTTAAAATCAGTATGGCGGGTTTCAAAGAAAGATTCTGTCACTGAACACCGGGTCCAATAACTCGGCCCTGATGCTGTAGAGGTACTGATCCCCTAAACTTTGAAACCTAGGTAACTGTAGTTTTCAAAATAGTGTTGTGGACCTCAAGCAGAGACTTCACCAACAAATTTCGGATTTAAGCTCTGTAGGGGTGTGACGCTGTAGGTATACTGCCTGCCTAAACCGTAAGATTTGCAGATCTGCGGTTTTTAAATCAGTATACTTAGTAATAAACGAAGATTATGCCATCAAGCATAGGGTTCAAACTTCTCAGTCCTACTGCTACGGGGTATCGCTTTTCTAAACTGTGAGAATCAGCTGTTGTGTATCTCTAGCAAATATGCTGCCACTTAATTTCAGGCTTAAATTTCTTAGTTTTGGCGCCCGCTCAAATTGTTGATGTATCGCCCGCTCAAATTTTTGTTGCGGTTGTGCTATTCTTAAATTAGTATAATAGAGTTTCAAGCAGAGGCTTTGTCATTAGGTAGTGGGTTCCAAACCTTCATTTTTGTATTTTAGGTGTACTTACTATCTAGCTCAAGAGTGAGATTTTACTGGTTGTAAATTAGTATTTTTGGTCTCAAACAGAAACCACACCACTTGACTTCAATGATGAAGCCGGGAGGTCGCAACAGGAACTTTAATTGTCGACCAACTCCTTGGAATTGGCACCATGAGGATACTGTCTGCTTAAACTGTGAGACTTAAGGGTCTGCTGTTTTTAAATTAGTATTGTAGCTCTCAAGCTGAGACTGCCCTTAAACTTTGGGTTCCAGCTCCTCAATCTTAACACTGCGGGAGTAATCGTGTGACTTGATGTTTTTAAATTAGCGTTGTTGATCTCAACCAAAGGTTTCCTCATTGAAGTCCGGATTCCAATTCCTTACCCTGATGCTACTGTAGGACCAACTGTCTTTTGTATGTTAATTCGTATATCCGGCATTATTAAGCAATTCGGATTATTCTTTTTTTCATTTAAATGACCTCAGTGCAGTATCATAAAAATTGTTTCCATTTTGAACAGAAAAGTTTAAGATATAAGACAGAGACACAAATCACATAACAGGTGCTTTGATCAAGTTTTAACGATTTAAGTCGAACGATAATCCAATAACAAAGACTCTAAAGTGGCGGTATAAATCGATTCACTAGCAAAATCAGAGCAATGACAGAGCCGGGAGGTCGTGACGCTAAATTTAATCTATGATGAATAAATTCTTCAAAAAATAACAAAACGAGACGAAGAAAAGTTCCAAAAACATAATAATGGGTTTACATACTGGTTAAAAAGCGTGGTAGCAAAAAAATATCAAAATAGAAATAACGGAAATAGCGTCACGTAGTCATTTTAAACTAAGTTCACGAAAAATAATTTTCAAGATATGGAATTTTCCCGTATGATTTCAATTTATGTTTTTTTCCATTCTGTGCATTAAGAGCATTCGTGGACGTTATGTAACCAACATATAAAATTTTTACCTTCACAGCAGGCGTCGCGTCAGCATTTTTTTATCACCAGTCACGTTGAAGCGATGGCGTCTAGACAAAAAGAATTTTATTTATTTTTTTAAGCCTTCCTTCTTTAATATATAACATATTTTATCATATAATAAAATCCCAACTTATAATATTAAATAACTAAAGACAATCTATATTATATTTTGTAACAACTTTACAATTTAAACTCTTGGTTATTTGATGTGCTTTAATTCTTGGCGAATGTTCAAATCTTCAACTTATTTTTCTTGCTTTCATACCAAATCTATGAATCGTTGCTTAATTTACAGTCAATTAATCTATATCGATTTACTCTTATGTATGAAACCATATTTTAAGCAACAGATTTCTGTTATTTATAACTAGATACTTGATATTTTTCAAACACAGACATTAGCTCGTATATCTTTAAATATCTATGATAATGAAGTTTTGTGCCACAAAAATCTAAATATTAGTAAAATATTTATTCCCTCACATGATTTATTATGAAGAAATGGTTTCTTCGATTAATACTGAAAAGCATCTAAAATTATATGGAATTCCTTCCAGTTTTCTTCCTCAATTCATTCACAGATTTACCAAGTTATTATGTTAAAATTATATAATTTGTAAACGACCTTCTGCTCGCTTGCTACTCACTATGCTCACTTTCAGTTTTACCAACTATAGTTTATGCACCGTCATAAAGCGGCAGCACTTATCTGTCAGCCGGATGCAGTGCATGTACTTGCGTAATGCGGCATGCAGCTGTCACCTGGGAGCGTCTGAAGAAGGATTTGCAGTGCAGGCATTACATCTGAGAGAACTGTCAGAAAACTTACTGTTCAATTGTTCGATTACACCAAATACGTTTTTTTATATACACTGGAACTAAATTTTTCTTTAGTTTTAAGACAAAAATAAGCTTGCGATGTATGCAGACAAATTAACAAAATATTATTAGGTAACAGTTAATAGTTTTCACAAAAGGATAATACATTTATATTCTTCCTTTTGTTTTTTCTTATATTCATTAATGCCTTATATTCATTAAAATGTTTGTCATCATAATCTTATTTTGCTAACAATTTTCGTAAAGTAAATAAATAGTAGCCAGTACTATTTATTATTTGCCAACTCATATAATTGTTCGTGTTAATTATATGCAATCTATTCGTAATACTTTATATCCCGGTATGTATTTTCTCCTGGTATAAATTTTCTTCCCACGAGAATATTCAAACGATATATTTGCACTGAATTGAAATATTTGTAGGTCTTACTGCACTAAGTTCTCCAGTAACCAATTTGCTAAGTATAAAAATTACTTTCAAATAATATATAATCGACAATGTGTAATTTATGTAATGCTTTGAGGGATGGCTTCAAACAATGTGTATTTTTATTTTGCTAATCCATTTATGTTACGCGCTATTAGCCTTTACTTGACATGTATTTTATTACTTTTTTTTGACATTTTATTTATTTGCTAAAAGAAGTTTAAATTGTAGCATTAATAATATATTCATTAATTATATAAATTTAAAATTCTGAAAATTAAAAACATTGTTAGATTGTACATATTACATATGTTTTTTTAATAACGGAAGCATCTAATCAATCGTGTTGTGCGCTATTTTTTTGCCGTTATAAGAAAAATATCGCATTATGTTTTTAGGTGAATTTTGCGCCTATTACAGCAATAAATAAATAAATTAAAACTTTGTAAGTTTCAAACAAACCTTTAAATATACATATACATATACATATACATATATATGTATGTATATATATATATATATATATATAAATATACACACATACACACACACACATATATATATATATATATATATATGTGTGTGTGTGTGTGTGTTTGTGTATGTATGGTTTAATGATACGATAAACTTATATCTTATTTTCGCCACTTTTACTTTTAACATGCAAATATATATATTTCCATAAATGTTATGGAATTTCAAGCTATACAGTACTTTGAATAAAAACGGAGACTATTTTGTTGCGAGCTTTTCCGCATATCGAACTTGTAATATTGTATGTTCGGCGCGTTCAACAAAGTAAGCTCGATTGTTGTACTACGAATAACATTATTGCTATGTTGCCTTTAGCAAGAAAATTTTCTATCGTAATGGGCCTCCAGGTTTATTGTTTACTAAAGTGGCTTCACGTTTTTTCGAACGTTTAAGTCAAACATCAATTTATATGCTATTTTGCGTCTTTTTCGCATTCCACTTAGGAATTTCGATGTTATTTTTGTTTGGTGAGCAACTTTACATTATTGTCGAAGGAGTACTTCATTGGATATGGGCCTACTTCCATTTGGCAATATCATATTTTTATTTTTATAATTTTCGGAATTGAATGCATTAAGTTTGACTTAGCATTCAATTAAAATTTATTTTTAATTATTCTTTATATATAAATCCAAATCCTTTTATATAAAAATGAATTTATAATATTGTTACTCATATGAAATTAGCTTATTGATGACATTTCTCTTGCCAGACAGAGCCAATGGAGATTCATTATAAATGGACTGCTATTTATGTTCGATGTATGAATGCCATTTAAGGTGTAACTAACCCTGGTATTAGATACTTAATTGATAAAAGAATCGATAAATACTAGGAAGCTGTGTTACTTTAATATAAATTTGTTAACTAACATCGATTAGAATGAATGAATTATATTTCTGAAATCCGATGAATGCATCTACTACAAAAGTATTAAAAATTATGCATTACTTAAAGATTTACGTCGATTATTATTAGTGAGGGATTATTTTATAATTTTTGTATTACTTTAATTAAACAATAAACGCTTAGTTTTAAATTTAATAAAAACATGTTAATGTGGTTTTAAACATTACTTGAAGGCGTATCTATTTACATTTTTTGAAAAAAAAACCGCATGTTTTTACAAAAATTATTATATTAAAAACTCTAGGAATATGTAGTATAATTATTTTAATATGAAGGAATAAGTCTACCCCACATTTATACTTCAGGCAGATTATTTTTGATATTTTTTTAATTTTTATGTAACTGAAATATTTTGCTTTGCCTATTATTTTTAAGTAAAGTGTTAATACACACACACACACACATGTGTGTGTGTGTGTGTGTGTGTATGTGTGAATGTATGTATAAATAAAGAGACATAAGCTTATTTAAACAATTTAAGATTAGCAAACAATTTAGACCACGAATCTATAGTACAGGTAATTTAATTTTTTTAAATTTTAGATATATCGTAAATTGGATATTCAGCATATTTCAGCATCCTCACAAAAAATGCAAAATAAGCAAAATTATCATTTATAGATTCTTTTCTTTCTTTTTATATATTTCTTGTAAATGTTATAATTTTAATTTTAAATTACCATATTAGTGACGGTGAGATTTGCCGTGTTGGAAAGTAGCCCATACCATATCCTGGCCCGCCCGCTCGCTTACGACGTGAGTGAGGGCAAACTAATACACTTTGCGATTTTTATTATTTGTCGGAATAAATGTTTTTTTCTAATAATTTGCAATACATAAGAAAGTTTTATATATAGGAAACATAATTTTGTTTCATGAGTAAAGTTATTTTTAATAGTGAAAAACTTATTAAATACGGGCAGGGCGCACAACAACTGTACATATTAGACACTTATAAATATTTAAGGGTACATATTAATTGAACTATTGACAAATATTAACCTTTTCAGAATATAAATACATTTTTTTCGCACCTTAAACGTGATGTATATTTAAATAATGTGAATTCTCATCATGTATATACATAACATATTGCCTAGTGTAACTTTCAAAAACATTATATACATTTCAAAATAATAAGTTACTTTTCGGTTGGCTGTTAAGTCCCTGATATTAAGTTTCTATGAAGTTTTTTGGAGATTATTAGAGACTAATATTATGTCATAAGTTGATCGAGTATTACTCTAAAACTAGTAGAGCCTACTTATCTGTGATATTTTATTTCATTTTAAAGCCTACTATTTTGTATACTTCTCAGTTAAAAATAGCAGTTAAGCTGGGGTGGAAATACGTAACCTTAATAAAAATTAACAATTTGAAGTTTAATATTCTAGAAACTATATTTCTGAAAGACTTATTCAACAATACCCCACACAATGAATATACGAAGAGAAATCGTCCTTACTCTAAGGCTACTCAGGAAATATTTTTGAAAATATTATACTTCGTAAATTCTTAGATGTTACAATATGAATAATCATGCCAAATTTCAGCTTTGTATTATCGCTATAAGCCTGCGAGTAACACAGTTGTGATATACAGATAGACAGACAAATATACGAAAGTGGTGAAACTATAAGTGTCCTAGTTTGGTTACGGAATCCTGAAAATCCCCATACAAATTTCCTTATGGTAGACTTGTAGAGCGATATTTATTTTACGTTTTTATTCATACATATATTTATATAGTTATATACGTATGTATATATATATATATATATATATATATATATAAATATATATAAAAGTCATACAATGGATACTGAAGGTATACCACAGAAATCCCCATCACTGAAATTTAGGTCTAATGATAATCTAATAAGACACGACTAAGGGTGATTTACCCATTAAAAAAATTAGGTTGCAACAAGGGTGCCAGAAGTGGTGACAGGAATACAGGAACTTTTCAGTGATAAGAAATAAACTCATCGAGTTTAGACTCCTCCGATTTTTTCTTATGGTAGCAAGAAAGTAGCAGTAAGAAAGTAAGTAAGTATATAAACGTACGGACAAAGAGATAAAACAAGTAAGTTATTAGCTGGTAGGTAGACCGTTAAGAAATACAGGTATATACGTAGGTAAGCAAGTATATATAGGTATATACAAAGGCACATACCAACTAGAATATTAGGAAGCAGCATGTATATAGAAATATACAAAAACTTTAAAGAAGTGCATGTGAACAGAAATGTACAAAAACATGAAATACCTTGGATATTATTAGGCGGGTATACAAAATGTATAGTACATGAAAATTTAAAGCACTGACTACGGTGAAACGAAAAGTGGGAATATAATTAATATGTTCGTACGTGTATATGTGTATGTGTGGTTTATATGCGAATGAAAATTTGTGATATTATTTGCTATAAACTCTGAATTTAATGACATTACGGGTAATATGGGATAGATGGAAAAAAATTACAGAAAAACTGAACCTACTTCAAATAACCAAAGAATAAGAAGTTCAATAAAAAGTATAAAATAAAAGAAAATACAAGTACTCATTTAAGACTTTTGCATAACAATATCGTTTCCGAACATGAATAAATTTGCAAGTTACTGCTAGAGATTTTGAGAATCAGTGCTAAGTAAATTTTCTTTGGCACATGCACACCCATACTCTTCGGTGTGGGTGTGGATGTTCATGTACTTGAGCGAGAAGAAAACCATCAAGCCGGCCTAAATTTATGATTGAAAACGTTATTCTACCAATAGTCACTCCTGAATACTCATATTTTCATTATTTGTACCTTTCAGCGCACTTTTTATTTATTGGTTAAATATAGTCGGTTTAATTGTTTTGTCAGTTTAATTGTTTTTCAGATCAAGAGAGAATATTAGCCTAATCTCTTATAGAATATCTTTCAATATTTAATTCCCACGTCGTACATTACTAATTTTTTTTCAAGATTTTTGTATAAAAATAATGTTGCTATTTTAAATGTTAACATAATTTTACATCGCATTAAATTTTTTTTAAACATGCAAACCTTTACGCCACAATGAGCTGCATTCACCAGACTTTTTCAAGGTGCATCAAATAGAATCAGTCTCATCAGTCAGCTGCGGTAACAATGCCATACAGAGTTGCCGCTTTATTGAAATCATTTCATTTTATTCCAACACTTGAGACCTGAGCATGCTTCTTGAGAGAGCTGTGTAAACCTAAAGCTGATATCCGTTGAATTAGAGCTTATATAAACAAATATATATATGCATATATATATGTATATATATATATATATATATATATATGTATATAAATATATATATATATGTGTATCAAAAATCGTGGGATTTACGGGCAGTATTTTAGGAACTAATAGTCTTGTAATATGATATATTCACAAAAAATTAATCCTTAGGGATCATCACAAAGTTTAAATGTTGTAGATATATTAATAAAATAAAAAAATGACACATTTCTATTAGGTATGAATTTGTTGTACCTATATCGCATAATTTTATAATACATTAACGATCCGATTCCTTCTGGGAACCGCTTTCAATTTTATTGCCTAAGTATTCAAAACTCAGTTGTTTTATTTGGAATCATAGAAACTGAAAAGTGTATTTAATATTTTACACCTAAACAACATAACATATTTACAGAAATTTAAAAAAAAAAATCAGCAACTTATTTTAAAAAAAATCATTTTTGTCTTAATAACTTTTAACACTTTAAAGCTGCAAACGTCCTCAGAATAAATATTTGCGATAAATATTTTAAAAAATCCATCAAGTGTAAGTCCATAATTTGCACCAATTTTTTATAAAAAGATTGAAATATTATCAATTCCGACAATATATAAAATGTTATTACTTTTTAAATTCTTCTTATAAATTTCCATCGACAATTGTCAATGAAAAATATAGATGCCAGCACTAGTACACGGCTAAATGCGGCTGAAGGAAGTTGGGATGTGATTGCTCCTATTTGAAATTATATTTACAACAATGATATGTGCGTCCATTGCGGATTTTAAATAAATTAAGTATATATGTTGTTAGACTTGCAACGGATGAAGTACATGAAAAATTTGTAATAAATCATAGTAATAAACGGATGAAGTACATGAAAAATTAGAAATAAATCATAGTAATAAACGGATGAAGTACATGGAAAATTAGTACTAAACCATAGTAATAAACGAATGAAGTACATGAAAAATTAGTAATAAATCATAGTAATAAACGAATGAAGTACATGAAAAATTAGTAATAAATCATAGTAATAAACGGATGAAGTACATAAAAAATTAGTAATAATTAGGTAATCAAATCGACAAAATTTTCACAGTTTCCTTTCAATGACTAAACAAAACATCTGATGACACTATAGATAATCTAATTAAATATATTTCAAGTGTATTATATATGTCTCTAGTATTGTTCTGTGTCGTAACAATACTAGAGACTTTTGAAATTTAAAAAAAAATTATAAAATGGAAGAAAACTGCTTTGATGGTGGCGTTTAAAAATATAACTAAAACAGTCCCAGTTTTCTAGTCATGAAAATCGTAAAAATATACCCAGCTATTGCTTTTTAATTCAAGGTACCAACTACGCAGTTATCTTGTCAATTCATAGAATTAGGGTACACATATCAATAGCCGAACAATGGCCGCCTCGCATGGAATAAAGGCCGCCGCTCCGCAATCACATAGATATCTAACCAATTCTTGGAAATACACAAACCTAACCTTGGGTTCACTGCGTGAATTTAGAGAGAATAGAGACTAATTTCAATTTTTAAAGATAAAAATTAATTTTCTTAAAAACATTTATTATTCGTGCTCAAAATGAGAACAGCTGTATTTAATATGACACTTCTAAAGTCACGTGCTCTTTTTCTTTCTTACTTGTGTAGTGGTTACTTTTAGTTGTATTTCCTCCTTCGTAACCTTAAAACCGATTAACTTTTTCCTAAGAAATATGAACAAGAAATAAATGATTCTCTCTTATTCATATTTCTTTGCCAGTTTAAACGAGATCATTGGTCCGTCCGCAAAGGAAAAATTCCACGGGGGTTTTATCAAGTGATCGTGTGGGCCAAAGAATCGGTCCATTTCTGCCAATCCTTCTTTCTAGGAAAAAATTATTGAGGTCTTCTCTTACTGTTGTGTTCCAATGCGCTGGATAATAATCTTGCGGGAAAATAATGGTATTCTCGTTTCTGGTATTGGTAACTTAGCCTCGTTTAGAAGCATAGGGAAATCGTTTGTTAAAAACTTTAAAATAATTAAGATAATTTTTCCTGTTTAAATTAACCGGCAGGAAATGAGACGCAATCAAAGTTTTGCCAACCATTCCGATCTTACATTTACAGAAATTTTCTCAACGTTGTCAATATCTCCGTTCAGTAAAAATCGAAAGAACTCAATTCTTTCTGCGGGATCTCGAGCTTCCAAAGCTTGCACTCTTGTGCACTGATGAGAATATTGCCACTCTCGATGCATCCTATTCCATACTTTCCATACTGATATATTGAGTTTTTGAGCTACTCTTCTGACACTTGAAATAGAATCCGCAACAAAATTTCCATGATTTCATCGTCGATAGTTGGTTTTCAAGTTCCGGGCCAATTCCAATTTCAACAAGCCGACGAAACGCGTTGTAAAATACTTTAACATTAGGAAGCCTATAATCCGGATAACGATCTTAGTAATGTAGTACCAAAACTCTATTACTGTCAGCTCTATCATAGATGAAATCAATGTTGTCATATTCTTCGTTAAGAAAAGAAGCCATTTTAATAATGAAATAGTTCAAAATCAGCGAAATCAATACGTTAAGGAGCGCAAAGCACGTGGCACAGTAAACTCAATACGAAAGTCATAAAAGAGGTCTAGTCTCAACAATTGTTACTCGACTAATGGATCTACTTTTATAACCAATTTCGGCCAGAGCGGCGGCCTTTGGTCGGCGCTTTGCGGCCATTGTTCCGCGTTTTGTTTGTGCATTCTAATTCTAAGAATTGGAGAGATGATTATGTGAGTGATACTTTAAAATATAGAGCAATAAACATGCATGGTCTTAAAAAAAAAAAAGACAATTTAATTATCTTTTCAAGCCATAAACCAGTGGATACAATTTTAATTACCTATTACAGAAGTTAGAAAGGCCGTGCCTGCAATACAAATGGTGGTTCCATTTTGAACCGGAAAAAATTGTTTTAGTAAAAATTTTATTATATTTGTTTACATAAAATTTATCTCCCTCAATTCCGTTTGTGTGGCCCAATTTTAAGAATTGGCAAGATGTCTGCGTGGCTGAGGAGCGGCACCTTATTCCGTACAAGACGGCCATAGTTCGGCGTTTGGCTTTTAAACCCTAATTCTATGAATTGACGAGAAGTCTCAGTGGTTTATACTTTAAAAGGAAGAACGATACCCCAGCATATTATTAAAATAATTTGGACGACTAATGCTACTTTAGTTATTTCTAAATACCATAATAAAAATTGTTTCTTTCAATTTTGCAAATTTTTGTAAATACCAAAAGTCTCTAATATTTTTTTCTAATGACATAGATGATTGGAATCTATTTCTTTTAATTAAATATATATTTTACAAATAAAAAATATAAAAATATTTACATACCAGCTTTTACTGGAACTCTATTGGGAATTAATTTTCGAATTTTGGATTTTAAAAAGAAAATTTTAAAATAGTAATAATAAAATTAATCAGACTTCGTCAAATGTTATAAATTACTCGAAATGTTTTAAATGACTTAAGCTATCAACTGCTTTCAACTTTGCGGCAAGCTACCAACAACGTGTATATTAATATATTTTGGTTCTTCAAATGCTGTAAATTTAATCGATAATTATTTCATCAAAAGTTCTGGACTATATAGGATGTCATAAGTACTAAAAATGGAATAATAAAACATGTTTACATACTAATTGAAATGATTTCGAATAACCAATGAATAAAAAGTACACAGAAAAGTATAAAATAATGAATATATAAGACATTTTTTGGAACTTTTAGACTATAAAATGTCGTTTCCGAAAATATATAAATTTGCAAATTACTGCTACTGTTATGGGTTTTTGAAGACTGTGTTGAGTGAAATATTCATCCGTGTGCGTGGCTGTGAATGTACTATTAATATTAGAGAGAATGCCAGAAGCGTGTGTGAATATGAGAGAGGAAACAATCGTCTACTTTTCGTCGTTTCCAAAAATATTTGGCAATAGCAGTTTGCAAATTGATTTACATTAGGATACGATATTGTACAAAACACGTTCCAATGAGCACTCGTACATTAATTATTTTGTGGAAATCTTTTATATATCGTAATAATGAAAAAAAAATGTGTTCATTTCTACTTCAATTATTGTCTAATTCTCTGATTAATAAAACTGCAGTTACATTATTATCCGTCCAATGAGTTTTGGATGCAAGGCGCGCGGTCACGGTCTCATTACCAAAATTGTAAATAAGTATACAAATTTAGTTATTTTGTGAAATAAATCGTAATAAGAATCAAATCGGCAAAACATTTCCTCTTATTTTTCTTGTATATTTAAAAATTCAAACCTAATACTTTCGAGTTCTATCCTATGCATTATCGCTATGCCAATGATACATTTAAAGAAGCAACGAAATGAAGGTTTACCTGCTACATTATAAATCAATTGTTTAATTTTTTAAGCTGATTGTGTAAAACTGTTCCTCTGCCCAAACAACACAGTTCTATACTGTGAATCAGTCCTATAAATATTACCAAAATGAAATAAATATACTATTCGACGTTCCATTATGAAAATAACGAAATTGATAAAATTAGAAATTATCTTTAAGCAATTACACTATTGCTTACAATTTTTTCTAAGCTGCACGAACTTCTACTACCTCGGTGTTAAATATTATATGAAATTCTAACGTTTATTTCTAACTTCAACGTGTTGATATGTCGAGCTACCAACTGGTGCATGCATTGATATTAGCAAAATCTCCATCGCGACATATTCTTGTTGATTGCGACTGCAGTGATGCTTTGAACTCAGCTTTATTGCAGCCTTTTCGCATTGTTTCAATATTTGTGATCGAAGCAAGCTTTAACAGCACGCTATTTAAAAAAGTTTATCTACCTTTGGAGGGTTATCGAACATAGAGGGCATTTTAGCATGAATATTTGCAGAATGACATTTGTAAAATTCGTTTGCCAAATGGCAAAAACGAAACTCTTATAATTTCGTCCTGTTCATCTGTTCGCCTGTCTGTCCGCCATCTATCTGTCCTATTTCACATCCATTTTGCTCAGAAACCATTGGCACTATGATACATAGATGAAATTTGAATGATAAGTGTCTTCTATGAACCGCTATACAATGAAATAATGGATTTACGACAAACAATATTAGAGGTGGCCCTCCATACATATAAGAAATGAAAAAAAAAAATCTGTGCATAGTCATGTGAAGTATCGTTAGATAGGACTTAAAAAGGAGGTGGAGGTTCCAAAACAACTATTTTTTAATTTAAATCAATAGTTGATGAGCTTTTTTATTTAAGTCAACAGTTGATGAGATATGCGCTTCTAAAATATTAAAAGTGCGTCCGCCCTCTTTAACATTTCAACTAATATGTGTAAATTTCGAAAAAATAAGATAACAGAACTTAAAATAAATTTTTAAAGAAAATTAGTTTGAATAAGATGTATAGAGTAATTTTGAGATATAGGATATTTTTGTTACGGGCGACAGCAATAACTTTGTGTTTCACAATGTCTTTTAGAAATACGAACTTATAAGTTTGCATATTGTTTGGTGTTACGAAAACCCTAGTACGCGAGCTCGACTCGCACTTAGTCGGTTTTTTAATACTTAGCCTGTTATGAACAATACCAGTAGCAAAACTTTGTTATTGACGTTATTTTCAATAAATATTTAAATCGATGTTCAATTTAGAAAAATGTATTTTTTAAGTATTTTGGTAACTACTTAAAACATTCAGTGCATGGATTCACTCATAAAATATTAGTATCTTGAAATTTAAAATGTTTCATTTGTATTATCGATAGATTCATAAATTAGTCAATGCTCCTTAATCATGGTTTTGTTATAGATGAGTTTAATATTCACAAAATATTCGATAATATAAGGCAATTTTAATCTTTACACATTGCTGTGTACCAACTTTATAAGACACATTATCTTTAAATGTAATAAATACCGTCTAACTTTTCTCCATACATTCCTTTGAAATTGAATTACTTCAGTTATTTAATTTTAATATAGGTCAACAAAATGTTTGCCGTTCGAGTAACACGTGTGTCTTTAATAAAAAAAATTTAAATTTATATTTTTTGTAATCGAAAGCCGAATTCGTGTCAGAAAAAATATTTCAGACCGCTTAAATTACAAAGAAAAAAGTGTTATCACTTTCAACTTAGTGAGTCATTGCATACGTATTGTATTCTTTTAATATTAATGTGTCAACTGTTCAGGATCTATCAATAAATTAGGTGATGTCACCGGAATCACGTCTTTCAAAAGCGGACAATCGAAGTAAAAACCCGTCCACTCCCGTACACTCCCACGATTCCCGTACACTTACTTACGTACAGGTATTTATAAACATTTAATAGTACATAATATTCCTAGTAAATTATTTACAAAAGTTAAATTTGTTAGACTGAAAATATATTGTCTACTACATATTTCACAGGCGCATATTTAAAATAATAACTACAAATGAACGATTGCCGGACCGAGTTTTTTTTTCTTTACTTGTACTGTGAGACCTTGCTTCTTGCCATTCATTCCTTCATCTGAACGTATATTAGGAGAAGTGGGGCCTTGTTATTGAACAATTCAACTCTCAAAACACGAGTTGATCATTTATGGTGATTTGGAAGTTTCATTTGTTACTCAGACAAATCAGAGGCTACTCCCAATCTCTCTACTTTTTAGGTTAATGGTATAGTATATTTTTGGGTTAATAGTGTAGTAAATACAAAAATTCGCATTGGACAAGAAAAAATCGGCCTTCGAGAAAATCTTCGGAGCGCGGCACACAAAACGTACATTGAGAGAAAACTTGATTAAACCTTAAAAAAATTCCTCCATTTCGTATTAAGTTGAGGCTGATAAAGCAATTTGTGAATGCACCACAGAAGCAGGAAAACTGTTTAGAATATTTATGCCAAAATTCTTATCATTATTAAAGGTCAAGTTGAAAGACGACATTTTTATTGGTCTAGATATCCGAAGATTAATGAGAGATAGGAACTTCGAAGCTGTAATGAAAGCAAGAGAGCAGTAATTCTTCTAGAAATTCAATTTTAATTTTCTTATCAATAAGCAGACTTTAATAATCCCTATTAATGAATAATGTGCTGAAATATTTAAGAAAATTTATTTTTAATATGAGTTTGAAAGTATTTTCTAAAATCATAATTGTATTAATTTTTAGAAAATCTTAACGACCTTAGTAAGAAACAGAATTAGAAATTCCCCCAAGGTATAAATATTATGAGATAATAACATTGAAACATGTGAAATGTTTTACTTGATTGCTAAACGTTGAAGCAAGAAGGTGTAACAAGTAAACGTAACGAAAAATCTTTATAAAGGGACTTCTAAACAAATGGGAAGAAATATAAGAACTTGTGAGATATTCACTCAGATAATTTCTTTCATGTTAATATTGTAAATTTACATGAATCAATTTAGTTCTTACATCAAAACTTAACAATTAAATAAAACTACGTGATGTAGTATTATTTCTACTTTCTTACGTTTTTTACCACAGACCTATATTTCGTTGTGTTACATCTTCACGTGGGCTATTAGCAATCTTTGCTAATATCCCACCTGAAGATGTTGTAATACAACGAAACCGAGGTCGTGGTAAAGAACTGAAAGAAAGTAGAAATAATACTACATCACGTAGTTTCCTTTAATTGTGAATAATGAATTTCTACAAAATTAACGCCAAATGTATTCAACACCCAAACTTAAATCTAAAACATTATGTTCAACAGTTATAACCAAAAATACTTTTTTTTATTTTCTTTTATGTTTCTTTTTGTAGCTTAGGAACTTTTCTTCCATTCTTTTACATATCAGCTTATTTCGTATCCACTATTACCCTATTTGCGGCTTACAGGCGGAACTTAAAAAAAGAACATAACATTTTTCACATTTGCAAATATTTGAAAGGAAGTTCACCAAAAGAATTTAAAATGAACCTAAATAGAAAATCATTCTAATACAACTCAAAAACATAGACACGTAATTAAGTCTAATCTTCCTATAATGTATTTTTTATTGTACTTAAATAAATTCATAAAAAAAGTTATATTAACAGTAAAATATCATGGAGATATCATGAATTGAAACATCTTCCAAACATATTTTCAAATAAAAGGTATTTGATTTATTTTAAATAAGTACGATTTAACACAAATATTACTTAATAAAATGGAACTTAATATACATTCAAGTCGCTTCAATAATATTTAAAATAAATACTGACAAAATACCCATTTAATACAAACATTACGTATATAATGCAAAGTCGGAAGCCTAACGTAAATCACATGCAACAAAAATAGCTGCAGGAAAGTTCATTACAAGCATATAAATTTCATAATAATAAGTAATTGACAAATTTAAAACATATTTCAATTACATCATCAAGATTTTAGTTCAATCGTAAGCAGTTTACGCAAGTTTCAAAGAAAATTTTGTAATTTGAAAGAGTAAAAATTCAATAGTTTAAGTCGTTTGATTTAGATCCAAACTTTATTAAATTTACATTTAATTACAAGTAGATTTATTCTATAATAACGGTTTTTTTGAAAACAGTTACGTATAATATACATTAAGAACATATACAATAATAAAATGATTCTTGGTACACTGATTTGTCTACAATTTTTTCTACCGAGAAGTTCTATTCAAAAACCTTACAATACTCATTTATAGAGCCAAGCTGAATTCTTTCCATTCAATTCTTTAAGCGTATATCAAGAGAAATATTTTCATTGGATACAGTTTAGTGAAAAACTAATTAAAATGTCTTTATCGTATATTGCGAGGTGGATTTTATTTTGACATTTAACATGTTCAATAGCAAGTCACACGTGATTGGAAACTAATTCAAACGTTTTTGAAGATCTTATTTATTATTGTTTGAATTTAATAAATGTTAGAAGTCTTTCTCCACTGTATGATCAATGATGTAGAGGGATATGTATTTTGAATGTATTTTCTGATGTAATTTTTGGAAATTACAAGAACCATAAATGTTCATAAGTATTTATTAAAAATGGCGATTAATCCATGCGAGAGCCAAAGAATATTTTCTCCTGAAAGTATGAATTTCTTTTTTTGCAGTACAAGAGCTTGAAAGTAGCTCTATTGGATATTGCGGACTTAACTCAGTATGTGTTAAAAACGTTTTTCAATTTTACCGAATTAAATAAACGAAGTCACACTAGGTGATAATTATAGGAGAGATGAAACATTTTCTTTCCCTGAATCCATATATAGTAAAAAAATTAATTTTCACTCATCATATATTACATCATCTCACCGCTCCATTTTAGCCAAAAACGAAATTCATGAAGCAAGAACACTTCAAATTATTTTCATTAAATTTCTATATTGCGTTTTTTCCTTGCTCGGCAAAATTAAGTTGCTAACTAAATAGAAGATTAACTCCACCTCTTTATATACCCTATCAAAAATGTTCGAGAAATTTCGACAACATTCCGTTCAAAAATCGCTGTATACACGAGGTGGGTTTATTAGTTGCCAACCTAATAAGAGGAATTGAAGTTTTTTTTATAATACTATTTAGTAATTTTCATATAGTATATATGTTAATGTAATTTGAATTATATTAGTACACTTTATACTTGATTAAATAATCGAATAAAGATATCTCTAATAAGCATTTTTTTATATATTTTATTGTCATTTGCTATACATTCAATTTATATTTAGTCATCAATTTAGAATCATATTTATGTTCAGTAAATATCACAATAATAATAATTAAAATATCGATTTCAATTAAAATCCCATAACTTCAAAGCAATAATATTAAAACTTGTGATATGCTGCTAATATTAGAGACTTTTATAATCGACGCCAAGTCGACACTATTTCCTTCTTTGACTCTTACACACGCTTTTGATCTTTTTTTATATTCATGACGCTTCTCTCTCTGACATTTACACTCACACATATAGATGAGTGCTACATTTTACTGGCATCGCCTTCAAAAATCTCTGGCAGTGGAAGTATTTTGCCTATTTATTTGTTTTCAAAAACGATTTTGCACTGCAAAAGTTCCAACTGAGTACTCGTATTTTCATTAGTTTGTATTTTGTGTACGCTTCTTATTGGGTGGTTATTTGAAATCAGTTAAATTTAAAGAAAAAAGTTTTGTTTTTCCCTTTTTGTTGCCCATTTTTAACAGACTTACACTGAATTCAATATTAATTACAATTCATTTATTAAATCAAAGCACGCGTTTGCAGCATTTAATGAACCTAGATATATTCATATCTATCTACACACATGCATGTTTATGCACACCCACCTACATAAGAACATACACACGAATATATAAATAAATTCTCTGTTTCGACTTCACCGCACTCAGTGTTTGAAACCTGTTTATATCATTACATACCATATATCTGCTGACTATATACACATGTATATACTTACTTATCTATTTAGCAACGTATATACTTGGTCAATTCATACATTAGTTCATACCTGTACTTACTAACTTATCTATCTAATAACTAATAACTCAGTTTCTTCATTTTTGACTTTGTATGTACCTATGTAAACTCACCTGGCGTTTAGAGAACCCGTGTTTAGTGACATAGAGATTCTACTTGAGACCTAAAATACTATATAAAAACAAAAGATACTCAAATCTCACAGTTTATACGGATAATACTCCCGCAGCATTAGGACCTAAGAGTTGAAACCCGGAGTTCAATTCATTCAAGTTCGAGAGTCTTTACTTGAGACCCATAAAATAACTTAAAAACTTTAGAACTTCAAGCCTCACGGGTTAGGCAGGCAATGCACCCACACCATGGGAATTTATGGATCAAAAGTTAAAATTATATCTTATATGCCCGTATATACTTACCTACCTAATTAGCTTAATTATTTCTTGCAACGTTTAGACAAGTCAAACAAGTCAAACTCGATGAGTTTTTCCTCGTCATTGAAGAGTTTCAGACACAGCCTTTTGGTTTTAAATTTGCACCCTGATTTATTTAAAGAGGCAAATTTATGTTACTCTCATTTGGGTCGCATGAGATTACGTTAAAACCTATATCATTGAAATTTTAATACAGCACCTATGTTGTTCAATATTGAGGAATTACATGGTACATCTTCAATTTCCATTGTCTGGTTCTGACCAGATTCATGGGACTATACTGGTAGTATATCTTACCAAATAAAAGAGAATCATCCAAATTGGTGGAACCTGTATAAATGCGTGTTTTTTTAATTTTGAGGAATTCTATGTTATATCTTCAATTTCCCTATCAGATTACTAAATAAAAAGACACTAAAAGAAAAATATTGGTTGATAAATGCCGTAAATACAAGGTAACAATTTTAAATTTTAAATTTTTACATAAAAAAAATGTTGAAAATTATTTGGAAATATAATCAAATTTATGTTAAAACTAAAATATACTATTATATTAATATTTTAGAGAATGTTCACGACCGTATTGTTTATTCATTTATAACTAATAATTTCCGTTAAATTTTTATACTGTTATATAACACAGGCATATAAGGATCCACCAAGACAGATAACAAGTATATTCTATAACAAGGGCACATATCTATCGTCGCGCATACGCGTACATATATTCACATTTTTCGAGAGCAATCAAATTTTATTTTGGCAGAGAAAATATTTGATCTGACCAAATAATTTACATTCAATTTCCATAAAATAAACCTTTATTTTATTTTATTCCAGCATCGTCATCAGGGTGCATAAACCTACTGCCATCTGGTGCATCTACAAATATTTACGAGATTCATAAAGCTAAAACTCGACCCATTTTTGTCAGCTGTGTTGACAAAATCGAGCTAAATTTCTTTTATTACATCTGTACTTTACTACAGTCATTGTACAATATTTTAACACTCGGGGTTAGAACGAGTTTTATTGTATGAAACTCTTTGTAGTTTCAAGACGTTATTACTGAAAAACCGTTTTTCATTGTATGCTTTTCAACAAATGATTTAATTCTCAATTACTAACTTAATGAAAACATTTTTAAATGCAAAAGTTTAAGGAAAAGTAAAGACTGACTGTATGATTAAAATTTAAAAAAAAGAACGAATAAAATTTTATCGAATTGAGTTTTAAATTAAACTAAAAATATAATTATAAACAAAAATTATTTTAAAACATATTATAAACTCAAAAGTTTCAACGAAAGACTTGTGAATATATGACGCATCCTTCCCTCTCACCAACATACCCCAAAAACACATTTTATCGAAAAGTATACTTAAAAAACCTTTGATATTTGTCTTAATCTAAAAGTATGTTTTACTACTGAAATAAGTTTCTTAGCAATGAATATAGGCTTAAGAAAATTTTGCAATATACATTTTAAAAGCGTGTGTAGAAGGCTACTTCTGTTCAAATATATACAGGGAAGAGAGCGTAAGGAAGATAACGATCAGGTAACAGGTAAATGAATGCGGATAATTAGTTTTGAAGAAGCCCACCGTCGGTCTTCTTCCAGAGTATTTATTTCTTGCCTTTATGGACACATCAATTATATTTATATTATCTAATATTTGCAATGTTGTTAAAAAGTTCATAATCTTTATAAAGACATCATTAATGAGCATCGACTCTTTGTAATTAGTTAATCATTGATAGCAGAATAAACCTATTGATATATAAGTAAATTTTGAAAACATTTATTAATATAATATAGCTCTTTCAATCATGTCGGCAACTTTGAAAAATAATTTTTTTCTTTATTACTCCGAAATTTCTTATGAAACGTTACTTTTATTTTGAACCTTACTGAAAAGTTCGAAGCAATTTTGCTTGACCAGTTCATGAATATTTTTTTTTAAAAATCGTATTTATTTGTACAGCATATTACATTTTTTTAAATCTATTCATAAAGACCTTCAATGTGATGGTTTTCTCAAATTTCTATTTTTAATTTTAGATTGAACTTCTCAGGGGTCATATTGCATGAATCATAATATCATCAATATAAGGACACTTGAAAGTTTAAGAAGTTACCACATCCCACTTAGCTAAATCGGATTATTCCTTCCGGCTTTAGAGAACAACATTTCGATGCATTCATACACATACGTACATACATATATAGTATGATAAATACAATACTCTTTTGGGTGTGTTACACCCATGCAAAAAGAAAAACCCGTGAACTCTATTTCAACTTACATACAGTTCTGGGGATTTCCCATATTGTCCCAAGTTCCAGATGAAACTTGACATGTGCAAATTCATTATGAAAAATATTTTTGAGACTTGTAAAAATTGTTAATTAATTATTTTTTCCTTTTCTTCGCTTGGTGGGTGCGTCATTGAACTTTTACACATGAGTAAGGTCATTTCAAAATTAATCGCTTATCAAGTTTCTGTTATATATATAATAGTTTCTAGAATACGCTGATATTAAGGACGTATGTACAAAATCCCGCAACTATGCAACTAATTTATAATATATTGCATTACATGATCACCTATATAATAATTAAAATAAAAATATGTATTCTAATTTTTTTGGTAACCATTTTTATTTAATTTGTATTAATTAAAATTCCATCCATCGACCCGGTCAGCTAACTAGAACGGCTGTGTGCAATGATTTTATTTTTCACATGCGGTTTTATCTAGGTAGCCGTAACTGGTGACCACTAATTAATATTCACTATTCTTTGACCTTTCGACATGCGCTTTGTTTGATCTAGCTGGTTTCTTGCTATAAATTATATGTATGGCTTGAAAATATCACTACTAAATACATATTTACGAAAATAAATATTAAAAAGTCTTCTTTAATATTTATTTTCGTATATATCTTCAATGCCCACATGAGACAATTCTACAGTTTTATTATCCTAACTATGTAGACTATACTTTTATCTAGAAAACTAGCAAGATATTGACCTGATTCCTTACATGAAAATAATTGGGAAGAATTGAGAATTGATATAGAATACCGTTTATTACAGGAAAGCTATTGTTTCAAACTGAAAAATTTACACGAAGGAACAAGAATGCAGTGTCCCAACAAAGAACCGGTCGACGTGGTTTTTGAATCGTCACATATACAATATAAAGAAGCAACAGTATCATTCCAGTTTAAAAGTCCTACCTATAATATTATATATGCAATATAGTGTTTGTGATTCTTTCACGTCATAGTTGAACACCTTATCAAAGTGATTTTTTTCTGAGATAACTCATTACTGTCAAATAATATAAGCTACTTTTCATATCAGAAAATCTTGCTCCAACTAGTATTAGTTCTAACTAATAATATAAATGCAAAAGTGTGTTCATTTGCTCTTCTTTCACGTCACAACGAAGCTGTGGATCAATATGGTTTTTTATACAGAGATAGTTGATGGACCAGGAAATGTTATGGGAAATAACATTGTATAATAGATATAATCCTGAAAATTTTATACTAATATTGCAATCCCAACTAACACTAAAAATCCGAAAATGTGTTTTTTATTTTTCTCTCGCGTCAAAACGAAGCAACTTACGACAGTGCTTTTTTACATATACGAGAACTCGACTCGTACAGTTGGTGGACCGGGATAAGATATACGTGACTTTTCAACCCGGTAAATATTATCTTAAATGATATTACAATTCCAACTAATATTATAAATATGCAAGTGTATTTGTTCGCCCTATTTCACGTTAAAACAGAACAACCAAGCGACGTTATTTTTTGTACAAAGGTAGTTGGCGAGTCGAGAAATGACACAGTCTACTTTCCATCCCGGGAAATCTCGTCCTAACTAATATTATAATCTTAATTAATATTATAAATAAGGAAACTTGTTTGTTTGTCCTACTTTTATGTCGAGTTACAGCAAAGGATCGTCATGTTTTTTGCATGAGATCTTATCCTAGATTATTATTTTGTATTTTATACACTACTCGTTCCGTTTCACTGTTTGCATATATTCTAATTCAAATCAAAATAACAAAGCGACGAAATAATTAAAAAATGTCTTAAGAGTTTACTTAATAAAATAATTTACTAGAACGAAGAAACAAAGTATATTAAATAGTCGAATAAATGGAATAAAATCGAAACTAACAACAATAAGGTTGAGAGATGATTATATTTGATTGCGAATATAACGTTAGAATGACTACGGCAGAGAGATTTTTAAATTATGACATGTGCATGCCTTTATATAAAATAAATAAAAATATGTCAAGCACGAGAAGAATCCACGCTACGCGGGGTTCGTACACATTTAAGCAAGTTATAAACATTTAAGGATGAAAAGTATTTCTATTTAACTATTTGCAAATATTAGTTTTTTCTAACGTAAATATATTCGATAAATGCGGAAATAAGGCTAAATGTTAAATTTTTGCATATTTTTGGAATATCTTTTTCAAAATATAATTTAAAATGTTTGTGTATGTCTCATAAGCAAATTACATCAATGAGATATATAAAGTTAGAAAAAGTAAATGTTTCTATTCACCCTGTGTTTGAATTTTATATTTAAAAATTTTCAAAAGTTACTAAAAATATATGAGTTAATAAAATAAACTACTATGCCAATGTTAAGATTATATGTTAGAAAGATTCTGAGAAATTCGGTTTAAAATACAGAAAAATATAGATATATTTCCAGCTATACGTTCATAGGCCTAATAACAAAGTACAAATACCTTACAAAATTATGATATCTAGAATAATTTCTATAGTGTTCCTGCTGCCTTTGCGTAGGCCTCTAAAAACCACTATTTTTTCTTAATTTTCTCGGAATCAGGATACATTATTTTTACATTTTTCAGAATATCTCTGAACATATGATATCTAAAATTATTAAACAAATTCTCTAACTAGTCTTTACGAACGGTACCCACACTATATATGGAAAACATAAACTACTTTAAAAATAGAGTTCTTATCCTTCTCCTTCTTCTTCTGTGCCTCATTTTCAATGTCTTTTGGGGCCGGCCCTCCTTACTTTAATGCGCCATTCTTGGCGTAATTGTGTCCATGTCCGGATGTAGTCCCATCATCTTCATGTCCCCTTCCACTTTTCTCATTCAGGTTTTCAGTGGGTTGCCACGTTGCTTTAACTCCAAAACAGATCTCTTCATGTCATCTTTTTTGCGGCGTATAATGTGTCCATACTAGCACAGGTGTTTTTCGGCAATTTTATCTTGAATTTTTGCCACTTCAAACGGTCCATGAATAAGTTCATTTCTACTTTTATCTTTCATATTACTCCTCCAGACCATGAATATTCTTAACTAAGTTATATCAGATTATTTCAAGGACCAACATTCACATCCAACTAGTAGAGTTGAATTTTTTGCTATTTTGTATGTATTACACACACATACACACACACACACACACACACACACACAAATATATATATATATATATATATATGTATGTATATATACATATGTATATTTTTTTTATCGACACACACACAACCGATTACGAGCGCATCTCAACGCATAATGACTAACTCGCATGTTGTCGCATTTCTGTGGAAATGTCAGATTATGTTTTTGTTGCACAAATATTTGTCTTTTTAATTTTACCATTGTTTCCATCTAATATATTTTCTGATTAAATGAAGAGGGGAAATGAGCATTTCACTGCTTTTGTACGCATTTGAAATAAAAATATATTTGTTTGGAATGAATCCTATAAACTTACCCTTTTCATAGATTTTAGCGAGGTAGGAGTTGCAAAAAGCCGATTTTCATTAAATGAATGTGAAATCGATAAAAAGTAATACTGAAATTATTACTTTTATTGGTTTTACATTCATTCATATTCATTTGAATGTGAAACCAATAAAAAGTAATACTGAAATTATAAATTAAAATTTGATCTATTTTTCCATTTCCTAATTATTATACTACATATTCCCAGAATTTTCAGTAAATTTGGGAAAAATTAAGCATTTTCTTCAAAAATGTAATTAAATTTATTCACCAATAAAGTAGATATGTTTGCCTTTTAAATAGTGTATTTTTTACAAAAGATTTTTGTAAATTAAAGTTCCTATTCAAAACTGGAATTTTGTACTTAAATGCGAAATATTTGTCTCTCGTATTTATTTTCTCATTATTAATTTTTCATTAAAAAGCTAAAAAATAAAGGTAATAAATATCTAGGAAATTCACTTGCCGTTGGCTTTATTTGATTAATATTTAGAAATAATCTTAAATTAAGGCTAATTATAGATAAAATTAATTTATATCTGTGATTAACACCAAAGTAGAAATTTTGATTTGTCTTTGCATCATAGAATGTAACTTCTACATTATTTAGAGAAATTTAATATATTTTTGACCCTTCTCTATTAATACTTTAGTAATTCTTTACGCACATATAACGTTGTCTTTACTTTAGTATGGAGAGCAAGAATTTGACCTCGAAGTTTCTTAAATTTTATAGACAACCACAATATCTTCAAAATCTCTTAATTTAATATCTTTAATAATACCCAATTAAACATCCTCAATAATATTTACCCCAAAATTAATTTTGAAACATCTGGAATAATTAAATTTGGCTTCTACCTCTTGTGCGTCTTAATTAATGGTTTGAAGAATCTCAAGTAAACACTTATGAAATACTCATCGGACAAAATTTAACTCTTGTTTAGAAACGGTCGTGGTAATACTGATCGCTTTGCGAGTGGAACATTTCAACATGGAAATTCAATCAAAGGTCCTTAGAGTACTTATTAAAGGCCTGAGTAAACAAAGTTCCTTCTTTGCTTTGATTGATATCTTTTCATCCGTTATAATTTAGCGTTGAATCAAATATTTTTTTCAAAACTTTCTTTTATACGTTTCAAGGTGGATGCCAAATGTGTTTTTGCTAACATATATAGGTTCGATATTATTTAATAGCGGATATCAATGGATCGACGAAAGCTATTTGAGGGTTTACGAAGGTTGAAATTTTGATCCTGTTGATTTAAAGTCATTAAATATATAATTCGTATCGAGATGAGAAATTTTTAATGATATCGTATTGAAAGTTTTGCCTGTTATTGCAATATTTAGTCGTCGGAGTATTAGCTATACATCTATTTTAAATGAATAATTGTGTGCAAAACTTATTTATAATAAATTTTGCAAAAAATTTGTAAAAAGCAATATTTAGTCGTCAGAGTATTATCTATACATCTATTATACATCTATTTTAATTGAATAATTGTGTGCAAAACTTATTTATTATACTTTTTTTCAATGCCTAGAATTTATTTACGCTCGTTATTATTTTTCTAGAAAAATAGGTTTGAATATTACTTTTTATCTTTCCATGTAAATAATATTTCATAACATTGTCTACGAGAAGGAATGAATTCTAATTCAATCTGTTTGAATACAATATTGTATAAATTTTTTTTTTAAATATATTTCAATTGGTTTTCACTATTAAAAAAATAACCTATCAAACACGAGTAGATCTCATACTACCAGTATTCCATACACACTCCAGTACAAGTACATGGAAAAATTTGAACGTTTAAAGGCATATAACATTTTTGTTGAACCATTTATCAATATTCGAATTGAAATTTTTCAGAATGTTGTTATAGGGCTTGATACATCTAACATGGGTGTATGATGAATAACTTGTCCAATATATGAATGAAAGTTAATTTGATTATGAACATATTTCGTGTGCAGATATTATGATCTTTTTCAGATGTTTGACCAACCGTTTGATCAAAAGTTTTACGTCTTTGGTTTTAAATTTTAAAAAAAATAAAATAATTTAGGGTGGACCAAATGTATGTATATATATATATATATATATTTATATATAAATATATATATATATATAATATATATATACATATATATATATATATATATATATATATATATATATACATATATATATATATATATATATATATATATATATATATATATATATATGCAATGTACATTGATTTAAATATTAATAATGGTCTATTATTGAACACATTTTCATGTTAGAAGTTAGTTGTGTTTAATTACAAGACATGTGCATATGTTTTTAATACATTCATTTTTTCATGATTTTGGATAGGTTATTTTTACTCATAATGAAAAAATGTTAAAAGTGCCACTAAGATTAAACAATATCATATTTCAAATTAATCAAAATAAAATTGAAAAATAATTTTATTAGCAAAGAAATTGATATTTGCTTAGAATTTAATTACGTCAAAGTTAAATGAAAAAAATTAAAACAATCAAAAAATGTAAGTTTACCGACATTCAAATTAATTTTAATTATAATTTAGCAAACGTTTTCAAAAAACTATGTGTAATGTGCTGTACACAGCTTTCATACCACATAAACATTAAATATCCTAAGCAAAAAACATAAAAAAAGGCAAAAAAATATATCACGGCAAAATATAAAACAACTAGTTAAGGCCATATGGGTGATAGAAATAAGTGATACTAATTTTAGATAATGAAAAAATGCTGCGTTATTTAATGTACAAACCTATATACCCGAGACCTTCTATACTTCCTGTTTTGTGTTGTTGTATATATTTATGTTTGAATTATAAGTTCAATATTAAGTTAAGTATTTATTATTCTAATCGAATAAATTAAATTACGTAAGGACTTTATTCGATTCGTAATATATTACGAAATCATTTGTTATGTGTCCAGTTAGGAGCATTTACTTATTCTCTATATTTAAAAATGGCTTTATTTGAGATTTTATTTTGTTTATATTTTTTTTGAAATATAAAGAAATATGTTGAAGTAACATTTCCGTGTACACTTTGATAACTTAAGAACAGTGATAGCAGTCAGAAAGTGTGCGACGTAGCTACAATATAATCCAGAAAATCTAGTTTTAAAACTAGTCCGTTTCAGAAAGGCTTATGATAGAAACATAACTTCTGTATTTCAAAATAAAATATAACCTTAAAATTATAAACCCACCTAATCACAAACTGCAATTTTACTTACAATTTATACACAATGTATGTCATTTTGAATTGATAGAGTCAAATTTAAGTCTGGAGGTAAACATCATTAGATATTGGGTTCCATGAATGTGGGGACACCACTAATTAACATTTTGCCTTTGCTGCCACAGAAAGTAGGAGAAAATTATTGCATGAGAAAAACCAATTTAGAAACAAGTGTACAAATACATTTTGAATTTAGTTTTGGTGTAAATTTTTTTTCACGGACGTGATTGATTGTATTAGCTAACATTGATTTGTATTTGCTAACAAAGTTTCGCCAATAAATCCTATAAGTTAGGTATGCGAATAAAGTTACATTTGTGATATTTTTGTAAAACCCTTAAGTAGTTTTTTTTAAACTTCCAATTTAAATATCTTCTACGTGCGAATGTGTTAAAATGTGTACTCATATTAATGTATTAATTCCGGTTTTGGATATTTTTTTGTTGAATTTGGTTAATTTTAAAATGTCAATATTTACAATTTTAAATACTAGATTAACTATATATTGCATTTAAAAAAGAAATAATTTTAAATAAAAATTAAATGTAGTATGTCACGTTAACACTTTTTATATAAATAAAGTATCATAAATAAAAATAATAATTTACTTTCTCGAAGCATTTTCCGAATCATATTCCATTAAATATTTTCTTTCACACCAGATTTCTATATAAGAGTTTACGGGCATACACCCTCTTTACTGTTTATCATCTCTTATGATAACCGGTAAAGAAGCAAACAAAAATAAAATACTTAGATACTTTTTACGAAATAAAATACTGTTAAGTAGAGGATGTCAGTAGCCTATATCTAATTTGCAGAATATAATGCTAGAAAAATTAAAAAAAATTCACGTCCCATATTTTACCTATGACAAGTATTGACTTTTATTTTTCACTAGTTTTCAAGTTTTATTTGCCTAATATAGTCTTCAAATATTTTAAAATATGTAACATACTAAAACGCCATTTAAGATATTGAATTTTCTCGTGACAAAACAATGTGACTTTTCCTCTAATTATAATTTTATTCCATTATTTCGTTTATCTACTCTAGGTTGGATTAAAATGTAATGAACATTTTAATAAAGCTCTCGTTATTTTTTATTTATTTTTCTTAGTTTAGATTTTTTATACTTTTTTTTTCATTCATAAGCTAGTTACATAAATGACACATTTTATTACTTTTTTCTATAGTATCTACATTAAAAGCTGCATTATTAAAAAAATTGGGCAAAATATTCTTGTAATTAAATTATTTTTAATCGTAAGTAAACACAAAGTAACTTTATATTTTTCCTTCCGAAAATTAATATCAAATGTAAAATTTTAAAAATTAAACATTAACTTGTAGCAGACTAAGTTTAATTCAATGTGAAACGAATATTTACAATATACTATAGTTACGCATTCGGAAGTTAAATGAACGTGAAGAACCAAGATGCCGTTGGAACAAACAAAATAAAGTAATTTCCGTAAATGGTTGCAAAATTGAATAGTTGGAGAAAATTTAGTCTCGCGAGTGTTATATCAAAAGTCCACTGGCCATCATGTCTGCAGAAACAAAAGGAGAATGAGATCGATACCGAATATGTTTTATATGTGGAGCCTTGTATTATTAACAAATAGGGAGTACCGTGAGGCTAATGGAGCATTAGTTGGAAGCCATTGATATTTATGAGTTTGAAATGGAGGCTAGGTGCCGTCAATATGGTGGGATGAGAAGATGGGGTGAGACAGGACGGGGGGGGGGGGGAGGGGTTCATCGTGATTTACGTCATTAACATTTGAATAATGTTACTTATCGAGTGTCGTTCAATTCGTCTCCATACAATACAGACTGCGATTAATTCGATTTCGCCCACTTGAATGATGTTTATCATCTCACAAAAATATGTATGTAAAAAATACATAAGAGTATAAAGTATTAGCAATTTGTAGAGATAGTAATAAAATTCTCGCTGTTGTTAATGTTTCTAAGTTGAAAAGACAGCTTTGGACAATAATTATTATATATTGATCACTTGATAGATTGAAGTAGTTACGTCTAGACAAAAAGCTTATTTTTGTTTGTGGGTGTTCTTAAATTTAAAAAATATTATATGGGCAAGGAAGCTTCAAATAAATAATGTTAAATCCCTAACAATCATTTGTATCAAATTTTTATAACAAGCTCAAGCAGCCGGTAAAAACCATTAGTGTTGGGCCCAGGTGTTTGTAGATAAGAAAAATGGTCAAATACCAGTAGACTTCGTAACACAAGAGATTCATGCAAAATTAGGCGGTTTAAATGTTTAAAACCTTTGAGGATAAAAATTATTCACAAATATTTAATTTTTCACAAAACAAATATATTGCCCACTTCTTTCACAGTGATGAATATATATTTTATAATAAAAAGTTTTTGTGTAGTTGTTCAAGTCAGATGGATGACATATCATAAGTTGGTCGACTATGAGTCAAAATGTAGAATAGCCTATTTCAACGTTTTATTTTAATTTCGTTACACATATTACTAACGTGAATACTATTCAGATATTCAAAAATAATGGTTTAGCTGGATGTGAGTGGACACTTATCTCTCATAAAAACGACCATTTTAAAGTTTAATATTTCGTTAACAGATCCCTGTATTGAAGAACTTTTCCGATGCACCTTAAATATCTTTAAGGCCTAGTCTACGATAATGGGAAATTTTCAATTTTTTTACGAAAATAGATTATTTTTTGTAATAGTTTTAAAATACTTTTTCTGTGGAACTCTTTGAACCAGTGTGACGAAACAAAGTGCGAATGTATACTGTTGTATCCTCTGTAATATACTAATTTAACATATTAATTATACGTCCTATATACTCAAATAAAATTTAAAAAAAAAAATTAATTTTTATACCACTTCGCAAAGGTTTTGGGAAAATTATAGCGATAATTCTAACTGTCCTAAGTTCTTGCACTGCACTTTGTTCTTACGTCTAAGAAACTTAGTAGGTAATATATTAATATTTTTATTTATTCATAGTAGATTTTCCCAGAAACCGTGCGAAGTAAAAACTTGAAATTTGGTATAGGAATACATTTTGCTAATCCGCACATTTGTCATAATATTCACAAAAATATTCACATGTGAATTAAACAGTAACTAAATAAAGATCTTAATTTTTTTCATAATTTTCTATTTTGTTTTAAAAAAGGTATAAAAAATTGTTTGCGAACATACAACATTTCCACCCTCATTTCCGAAACTTTATAAAATCTGACTTAATGATTACATACATATAGCGATTATCACACAATGTTTTACGCCTCTGATATTAGAAAAAATATTTACGTCGTAAAAATTAAAATTTGTAAACTTCTACCGCGTTCGACAGCTTTTTTTTTTAATCGTTGCCAAAAAATTATAATATATTAAAATAAAGTATGTACGTATTTATAAAAATAGCTTATATTAAAAATAAAATATATACGTATTATAAAAATAACTTTTTGTTTTATGTTATAATTTCATCTCGTTTTGATCTCATTTTATTTTTTGCTCTTCACTGATTTGTACTCTGTGAATTGTTTGATTTTTTATATTTTAAAAGACCTACCTTTTCAAAAATTAATTTTCGATTTCTAATACATTAATCTAATATTTACCGGTCCCATTTCGACTATGGGTTGGTCGGTGTGGCATAATTTTTGGCAAATCTTTGAAATATTTTTATACCAGCGAAATAGAACTATATCATGTCGATGAAAAGTAACGAAAATTACATAACTCAATTTAGGATCGATTGAGCAGGGTCGATTTGCTCTAATGTGTAAAAGAATATTTTAGGCAAACGATTTTTATTCTTGTGGCTCTATGTTATATTTAATTGATTCCCGCCCATAATTAGGCAAATTGTTTTTTTATTAATATTGGAAAATAAATTAAATTCAATTCAATTGCTTTCAATTTTCTTTGGTAATTCATTTAGGTATTTACAATGTGAAATACTGATTATTCTATGAAAATTGCAAGCGGTGTGAATGAATTTTTGGAACTGTTCACTTTCTGTTTCATCAGCTATAGTAAGAGACAAGGCTCAGCTATAAAATCGGTGATGTACATGTGTAGCATATAAGGTGCCAGAACGCAGCAGTGAACTGCACGCATTACATCTGAAATAATTATAAGAAAACACTGTTCCGTTGAAACACTGTACAAACTAAATTAGTTTTTTTATTAGGAATTAAAAAAATATATATATTTTAAAATAATAAAATTTTTTCTTTAATTTTGAGAAAAAGTATATGTACGGTATGTGTGCACGAACTAACCTTTGTGAAGGTCTGTTGTTAAATTGTGAGATGTATTCCGATTTTTTTTTTAATTAATTGAAAGTTACTAGTTTGAGTCAAGGCCCTGACTATCTATACACAAGTTCGAAAAAAATAATAATTACTTTTTAACTGACTATGCAGAATGGTTGAAAGTAATTTGGGTAAAAACGGGAACAAGTTGTAAGATAATTTTGGAGACCGAAGGACGTAATAATTTTCTATTTTCATTTTTCGACTTTAATTTTTATTTTTATTACACTGGCTACTCTTTATTAGACTTTGTGTTTATTTCTCAAAGTATGCATTTGTTAAATATGAAGATGTCTCACATTTTCGATCAAATGTTAATTTATGTTTAAATAAATTCATAACTTTCAGAGTGCATATAACATAAAATGAGCCCAATTATATTTACAATGCATCGTATTAACTCTTTCTTCCTCTCTACATTAGTAATTGCTATAAACGTGATCTTATAATATTGCTGTTTAGTTGTCTATTGTATTGCTTATTCCTTCGTCATAATATGAAGTAAACTGTATTAATTGGAATCGTCAAGAATCTAAATTATATTTCATTCTTAAAATAATTTTTAAAGTTATAATATTATCTTACTTATACTCAATCTTTTCCCTATTACTTTAAAAATAAATATGAAACTTAAAATTTTTCGACCTTTGAAGAAATGAAATTTTAATTATTCCGGGATAATTTTCGTTGACAAATGTTTTAACTACATGTGTTAATTAGAATAATCTATTCGCCGCACTCTTCTACAAAATAGATATATTAGATATATTGTGGAGACTTACTTTTCTTTACTCTGTATTTCGTTCTGTTATAAATTTGTTTCTCACCAGAATAGCTGAATGTCACATATTTGAATGGAATAGAAATGTTTGTAGGCTTTATTTTTTTGCAGCCTATTTTTTTTCTTTCATTTATTATGTATTTTTGTCTTTGTTCATTGTTGATTCACAAATCACAATAAATTAATTTGTAAAGTCTTACGTAATAGGGACTGCAAATTCCCATATCATTTAAGTCATCTCTAATTCTTTTTTCTCATATTTGCTAATTTAAAACAAATAATTTTAAATATAATATATTCTACCTTGAATAATTTGCAGTCCCGTATGAAATGCTTTCAAGAATGGCTTCGAAGTTTTTACCACTGCTTTCAGGAATGTCTTTCATACTTCTTTAATTCTTTAATCTTATAACCTATCAACTTTTATCTTGATATCGATTTCATTATTTCAATTTTAATTATGCTATTTTCCTTAACGATATAAGTTGTAAAGATGAAGAACATTTCTTGATTGTGCGTATTATAAAAAGCTACATTATATAATATAAATCGCAATATCTGAATAACCATGGTGTGTTTTCGCGTTATCACAAGGAAAGTTGTACGTTTTGTTGTTGTGTGGAAATTATTAAAATTATGACATTACTGATACTGTACCATATACAGTAATAAATAAATAAACGAAAAAAGTGTTGGTTTCTTAAAAAAACGTTCAAAAATATATAAGTTTCGTTTCATGGGATGTCGTATTTTATGGCTTACATGCAAATAAATGTACTTCCGTAAAACGTTAGAAAATTTCAAACTATGCCCTCCAGTACTTCGAATAAAGTAGCAGACAAAATATTTTGTCGCGAGCTTTTCCGCGTATCAAACTTGTAATATTGCGTGTTCGGCGTGTTCGTCGAAATTGGATCGATCGTTGTACTACGAATAACATTAATGTTCTGTCTGTTTAGCAAGAACATTTTTGAGCGTAATGGGCATTCAAGTTTGTTGCGCAGTAAAGTGGCTTCGCACGTTTGATTCAAATATAACTTTGCATGCGGTTTTGCGTCGTTTTGTCGTTGTGCTAAGGAATTTCGACGACATTAATGTTTAATTAACCGCTTTACGCCATTGTCAGAAAAGTATGTATGATTCTGCTTCGATTTGGTGTTATATTCATATTTGGAGAGTAGGTAATGAATTTAAGTGTCGTTTATTTTAACAATTAATTCAAACTTGTTTTTTGTAAATAAATCCCGGTAACAAAATGGGATTATTATAATACTTTTACTCATATGGAGCTACCTGTTTGATCACACTTCTTTTCATAATGGGGCAGTGATGCTACATTCAAAATTTAGTGCTGTTTCTGTTTTGTGTATAAATGTCACCTAAGATTTAATTGACTTCAGCATTAAATATGAAATTTACAAAATTTATACGTGTAAGTTATGTAACTCTATCAAAAATTTATTGGTTAACAGCAACCAAAATTATTTGTATAGATGAAAATTTTTAATGCATCTGCTATGTAGTAAATTATAATGATTTATAACTTATTATTATACATTTACATTGATTATTAATAAGGGTTAAAATTATTTTTATATGCTTTCTTTGTTCCAACTAAAGTGAAATTCAGTGCAGAATTCGTTTAACTGATTATTCAGTCATTGTCATATTATTTACAATGTTAGAAAAGATAGAATAATTATAAAATTGTTATTAAAATATTACTTTTAGTTAAAGATTATTTTCGAAGAAATAAGTAATGGTTTTCATTAAGTAAAATATTAAATTTATATAAAGAATAGATTAGATTAATTAAAGAATTAATTAAGAAGAAGCTGGGAAAATACTGTAAAATTATTTCGATAAAAATACACTAATTCATGTTGAGTCACTTTACAAAATGTGGATAGTACTTATAAGGTAATGACAGATGCGGGTATTTTACAAGGATGACGAATTGATCAGTGAAATACTAACTAAAGACACTAGGTGCTAGCTAAGTGGAATAAAGGTCATCTGTCTGTAATATTTACGCAAAATTTAATTATACAATAGATAGGCGACCAAAAATGAGACGAGTTATAACATAAAAAAATAACTATAAGATCAATGTTCTTGTAACCAGTGTATGAAACTAATATGATCTCGAAAATATATAAATATTTTATCAATTTAAAGTACTTTTAAGGCGCAACTCAGACTTATCAATTTAAAGTACTTTTAAGGCGCAACTCAGACGTGTGTCGCACGTACATGCGACAAACTGAATCTGCATATAAAATGGAACGAATTTTTTTTCAAAACGACATAATATTGTGGCAACTCATCCTCTATGTTGTCTGCAGAATGCAAAAATGAGGAAGATTCTATAAAAATATTTTGGTTGAAATTATTTCTGTTAACTTAAGTCGAATTACGAATTTATTAAAGTTTCTTTTTTATTGTTAAAGTTTTTTAGAAAACTAAAAATAACTAAACACTTACGACATCAATTTACAAAACCGCGACGACTATCTAACAAAGGTGAAAAATGTGTTTTACAATGCGTGATTATATAAAAGTTTTAATTTGTTCGTTACTTTACGAAGTCTTATCTGCAAATGCTCGTACATTGTATATGTTCTTTATTGCCAGGACGGTTTAATAGAAGTTGACTAGTTGGGAAAATATCATAGAACAAAAAGACACAGAAATAACCTATAATAGACAAATAAAAACGTGTTAATTTAATAGTTTAAACTTACTTTTTAAACTCATATATAACGCTTATATCGTTAAAATTTATTATAAAACCGTACAAAGGCATGTCGGCAACTTCGTATATACATATATATATATATATATATATATATATATATATATAAATATATGATGGTTCCGAACATTTAAGGCTACATAATATTTCTAATAAACTTTTGAACTTTTAACAACATATTAATTTTGCAACCGTGAATATTTTGTTTACTATATCATTAATCGGCGCATATTCCAAAAATATATAATATAAATTAGAAATCATTAAATTTTAGATTTTTCCCTTTACTTGTGCTATAAAACTTCCAACTAAACCGACTTTTAGTAATGTAGGTAGACGTATAGTACCTTATAAGATTTAATGATAAATGATTAAGACTATGTTAAAACCAAAAAGAAAAACATTTGAACTGCCATATCTTTTTGTTGCGTAAACCGATAAGCTTGAAATTTTTACAAAAACCTAAAAATTTCAAGTTTTTCAAAATCAAGGCCCCGACTATGGTATTTTTTTTCAATTTGACATCTCTAGCCGTTTTTGAGAGAGGGTTTTGACAGACAGATGGACGGTCGGACGGACAACTAAGTTGTCCTATAAGTCCATTATATATATTTTTTATTTTGAAAGACAGAACCCTAAAAATATTGATTTTCATCACACAGCCTTACAGACATGAAAAATGAGTGCAATTCCTGAACTGCAATAAGAAAATTATTGTAAAAAAATTATTATTGTAAACAATGGGTTATTACGTTCACCTTCAGTTCACAATCAGTGACTTTACCCCTCTTGCCTATTGTCAGCAATAGGAATAGGTTATAACGATACCTTCAGTTCACCATCAGTGATGTTACCCCTCTTGCCTATTGTTAGCAATACGAGTAGGTTTTTACATTCACCTTCAGTTCACCTTCAGTGATGTTACCCCTCTTGCCTACTGTCAGCAGTACGAGTAAGTCATTACGTTCACCTTCAGTTCACCATTAGTGATGTAACCCCTCTTGCCTATTATTAGCAATACGAGTAGGTTATTACCTTGCTCAAATGTTCAAAATATTTATCTTAGAAGAAATATAGTAAATAAACATACAATAAAAACGGACCAAATTTAAATTAATTCTTACTTTATACTTAGTATGAACACAGTGTTTAGGGCAATATTTTAAGTTAAACTAATCGATATATATATATATATATATATATATATATATATATATATATATATATATATATATATATATATATGTATATATATATATATTTTTTTTTTTATTAATTTCTTTAAAAATAATTTAATTTATAACATTTTGGCATTTAATATATAATTTTTTTCTTTTAGAAATGTCAAGTAAAGAATTTAGTTTCATTTTAATCGACGAAAGATTTCAATTAATATTTCATAATAGTCTTTTTTTAAACTTTTTTTTAAACATTTTTCTAAAACGAATGCCGATTTATTTGCAATATTGCTACTAAATTGATTCAGTTCTCGTGGTGTTATGCTAATGATACGCCTCCCACAAAGTAATGAGTGTTTTTTGCACAGTATGGTTTTTGGAGCGTTGAAACGTTATTAGAAAAACAATTCCGATGTAAATTCGTGCAATAGCATGGTAATTTGTTATAATAATATATAAATTATTGTAAAATATATAAAATAAACGTTTTTCATAACAAGTACACAATAATCAAATTGCATTTTTACTGATCTTGTTTTATTTGAAATAAAAGTTGCAGTAAACCATAGTTTGGTTAATTGAAAGTTGATGTTGATAAACACTCCATTTTTAGTGCGAAAGAAACATGTTTTAAATATTTTACATATGACATGACAGTTGTTATTATCTTAAAAGTTATTGAGAGAAAAACAGGTGACGTTTAAGGTCAGTTAGAATGGGTGTGACGCGAAATTCAAAGCACACTTTCTACACTCTCTACGATAACTAAAAATGTTTAGTCTCTAATGAACATATAAATTTAATTAGCTTAAAGTAAAGCCACATGTTTAAAAAAAGAATAATAGATAGTAAAAAGAAAGAATAGATCATAAATCCGTATTAGTTTAGGTTAGACGAAGAATACTCCTTATTTATTATTTTGATATACTGAGAAATTACTTAGACCTACGTTTACGTTTATTAACATTTTCATAACTCCAAATAAACTGTGATTCAATTATTCTCGCTATCGTCACTATTTAAATATAAATATTAGTATATATATATGAAATTATTGACAAAATCGCTAATGGAAATTTCTACGATATTATGCTGAGTTAGTTACGATTAATATTTATTAATTATGTTAAACAAGAATTTCCACATAGTCTTGATCCTCTTGAATACTCAATTTGTTAGCTAATTGCTCCAATTGTTCATAGTAAATATTTGCATTAATGTAGATCCCTTTGGAAGTAACTCCCAATGAATAATGCCCTTGACACTTGACACTTCATTAGCAGCTAAGCATCACCTTTTTGCCACTTATTTTAGGTTCGGATACTGAAACTCCCGTTTCTCCGGCAACCAGGCATTCACGTTGGCGTGTATGGTTAATGTATGTGATCTAAATCTCATCACCAATTACTAACTGATTCAGCCAGTTGAAGTTACGTTTCAATGTCAATAACTTTTGATAGGTATCAACTCTGCATTGAAGGTGACAGGATGACAAGTCGTGGGATATCCAAATAGCGTATTTTGAAACTTTTTTCAATTCGTGCAAATGTGTTTCAATGGTATTATGATTATAGAGTAGCTTATCTGCCAATTGACGAGTCGTAAGTCGAATATCTTCCTTAATTAGGCGTTGTAATTGTCGCACGTCCAACTCAACAGGACGTACGGTACGGTGCATGACATATATATTTATAACAGTCTTTGCATCGTGAACCAGACAAAATTCGTGAAGTAATAGAATCTGTATTTCCGTGATAAATCTATTGTCTTTTATGTAATTCACTTAAAGCTTCGGGGCTGACTTGTCAACTGATTGCACTTTGGCCTATTTAAACACTAGAGTAAAACCTTCTAGAAGTTTCGAGTATATTTCTAGAAAAGTCCGAAAAATCTTACTGACCAACCTAATATATATATATATATATATATATATATATATATATATATATATATATATATATATATATTATACCCTTTTCTTCCAACTAAAAATAAGGAAACAAAAAGTATATTCTTGTAAATATCATATGATAGATATTATTGATGTATTAATTCGATAATTGTAGTTCATTTAACTGCCATAATAAATTTTAGACCAAGAGCGCATCTTAGACCGATATTTTGAAAGGGTTATCTATATCTTATAATACTCATTTTGTCTAGGTTTTCCTATAATAATAATACTACTATTTTAAAATTAAAATTAGTCTTACAATGTAATACGAAACTTTGAAACTCGTTCCGTATCGACGTAGTTAAAATCGCTACAGCGCATCGACCTGGATGAACAGCAGATATTTACAAGGTGCATCGAGCAGTCACTCTCATCCCAGTCAACTGCGGCTACTATGACGCGGGGAGCCTCCACTTTATTGAATACGTCGCACTTTATTTCAATACTTGCGGCCGGAGGTTTTCCAGAAAGCTTTATAAACTAAAAGCTCGTGCTGCATGAATTGGGGCGTTGTGTAAACAAAGAATAGTGTTTTAATGAGGAACTCTTAAAAAAATGGATTAGAAATAGTGTTTTATGAACTAAAATATCTTGTATAGGCACTCATTCTCAAGGATACTCAGCTGCCAAAGTTCCTTGTAGTTATATTAATAAAATTAGAAGAAATTGACACATTATAGTTAGGAACATAGTGATTCAACTTAGATGCGTATTTTATAAATATGTGAATAATTAAATTCCTCCTAAGAAATTCGTTCAGTTTTAGTGTCTTTTTTAATTTTGCTGTTCGTTGTTTCATTTGGAATCATAAATATTTACAATAAATTTACTATTTTATACCTAAGCGTCCAACCTCAATGACAAATGTATTTAGAGAGCAAACGTACCTGAAGATCAAACACGTATATTACTGTTTAATATATAATAAGATAATAATTTGAATTAGGTATTTAAAAAATGTATACTTTAAAGTGCCTTTAGTATTTACTTTGTGCAATACAAAATTGTAAGAAATTAAAAATTTCGTAAAATATTTTATTAATTTTTCGATTACTCTAGATTATATAATTAATAATCTATTGTATATTATGTTGCTGTTTATAGATTTTCAAAGTATTAATCAAAACTCTCCGCTACAAAATTCAAGAACCTTCAATATCCTTTTAAGTTTTTAAATGAAATTAATTATATCGTAATAACTTTTTCCAACACCGAAATTAATGAACATCGCTCTGCTCCTCAACAAGTGATTTCATTAACAAATTATACAGATACTTACAAAATCATTTGATATAGGCATTACGCTTGTTGTGAAATGCCCGGGGATGTTCGGAACGCTTTTTGCTAATCCAACATTTCTACATGAAATTCCAATTAAAGGGTCGTAAAGTATTCCTTTCCTGAGCCAACGAAAAAAAAGTTTCCCTGGTGTTACTTGATTTAATCTTAATAGATATGTTTTGCGTGTCATCATGAAGCGGCGGTTAAGAAAATTATTATATAAATCGTTTTTTACATATACATTCTTCGGCGAATTACTTGTGTTTTAAAAATATTCAATGTAAATGGACAATGTATTGATAGAGTGCCCAGAAGTTTTCGAATATAAAACGTTGGTGCCATTAATTTGATAAAATTATTAATTTCTATAGCTTTCCATACTTTTTTGTTTCCATGTCATTAATTTAATATTTTTTATCAAAATTTTATTTTTAATTGTCCTAATAACACCTGCACTTCATTCACTTATGTCACTTATTCTTTAAAATAATAATTATAATAACACAGAAGATATCATTATCTTACTTGAATTCATTTTAATATTACCAGGGTTATAAATAACATTCTAGAAAAAATGTGAATGAATTTTATCCTTATTTCATAGTTTGAAATAAATTTTCAGTTAAAATTAAATTAACGAAAATATTGTTTTTCTTTACTGTATGGATATTCAATTGCAACGACACTTTTAGTTAGACTGTGCAAAGTGAAAAAGGATAATATTTTTTGAATTTGCTGAAATTATTTTAATATGCACCCTACATATCGTCGCATTCGCGTAAACTTCAAGAGTGCCACTAAGTGTAACTCATAGAACGTCCATCCGGTCCAGTCCGATGGGACCCATGTTAAACGTATAGTTTAACATGGGTCCCAGCCGGGCTCGCAGTGGTTGGGGTATATCATAATTATATTAAAAAGCATGAACTACTCAAATAGATAAACGCTACTAAAGAAAATTAATAATTTGTTTATGTCATCTTGTATTTAAGTGATACATGTTTTTGGTTTCTGGGCTTGTACAGTTGGCTTTATTGCTTTTAAAAATACTTAGTTTTCGTTACTTTCCATAAATTTGTTATTTGTTCCGATTAGTTCTCCTACAATTTATTGCTATATTTTGAGATTGAGTTATTCTGTATTTTTTGGAAAAGCACCATTGACTAAAATAATAAAAATTGAAATAGTGCTTGCTCAATAAAAAAACCTTGACCGAAATAAAATATATTATATTTCAACAGAAACTTTAAACAGTATAGGTATGCCAGAATTAACATTTTCTATTTTTACCATTGTGCCAATGATTACTAAGATTAAAGAAAGCTACTAATCGGTAACCCATTATGAAAGTAGCGATTAAGTTTAATCGCTGATACGGTTATATACATTTAATTCAAGCAGCATGAACTCCTATTACCTCGGCGTTTAATATTTTAAGAAATACTAACTTTTTTTGTAATCTCATCGACGCAATATATCGAGCTGCGGACGGGTGCGTCCACGAATATTTACAAAATCCCCACTGTGACACATTCTTGTCGGCTGCGGTGACAATGATGCTTTGAATGCCGTGTTATTGCATCCTTTGCGCATTGTTTCAATGTTTTTGATCGAAGCAATCTTCAATTACGTGCAATATAAAAAAATCCGTCTAGGTTTGGAAAGCTAAAGAATTTTGAAGGCATTTCTTTGCATACATATTTACCGAATCATTCTTTGAATATCTAATTTATTACGAAGCACATCAATAGCATCAATAAATATGTATATATATATATATATATATATATATATATACATATATATATATATATACATACATATGTTCATCTGTATACGTACAAACATTTTTGAAATTTACAATGTTATTTAAAATTGAAAGAAGGGTTTACGTTAGGAATAAAAAATTGATAGCGTTTAATATATAACTATAGAAAAAATGTAAACTGCAATAACCGTATGGTTTAAAAATTTAAGTCGAAGAAAAGCACTACAAATTTTTGCAATCTTACATGACTAAAATTAAGTATTTATTTCCATATCTTGAGCAAACTGAAGGTATTACATTTAACATTTTACACCGTAGATGGATGATTTCACATAATAGTCAGTGATGATTCAAAAGATTAAGTCACAAGTTATTTTTGAATTAGAATAGAACGTCTAATGAAAATTGACAACAGGGGCGTAATAATTAATTTTTATTCTGCAACAAAATATAAAAAGATATATTATTGTTTTGTCTTATGCGTCAGGGTATTTTTGATCAGACCAGTTATGCTTTACAGGTTGCAAAAGTTTATTTTCAAAAATAGAAAAAGAAAAAATTACCAGTTCTTTGATAGATATATAAAAACCTAACTTACAAATTCTCTTTTGTTTAAGGTTTGTAAGGATAAAAATACTTAAGATAGAACTTCGTCTTCTTAATAAATTTCAAGGTATTCATTTTAAAAAAAAATATAAATAATGTGCCATATAAGGATTCTTGTACACCGTAATGAATATTTTCATCAATTTCTTAAGATAAAAATTCTTACTATCGCTAATTTATTAATCGGATTTAATAAAAGGTGAACGCTATCATCAGCAATATAATTTAATAATCTTACGTGACAAAATCAATATTAATTTTTTTTTGTGTTTATGTTAGTAACTTTTTTTAATTCTGCAAATGGTATCAAGATTTTAGTAAGAAACTGCAGGCGCCAGGCGGCGTCTCTAATATGTGTTACATCAGTATTTTTATTTTAACGTAAAGAAACAACGATGGAATATAACAAGATTTGGTGAAAATATCTATCATGGTTATTATAGCTAGTATTGTGAATTAGGAAATTATTTAGGAATTACCCATCAGGAATAATTCATTTGCATAGAGGAACTGTAATTAAAGAAAGTTAAAGATTTTTTTATTCTCCACAGTTGTGAGCCACTTACTTACTCAAGCAGAATTGAATGACTCTATTCGAGACTTCAATATCCAAAAACTGATTCAGAAAAGTTGAGCTCAAGACTTTTTGAAAAAAAAAATTATTGACACCTGCGTGAACCTTTTCATAGTTCAAAAATACAGAAAAATATTTATGCCATTTTTCTCTTAGGTTATCAAATAATAATACTGCAAAGGTATTAGTCAACTTATAAATTGAGAAAATTGATAATAGGATTATTAAGGTAGTGTAGAATACCGCGGCGCATGAGATACTTGTGATCTTTAAACTCTGTCTCGACAGAGGCCATTTCCCGAATGTATGGAAAGTGGGGAGGCTGAAAGTTATACCAAAGGGTAATGGGAAATCAACCAGCGATTCAAGTCTATAGACTTGTAACGCTTTTTCGTCCTTGGGGAAGTTGCTCGAGTGGGTGGGTTCTTGCAGCTCGTTGACCGGCGCATTCTATGGCAATTACCTCATTCGTCGGTTTCAAAGAATCAATTTGGTTTTTGACCCGGAATATTCACGTCGTACGCTATTAGTAGAGAACTGTCTTGGATCGATGGTGCCCGGATAGAAACATGAATAGTATTGACATTGCGCATTTGACAATACTTAGTGGCAAGCAATTTATTCCGCGTTGGGGGAAGTGATGGGCGTTAAGTTTTATTGGAGAGCATAGGTCTAAAGAATAGAATCACGCGGAGCTTTAGAACGTTGTATTTTTAGTCACCGTGACTTAGTTGAAAATGAACTAATCTTTGGGTCTTTTAGAGCATTTGCAATGAGTGTTTTTGAAACAGTGGAAACTCTTAATGGTATGGGACAGGTTCTAATCGACGGTAAATACGGAAAAATATTAAAGGACTTTCGGAAGTTCTCTATTTTGTATGAGAGGGAATGTTACGGATCCCTGGACGAGTGTGGAAACTATCCAGTTGGAATGGGATGAATAAGAACTTATGACTTATTACTTATTTATGTTTGTTGTTGAAAATGATTTTAGTGAGAGGAAACTTTCCATAGACCGTCAGATAGAGGTTTACAATTACTATTTTTATATTGAGGAAATAAATGAGCTTTTCTAGCTAAGGTTATTCCATTGATTTACAAGAATATTACGAGAAATTGTTTCTGGTCCTTGTAAACCTCAGTTTACAAAAACACAAAAGAATCATATGACGTGGTTTGAGAGTTTGATCTACGTCCCTCGAATAATAGAAACGCTACCCCAAATTTATCCACTTTATGTACGGATAGCAAAGCCCATATAAAAATTTGCATAAAATTTTAAATATAAAAATTTACCTTCAGGAAAATCAGTTTAATCTAGAACAAAAAAAAATTTTGAGAGAAAATTCGTTTGACCGAAACAAGTTTTTATTCCTACTTCGTATTAACTTTGTCAATTTCTGAAAAAGGAGGAAAATGTTAAATGTGTCGGCCGAAAATTATTATCACCATCAGGGATAAATAAAATCAGCTTCTATTGCTTTCCGGAAAGCATTAATGCGTTTAGTTCCCACCAAGATATAATTGTAATAGAATAATTATATTAGACTAAGTGTGATGTTAACGTGACTCAGGGAGCTTGCTGAATGTTAAAGCAAGAAGGCGCAAATAAGTACAAATAGTTAAAAAGGAGCTTCCAAGGAATTTGAAAGAAGTAATATAAATATTTGTATAAATCAATTTATTCTTTGCACCAAAATATAAGTCTAAATAATTACGCGTTATAACCAAATTTTCCTCTTGAATTTATGTTTCTTTTTATGGTCCTAAAATATATTTTCCAATTTTTCACTAAATGTTTATTTCATATTCATAGTCTCCCTATTTCCACCATAGTGGGGATCGTACGCCTCGCATACAAGGGGCGTTGACAGTATTACATTTAAATACATTTGAATGGGAAGTTTAATGAATGAATTTAAAAAAATAATCTACAGAGAAATGAAAGTACTTTATGTAGGAAGACAAACTGAATATACTTCTACCATTTCATATAATGAATAGTTTTTTACTGGGCCCATTCTATTTAGTACCTTTATGTGAAATAAAAAACCTTATGTTAATACCAATTTATCATAAAACGAAATATCTTTCGACAATATTTTCATTTATGACTCTATTTTGGTAAATTTTAATATAAATATTGTTAACAATTAAAATATTTTTTCGTATCGCTTCACAAATATTTAACAGGAATTCTTATAAATAGGCAATTAAATCTTTCACATCAGAATAATATCTACAATAAACGAAACTTCAGATTCAAGAAAATGTATCTTTCTTGCGCCGAAAAAAGAGTTACTTCCATTTTGACTTAGAACATTCATTTTTCGATAGCTTGTAGTACTTTCTTACAAACTTTCTTTAACCCTCAACTGGCCGGGTGGTTTTTTTGTAACATAACGGGCCGGGCACGGTCACCGTGACCGCATGTACTTAAAGTATAATATTTTTATGATATTATCCTAATGATAAATAAATAAAAATACTCAGTGTTACTGATAGTGTTTACTTTTAATTAGGAAAGAAAAATTAACAAAATATAACTTCTATTAATGCTAAATAAAAAAAAACATTACTCAAACGCCAAAACGAAACAAAATCTCTAAACTTCTGTATAAATTCCTTAAAAAAAAATCTTAACTAATTTTTGGAAAAAAGATTTGGTTTTGTTGTCTTAAGAGATCATATAATATAGAGAAAATAAAAAATTAACTTAAAAGATATTGTTAATGACAAATTGACAACCGTCAATCATGGTCTTGTTTCGCGACAATCGCGGCACATGTTTTGGCTACATTCGATACATATCGGCTTTCTACAACAAAAACATACATGATAGGTCTTTCGTTTTTTTTTGGGATCACAAGTATAGCATGTTTCTCTAGTTTCCAGCTTTTGTTCTACCTCGGGTATAGGTTCTTCTATGTTTAGTACTCTTCTTATAGCTAAGCGAAGCTGTCGAGTCAGATGTTGATTACTTGCTCGCCTATGTAAATGCGGTTTGACAAGACATAATGCGAGATCTTTCATAAACTGAAGCCTTTTAATCTTATCCTCTCGCACTGAGTTATAAACTATAAATGCATTAGAGCTCGCAATATCCAGCAAACGATAAAAAATTGTCATCGGCCATCTACGAGTACGTCGGGCAGTGCTATAGTTTGAACATCTTTGATCTAATAAGTCAACTCCATATTTAGTCTCATTATAATACATTATTACTGTAGGTTTTTTCTTGACATTATCTACTGCTAAATCGTGATGCATGCTTGATACGAGTATAACCGACCTATTTTTTTTGGGACATAAGATACTAATGTAAATTCATTTGTGAATCCAAACAAGGAACTTTCTACTTTACGAGTTTTTGATGGTAAAAAATCTTTGGGTATTTCTCTTTGGTTTTTCTTCATTGTGCCAACAAAAGTTAGACCTTTTTTCTTCAACTCTTGTACTAACTGTATTGAAGTAAACCAATTATCGGCTGTAATATTACGATTTGAGCCCTCTATTTTTTCCATCAAAATCTTTACCCACATACGCCTACAGCGTTGTGTAAATAACCCGTTTTTGCATCCGTGATACACTGAATTTTCAAGCCATATTTTGCCGGTTTTTTTGGCATATACATTTTAAATTTGTATCTGCCGCGAAATGCAACCAGCATCTCATCAACACAAGCTTCAGTTCCAATTTCGCATACGTCTTGACAATTGCCAATAAAATCATTAAAAATTTCAGAAATTGGCGCTGCGGGATCATTTTCACGTCGTTCTAGCCGAGTTGAAGATTCATCAAAGCGTAATGCTAGTAGAAGTATTTTCAGTCTATTTTTCGCCATAATACATTGATAAATACATCGGCCAGTTCCATCCGAGCTATACCAACTTGAAAAATCTGCGTGATTTTCTTTGAACACCGCTGAATAATACAATATGCCTAATAATGCTTTTAGTTCAATCATATCTAAATTATAAACGTAACTATTGTCGTCATACTTGTCTCGCATCTTTTCTAAGTGACTGTTGGTATGTGTTATAATTTTTTCAAGGGTACCCTCACGAAAAAAATAATTCCATACATCTTCTACTGTCGATTCTGCTGTAAGGCTCTGTCGAAGACTTTGACGTATTCCTGGTTGTACATCTACTATGTTATGACTTCTTGTTCTACTTCGGGCGGCAGATGGAACAGAAGACCAGCGAAACTTATTTTTGCCGAAATAGTTTTTATCCCTTAGTTGAACTTCCTCGCTATCGGAAATACTTTTACTTGCCTTGCGCTTACGACTCGGTTGAAGACTTGACAAAGGTTGATCATCTTCATCGTTAGATGAGGTAACTTCTTCTTCAGATTCTGAGTGGTATGACTCATAAATCACGTGATTTAGTTCGATATCCTGATCAATATCACTGCATTCACCATCGCCATCAGAGGCAGGGTCATCATTATCCTCTTGTGTAAGCCACTCTTGTATTTGTTGGTCAAAACGTTCCATTTGGGTGCGGTCACTGTGACCGGTGCAAACTTTTAGACAATAAAAACTCAAAACAAAAGACGCGTGCGACTATTACTAAGCCGGGCCTCGTACTAATCGCCTGAGTTGCGAAGGTACCAGGAGGGGCAAATACCATCGAATATTGGAAGAGTATAAAATTGACAGTGTTGCACCTACTGGGGTCATGGTGACCGCACCCGGCCTGTTAAGGGTTAACCTGTTTCTGAATGCGAACCGTATATTTACGAAGACTTAAGTTTGTAAAATAATATCAAATTATAAAAACAATAAACTAATTATTTAAGTTTATTCTGTAACGAAATAATTAAAACATCGACTTGAAATAAAATCAAGAACCGTGTACAAATAATGCGAAAACGCGAAACACTCGTCTGTATGCTCGTTATGAAGAACCGAAGGCACTTAAAAACATTTTACGTAACAATAATATCTGCATGAGAATTCAATTAAAGATCTTGTAAGAAACTTGCAACCAAACGAATAATTTTCTCGATATAAGTTGAATTCAACCCTACTAGATGTTAATTCGTTTGCTATAATTTGTAACGTGCTGAAAGTTTTTTTGAAAACTCTCTTTAGTAACTTTCCAGATGAATATGGGTTCGTTAGTAAAGAAAGTTCTATGTTCAATAGCAAACTCTAAAAATTGGATATAATGTTAAGAAACATTCATAGGAAATATTTATATAACGTTATTTATTACCAGTTTTTAAAAAATACATTCTAAACTTGTTAAAATTTTTCCCGTGATAGGTAAACAATTGTTTTGATTTTTTTTATTTAGTTGAAAATAACATTAATTACATTTACGCATAACAGGAATTGTAATTTATTATTGCTTCCGTGTCACTAAATATATTACTTTTACTTACGTTTTTAGATTAAGTCTCCGGTTTAATTGTATATGTGACACGTAATTTTACACGTGTGTAAGACGGATATATAGTTACAAACAAATATTTCTCAGTTATCCAAATTAAGATAAATTTATCAACAAGCAGAAGGTTAAAACATACAATTCAGGCTGGAGCAAATAGTTTCTTATGTTTAATATAAATATCGTAACTGTAAGAACAGACAACAAATAAGAAGCATGATTTGATATCTAACAGAAAAAGGTAGGAATGTCCAGAATGAGACAGAAAGGGAAAACATTGTAGATATGAAAATGATTAAGGGAAGTAAACTTTTAATATGATCTTTGAATGCTTGATAGAAAAATCTACCATCGATATCTACTATATCACTTGCAACAAAATTAAGTCAGTAATGTTCTGCAGCTTTAAAACTCAAAAACCTGAATCTGCGCATAAACTTAAAATCGATTCATATATTGAAATTTATTTACTATTATTTTTCAAGTTTATATAGTTCTCTTCAAAAATTTAGAACATATTTTTAACTTTTATAACTAGGTTAAACACCCACCTACATTTCCGTTAAAAAATCATGTCAATAAAATAGTGGAAAATAAGTACGAAAAAAGTATTACGAACGGTTGAGTAGTTCAAGATGCAGAAAACCATGTAACCCGTAACGGCTTGAAAACATAGAAAAATGCCCTGTAGTTGGTAGCCGTAGAATAATCTTAAAAAATATTACAGAATAATAGTCCTGTGTCTAATCATCTTTGTAATATTAATTTTATGATATAACCCCTACATGCGCAAAATTTCGTAACGATCAACTGAAATCTTGATTCGTTAAAGTAAAAGAAAACAAATTGACTTCCAACACTTATAAATATTATAGGTAGTTATTTGTCACATAATGTGAAAAAATAGAAAAAATTAAAAAGAGAAACATAATTTTCTATCTGATCTTTTCTTTTAAATGACATTTGCAATTTACATTGTTGCTAAAAATATCAGAATATTTTGTCGGAAATAGCTTTAGAACTTCGTAAATTTGACTGATACCATCCTTTCCCATATGTATTTATATATATATATATATATATATATATATATATATATATATATACATACACACACACATATATATACATATATATATATATATATATATATATATATATATATTTATATATTATAGTATGCCAATTAATGTCTATGAAGTTATCGATTAACGCTATATCCGCAATATAATTCACCTTCTGTGAGATAAAGTATCAAGGAATATATTTATAAATAAAAATATTACGAAAAATTCTCTACCATGAATAACCTAACACTTTAGATGATCAATAGCTCATTCATATTCAAATTTTGCTAATTGAGCTATATATTATATAAATAAGCGTTTATAGATTAAAACAGGCGCCAATGAAATATAGGTTAGGTATCTGAATGGACCTCAACTAATTTTCGAAAATCACACACTGTTATTAAAGTACTACAATAATAATAAATTTACTATTGGAATATATTTCTAATGTAAATCACAGTTAACGAAATCTATCAGTGGCTTAAATATTCATCTTAATAACAATTATATTCACAGTGAACCCAAAGAAATATTAACACTTTCGCAACTTTATTAGGAACGATTTTAATATTACAGAATTGTTAGTTGATAATATACACTTCCATAAAATATTAACATTTTATAATTTTCCACTATTGTAGATTACTTATAGGTACAAGTTCGAGCAAATACAATTTGTACCAGTACTGTTGTTGAACTATTTCGTATTTTACATTCAATTTAAGGTATTCCTTCTCAAATATGTGACTTTAAATAAAGACACAACTCTCATCAATTTCATACTATGGCACTTCCGTAGATTTGGAACTTTTAAAGAAAATAAAGTTTATGTTTTCTCTAAAGGAAACTAAATATTGGTACACTTCACAGAATACGTTGAATTTTCTCCCTTAACTAAGTCATTACCAGTCTAAGTACAATTAACTTTCCTTAGAATAAACTTTTTTAACTATTTTAATAAACTTTTCTTCAGAATTTGGAAACATATTTTAAAACGAAACGTTTCTAACTTTGAAATTATATTTATATTATAAATAGTAATTTTTTGGAATTCAGTTTTAAGAAGAGAATATTATATTACATGTCGTATTATATAACGAGGAATAATTTCTTCTAAACCTATCCTTATAATTAACATTAAATATTCAGTTAATGCTGGTAACAGAAATAATATAACCACGCGTTTCCACTAGAATCGATTAGGGAAGATGTAGAGGAAAAATCAAGTTAAGAGAGACTTTCTTTTACTTGATACAGCTTTTCCTTCTCCGAAATACGAGCTCAGTTTGTTCAACAGCGTTTGCATGTTAGACTAAATAAAAAAGGGAGATGTCCATATTTGTGTTGTTATTGAAATCTACGTTAATGCATTTGATCCTAAGGATTCCTTTAAATATTTTCTAATACGAGTATTTTGTTTGATAACTTTCAATGTTCTGCAATTAATGTATATTCTTCTATTTTTCAGTCTTCGAAAGAAACTATACATTCGTACTCATCCAAAATTCACTGAATTCGGCTAGGGCAGGTTATTTAGAATTATTTTCAGTTACGGAACTGGAATTCAATAATGAACCTCAATTTTGAGATTCTAGTACTGATTCAAAAACTGTTCTTTTTATCAGAATAAAAGACAATTATCTCATAAAATAAGTTTAAATCTTTATTAAAATTAACAAAATCATAACAACGTATTCGGTCATAATTAAATGGGACATTTTGTACTAAATGTCCTGTTATTAAGTACGCATGCTAAGATAACCAACGTATTCGGTAATCATAAAAACGTAATCGGTAATAATTAAATGGGACATTTTGTACGAAATGTCTCTTGTCCTTAAGTACGTATGCTAAGAAATAACAGAAAAAATGTAATATTAAATCAATATATTCAACAGTGGTTTAAGGATTAGGCTCACCTATTTTTATGTTCATCAGATTTTTGGTGTTATTTTTTATGTTCAGGTTCATCTAAGGTCTAAGCGTCAAACTACATCTTCATCCAAAATTTGTCTTCCAAATTGAAACTTTTTTTCCGAGACTTATTTCATACGATCGGGAATGACTCAGGGTTTGAATCACGGATCTCTACTTTCCATAATTATGGTAAACGGTATTGTTTATCTGGTGAAGACTGTGTGTTGTTTATTATTAGCGAATGACATGCAACTTTTTACAGTTGTCAAAGATACAGCAGATGGCGAAAGGTTAGAACGTGACTTCAGGGCCGTCGTTGAATGCAAGCAGCTTACGGCTTAACATAAAACAAATATTCAGATGTGAGTAACAGGCGAGCACACGTTGTTATTATATACCAATATACGATCAGGGTAATACCACTGCATGGTCTGGATGAGGTCATTGATTTTACAGAATTTTCAGATTGGACATACAACCGAGGTTTCGTGGGCATATGGCGGTTATTGCAAAAAAAATCGTGTCGGAAACTTTGATCCGTATTGGATAATTCAAATGATTTTCAATTTATGTCGTCAATTCCACTACAATACACTTTATTATTGCAAAACCGACGAGAATCAGGCTCCATTGTTTGGATCCCATAAAAATTTAAATACAGCCTGATGGTTAAACGTATGCGACAGATGTTCTTCTGATATGTGTATGTTAGAGAGTATGGTTACTTTCCCTTTCTCTATTTCACCGATTTCTTCTTAATTATGCTAGGTTTCCATTCTTCGCAACTTAGAAGAGACTTTGAGCTTGTGAAATTCATATTCGAGCTATTAAAAGGAAAAATTGTACGTCTAGTATTAAGTAATCTTTAATTCTTCGTACCCGACATTTTTTTGGATTCACCAATTCAAAATTATTTTTGTTCTGTACCAATCTCTAGAAACGTATACAAAAAACGTATATAAACTATATTGTAACTCTCAATTTTCCCGTAGTATTCCATTGTTCAATCACTTGGTATCTTAACCATCAGAATGTGATTAATTTATGATAAGTTTACTTTTACTCGTCGAAATGTGTCGTCTTTATCTTTTGTACTTCTTGTGTATTTTATATTCATGTTTAATATAAAAGTTTAAAATTCGTTATACAATTAACTTTTTATCGTTATGAACAGATTGCCTGTAATGTATTGATAAAGATATGTGTGTAAATAAATAAATAATTTCTTACTCACTTGCTCATTGTTCTTCATGGCGCACCGACATTATCCAAGCATCCGATGTGCAATTGTGCCAAGTCTAATGGCTTATTCGTTAAAATTTGATATTTATATTATTTACTGCGCGCTTTTTATATCACGTCTCAGTGCAAATTCAATCCGTGATGAATACGGTCTAACTAATAATATTAATTTTAATCGTAATGATATTAATGGTACGCTCCAGTTATGATAAGAGCATGAATGGAATTGTAAGCGAACATATTATCATTTTCTTGTGTAAGAGGTAACTGCTCTATTTCATTAGATAAAAAAGGTCATGGTTTTTGTAAATATGTTACTAATGCCAGAGTAACCACATGTACCATTTATTTGTTTATTTATTTTCAATAATATTCTATAACAGGATTTAAGGTAAAGCAAGTTAGAAAATATAGAATTTCTACATTATTATTTTCACCAAGCTCTTCATTTTTATGCTACTGTATTTCCAATTAAATGAAGCTACGTGATGTAGTATTATTTCTACTTTCTTTAAGTACTTTAGTACGACCTAGGTTTCGTTGTATTACATCTTTAGGTAGGCTATTAGTAAAAATCTTTGCTAATAGGTCATAAATGTTGTAATACAACAAAAACTAGGTTGTGGTAAAGAACTTAGTCTATCCGTGTTCATATTTACATAGCTATGGAAAAATGAACGCAAAATTTTTAAATTTCAATGTTCCCAATTCACGTTCAAATTCTATCCAGGTTTTTATGACATAAGCCGTTATTCAACACATTGAAAAAAATAAGTGAGCATATTTTCTATTTTACGATTTACAGAGGAGTTTCCAGCTCATACATAGCACATAGAATTATTAATGTGTACTGGGCTCCGGTAGCGGGCGGTAACTGACTTCGTTCATCAGGTGAGTTCGTAATTTAAACACTATCGGGAAAATCTTATATCGATCGACATTTCAAAGGATATAACTCTAACGCGGTGTAATACCAAAAAATGATGAAGATATTTATATAAGTTAAACCTTTCGAATTGTACACTACTTTCGGTTAGGAATACATCGATAACTATCAAGTTTAGAAACAATACAGTGGAAGAATGTATACTAAAACAGACTAGAGTACCATGATATAGATCAGTTGAGTATGGCGGTAGGATGAACAGATTGTGATCGCCGACTCTGATGTATTTATTTCGAGCTAAAAAAGATAAATAATATTACATCGCTGGATTTTACTCAATAGTTCGATAATGAAATGAAGTATGTGAAACCCGTACGAAATTCGTTCCATAACCCGAAATGAAATATGAAAGAAGTCCGTATATGATCATTTGCTTCTAAGTCGATTAAAGCTGATTTTCTAAAAACGGTTGACGTAAAAACTCAAAATTTTGCGATGAAATTACATTAACCAGCATATTTTGCGGTAGCTAATATTTTAAAATATTTAGATCGTAATTTTTTAACGGGCAAATTGAACATAAAAACGCATTTTTATAAAATTTCCTATATAGCTTGTGGTATCATTCGAAATTTCAGTTAAATTGAAAATTCAGAAAATCAGTTAAATTGAACCAAGGGGAGAGATAGAAAGAAATAACCACCTTTACTTTTTACTTTTATGTAAAACCTTAAAAAGTAATAAGTTTGAATTATTTTAAGGATAAAATAGTAGTCACTAGTTACGTGATACCTTTATATTGCTGCGGAATAATGTCTTACACAGAAGATGAGAGAACCCGAGAGTGGAGAAAGATGAGCGGAAGATTTTAAGCGACGTCATTATATAAGGTTAACCGTGTGTTGAATATTACAGCCAAATCTGTGTCTGAAATCCGACGTCGTAAGGAACTAGTGCCAACATAATAATTATGGTCGACTGGAACGCGTGCGTGACTATTACAATATTTCACCGCTTACGACCTGACAAAACTCTAACTTACAAATTTTAACGAGTATTTCTGCGCTCACTTCTCGTCATAGAACACGACTATAGCTCACCATGTTTTATGGTTTTTAGTGTCAATAAATTTAGTGTATGTCATATTTTATCAAAAAGTTAATCCCGTTATCTTTATTGAAATATTTCGGCAAATAAAAATAAATAAATATATGTTATATCGAGAGAGCTCATTAATATTTTATTAAACTTAATTAGATTAGCTTCATAATGCTTCATTTGATGGAGACTGAGTTAAAGTAAATAAATTGTTCCAACGTGTCATTTACCCTTCAATAAAACAAAACTTTCTTAATCATACGTTGAGAGTCAGGACTTTCGACCATGCTGATTTTCTGAGTAGCGAAAGCCACTAGGAGGCCAACATTGAAATGTTTTAATTTTATTGCTTAATCCATTACACTTATGAAAATCAGCTGAAGTTGCCATTAAACAAGAATTTATGACTTTATTATCTTCCTAGTGGTGAGAAAAAACAAAATTCATGAAGCGATATATATGTTCCAAAAACACAAAAATAAACTAAAGAATATGAAAAGATTCTATTCATGCGTTTTGCGTATTGGCGTACATACCTATATATATATAAATATATATACATATATATATATATATATATATATATATATATTCATATATATATATATATATATATATATATTCATATATATATATATATATATATATATACATATGTATCAAATTGAATTAAAATAAAAAATATATAACAATTGAAAATCGTAACTTTAGAGAAAATTACAAAAATATAATTTTTTTTACATCATCAATAATAGATAACCTAATCAATGATAATACATAATCGATAAAGACTTTCTCGAATTTTAAAATTCTTCAAAAACGTTCAGAGTAGAAGTTAACAAAACAAAATAAAAAAAAATAAATTGGAATCAAACAATTAATCTGTTTTCTCAAATAAAATTGGCCTACGGCATAGATTTACGTTATGGTTTACATACGTATAGTTTATTTTGTTATCTGAGTTTTAACATAGTAAGCTACTCGTATTATGCTACTTTTTTTTTCATTTGAAAGAGAAATTTTCATGATAAAAATTTTTAATTTAGAAATGATTACAGTTGAACCGGGACCAATTTGCTTCAAATATTCACTTTCAACAAAGTTGCTCAAGACTTATTGCATATTATATTGGCACAACTTTTATAGCACCTGTTGACGAGAAAAAATAATAAATTTTCACCTTTTTGAATTCAACCAGGTATCATATTTTTAATACTTTTCATCCCTAACATCTACGGCATTTTCTTTTCGACATAGCTGTTTTTTACATTTTTCACTAATTTTATACATTTCCTTGAGTTGTTATATTCTTGAAAATATAAATAGATTTTTTGTTAGCATGTGTATATAGCTGTTTAAAAAGAGTACATATGCAAAGTCTTAAGGTTCCTTTCTTTGATGGGTGAAAATAACTATTTATTTGCATAGAATATACTCTTCCTAAAAATATAAAGGTAGTTGTTTAATGCAGCAAGAACTTAATTTAGACCAAATAATTTAATTCATATCAGAACATCTTGTGATTACAAATTATAACCTTTTAATACGAGTGTGACACATACTCTATGCATTTTGTGCACGTTTAGGCTATTCAAAAACTTAAGGATATAAAGTATTTCTATTACTTATTCAGTCATTAATAATATTTTTTATCACAGAAATACGTTGTCGAGTACATTTTTCGCAGGTATAAAAATATGGCGAATATCTCATTAATGACAAATATTTTCAATAGTTGCTATGGTTTATCGGTAAACATTGGAAATATTTTAAGTAACTTAATTTTTTTTCATAATTTTGACTCCATAGTTTTGGATGCAGAAGATTGTGGAGATATATACATTCCATAACACATGCAAAATTGTCTTACATAATATTCGGGAAAAATATGATTTGGATTTTTTGTAATTTTTCATTCGATAATATATTCCACGCAATAAATGACAAAACAAATATTCGATGACTTCTTTTCGTCTTTGAAAATTTCGATGCAATAGGCTATTAACTATTAAAGCATATGAGTTTTAAATAGGTAGGTAAATTTTATATATATATCGCTATGCCAAATTGCATGCTTCTACATAAAACGATATTACGAGAAAAATTACTGAGAGGGTGACAGACTGATGGATAAGGGTGATGATTTTATCTTTTGAGCTATGAAAACCTAGCAATACAATTTCTAGGCTTTTGGATCATGGTGAGTATTATAACAATTTTGCAATGAATAACTAAAGTATGTCCCTAATTTATGCCAAGTCACAATTTTCTTGTCTTTAAATTTCATCAGGAAGTCGGCAATTTGCAGATTTTTTCCGATGAATCCGATGATTTTCCGGCTTCAAAAGCGTAATAAGACAATATATTTTTATACTTATGTTCAAAGTATATTGTAAAAAATGTCTTTAAATCAAACAATACGTACATATTAATTAATATGCTATAGTTAGGTGATTTCATATGAATATACTGTCTGAAGACCTTTATAATCTATCAACTTTTCATCCAGACTTAGATCTCCATAAGGTGTGTTTATAATTTCGTTCACAGTTTAAAGTGAGTAAATTAAAACAAAGTAATAAAAAATAATTCAATGGAACTAAAAAAAAACACAAAGATTATTACAAAATATTTTATTCCTACAAAAAAATGTTGTGTTTACAATATAAACCCTTTTAATACAGTATAATATGTACTACGAGGGCTTAGGATACTTAAAAATTAAGGAATGTAACTTTCATTCTATTCAATTATTCACAGACATTAATATTGTTTTTCAACATGCAAATATTTTGCCTAGTACATTTTTGACCGGTACAAAATTATGGGGAATATCTCAAAAAACAACAATATTTTAAATAGTTACTATAGTTTATTGGTAATTATTGGAAATATTATCAGTAGACTATAGCAACTATTAATAGCTTCGAAGGCGTAGTAAACAAATATATTTTTTACTCATTATATCGATGGCATAAAAATATAGTGTTTTTTACCAGAAAAGTAAAAAAGAACTCTCCGAAAATCTGTATGAGAAACTTTGCCATAATAATTTGAATTACAAATATCTAAAACATTATTTAAATCACTATCATAAAAAGGGTGGAATTATTTTGGCAGTCTTACCCAACGTGATATATAATTTATTTTTAGAGTAGTTTAAGACAATATTTTTGACAGTCTTGCATTTTTTAATTTTACCATGAAACATGATTATTTATGTACCTACAATATTTTCTCTAATAATGTGGGTATTAGCAGGCCTTTAATTTTTTTAAACAACCTTCATTTTAATATTATATATAACTATTTGTTCAAAGTGAAGAAAAACATTTTAAAATTGTGGTTGCACGTAAAAATCAAATATCCTTTTTTAGATTTATCTGATGCCTAAAGGAATTATATTTACGTATTAGTAACTGTTTGAGAGAGGTGGGGTTTGAAGAGGCCCCGTTTATTTGTGAACGTCTGCTGACAATACGCGCGAGCGCGCAAAATTGGCTAAATAGCACTATTACTAAGAAAAACTATTCGAAATAGTATATGTTACTAATTGATTTGCGATTTAAAGAATCGTAGATAATAAGGGATTTCAAAATAATTTAAAAATATCATTGAACAGAATCAAATTATCCAATGTAATCACGTTACTTTGGATAATTTGATTGTAAGCAAGCAAATTTACATAATAATGCAAATAAAAAGTTTTTGATCTAACTCTAACCCTATTTTGTATGAATAGCCACGCGACTAGTTGTAGTAGAATATGAGATTATAAAATTAGAATTGATTATCAGTTAACTTTTTCCTTTTAACCTACTATTTAATCAATTCTTCCACGCTTACACCCATTTTACGATTAAATATACCTTTTCTAAATTGTCTTAATTGATGCAATTCTGTTGGTGATCGATACACCTCGATGTATTTCTTAATAGAATTTCCGACTTTATATAATTTATTCATTGAAAAAATCTTACATTCAAATCTTCCATTTTAAGCCACTCATTGAATCACGAAACGTATGCAGTTTTCGATGTGAAATATTCTAACTGTTCCTTAGAAAATAATTCATTGAAACTACTTGGTACAAAACTGTTTCTTTGCATGGAATTTCAAATAAAAGTTTAGTTCATGTAGTATAAATTTCTAATTAAAATTATAAATCACGAATTTATTTGATGACAAATGATATGGATAATGTATGGCTTAACCACACTGATACTATTAAACGATTATTATCCGTCTTATCTCAATAGATATCACCTGATATTTCGACTTGGCTATTCCATCGCTTTATTACATATTTATATATACCTGTTTGCCTATCGTATATTTTGAGACACATATTTTTTTTAACTCTAAAGAATGCATTTCTGAACCATAAAGCAATTAAAATAGATAATATTACGGTATTTGCACAAATTTTTCCGACACAATATGTGTAATGAAGATTCATCAATGGAATATATTTCTAAACGGTATCTCCTTGAACTATGTAATGATGAAAATATAAGTTTATGTTATTATTAAAATATAGTTGGAGGATGTTTTTATTCCATTGAAATTAATTATTAAGGCCACTTTTTCTATCATGTGGGACAGGGTCACATTTCTAAAGAAATGTTTTTGATGAAGGAGTTTCCTTGCTACATACAAGAAAATAATTGTGAATTACACGTCAGATATTTTCTACAGATGTAAACAAGATATTTGTTTTGAAATAAATAAATTTCGTAAGATATTTCAGATTTAGCAGATAATATTTGCGAATATTAGAATCTAATCCTAGAAATTCCAGTTATTTTTATTTAATAAAATTGCAGTTATTTTTCACGTTTTGTTGACAAACGTTTTTTTAAAAAATATTTATTACAATCTCCAATAATATTTATGATGAATAATTCTAAGATTTTGAAGACTTTCTGAAATCATCCTCACATTTAACAAATACCAAAGAAAACCTTGAATCGTTTCAAATATTCTTTTCATATGCTGAACTCGGCTTTAATTTTTTATTTTTATCTCTGCGGTATACGAGAAGTAAATTTTTGAACCTGCAATCGGATCTGTATAAAAGAAGAACAAAAAGATAATTTACTGTATCAAAAATAATATAAATTAGGGAAATATAAATGAAAATGTTTGCGTAGTTTTTTCATTATTAAGTTTCCTATGTAGACCGTTTTTAAAGAGCTCTATATTTAAAATTTTAATTAAATGATTTATTTAACCTACAAAAATATTAAATTGCAAAATATACTCCTGATAATTTTTTTTTCAAATATTTCATATTATTTATAATTACAATTTTTCTTGTATTTTAATGGCATTGATTTATTTTCAATATAAAGTTACTACAATTAAAAAAAAGAAGAAGTCCTATCGAAAATAAAAAGAAAGTTAACAAAAAAATGATTTTAGTTAGAAATTTTCACGAAATTCCTGTCAAGAATAATAAGAAATTATGTATCTGTATAAAAGAAGAACAAAAAAATTATTTACTGTACCAAAATAATATAAATTAAAATATTTTGAGTAGTTTTTTTATTATTAAGTAGTTTCTTAGGTAGACTGTTTTAAACAGCTGTCTATTTAATATTTTCATTAAATAATTTATTCACTCTATAAAAATATTAAATGGCAAAATATACTCCTGATAATTTTTTTCCAAATATTTCATATTATTTATAATAACAACTTTTCCTGTATTTTAATAACATTGATTTATTTTCAATATAAAGATACTACACTTAAAAAAAAGAAGTTCTACCGAAAGTAAAAAGAAAGATAAAAAAAAATCACCAAAAATGTGAACTATAAAATTAATGTTCAACTATCATTCACGCCAAGTGTTACCAACTTTGATGATATATTATTAAGTCAATGTATAATTTAAAAAGAGAATTGGGGGGCATTCCTGAACAAATCAACCATACTCTGAGGGATTTTTTTTAGCAAATCAGTATATAATAAACAAATAGAACATTCGAAATATTTTTGAAGCATGCTTATAAATGATATTATAATTATAGTAAAGTGTTACGAATGTATGCATAACCCGTCCCATAGATAAGTAAATTCATTCCTAAAGTCTTGATTTCCGCGATTTCACCTACTGCCTAAAAGCATTGTTATTATTTAGGCATCGAACAAACTCAAAGAAAGAAAAAAAACATTTGAAATTAAATACAATGTATTATTTCTAAATTTGCACATAGTTATATTTAAATTAACAAAAATTTAAATATTCTTTGGAATATTCAAAACGTCGAGCGGAAATAAATATTTCCACATTACTTAAAAGTTCTATGATATTTGGAATTTGTGAGAAAAACATAAAATGTGAGACTCGTCGACAATGTATCCAAGTTATCTATCAACTTGAAAACTGACGTATATAGTATCAATGGTTATTTACAATTCATCGAAAAATTAAAATTCGCGTATAAATGTTTGAAACAATTTGAAAATTTTCTTAAATTTTTTTATGTATTGAATGTTAACGGTACCTTCCCAAAACATGAGGCGTTTTGGGTGATGTGAGTTTTGTGAAATAAAAATGCAGCCGAGTTATTTATCAACTACAAAACTGGCTTAAGGGATTAATAATTATTTATAATTCATAGATTTTTTTGTGTTTTGTGAATGTTTTGCAAAAAAAATGCGCCGGAGTTTTCAACTCCAAATTTGATTTACATCATTTAAGCAGCTGCAGAAATTCAGCGGGTTTGCGAACTCTTGCGTCATTAGCGAATAAACTCATATGAATTTATTATTATTGAAGATTTTAAATGCTACTTTTATTTCTGATATTAAATTAATTAAACTAATAGTTTTGAATAAATCAAAAAGTGGCACCAAGTAAATACAAAATTCACACATTTATTGAATTATTATGTAGAATTAAATTTTTATGTTAATTAAATAGAAAAGAAATGTTTTGTTTGTCAATAACATGTTTAAAAAATTATTTAATTTTTGCTTTCTTAAATTTCTGAAAGAAAATCAAAATTTTAATTTTTATTGTTGTATCTAAGCGATATAAAAACATTTTAAAATTATTCTCTGTCCCATAGTTTGAAGTACCTAACGTATTTTTACTTTCAAAATTTTTGTAATAAAGTTTAATACAGCAAGATGATATCAATTAAACAACTATTGTAAATTAAATGTATATCTTTAATACAAAATTTCTTTTAATTGAGGGACATTGCTTTTTAAAAGTATATATTATCACGTTCATTTTTAAAGTGCACAGCGAAAAAAAAAATTTTTTTTAAATGTAATGTACTTGCATATTAACGATTTCATTACTACACTTAATTATTAAATTATTCATATAAATTTGTCCCTAATTTAAGAAAAATTACTTCACCCTAATTTTTTTTGAGGTGGCGGGTAGTTTACGCTAGGTTTAAGGGACATTTACGTAATTTTCGTAAGTATTTACTCCGCTACCTTGTTTCAACTATAATGACATAACTCTGTTAGCCCTGTAATTGTTTTATTAAAATATAAATCATCATGTCAAACCAAAGGGATGATTTTTCAACTTAGAAGTGTTTATTCACGGTACGTAAAATTTCTTAATTTGTTGAATTTCTGTAATACGCATTTAAACTTTTCAAGAATTTATTATCAGCAAATTTTTTAGAAAGCAAAAATTAAATAAAATCCAGAAAAATGGGACTGCTTTAAATATAGCAGTCCCAATTTAGCAGCATTATTTTTAATCGTGGATTGTAATAAAATCTTGTGAACACTGTTGGAATTTAAATAGAAAAATAAACGCTTGTTGAAAGCAAACCAAATTTCAAATATTTTTGCCAGATAATGCAAATACAAGTCACGTCAAATTTTTTAATTAAATTATTCTGCACAAGTTTTATTTTTACACAAGTTTTATGGCGTATTTTGAAACAAAATACCTCCTTCTCATTCTCAAAGTCAAAATAAAAAGTTACAATTTGGACTGTCACTCTATTCTAACATTTCTTCCAAACAATACTTTTTGTAATGATATCAAAATATACCTCAAAAATCTGTCCATAAGTAATATTATGATTATGCAATGAATATTAATTAATTATCTATGTGCTAGTTAACATATTTTCTCTTTCTTATACTAAAACTGGAACTGGACATTCTGTGTATAGCAATTAGATCCAATCTGACAAATATTTAAATTAATATCTTGAATCCAATTTTAGTCTAAATTATAAATGGTTTAAGTTATTTCTGATAATATTCTACTCCATCAATCTTCTTAATTTATTGCATAATAAAAATATTATACATTTCCTTGAACATTTGTGTAAAAGTCTGCATTCATTGAACCAAAAATATACTTTGCTCAGAAAGGAAAACTTCACTTACATTTTAAAACTTTTTTTTTTATTTTCAGTCAAAGACAATTTTATCACAGGTTTGTAAACCGAAACGAAATAATAGATTTTAAACTATATTTAAATTAGTAAACTTTCACAACTATAAAAATGAATACAGCAATTTTAATATACTAAATAAATAAATTAATGTTTACGCTAAATCTGTATTTGCTCGACGAATTCACGGGAATACTACGATTTTCATTTAAGGAAAACCATAAGCCCTAAATAATTTTCTACTATAAGACGTATTATTAATCACAATATATATGAAATATCAGTAACATTGCAGCTTTCTCGGAGGTATTTCATTATATTAACCTAGTCTGAATAACTCACTTATTCCAGTATTGTCATTTATGACTTATTCAATATTAAAATATATTTAAGATAAATTGAATCATTACTTTTAAAAATATTCGCTGATTAGCGTAGTATTTAAAAAATGAATAAGTTAATTGGAATTTAATGAAGTCAAACTATTTAAATTCGTATTTATAAATCGTTTCTTTCATTATAATTTTATAACAGCTATTCCATTTATATCTCAAGTAAATATCAAAATAACTAAAATATAAGTTCACAGATTTTTAACAATACACCCGAAATGTTTCATATTTATTCAATTTCATTTTTTATCTTTATAAATATTTGCTGATTAGCGTAGCATTTAAAGAATTTATAAGTTAATAGGAATTTAATGAAGAGAAACTATTTAAATTTGTGTTTATAAATTGTTCTTTTCTTTATAATTTTAAAATGGTTATTCTACTTATATTTGAAGTAATTACCAAAATGACTAAAATATAAGTTCACAGATTTTTGACAATACAATCGAAATGTTTCATATTTATTTAATTAAATTTTTTGTCTTCTTCGTTGAAACTTTAATAAATGTTAATCATTTCAATTATGTCTGAAAAATAAAGAAACAATTAAACATTCAATTTTATATCGATAATTTTATTTTTTTAAAGTTAAAGTAAAAAAATGCTTGACCAACAGCTTTGGAAATTAAATCTGTCTATTTTAAAAGTTTACTGTGTCCGAAAATGCAGAATGAGGTTATTTAAAATTTATATCTGGAAGCACTTATGTGCATACAAAATATCTCTCTAACTAAATTGGTAGTAAAAGTTCAATGAACTTGCTATGCTTATTCAGTTGAATAAACGCGATACGCACCACGCAATAGTTAGTATTATACTAGTACTTTTTGAAGTGTACTAAATCCAAATAGTATGACAGACAACATTGCATAATTACAAATATTTTGTGAAAAAGAAAGCTTATTGTTATCATGAAAGCTTATTATTTTTAAATATTACATATTATCAATATATTGTCGCTAACAAGCTGGTAGCATATTTAATATAGTTGGTAGAATGTCAAGAACCAACAGAAAAGGAATAAATAATTTCATAAGTATTTTCTACAAAAAGTTTTTCTAAATAAATCAAATATAAGAATGATAACAGAGAAAATACGATAAAAATGGTATATCCGCCTCCAAATTATGTGAGTTAAGGAGATTTAGATAACTTTTAAACACGAACATTAAATAAATACTTTGCATATTAATTTTAGGAAATACATTCTAAGAATATTTGAGTCATTGATAAATAAGTAATTTAGTCGTAAACTCAGAATCTATGCAATGTTAATAATATCCAATTTCCCTTAAACGTAACTTGAAAATAATTTTCATCGTCATATTGTATGCATAACAACCTCTTACAAAGCATGACCTCATTATCCCAAAACTCCAAACAGAGCGATGAATCACAAAACATTCTCGTTAAATATTCAATTAAAGTAAAAAAGGCCTCAACAGAAAAAGCCTTCGTTCATTCATAAAGTGAAAGCCCTTCGATCATATGTCAAGCTGAAGTACTTTCTAACGAGGTGGGTCCTCAAGTCACGAGGGCGGGCGGCGTGAAGCGAAACACATTAGTTTGCGTGCATTATCGTCTTAAGGACTACCTGGTCTCCTATTATGTCCTGCTGTTTGTATCTCATTAGCAACCTTACATTTGTATAAAATACTTGACATGATCTAATTTTACACTTAGCTATGGTAAAAGGGATTTAACAAAACGAGATTGTAAATATTATTTGCTGTTCTTGAAATGTAAATGTTTCCTGATTATCGAATAAATACTGTTTTTGACTCCTTTTTTTATTAATTTTTGGTAATCTTGGCTCTTTTTCTACGTCATGACATAAAAAATAATTTCGTAATCTTGAATAATTTGAAGTGTCCTTAAAAATCTCCAGCTAGGTCAGATCAAAGATGTAGTCCATATATATTAATTGCAATAAAAAACTAAGAGAAATACTAGCCTAATAGTATACTGCAATACGGCGTGATATTAAAGTTACATGATTTTTCAAGCAATCCTGAACCATAAATAAAATCAGAATAATTTGATTATTCTGATTCTGAGGGAAATAAGATCCCTGAAATATCTCTGAGTGGATATAGAACGGTATAAACGATAAAGTCGAATTTCACGATTGGCAACTAAATACTAGTTAGAACTAAATATGTATTACGTTATGAAAGAGATTTACCCGAGTGAAAATAATACATCTAAAAGAGAAACCAAACGATGTGAGAATCGCATCTTTCAGCGAATCTCTATCTACTTCCGTAAACAACAAAATCAAGGATATCTTCCCATTTAACATGCCAGAGCTCTTCATCGAATACGCTGAATGTTCAATATCTCTCCATCTATTTGAATAAATACTCGTAGCGGAAAAGTTTGTCTACATATTTATTTCATCTATTTAAAATTGTGGCATATGTTTAGTTCATTTAATTTTTAACACGCTTTTATTAGGTTGAATTGTGTGTAACTAAATATGTAATGGAATCTTCCAAACTAAATTTCATCCACTTCTAATTGTTTTATCATCATGAAACTTGGCAGCTGAATGTAATGCTGTTAACAATACAATAATTTTATAAAATAAAAAAAACTTTTAGTTTTGAAACAAAAAGAGAAAGTATTTACATTACTAGATTTACGTAATTTTTACCACAAAATAATGTCGTATGTCTAATAGTGTAAAAATACATAATATTGGTACCCTAAATATTTAATTAATGTGGCATTTGCAAATAAATGAAACTGTTGGCATTAATATCCCAGTTATAGACAGCAATAGATTGTATTAAAAGATGGTAATAGACTGTATTAAAATTGTAATAGATTCAAAGTATGTAGGTGAAGAGTTATTTGAGAGTCAAATAAAGGTTTGTTTATAATATTAAGCAGTAACTGGTAAAATAAATGTAGCTATGAAGGAAACATGTTTTAATTAAAAACGTAATACATAAACGCTTCACTATTTTATACACTGTATACATAGTCGCTATTCCCCATAAAGCGCTAGCGATGCAAGAGACAGCGGTTTACCTGTATTGCTCTTTGCCGCCAGTACTTTCCGTTTAGTTGTTTGCTTACGTTAGGTGAATTATTGGTATTCCCTACTTATGTATGTACCGATTATATTGCTTCTGTTCGTTTCTGATATCATATATTTGCTTATTAATATTCACTTGATTAGCGCGTTAACATCCAGCTGTGAGATGGCAAGAATTAACGAAAAAGAAACCATAAATATATATGATTAAAAAATTATATACGTTCATTTCGAATTCACGTTTTTAGAGAATTAATACATATATATATATATATATATATATATATATATATATATATATATATATATATATATATATATATATCAACGTTGTTTTTATTTATACATATAACATAAAATCTCAAGAGAGTTTTATTTTTAAATTATTTCGTCAATTTAACTATATTGCAGTAATTTGAAGAGTTGGTTGTGTATCGGTAGACCATTTGGAGGCAAAGTTTTATTTTTATAAAAAAAAGTATTAACAGTACCTCTGTAACCCGTAGTGATACTGTGACGGGAATATTTATTTATTTATTTAAGCCTTTATTTCCAAATAAAAGTGTAAAACAAAAAAATGTTTACATTATTTGAATGAATAAATCGTACTTACTTTCAATTGAATATTAATTTTAATCTAAAATACTTCAACTAATCACTAAGCAAAGATGTTTTTGTACAGGAAGAAAAACAAATTAAATAAAAATATACTTAATTTCAATAACTAAATAATTTTGTGTCGGATGAAGGCCTCCTCAATGTCTTTCCATTCCTTTCTGTCTTTCGCGATCCTAGTCCATGTAGGGCCTTCGACACGTACAATATCGTCACTTGAGACGATGGACAACCGCGGCGACTAGGATCGCCGTGCGTCCACCAGTGCAGTATACGCTCGCTCCAGCGTCCATCTGTAGTGCGTGTCACATTGGCCCGCCCAACACCACTTTAATTTCCAGATTTTTACTACCACATACATTAAATCCGTACGTTTCCTTAAGTTACTATTTCTTACTCTGTCCTTCAAACTAAGTCCCATCATGCTCTTCTCAGCTGTACTCTGAAACCTTTGTAATTTTTGGTTATTTCCTCAGCCGGAACTGAACTCTCACAACCATATAATAAAATAGGTGTAACAATAGTGTCAAATAATTTTTTGTTTAGGGAAGTCGGTAATTTGGATTTGAGTATGTGTTTTAATGACCAATATATCGTCCACGCCATTTTAATCGTTCTGTTTACTTCGATAAGTGTTTGATTCATGATATTTGCTATCCTAGGTGCACGTTGCTTTTGACGTAGTCATTACGCATGTTTTGCTTTTGTTTATTTCTAAACCACATTTTTTACTCTACGTATCAAGGAAGTGTAACATACATTCCAGATGCTTGTGATCTTCACATAATAGTACTGTATCATTAGCAAAGCGTAAGTGGTTCAGGCACTTTCAATTTATTTTATTGTCCATCATCCTATCCAAACTCAACATTTAACAAAAAATGTATAACAAAAGTAAAGCAGTTATAAAATTAGAGAAACAAGGCAAATCCTTCAAAATTCAACGCGGTGTAAGACAAGGTAACCCAACATTTCTTAATTTATTTATAGTCTTATTAGAGAATTTTTTCTTAACTTGAGTTGAAATAAAATGAGAATATACAAAAGAATAAATATTACGAAGCTATTTCAAAAATCCAACGTGGCAACATCGCGTTTCATACACAAATATGTAAAATATGAGGTTTTGTCTACAAATCTGGATACTTATTACTTCTATAACATCATATGGCATCTTAAGAATACCGTTAAAATTTATAATACTTTTCGCTGAATAAACTATAGAGATTATGAAATGAACATATCAGAATGACCCCTAAAATATTACAACAGTAAATAAAAATTCTACTTGAAGGTATAGTAGTTTATTTTGTTTAATTTAAAATAATATTCAATAAATGTTGTTCTTGCTGCAGCTCCACGCAATAACTTAAATAATTTTTCTCCTCGATAGTTTTGAATGCACGAATTAAATAATATGTCGCCGCTGTCTTTAAAATAATTATAAACAGAACCAAATTGCAAAACTGACGTGCCGTTAAATGTTCTTACCGAAATGTCAACTTATTTTAGGTTATACCTATATCAAACATTAAGATCGGAATAGTGTCTTACGGACGAAATTACGACGAGCTTGTGGTATATTGAATTTATTAGTGCAGTTTTATCTATTGTCTATTTATGAAAAGTATAACATTTTATTCCAAGCTTGTTAGTAACAGTATATTTATACTGCATTTTCCCATATACATGACTTAGTTTTCTATCATAATCAATATATTTATTGGAGATGCTAAATATTTAGATAAACATTTTGGTTTCACCCAGAAATGCATAAGCTAACATAATAATTTGATCTGAAGTAGCGAATCGTAAAAGTTCAAAGTTTTCAATTTCTAATGATTGAATCATTAAAAGTTTACATTCCTTCTGGTTCAAAATATGTTTTTGTTCATTTTAAAAACTTGATGACTTTAAAAATATGTGCAAAAAACTAATTTTTGTCTAGAATACATGGTACTACTTAGTTAGTAATTTCATTACAATGCAGCTCTATGTTATTCACTTGAGATTTTTTCCTTTTTTGAATAATATTTTTATATTACAAATAAATAAAAAAGCTTCCTTTTTATATTTATGTCTCCAAAAGAGATATTAGATTTAGTTTCATCGTGTAATTTTCGTGTAAAAGTGAGATTGTCTTCTATTCTTCTGCTTGGTATAAAAAAGTGGTCAGGGAAACATAGGCAGTGTTTTATTTTACAAACTACTTCACAGTCTCGCTACTATTTTGTTTAATAATGCCTTACATTCAAAACTGTTATTATGCCAAAAATATTTTCCACATTTTGGTTTCTCTAAATATGATACAGTATATTTTTATTGAAAAAAATTAATAGAATTCTCTTCGCAATTTTTTTTAATAAAAATTTACCTGAAATTGATTTCAAACATAATGCTTGTATATTATTTTTATATATTTTTATTTAATGCAAAAATTTAAAACAATACTTTATTTTTTGATAAATAATATTACATTAGTTGCATCAAAATTATATTTTAAAGAAAATCATATCTTTTTTCATTCCTTTAACCTAGTGATAAAGTAATAATACATTAACTCACAATAAATTCGAAGAATTCAACCTTGACATCCATTTAGAAAAAAAATTTAGTATCATTAAATACACAACGAAACGGTCATTTGAAAATTAAAAGTTTCCCTGTAATTAATCGACTTAAATCAATAAGTGATCCATAATTCTTATTTCTTTTGAAGATGATTATGGAAAATTGAATTGGGGAATTCAGAGCAGCAACATTCAAGATTAGAATAATCATAATGATTGTCAAATCTGAGAATATACGTGAACGAGGAGAAGAATACTAAGATTAATGAAACTTAAGTGACATTTGGACATGAAGTAATCCCGTCCAGCAAAAGAAGTGTCATTAATATTAGCAACAGTATTATAATAATAAATCATATAATATCTGCACTGATTTAAAAATTATTTTCGAAAATAAATTCAATTTAAAGTATTTTTTTGTAATGTATAGTAAAATGGTCTCGGAGCCCACTAAATTCTTCAATATTAAAATGCGAATATAACAGTACCAAATCGAAACGGACTCTTACCCACTTTTTCCGTCAATGGCGTAAACTGACCAAACATAAAAATTATGTCGATGTTCCTTAGCGCAATGGAAAAAAATCCTCAAACCATATACAAAGTGATGCTTGAATTAAACTTTTCAGAAAGTGTGAAATCACTTTAATAAGTAATAAATCTGGAGAAATATTATGGTCCAAATTGTTCGCTAAAGGCGTTCCCGCAATAATATTATTCCTACTGCAGCGATCTAGTCAACATCTTTGATTACGCTGAACAACACGCGACAAAATATTTTGTCTGCAATTTTATTCAAAGTATTACAGACGTTGATATATTTATAATTTACAGAAGTAGGCATATTTATAAAGAAGCAGATACATAGAAGAAGTAGCGTGGCGAAAATGAGATATAACTGTATTGTGTCATTAGAACAAATATGTTTATAAGCATTGATATTAAAGTTAGCACATTTTATTTACTTCTTTATTATTATATGTGGCATACAAATAGTAGAGTCACCACTTTAACAATCCCCATAAAGAAAATGAAGTACGCAATTTTTCTTGTATTCATACCAAAATAGTGAACACAGCATGAATAAATAGATATAACCAATTACGAATAAAATGTTAGTATAGGTGTAATATAATAATATTTTTTTCTTAAAATTTTAACCTTTAGTTTTATTAATGAAAATATAACAATTGCCACAATTTTTCTGATAATAAATGAATTATACAAGTAAAGTTGGCAGCTAAACAGGTTATGGGATAAATAGATTAGCGAACTATAAAAACATACTCTTTGAAGCAAATCTTGAAAGCATTTCATGTATAAAGTTCAAAATTATACATAGTGAATTATATTATTCATAGTAAATAATTCTTAGAATTTACAAATACAAAAAATTTGGAGTAAGAGAAAAAATTTAAAATGTTAAATAATCCCGATTAAAATTTTACTAAATTAATTTAAAATCACTGATAAATGAACAATGCACAAATGTAAACACAAGTAATAACTGCAAATTTTTCACTTTCGGGTTTTCTCGTGTGATATTAGGGCAAAATACACACCAAGCACAGTGTGCATTTTCGAAGGAAAATACGGAATAGATTGTGTTAATTAACTCATACAATGATCTGGCGGACAAAACTATCTCAGATAACAGCATGGGTTCTTGATATTTACAGTTAATTTAATGAGTAATTTTTTTTCCTTCGAAAATCGATAAAATTAAAGTTTATATACGAATATATAAGTATATTATCTCGTATATAGGGATATAAACATTGCTTTAAAAATATTTTAAGTACTAAATATAATTCAGATTCTTAACACCAATTCCAAAAAGATAGGATACTTCATGTAAAATGGCTTCATCATGAAATGGCTATATTATAAGATTGCTCATATTACAAAGAATAATATTCGGGGCAAGGAAAATTTAGTGGGATTGTAATAATGACAAAAATTTATTTTTAAATAATATTTTTTAAATTTTATTTAAATAATTTACGTTTATACAAAATTTCTTCACAAATTATGCAGAAATTAGTTAGTGCGCCTATACCATACATTTATTTTTGTCTAAAAGCGAAGAACTTTTTAGTATTTTGATTGTTTTATTCTATTATCAAGATTAGTTTAATTCTAAATTTAAAAAAAAATGATTTGATTATTATAATGGTTCAATAAAACAATGTTTTCCTCACAATTATCTGAACTGTAATGCACTGCAAAACACATACACGTCATGCGCTCCTTGTTGCCACCTTCCTCAGTACATGCAATATTCAGGGCTGACAGCAGAGGGCTACCACCTTATGCTGGTGCATAAAGTATAGCTGGTAAAACTAAAAGTGTTCTCAAGTTTGTATACACAGTGTACCATTTTCGAAGAATAACTAAAATTTTGAGTAATAAATCTCAAAAAGGAATTACAGAAGAAAATTTAAATTAATTGATCACGACTTGTTATTATTCAATGTTAACCGAATAAATAATTCTTGAAAATGAATCATGCAATAATTATTATAATTAAATATATAGAGCATCAATAATAGAAATCGGTTGCTCGTAATATTGTTCTACATACAAAAAAATTGGTACTGGTTCCTGTATACTAATATTTATTAAGTTACGTAGTTATCGTAACAATTCGTCGATGTGAATATAAAAAAACGTCTTGAAGGTTTGCAATCTTTTCATATTTAATAAGGACAGCTTACAAAAAAAATAATAAGCTTTTTGTCTAGACACAAAGTGGTGGCCACTTTAATGTGTTAAGCGATAAAAATGTTCATGCCGCGACTGCGGAGAACGCAAAAAGTTTGTATGTTGGTCACATACTATCCGCGGATGTTCTTAATGTACAGAATGGCAAAAACATACATAGAACATTTATGAGAAAATTCGTATTTCTTGAAAATAATTTTTCGTGAACTAAGATTAAAATTTCTGGTAATCGTTTTTTCCTTTGTTTCTTTTTTAGTATTTCTTTGGTACCGCATTTTTAACCAATTATAATCATTATGTATGTCTCATTAACACACTCGTCAAAATCCTTGTTTGATGTCCCATATTCTAATATTTACACCTAGTTTTTTTTCCAAAATGTTTAAATAACATTTTATGTTGGCCTATTTTTTCACATTGAAATTACAATTGTAATTTTTTGCCAAATTACAAGAAATGAATCCAAAAAATTTGCGTGTTTAGAAATTTCGCTTATTGAAATTTTTGGCGATAATTTATATTGTAGTAGCCGATGTTTTGTTATATCAATTTCAATCTTGATCAGATTCTAAATAGACAAAAAAACGCTTTGTTTATGGTCCGAAGCTTGTCTTCAACTTGAAAAGGTAAACAACGTGGAATATTTCATTATCAACCATAAAAATGTCTAAAATTTTATACTCCGGTATGTTTTTGTTTATAGTACATATCTTTGCAAGGTGACAAACATTATTCAAGAGAGTAAAATTAAATTACTCACAAACTCGGAATTGTCCAAGGCGAAACGAACGTCACTCAGTAAGTAATATTACTCAAAGGTTATTAATGCAAATCATGATGATGCCCCTCTCCCATCTTCTCATCCTATCATATCGACAGTACCTCTAAGTATCGACAGCATCTAGCCTCCATTTCAAACTCATAAATATCAATGGCTCCCAACTAATGTTCCATTAGCCTCACGGTACTCCCTGTTTGTTAATAATACAAGGCTCCACATATAAAACATATTCGGTATCGATTTCGTTCTCCTTTTGTTTCAGCAGACATGATGGCGAGTGGGCTTTTGTTACAAATATTCGAGAGACTGCTTACTACCAACTATTTAATTTTGTATCCGCTCACGGGAATGACATTGTTTTGTTTGTTTGAACGACTTCTCCTTTATTATTCACGTTCATCTCGTCTCTTAATATGTGACTGTGGTAGAGTTGTAAATAACGGTGTGTTGAGCTTAGTTTGCAGTGCATTTAAGTTTAATTTTAAGAGTTTTGCATTTAACATTATATGTCTGGAGAAAATATTCGGAAATGACTTATTGGCTGTAATAATTTAATGAAAAAAGTATATTTTGTTATTAAATGTATACGCTGCTTCCCATATACATATTGAAGAAACGAAGTAACAACATGGCATTCAAATAACTTGAAAAAGAGGAAAAAAAAATTTTGCCTAGAAAAAATAATAGATAACGATGCTTTGGCAAAAAATTTAATTGGAATTAGGAACAATTTCACACAGGTGTATTAAAATTAATCGGGATGTCACATTCTTTTCACACATGAAAACTATTATCTTAAATTATTTCTTTAGTTTATTATGAATTTTAAACCATTTTAAAATTCTGTTAGGTAAATAAAACGTAAAAACTCGTGCAAAATAATAATCGATACTTATCATAAATGAAATTTTGAACGTAAAAATTCTTAATATTTAATTCTAGTTGATTTTTTTTCTGTAGATTATTAAATAAGATGCGTGAGGCGTAAGGATGCAACTGTGAGTAGAATTCTCCTGAGGGTCTATATCATTATTTTGTATAATGGTTTATAATGGTTTTTAATTTCAGTTGAATCACAAATAAACGGTGTTGAGATTTGTCCCTTTACTTGTGCTATAAATCCTCCCTTTGAACCAAATTTGAAGATTCTAATTCCTAAGTCTAGAAAGGGAAGTACCGCTAATAATTTTGATGTATGGATCAGTATCAAAGTACGTAATATTTGTAAAACTATATTTATTTATTGCACAGAGTCGGGAACTCGAATTACTACATGATATTAGGACATGGTATTTATTAATCATGATAATTTTGAACTTGATAACTTTGGCCGTTCCACTTCACTGAAAGACAAACAGACATATAAATAGATCAAAGGAGGATACTCTGTGTATTATTTATTTATTCTGATGTATTAAGCTCTAAAAATAAAAAGAATCAACATTTATTTGTTTATTAATTGATTATCGTGCTTTTGTCAATGAGGTTACTAATACTCAATGATAAAGACGCATACAATATTATGAAACTAAAAAATTATTATAATGACAAGAATTGAACAATATATGAGTTGAATATATTCTCAATAAATACAAATATGTTACATTGCGTTCTCGTGAAGACATAATTTATAAGAGGCAAAATGTTTTTTTTTTGCTCGAAATAGACCGGCCTTGAGTGGAAAAAAAGAGTTGATGCTCGCAAATTCTTATAAATTAATAAAAGATATATAAGAGATTGCAATCAGGGAAATATCTGATGTGAAAATGGGAGAAACTTTTTCTAGAAATAATTAATTTCCTTTTTGTAATGTTTTACGTTTCAACAATTGAAACTTATCAAGTTATATTTAATTTTATTTAGTCTTACGTGAGAGATATAGTTCTGTTATATCTTATGTCTTACTTCGTTTCAAATATGTAAATTGAATTATGATAAAGGAAGCAGAAGTTTACATAAATCAAGACGTATTTTTATAACTGCAATTAGAGATATCAATTGTAATTTTTATTTTAATTAAAGATATTAATTGTAATTATCATTGTAATTTTTTATTTGTCAGAAAAAAATTAACAACGAACAAAATGTTACGATTCAATTTCTTTGTTATTAATATTCCTTTTCAATTTCATTCTAACGCTATTAAAATTGAATATGGTTAAAGATTAGCGACACTTCTAAGTATTTTACACTTATTTTATTACCAAATATTTCCTTCGTTTAACAATTTGAATATATATATATATATATATATATATATATATATATATATATATATATGTAATGTAGATTCAAAAAGTATTGTATAGAAATAATAAGAAAATGTTTTCCCAGACCGGATCTGAGTATCGAGTGAAGTTAAAGCCGACTTGATATCTTTATAGCCGGATATTAATATTTTAAGTATTTTTTCAACCTCTTACCAGGCGCTAGGGAAAATAGTGAATCTACGTAAAAAAATTAATTTTACTCCTTTATTTAATCCTTTACAAAGTATTGAGGAAAGTATTTTACTTATCCTTAATGGTTTTACGAAGAGAAAGTGCTTAATTATTGTATATATTTTACATATATTTCTGGAATATATGTAGTAATTCTGATTTTTCATTGTATTGAAGAATCTATGAATTTATTTGTATTGTACATTCATAACACAATAGTGTCGTAATGATAGAATTAAAAAATACTTTAGACATAGTGAAATCAGAGTCAAGTCGTCTAGTTGAAAAACGTATAATTTTGCTTTTTTCAGTGAGACTCGCACTAACTGAATTGCCTCTTTTTCAAAATCATCTATAATTTCAACATCGTGGAAAAAGCTAAAGTATATTATTTCTACTTCATAGTTTTTACAGTTTAGGCCATTAGATTTTATTGCATTAAATGTCGATTGGGTAGATTAAAATTTATTTTTATTACTCTTTTCGGAATCGCTGCATTTTTTTTGCGATAAATGTGATTTCTTTTTAGTTATTCATTTCTTTTCTTTTAGAAAATGGTAAGTTTTTACTGATTCCTATTTCTAATATGATGCCATTACTAAATTATATTAGTCGGGTTCATTGATAATTTGGAATACTTAGTCGTTTTTTGGGAAACTTTGGTCCCCTATTATAGTATTTAACTATAACTTGGGAAATTTAAACTTTCGGTAAGACATTGTAAATATTTCATTTCAAAATTAGAACCCTGAAACTTTCTTTAAAATTTTCCACAAAATTTATCCAAACCCATTATAAAGATATATCTACATTTTTTCCAGTACATAATAAAGTTTTCTAGATTATATTTCGCTAAAACCCACATGATCCGAAACAAAACACGAAAACTTCTATAATGTCGAAACGTTATTGTCAGCCCGGATGACTGTGTCATAACTGACTGAATGATCACCATTTTACCCAATGTATCCACAAATATTTATTGGATTCAAATGCAGTGAGCTGGTTTGTAATATATCGGAACCGAAGTAAAAATATAGGTAACTTTTAAATTGATATAAAAGCAGTTGCTTTTGTCTCAAATTTCTTTATCAAAAAAAGTTGAATTATTTTAATCGTCATGATATGTCGAACGACACCAGCTAAGCAACCTAGTACTCTATTTTAAAATTCAGTTCGTGAACGAGAAGTTCGAAGCTCTGACAAAAAGCTCTCAGAAACGCCCAGAAATATGATTATTTTATATTTTCAATGACCTATAATACTATTAATTATACATATTTCTTTCACGCGATATTTACTATCCTTATTCTTATCCTTATCCTATATTACTATGCCATGATTGGAGTGTAATTTTGCTTTATTAAATAATCATATGAATTAAGCAGTCCTAATCTGAGGTATAAATAAATTGTTTTCTCAACGCATCAATTACACTTTTTAATATATTTTGAAGTACCTAGATATAACCACCAAATCACATTAAATATAATTTAAATTTGTACAAGTTTTCAACAATAAATTTAAAAAGTTCGTCTAAAAAAACGTAGCGTGGAAATATCCAAAGTATATCAATTTTAGAGTTGGTGATGACCAACGTGAAAATATAGCCTTTAGAAAGTTTCAAATTTTATTTCAATATTCTATTTTTAACTACTGAACTAATTAAAGACTAGCTACCTATGTGTGCTGAATACCCATTAATAACAACCTAAACTAAAAGAAGGTTTCGTGCAAAGTATTTTAATAAGCTATTATACACGAATGAGTACTTACAGGAACCAAAAAGGTCTGTTAAGGAAATTGGTTCATCCGTCTGGAATATTTTTCATTTATAACTTATTAACCTACTTTCCAGGTAGCGTGAAAATACAAAGAATCAAAATGTCACTAAGATAGACTTTCACATAAAAAAATGTTTTACGGTCGATCTTGACCTTTTGTAAAATAAACATGTGCCATTTATTACCTCGAAAACAGAAGTTTTTTTATAAATTTTAATTTTTCAATGGAGATTAACTAAATGTAAGGGTAATAGGATAAAGAATTTAAGTTTAAATCAAGTGTTAAAAACTAAAATACATACGGACCTATAGAGACCTGATAATTTTATGGCAATAACACACTAAATATATATGACGCATATGATAGTACCCTATCCCTAATACGTCATTCTATATAATTCAAAAGGTATTGTTTTTCTTACAGGTAGTATTCTTATATAATTGTACAAAAAGAATCTCACGAACATTAAAAACTGTATCTCTAAATATTACATTTTCACAAGATTATACAACTTATTACCATGAAACATTTGCTGAAAACCTATTTAAGTGTGGGAAAATTAATTTCAGCAATAAAATTTTTAAAATCTTCAACATAAATGATGCCAAAAACTAATTCACTGCCTTTAAGGTTGAATCGGTTGAATACTATTCATATGCAGGATTTGGAAAAATAATTTGCATCATCATTCAGATAAATCAAATCTAAATTATAATTGCAGGTTTAAAAACAGAGTAGACCCGAGCTAGACGATCATAGTACAATTGAATTGACGATCATAATACAAGTGCCAAATTTCAAGTTTCTAAGCCAAAATTTAAAGAGAAAGACGACCGTGACAGACAGACAGACTGATATATGAGTGATCTTATAAGGGTTCCGCCCTTTTTAGCTACGAAACCCTACAAATTTAAGGGTATACTTAGCTGATTATTATAGGTTGTCAAAAACTAAATATTGGGTCAGCAATAATAGGGATGACAAAATTATAAAAATATAGAAAAACGGGAATATCTCAACATGAAACCTTTTATTTCCAATATGACTGAAATATATAGAGAAGCGGAAGGTTTAAATTTAATTATATCTAAAGCTCTGTGAATTAATATTTACAAAAACGTTACTGGTCAGAACAAAGTCCAGTTAAAAAGCAGATAGTGTCTGATAATATTCATGGGCTTTAGATATACAATGTGAGAGTCTCCAGCAATTTTGAAGAGATGGAGTAAAGGAAAGGATGTTAGAAGGATTTGAATCTGGGTAACAACCTGACAAAATATCTATAGAACTTAAGATAACCATTAAAACTATTTAAAATAACATAGAAGTTTCGAATTAATATAGAAGGCTGTTGAAAATCATCGTTTAAAATGGCCATCTCTCTAACATTGAATCAACTAACAGGAAATTTGTATATGTAGTCGATATGGATCAACATGAAATTAGGATGTTTCACTATAATAGTGATTTCGTAACTTTGAAAACTACAAATTTTGAAAACTAATTTTAAAAAATTAAGTTTTCAAAATATTTTTTTCTTAATCAAATTTAGCTTTAAGAAAGTTTTAAATATTATTTCAATATTGAAATTAATATTTGATTACACGTCCTAAATAATAAAGAAAGGGCTAATAAAGAAGTGTGGACCTATTCTCTTTTATTTATCACGTTAAATCTTCTATCGTAAAACTTTCTATCAAAACTTGTTCTATCCGCCAGTGTTGTAATAATGCGTCACAATTTCAATAAGGTGAAAACTTGGTACGTCATTGCACAACTGACAATGAGAATAGTTCACGACAAAGCTTTTAAACTTTATAATATAATAAAGATAATCAGCGTTAGATAAAACGGGAGTTGGTTGTATTATCTTAAGTGTTAAAGAATTTACTCAGATACCGTAAAGGGAAAGTGTCGAAAGTTGCCCAGGAGGAGAAATTTTACCAAATCACATAACATACAAAAAATATTTTTAACCCGCGTAAACTTTTCTGGTTCAATTTTTTAATAATAATAGGAAATAGTTTAAAAGCTGCGTACAATCTTTTCGTATTTTGTTCAATTCGCCTCAAAAAATTAAAGATATATAAGCAACTAGTTTTCTTGTCCAACGTCTATGCAAAGTATACCAGGAGATATATTAACATTGTGAAAAACATGCAATATAAATATGTTCAAATAGTCTTATAAAAATAGTTTATGTATGTCTCGAGGTTTAAATTTTTTGATATATAAGTGTGTATCGAACCCTCATAGTGCTAGAATTGCCACTTGATAGGTTTTATTAGAGGTTAAAATCAATTATCATTATTAAGAAAATATTTTAATATATATTTTATTGAAACATATTTGATCAAACTTATTCCGCAGTGTAGATCTTACAACGAAATTTTATTTGCAGGGCTAGGCGAATAGTAGTGTTTTAACGTACTTTTCGACAAAATTGTAACCGCTAATAAACGTTAATAAAATCTAAGTGTTCCATGAAATATAAATATAATAATAGGTAAAATTTTCTGTAGAGGATCCTTAAATAATTTTTAGTTCCAATAAAAAGTAAGTGTTTAAGCAATTTAAACAAGATCGATATTCTAACCTTTAGAAACTCTCAAATATCTTTCGCGATCGCTGTTACCCACTCTTAAATAATTTAAAATCTACATCGCCAGATACTTTCCGCGATGGCATTGAAAGGTAAAAAAGAGAGTTTAAAAATATTTGTATCACCGCAAAATTATAATGGATGAAAATATATTCGATAAAACTTAGTTTAGGTAATAGCATCAAAAGAACTTTGTTTACGGAAGATCAGAGCAAGTGATCTAAGGCCTTTAAATGAATTTAATGGGGAAAATACTTTACTAACGAAGCAGTAAGTGCTGTCACGTTTCTAAACGAGAGATATCCATGTCCATTGAATGTTTCTTGAACGTTTACTTGAGATCCATTAAATCATTAATTAAATAAAGCACATGAGAGATAGAACCCAAACCTATTTAAACTGGATATTTTAAATGTTTTTTTTTCTGTATAAATATTATTAGATTTGTTCAACTTGGTTCAAGAATTTGTAGACATAATGGATTTCCCAGATGTTTTAAATTAAAATCTACCTCCCCAACACTACAGTAAATATCAATGCAAAAGTAAAGGGAAGAGAAATAACGAAATAATAGAGAAGGGAAATAACGAATAAATAATAATGACCAGTATTAAATATGCTAAATTTGTGTGTAGTGCTCGTACTGACAAAAAAATAAGATCTTTGTTGTAATCATATTCGTATTTGTAATAAAGATCAATTCAAGATTGATTTTAAATATAAGTAAAATGGCAAGTGCCAGTCGGAAATGTAAATTTCTTAGAGTTCTCAATTACTTATGTTATTTATATCGTTAAGGAAAAAACGACAATGGAAAACAGCATACAAGAGACAAATATTTTCAATTTAATTTATCCGAAATTCCACTTCTGAAATAATAATTTTATTGGTGAAAAATTGTTTTTAATTAATCAAATTAAAATATAGCGTCACCTTGCTTCTGTAAGAATGTAAGTAGTTCTTTTTTTAATAAAATTTAAATTTAATCTTTTTGTGTAAACATAATGCCATCTTTTAATAGAAGCTTGAAAAGAGGTACATTTGATTGCACAACGCTACGCGCGTATGTAATTTTGATGGTATATCCATTAGCACCCAAAAAAAATAAAATAAGTATTAATGATTTCGAGAGATTTTCTTTCTAATGCATTAAATATAAAATTAATCGGAGGTGCCATTTCTCAATGTTTTATCAAAATATATTAACGCATAGAAACGCCCTAAGTTTCAAGGGCATATAGGTTGAAATACGGTTCAAGACGTTTTCCTTTTTGTTTTTTATCCAGCTGTGGTACGGTAAGGAGGGTATTGTGTTTAGCAGTACATGTATGTTGGGAGTGTCTCCAGATATTAACCCTTAGATCTGGAATGGATAAACAGCAATTAAAAAATGAGATATCAATAGAAACCTCTTAACTTTTCAGTAATATTTAACATCAGGATCCACGCAATATAGTAGCAATGTAACCAAATTATTTTAATTTTATATGATATGCCTCATGGCATAATCTACACCAGCATTTATTAAATAAAACTTACAGTGCAATAGACGTCTAGGATTCAAATACCCTGTTTGTTGAGGAAACTCATAGATGGAAATGGTACTGTAATAACTTAGTTGTATATATGATCACATCAATAAATTATTTCTTTCAAATAAATAAATCTATATATTAGTACATAAAGACAAAATTTTGTACTTCTTTTCAAGATTATTGCGCGAACGGCTCCTCCGTTGGATTTAAATTTTGGGTAGTTAAAGTTTACATGTAAAGTTATATGTGCCGAATGATAAATTTTATATATAATATGTGTTGCAAATACATTAAATTATGTGATACAAATTCTATATATTGAACCGTGAAGATAAAATTAAACTATCAATATCAAACACACAATAGTCTTTAGTCAAGCAGTTGCGTAGAATAGAGATTGTTACCAAAAAAAATTACAATATCAGATTGACTGAATTAGATTCGAGCTGTTAATTTTATGTGATTTCAAATATTCCTTTTTCATTAATCTATAGAGTATAAGTCAGGGCCAAAAAGCATATAATTGAAATTGTGTAATATATATATCCATCTTTTATATAATAGTGAAGTACATCTTGCTTAATATACACAAGTTGCAAGTGTAAATTTTTGTAGTAATAATCTGAATAGACTTACTCTCGCCTTAGCTCTCAAGTTTTACCTGGCTAACTAACGGCACACAATAAGAGAATTTTGAAGTATAGTATTTCAATTTTGAAGTATATATTACGGTTGTATATCACCATTTAATTTTAAAGAACTCGATTTCGAATTATACCGATGACAATAAATAAGTCTTAAGGCAAACATTCCGCAAAATTTGAACTTTGTGGAGGCAGACAGTTTTTATATATGATCAACTGTACATCAGAGTTCGATCGTTTGATGGTTGTAATTTAATTAATTATGGTCGAGTTTTGAACACAGGACAACCACCTGTACGACATAAAACTATGTTTTAATGAACAAAGGTTGCAAATTGTTAATATTTTTACACATTCATGATAACCGGTCACCTATAAGAGAAATAGATGTCGCTTTTAATTAATCAAGTAATAAACTGCACGGGAACATATACACACTGTCGGCAAGCTTTGTGTTTAATTTAATCTAATACTCTCAATCTTTTAAATAATGGACAAACACGCATGTACTTTCTTCCGCAAGATACAATGTATCTGTATTATTTGTATATCATATTTTGTTTATTCCTACATAAATGAAATCACAAAAATGTAATATTTATCGTTTTCTCCATATTCATATCAAATAATATGCAGTGCATTATAAATTCTCGGACAGAACTCGTTCGTTCATACAGAACTCGTGTTTTGATGCTTGCGACCAAAACAAGTAAACAAACTAAAATACTTATTAAAACTTCTTGGGAAAAAATTGGTTACATGCATTAGGATTACATAAGCAAAACTAGAAGGCGAATAACAATCAAATAAATATGACGGGAGATGCTTAACAACGGGCAATATTTTAATTGCAATATTGTAATTGCTTAGGTATCAACTAAGAAATTACAATATTGCAATTAATCGTAAACAATATGTGGAAAGCATATAATTTTTGAGTAAATTAATTATAAATAAAAAAAAATCAAAATCGAGGAAAATATTCAAAATCCAGATGAACCAATGTACTACACGTGATAGCTCATAGGGTATTGGCCTACACTTAAGGGAGTAAAAACAATGAATTGTGTCTAATTAAATTTAAGTATTGTATCAAAGTACAATACAGTAATTTTATCGATATAATTGTTGATGAATTTTGTAAATTGCGTGATTAAAATAAATTTTCATTGTTTTTTCTTGGAAACAGACACAAATAGTAATCAAATATCATTAAATTTAAATATTCAAACAAATTTTATCGTATCGTACGTTTATAAAATACATATCTTAGCGAGTTAATAAAAAAAGTGTTTTTAAATAATATATTTGACTTAATGATATTACAAGATATTTTAATAGAAAGTTAATAAACAAGGGATATAAGGTGATTGCCCATCTATGAGTTTATGATTTCCAGTGCGAAAACTATCTGAAGTAAAATACATTTTCAAATTATGGCTATTTTTAATATCGGGTTAATATCCCCTTTTTCAGCGTAATAAAATAAGTTTTAATATTACATTTAAATGCATGATTGAACAGATGTAAAGAGAATGATTGCATTTATTATATATTTAAATATCTTTTCAAAGCTTTTGTAAATAAAATATAAATAAAGATTGTATTAAATAATATTAAAATTCGCTCGTAACAAGAAACACAAACTTTGCTTTTAAGGATATTTCTGCTTGCTTTTCGAATGATGCCAGCAAATAGTTCGAAGTAAATTTATTACTCTGTTTGAACATTAATTGAAGAAAAAGATCGTAAATTTAAACATTCTAATTCATTGCAAGCAAAATCAAACTTTCTGAAACTTTCAAATACTTTCGCAATTTCTTGTTATCTGCTTTCGAACAATTTAAATTCTGCGTTTCAAAGTACACTGAGGGCTTACCTCGAAATCTATAAAAGGGAGCTTTTAAGAAATTATTTCACTTGCCACTAAGTTGTTACAAACGAAACCGTATCCATTGAGATTCGGTAAAAGCAATAATAGCAAAAGAAACTCCTTGTCACTAGAAATGAGTACTGTAAAGCTTTAATTGGATTTCTTTGTAGACATTTTTGGTTCGTAAATAAGTATAATCAGTATAACATTCGGTGGTTAGGTACAAGTGTAATGTGCGTATCCAAAAATTATTTAAAAATGTTTTTAAATAAGGATAGGGGAATAACGTATGAAAGGTATTATTTTGTGGTATATTTTGAAAATACCATTTAAATATAATACTGTGTAAACTTTATTTTTATTGGTATTTAAATAAGACATGTTAATTTTTTTTCACTCAGACCCAAATAAAACTTGCATTTGTAAATTTAACTGTCATAGTAATAATGAGTTCAAAATGCTTTGAAACAACGTTTTGAAAGAGCTCCATTATTTTCAATATTAATTATTTACATTATTTTCAATATTATTAAAATTTACATTTACGCTGTAGCCATAATGAATTTTTGGAAGCGGGTGGAATATTTTCGGTATGTTTTTTATTACTATCCTTGTGGAAATTTTGCTATGTAGACACAAAGATTATTTTACTAACGATCTTCAAAATATAATATACAAGCCTTTCAATACAATTACTGTGCTGTAATTGGTCTATAATTAGTTACCGAGAACCGATTCTCAAGCATGATACCTCCGTGAAGATCATATACTTTTAACAACCTTGCACAGGATATCTGAAGATAATAAACTTGTTAGATTTTTAAAAGATAACTGAAATATGCTGGTATATTACTGACCATAAATATAAGAAACAAATATTCTGGGAGAAAGTCAACAACTGGCTTCTTCAAAACAATTGTTTATCTGCTTGTACCTGGTTATTTCTGTTTCTTATGCTTTCGTCTCTGTGTCTACTACAGCAAAAATATATTTATTTCTTCTAATTACTTTTTTAAAAGTATCTTATATCACTAAAATTCAACAGTCCTTGTTAAGGAAGTCATTTTAAAAATTTGAACTCACTAATATGTCGTTATATATATGTCGTATCTAAATAGACTAAAGTTGAAAGTTGTTTAACGACTAATTTCGAAAAAAATTGTTACTTTGGAGCACGTTGAAAAGAGAAGGAAACGTCATATATCATGCAGCAGTTGATAAAATTTTATAGTGATATAACATTTCTCAAAATGTTTTAATTTATAATTATTCATAGTTTAATTTAAATTTAACTTCACTTCAATTTCATTATTTTTTAATTTTAACTGTGCATAGTAATATCAGTCTCTACTATGCCTGAAGCTCTTGTCTCTGCTGTCTCTGTCATCATCATCTTCATCGGCCGGAAGATATCCATTGTTCAATTTAGAACACCGCTGTCTGCATATCTATATTCCCATGACCTTTTATCAGGTCATCTATCTACCAAGCAAGGGTCACCCCACTTTGCATTTTAGGCACGTGGTTGCAACTCAAGAAACTTTCTTCCCTAGGAGTTGTCGGTTCTGTGGATTATATGACCTGCCCATTGTCAATTTGGTCTGCCAATTCAACATGTTATGTCGGTGACATTAATTGTCCTACGGATCTCCTCATCACGAATTATGTCTTGTAGAAAACCTCCGAACATAGCCCTTTATATAATTCTGTGAGTGACACTAGAATATTGGCCACGTCTCACTTCCGTACATTAGCTCTGACAACATACACTGATAGAAAATTTACGTCTTGAAACATTAGATATTTTGGACGAGAAGATGTGGCAAAGTTTCCCAAATACTGTTTAGCCTACTCAGATTTTCTGGTTAACCCTTTTTCGAAGTTAGATTTACATAAGTGAACAGATTGTGATAGATATACATTATAATCAGCCACTTTAAGACCAACAATAGTTATAGGACGGATATTATTCATTTAAGACTTGTCTGTGAAAATTTAGAAGAAGCCCGTTTTTGAATATATCCCATAATATTTGTTTGTTATATTTATTGTCAGCAATATACCAGAATATCTCTGAGATACCGATTAAAATTCCAACGAGAAGTTTATTACATTAAGATCTCCTATGGAAAGTTATTAAAAATATATGATCTCCATAAGTTATCATGATTGAGTAACGGTCCTCGGTGACTAGTTGCAGGCCAACTACAGCATTGAAAGGCTTGTGAAATATATTTTGATTATCGTTAGGAAAATGATCTTTGTGTTTACCTAGCAAAATTACCACAAGAATTGTAATAAAAAACGTACTGGAAACACTCCACTCGTTATCAGAAATTCTTGATGGCTAGACCGTTTTAGTCTTTAAAGTATATTAACAGAAACTTAAAGTGAAAATTTTGATAATATGGAAGACAATTTAACTCTTGTAGTCTTGTAGAGTTCTTTCAAAATTCAATGTTTTTGAACTTATATTGATAGTTACATTTACAATTGCAAGTTTTATGAGTAAAAAATCAGTTTGACCTAATGAAAAAAATATTAATATGTCGTATTTAAATATTAATAACGACATAATTTGCACAGTATTATATTTACTCAGTGTTTCCAAAACACGTTGCAAAATAGTACAATGGAGTTTGGAAGAATAACTGTCTTCAAATAGGCTGTTAGTATAAAAATAAATATATTCCTCTTATTTAATATTGTACTTAAAATATACTTAATCAAGCGCATATCTTCTTTCGTAAATTAATTCTCTATCTTAATTTAAGAACATTTTGAATTAATCATTGGATACGGCATTACATTTGTTCTTAACCACCGAATGTAACACTGAACGTTTTACGAACTAAACATTTCGACACGAAAATCCAATTAGGGCTTTATAGTACTCACTCCCAGTGGCGAGAAGTTTCTTTTGCTATCATTGCTTTGACCGAATCTCAATGGGTACGGTTTCGTTTGTAATAACTTAGTGGCAAGTAAAATACTTTCTTAAAAGCTCTCTCTTATAGATTTTAAGGTAAGCGCGGAATGTACTTTGAACCATAGAGTTTAAATTGTTCGAAGGCAGATAACAAGAGATTGGAAAAGTATTTGAAAGTTTCCGAAAGTTTGATTTTGCTTGCAATGAATTAGAATGTTTCAATTTACGATGTTTTTCTTCAGTTAATGTTCAAACAGAGTAATAAACTTACTTCGAACTATTTACTGGCATTATTATTAAATTATTACCTTCATAGAAATATTTTTAAGAGCAAAGTGGTGTTTGCCATTAAAAACGAATTTTAATATTGTGTGAAAAAGTGTTTGATTGTATTTTATTTACTAAAGCTTTGACTGAAAAGATATTTAAATATATAATGTAATTAATCACTCTATATTTATCTCTTAAGTTACAGATTCATATATTAGACTGAAACTTATTTTATTACGCTGATAAAGGAAATATTGATCCCCCATTAAAAAGAACCAAGCTATGACGATGCATTTTACTTTAGATAGTTTTTGTAGAGGCAATTATACGCTCAGAGATAGCCAATCATCTTTCATCCCCAAATTATTCCCTTGTTATGAATATATTTGGCGTTAATTTTGTAGAAATTCATTATTCACAATTAAATGAAACTACTTGATGTATCATTATTTCTACTTTCTTTAATTTCTTTACCACGACCTAGGTTTCGTTGTATTACAATATCTTCAGGTGGGATATTAGCAAAGATCATCTTTGCTAATATCTCACCTGAAGATGTTGTAATACAACGAAACCTAGGTCGTGGTAAAGAAATTAAAGAAAGTAGAAATAATGCTACATCACGTAGATTCATTTAATTGTGTATTCCCTTGTTGCTTAAAGATATTATATATTATAAAGCTTATATAACCTCATTGGGTTTACTACCGTTGTAGAGGAAACCTAAATATATTACTTAAAAAAACTTCTTTATGTATATCCCTTTTTACGCCGTAGGTGCAGAAGGATTTAAAATAAATTTTCATGGTTACTATTTGGATCCGTTTAAAAAAAATCCTTTTAAGTATTGTAGGCTATAATTTTTTTTGTAAGGTGAAATTTGGTTTTTATCACGCAATTTACAAAATTCTTCTCTAATAATGTCGGTAAAATTACTGTATTGAAATTTGTTACAATACTTAAATTTGATTCAGAGGGAGTCTTCACTATTTTTACTTCCTCAAATACAGATTAGTATCCTATGTGCTAGCATGTGCAATATATCATTTCTTAACTCGATTTTGAATGTGTTCCCGGTTCTGATATTTTCTTCTTTTTAATTGATTTCCTCAAAAATTGTATTTTTTCCAAATGGTTTACTTTCCATTGCAATATTGAAATTTCTTAGTTCTTATATTTATACTAAATACTCTTTAATTTGTTTCTTGTATCCCTAATTTCTTCTTCTAATTAATTTTTTTTTTCATAATTATCTTCTCAATTGCCTAAGAAGTTTTCGTGAAAATTTTAGCAAACTAATTTTATTTTTGTGGTCACAAACTTTGAAAGATGAATTCTGTATAACTGCTCTTTTATGAGGACTTATAGTTCACTACATACCGTTTACATAAAAGAAAGGTAAATGTGACATTTTTGTGATTTCATTTACATGGTAATAAAGATAACATTATGTAAAAATATTACAGATAGATACATTGCACCCTGTGGAAAAAGTCCATTTGTTTATTTCTATAAAGATAGAAAGGATTAGAGTAAATTAAACACAAAGTTTGTCGATACCTGAAGACACACCTAGACATATATAAATGGACTATTAAGCACAATACCTTCCTTACCGTACTACAACCGGGTAAAAAGGAACGCGACTTAAACCGTATTTCAACCTATACGCTCTTGAAAATTTTGGCATTTGCGCACGTCTATATATTTTCATTATTTTTTGTTTGAGAAATGGTACCTACATTTTATTTTGTATTTAAGGCATTGGAATGAATATATCCCATAGAATTAATATTATTTATTTTTTCGTGTGAAATAGGTGGTACACCGTCATAATTATTATGCTGGTAACGACATGCAATGAAGTTAATCACTTATCAAGTTTCTACTAGAAGATGACACTGTGTTAATATAGGAAAATTAAATAAAAATTTTATCGAAAAAAATTAATTACGTTTTTTTGGAAATCAGCTAGATGGCATAAAGAATTAATCTTTTTTTTATATATATTTTCTCTTTTACAAATAGAAGTATTAATTTAAAAGCGGAAATTTTAATAACTAAAATTGAAAATATTTTTCTCCCATAGATTGTTTCCCCTTGACATTTCCTTTAGAAAATATATAGAATAAGTAATCAAAAACTCTAAAAAATCAACCTTTACAACTGACACTTGCCAACGGTTTCATATTATTACTACTTAGATTTAATCGTGAATCGATATTAACTACAGATATCTTAACAGAGAACTTATATTCTCTTTGCATTTTCACCAAATACAAATTTATCTCATTAATGTCGTCGATTATTTTGTTATTTTCCCTGCCTTTATTTTTTATGTGGTATTTATTTTAGTATTGCTGAGTCGGATTTTATTTTAGACCTTTTTAAACTTTTAAGGCACCGGTGATATATTCAAATTGTTGAACCCAATTGAACACATCCAACAATATTCCTATCCAGGTAGTATTTCAAACATCTGATTAAATTAAATTCAGTTCTATCTCTCGTGTACTTTAATTAATGATTTGAAGAATCTCAAGTAAACATTCACGAAATGCTTATTGCATACAGATATCCCTTGTTTAGAAACGGCAGTGGTGTGAGTCCAAGCGTTTTAAAAATAAAATCAAATTACAAGTCCTTAGGATACTTACTCCAGACCTTAGCAAACAAAGATCTTTTGGTACCAGTGTCTTGATTGAGCCCAAATTAATATCTTTTCATCCTTTATAATTTAGCGGTGAATCAATTTTTTTTTCTAAAAATCTTTTAGACGATTTAAGGCAGACGCCGAATATATTTTACAATGCAGGTTAAAAATTATTTAATAGCAGATAAGAGGACGGTATTTGAAAGTTTCCAAAAGTTGGAGTTTCGATACTGAATTCTGTCTATTTAAATTGCATAAAAATTTGTAAATCATAACGGGAAGAAAAATTATAAAATGGTATCCTAAGGAAAACTTTACGTATTATTACAATATTTAATGTTCTCAATATCAGCAATTGTTTAAAGTGCACACATCTATCAAAATGGATTATGGGTGTGTAAATTTGTAAAAGTTTATTCAGAACTAAGGTTTTATTAAGGCGCATCATCGCTTAAGATTTTATAGACAAGTACATTAAAAAAATATTATTCGCATATTGCTCTGAATAAATTTTCATTGCAAGATTTACACTGCGGAATGAGTTTGACAATATTTGCTTGAATATTATTTTAATAAAAATATTTTCTTAATAAATATAAATTGGTTTTAATCCTTAATAAAACATATCAAATAGAACACATACTAGGAGTGTCTTGTACCGGTTTGGACACGGGTACATCTGAAATTTAAATTTTTGGGCGTCGAAAAACATTTTTAAAAACTATTTGAGTATATTTATATTGCACATTTTTCACCATGTTAATATATTTTCTGATATATATATATATATATATATATATATATATATATATATTGCACATACGTCGAACAAAAAATTTGCAGTCTATATTTCTATAATTAATAGAGACAAGTTGAACGAAATACAAACAGATTTGGTATGCATTCATATGTGGTATATCCTAATTTTCTTACAATTTTTGACTGGCAAAGTTTACGCAGGTAAAAATATATTTTGTAGTATAGTATAATATTAAGTTAAATTTGTCCTCCTTGGCAACTTTTGATACTTTCCGTCCACGGTATCTACGTAAAGTCGCTTTAACATTTAATGTAATTCTGGGTATATTACATCTTCCGTTATACGCAATGTTATCATATGCATCAACTTTTAAATAAGCATCAACTTTTTCTAAAGTGTCTGTAGACTATGTTCATTATATTATAAAGTTTAAAGAGCTTTGTCGTAAACTATTCTTCAGCTAGTAGACTTTTTGTCATGAATTATTATCAGCTGTATAATGACACACCGAGTCTCCGCTTTATTGAAATTGTGACGTATTATTACAACACTGGCGCACAAAACAAGGTTTGATAGCGAGTTTTATGATTTCACGTGATAATTAAATGAGAAAAGGTCAACAATTACTTTTCTTTATTTTTTAGAACGTAGAATTAAATATTAATTTCAATATTGAAATAATACTTAATACTTTCTGAAAGCTAAGTTTGATTGAGAAAAAATATTTTCAAAACTTAATTTTTTTAAATAAGTTTCAAGTTCATTTTCAAAATTTGTAGTTTTCAAAATTACAAAATCACTTTTCTAGTGGAAAATACTAATATCATATTGGTCCCCATGACGCACATATAAACATTTCTTATTATTTGATTCAACGTTAGAGAAGATCGCCTTTTTAAAACGATGCTTGATGTTAATTGGAATCTTCAATATTATTTTAAACTATTTTCATGGTTATCTTAAGTTCTTTAAATATTTTGGCACGTTTTTGCGCATATTTAACTTCTGCTATCCTTCTCTTAAAGGTGGAACCTTTTCAAAATCTCTAGAGACTCTCACGCTATGTAGTTAAAGCACTTGAATATTATCAGACACTACCCGCTTTTTAGCTAGACTTGGTTCTAAGCAGTAACATCTTTGTAAAAGTTAATTCACAGGGCTTTTGAAATAGTTACATATAAACCTTCGGCTTCTCTATATATTTCAGTTATATTGGAAAAATAAAGATTTCATATTGAAATATTCTTGCATTTCTATAGTTTTTAGATTTTAATTTTTAAACAATATAAACAGGTATCTGTCTATTACTTGAAATTTGGCATTTTAACTAAACATTTAAACCAGCCCGTTTTACAGAAGATACTCTAAAAAATATTTGTATGGAATCTTTTTAACGATGCCATAATATCTTATTATGCCCTTGAGTTACCAGGTCAGTTGTATCATAATCGTCTGTCCCGACGCTAGAACGTTATTATATCTACATTTATAATTTAGATTTTATTACTCTTGATAAAGACGCAAGTTATTTTGAAGTCAATGAAAAATATGGTAAAAGAAATATGTAAAATAACACTATTGAGAGCATTGATGAATATAATATTATCCCCCTTATGGGCCTTCCTAAGAGCTTTTTTTTAGAGGTTCGAACTCTTCGTTCACAAATTGAATTATAAAGTAGGGTACTAGATTGTTTACCTAATCCCGTTGGAAATATCGTACCGATTAAAGTATATTTTGATAAATAAATTGAGACAAAAGCAAATGCTTTTATTTAAATGTAAAAGTAACTTATATTTCTACTTCGGCTACGACATATTATAAACTAGCTCACTGCATTTGTCTCCTGTCAATATTTGTGGATATATGGGATAAGATGGCAACTATTCAGTCAAGTGTGACACAGTTATCTACGCTTACAATAACACTTCGACGCTATTGAGATTGTCGTATTTGATTTCGGTCTATTTGGGTTTTATTAAAATATAAGCAAGAAACCAGTATTATGTTCTGGGGAAAATTAAGATATACTGTTATAATGAATTAGGTTAAATTTTGTGGAAAGTTTTAAGGAAAGTTTTAGTGGAATAATTTTGAGATTGAGATATGTATTGACGTCTTATTGATTGTTTAGACTTTTCAAATTCTGGATAAATAGTACGATAGAAGGACAAGAGTCACAAAAAATTACAAAATACTTCAAATTGTCAATGTACCCCAAGGCATTCATATAATTTAATATTGGCAACAGATCAGAAATATTAATCATTAAAAAGTTAGTATTTTCTGAAAGAAAATAAAGTTTGTTGCAAAAGAAAAATACGAAGATTACTAAATACAAAAATAAGAGTAAATTTTAATCTACCCCTTCTTCATTTAATGCAATAAAATTCAATGGCCTATGTAAAAACTATGAAATAGAAATAATATCCTTTAACTTTTTCCACCATATTGAAATAAAAGCTGATTTTGAAAAAGGGGAAAATTATTTAGTCCGAATCTTATTGAAAGCTGCAAAATCACGTTTTTCAACAAAGTGACTTGACTCTGATTTTGCTAATAGCTAAAAATTATTAAAAAATGTCTGTTTACAAATTGCCAAAATATTTTCCTGCGTATCCAGAGTCTAAATGGGATAGTCATAATTCTGTCATTACGACGTTGTTGCATTATAAATGTACAACAGACTTAAATTCACCGAGCCTTTAATATAATAAGAAATCTAAATGACTACATATATTCCACAAATATATGTAAGATATATACAATACTGTAAGCATCTTCTATGTGCAAAGTCATTATTAATTCAATATTATATATATATATATATATATATATATATATATATATATATATATATATATGTATGCATATTCTCCTGAGAATCAGAACTTTACATCAAAATTATGTAGAACTTACTCTTAGGGTTATAAGTAAAATTGTATTTGCTTATGACCAATACCTATCTTTTGATTTTGAATAAATTAGGATAAGAAAAACACTTTCTTCGATACTTGGTAAAGGATTAAATGAAGGTGTATAATGTTTTTTATTATGTAGATTCACTGTTTTCACTAGCGCCTGGTAAGAGGTTGGAAAAGTGTTTAAAATTTTCAAAGTTTAAAATTCTGTTACCTTAATTGAAAAACGTAAAGGTTCCATATTTACTTCCGCTAGATACTGAGACCCGGCTAGGGAATTATTTAAAATGTTTGCATAATATATTTAAAATTAATACACAATATCTTTTGAATCTACATTGAATGAAACGTGAATATTTATTTTATACTGAATATGATTTGATTTCAGTATTTAGTAGAGTTTCACTAATTCATATGTATATATATGAAGATCAGTCGAATATTTTAATTTTTGTATGATTCCAGAAGTTGCTGAGCATTATGACTAACATTGAATACGTATTTCAAATTTATAAATGAAGAAATGAAAAAGGAATATTTGTAATAAAGAAATTTATTTTTGTTTAAAAATAGATTACCCCAAGGGGAAAATTGAAAGAAATTAAAATATAATTTTAACTATATTAAATTTATGTTGATATTATACTACGCAGAAATAAAACGGTCTTTGCGAAATATAAATAAAAAGCAAATCAAAAATAAAAATAAAGCAGCAAATGGACATATATATATATATATATATATATATATATATATATATACATATATACATATATATATATATATATATATATATATATATATATACACATATATATATATATATATATATATATATATATATATATTTATATTACAAATACATAACAACTTATTCAAATCCCACGAGTGATCTAAATAAAAATTGTTTCAGTTAAATAGTAACATAAGCTGAAAGTAACAAATATGCTAATAGTAAGTTTTTAGTAACATAGCTCGATTAACTTGATGTATAAATTACTTGTCAAAAATCAACCTAGAACTGAATAAATCTCACTTTGTATGTTTTCATTTTTATAACCCAGTAATTATAGACACTTTAATTACAAGTTACATAATATTTTTCTGTTCAATTTTTTCCATAAGTTTATTTTTGACAAATTGTACATACATGTATGTATTTCATTAAAGTCATTTACTGTGCACACAAGCGTATATACCTGAGGCCTTCGATACATTCCCTTTTTGAATTATACGTTCAATGTTAAGTTAATGATACGGTAAATCAAATAAAGAATTTATTACTCAGATGAAGTAAAATAAGTACTTAGTTATTCAATGGACTCGTAATATTTTATGAAAATATTTATTATACATCCAATCAGAAACCTTAAGTCGTTCATTCTATTTGAAAGTAATTTATGTTGGGATTTTACTTTGTTTACATTTTCCTGGTAATATATAGAAATATGTCGGTGAATACTTATTTAAAGACAGCAATTATAGTGACAACTTCTTTTAGATAGTGGCATTGTAATCTTGCAAACTTGGTTTCGAAATTGATTCGGATGATAAGGCTTGTGATAGAAACATAACTTTGTTACATCGATCGAAATATAATCCTAAAATTATAAACTCCATTAAACATGTACTACTATTCCATATACCATTTTAACATAAAACATATTTACAAATATTGAATATATTTGGCGTTAATTTTGTAGAAATTGATTATTCACAATTAAATGAATCTACGTGATGTAGTATTATTTCTACTTTCTTTGATTTCTTTACCACGACCTAGGTTTCGTTGTATTACATCTTCAGGTGGGATAATAACAAAGAATAAAATCTTTGCTAATATCCCACCTGAAGATGTTGTAATACAACGAAACCTAGGTCGTGGTAAAGAAATCAAAGAAAGTAGAAATAATACTACATCACGTAATTTCGTTTAATTTTGAATATCATTTATATTTAAATAGAGCCAAGAATAAGTTAGGAGATTGATTTCACTAACTATTGAGTTCCATGAATTTCATATCAAGAATTATTGAGTGTAAAATGAGCGGAAAACAAAGTCACATTTGTCTTTGCTGCAACAAAATATGGGACAAAGAAAGTAGATTCAATTGATGTGAAATAACTAATGGCGTGCTTTTATGGGAATTAAAAGGTTCTAATGGCTGGTCGCCACCTACCACTCGGCAAGTTTCCCGTTTTGTCGGCTAACAGTATTATAAAAATAAATAAATGTTTTCAATAGATTTTTATGAAATGTTTCTGTGGTAAATTATTTTATAAAAATAAAATTAAATTAATATTTGACTTATGAATATTTGTTTTTGTGTTTTCAATTCGTTAAAAAAATATTTTAATATAATAAAATTAGATGTTTTACATATACCATATACATCATAAATTACGAAAACGGCAATTATTATTAACGAAAAAAAATAAATTTTGGCATTGAATATAATTACATTTTTATTCATATGTATTCGATTTATTTATATTTATGATTATTATGGCAAAATTTTGTTCGCTATCACAGTTATACCGATGAATCAAAAATTACAATGATTATAAAACTATTGCATACAAACCTGAGATATTTTTATAAATATTGATGTTTTTTATTTGCCGTTTTATTAATATGTCTTGATTTTTATAAACTTTTGCTTCCTTCAAAATTGAAACATAGTAAGACATAAAATATAAAGCAACTATAACTCGCACGTAAGACCGAATAAACTTAAAATAAAGTTGAAATATTAGTTGTTTCGTTCAAATTGCTTGAAACGTAAACCATTACAAAGAATAAATATTGCCTATTTATAGAAACATTTTCTGACTCACATTTCTACCACAGATATTTTCCTTCTTGCAATCCCTTATATGTCTTTTATCAATATGTAAGAGTTTGCGAGCATAAACTCTTCCTCGTACCTCTATCCCAATTGCTCTATTTCGAGCAAAATATTTGGCCTCTTCTAAATTAGGTCTTCGCGAGAATACTTGAATGTAATATATTTGTATTTTTGGGTATATATTCAAGTCGTATTTGGTTCAATTCTTGCGATTACAGTAATTTTTTTATCTCATAATATTATGTTCATCTTTATCGTTGAGTATAAGTAACTTTATTGACAAAACACGATAATCAATTAATAAACAAATGTTGATTCTTTTTTTTAGTGTTTCCTACCTCAGTAAAGATAAGGAACCCTCATAGTTATCACTTTGCCATCTATATTTCCATCTAACTCTCTGTCCGTCTGTTCGACTTTCAGGCAAGGTCGTTTTCCTCAGGGATAGCTAGAGTTATCAGGTTGAAAATTATCATGTTGAATGAATACCATATTCTAAGATCGGTCGACCCAGAATCATATAGTAATTAAAACTTCTAACTCTGCGAAATAAATAAATACTGCTTTACAAACATTATATACTTTGATACTGACCCACACATCAAAACTATTAACGGCATTTCACTTTCTAGACTTGCAGCCTAGAATCTTGAAATTTGGTTCGAGGGGGGGGGGGGTTTCGGAGTACAAGGGAAAAATTCAAACTTTCAATTTAATTTGTGATTAGTTCTAAAATTGTTACGAAATAAGTAAATTACTATATAATATTATGTTACAGAACCGCACGGGCGCGAATTCTACTAACGATTGGTATTTTTTAAAATTATTTACAGAATAAAATACTTCATTGAATATCCAAAATTTTCACGTCAAATATGTGATTTTTATTTTGCACGAGTTTATTAGTTTTATTTACCTAACAGAGTTAAAATGCTTTCAAATTTATACCAAACTAAAAACACAATTTAAGAGAATAGGTTTTCATTTGGGAAAAGAATGTGGGTTTTGGGACAAATTAACACAGGTGAATTTAATTTTAATTAACCTGTGTTAAGTTGTCCAAAACCAAAGAAATTTTTAATAAAACTGACGTTATTTTTCTATTGATTTTATTTAGATTCAAAATTTCTTGACCTATTTTATTTTCAAACAAAAATGCACCAAGCTATGTAAATGGTACATTTGTTAATTCTGTTATTAAATATCTATATTGGAAGCAGCATATATACTTAGTACAAAATATACTTTTTTTATTAAATTGTTTCTAAGTAATTTTCAAATATTTTATTTTAAAAAATTATATAAATTAAAATTTTTAAAATTATAAGTAAATGTACTAACTACTCTATATTCTGTTAAAAAAATACATCTGTACCATAGTCACGCATTAGGAGAATAAATGAACGTGAATAACGAAGGAAGTGTCATTTAAACAAACACAACTCATTTATTTCCGTGAGTGGTTACAAAATTGAATATTGGGGAACAACTAGACTCGCGAATGTTTATAATAAAAACCCACTCGCTGTCATACCTGCAGCAAAAGGAGAATGAGATAGATACCGAATATATTTTATATGTGGAGCCATGTATTATTAACAAAGAGGAATTGCCGGGAGGCTAGGTGATGTCTATACGAAAAGTTGTTGTCGATATGTAGATATGCTGTCGACATGATAGGATAAGAAGATGAGAGGTTTTATCATCATGATTTGCGTTATTAACATTTGAATAATATTACTGATTGACGTTCGTTTCGCCCTGAACAATTCCGACTTTGTGAGTAATTTCATTTCGCTCTCTTGAATATTATTTGTCACCTAGCAAATATATGTACTACAAACAAAAATATGTAGGAATATGAACTTTTAGGCACTTTTATAGATAGTTATGAAATATTGATGATAGTTACGAAATATTCGATGCCTTTATAAATTAAAGAGAAAGCTTCGGACAACAAACAAAGCGTTTTTTGTCTATTTATAATTTGATCAAAAGTGACATTGATATAATAAAATGTCGGCTACTACAACATGATTTATAGCTAAAAATTACAATAAACTATATTTCTAAACGCACAAATCTTTCGGAATAAATTTTTCTTTAAATTTAAGTAAACACTTGTAATTTTTGTACGACAATAGGCGATAAAATAAGTTTCTTAAACATTTTTGAAAAATAAATATATATTTATGAGAATCAGACAATGATTATAATTGGTTAAAAATGTGGTAGTAAAGCAGTATTAAAAAAGAAATAAAGAAAATAACGATAGGTAGTAATTTTAATCTAAGTTTACGAAAAATAATTTCCAAGAAATATGGAATTTTGTCATAAATTTTCTGTATTTGCTTTTGCCATTCTGTACATTAAGAACATCCGTGGATGTGACCAGCATACAAACTTTTTGCCTTCTCCGTAATCGCCATGTGAACATTTTTTATCGTCTAACACAGGCAAAGTGGTGGCATCTAGACAAAAAGCTTATTATTTTTTTTGTATGCTGTCCTTATTATATAGAGAAATATTGCAAATCGTCAAGACATTTTCTTTTTTGGTATTAGCGAAATAAAAATCGACGAATTGTCACGACAACTACGTAACTACCGATTTGCGCAAATACCAAGAACCATATTTTAAGCCACCTATTTCTATTATTGTTGCTCTATATATAACTAATTATTGCTCGCGATTAATCTTCAAGAATTATTTATTCAATTAATGATGAATAATAACTAGTTATAATAAATTAAGTCAGTTGTAAACTGAGAGCGTATGGAGAGGCGCAGGGCATTACATCTGAAATAATTGTAAGGAATGAATGTTTCATTTTGTTGACACGAGAATAAATGTATATTGTAGGCGCACAAATTAATTTTTGCATATAACTGTTTTTATATCCCAATTTAATTATCCTAATTTTTTTGTTCTTTCAATAAAAATATATTACTCTGATTTAAGAGCTGTCATGCCCTTTTTTTTGTACCGGCAACTTCTATAAAGTACTTATTAATTTCTAACTAAATATTTGAAATTGCTGAATAATATTAAAATTTTCATGTGTAAACTAATTTTGCAATAATTCAGGAAATTTAGATTATTTCAGGTATATTACTCTATTATTTTCAGTTGTATCATTTATTAAAGAGCCTACCGCTTATTAAAGTTAATTTTTATTTCACATAATATGCACTTGTTGAATATGAAGATGCCTCTCATTTTCACCCTTATTTAATTTACGTTTAAATAATTAATTTAGGTTTAAATAAATTTACAGCTGTTTCGTACTTTCCTCCGAAAAAGCCACTGTGCTCTAGTATGTATTTTGTCTTGGTATCTCACGAGATTACCCGAATTAAATTTGCTATGAAAACAAAAGTTTGTTGGTTTTAATTTATACATTGATCTATTGTATCGTGTTTCTTTACCGTTATTATTTGTTTTTATCTCTGTGCATTGTCAATTTATAATTTATAACAAACTAATTTAGTAATATTTTAATCGGGTTTATTAATTACCACATCGTTGGTTTTTCCCCCCACTCCAATATTTTTGGTATTTGTTAATTTTAAAATTAATTTTTTTTAATAACATATTCAACTGTGCATAATTTGGAACCTTATACACGAAATTCTTTCAAGAATGGCTTTACAGAGTATATTTTTTATAGTTCGCTAATTGTATTTGTCCTATAACCTGTTTAGCCGTTAACTTAAGTTTTAAGATATTTTATCCATTAGCAATTTTGATATTTTTATAAATTCCTAAAAGTACTTATTCTAAAATAACTATATGTAACTAGTAATATCTATTTAATCATGGTGTGTTCATAAAATAATTACTTGATCCAATGATACGATACACTCGTATTTCATTTTCGCCACACTTTACTTCCTACATGTATCTATTTCCGTAAATGTTATAGAATTTCAGACTATGTCTTGCAGTACTTAAAATAAAGTTGGAGAGAAAATATTTTATCATGCGTTGTTCGACTTATTTGACGAAGGTGATTCGATCGCTATACCACGAATAATATTATTGCGGTGTCGCCTTTAGTGAGAAAATTTTCGAGCATAAAGTGCATTCAAGTTTCTTGCTTACTAAAGTAGCTTTCTCGAACATTTAACTCAAGCTCACTTTGTATGCCGCTTAACGTTTTTTTCATTCCGCTAAAGAATTTCGACATCATTTTTATGTTTGGCAGGTAACTTTACGCCAATGATGGAAAAAATATTTAAGGGTCTGTTTCGGTTTGGTTATGTTATTGCCTATTGTAATAATTATGTGAGCTGCGACAAAAAAAAGGTGCATTAAACTTCAACTTGAATTTGTTTTCGCGAATTTTTTTATAAACGAATCCAAATATTATAATATTTATTATTTTGATACTGTTACTCAAATTTATGACACTTCTTTTGCCGGGCGGAGTCAGATAATGTCCAAATTTCATTTAAAGTTTAATTAACCCTAGTACTCTTCTTTTTGTTCACGTGTATTTTCAGAGGTTGGCAACCATTATGGTTATTCTAATCTTGAATGTGGCTGCTCTGAATTTCCTAATTCCCTTGATGTCAGTCCTCTTGATGACATACTATTATCTCATGTTGCGTAGCCATCATTTCCTTTTTCCAATACTACCTTGCGTGACCAGTCTTAACACGGTGTATCTTGATCCTCCTCTTATGGGTCCAAGAAATAGAAATTTTCTATTTTTAATTATATCTGTAATTTCGATGTCTTTGTTACATGTTCTTAAGACCTTGATATTTGGTATTCTGTCTATGCATGGTATTTTTAGGATTGTGTACGGGACACCTCAAGTTATGAAGATGTAGAAATTTCACTTTCTTTGTAAGTACTTTTTTCTTTTACTAAACTTAGCTTAAGCTTTATATATTTTCATATTTTCATTTTTACCAGGATACATACACCTATCGACTTATTCTATTGTTTTTTGGTTTATTATCAGGTTCATGTTATTTCGGTGATTTCTCGAGATTGCCACCAATTTTATTTTCAAAGTGAAACCATAAATTTGAAATTCATGTTCAAAGTTAGACTGTGTCTCTCACTAGATTCAATCATTCTTGTCGTCAATCTCAGTAGAGATTCTGTCCGTATTTAATATCTATTTACTAGGGTTCAATACCTGTCTTATTTAATATCTGTTACTAGGGTTCAGTACCCTAATATTAGATACTGAGTTGAACAAAATGCTATTGGGAAGTTCTGTCACTTTAGTGTAAATTAACTAGTTAACAGTAACTGAAATGAATTGTATACTCAAGGGACATTTGATCGAATCAACTTCAAAGGAAGTGAGAATTATGAAGTATTGATTAATATCACCGGAAAATTATTAGTGATAGAAATTGTTAAATAATATTTTTTTGTATTTGATTCGGTAAATTTTATTTTGAATACATTTAAACTTTTAATTTTCTAATCATCTCTTCATTATATATTCAGTGGTACTGAATTTTTGTTCTACGCGAAAGTCAGGGTTTAATTCGTTTAATTGATTTTGGTGTCAATATCATATCAAAATAATTATTTTAATATAAAGAAAAATTCAAACATTATTTTGAAAGAAATTAAGCAATTGTTTATTAAGAACATTATATTAGCATTTTGATTAAGAACATTATAACATATAGGTTTATGTGTAACATCAATTTCAGGTAAATTTTAAAGAAAAAAATGTTGGGAAAAACTCTATAAAAATACAATAAATCAAAGTAAATTACTGGCGTGACCTCACAGTCTTTAGTTATTATTTTATTCAATAATATGTTATTCTCAAAACAACCGCATTTCGATATGATCGAGAGATAGTGAAATGAGAAAACACCTATAAGATAATAAAAGATGCGGTTGTTTTGAGAATAACACATTATTGAATAAAATAATAACTAAAGACTGTGAGGTCACGCCAGTAATTTACTTTGATTTACCAAGAAAAAGAATGAAAGAAAATCTCAGTTTCACGCGAAAATTACACTACGGAACTAACTCCTACATCTCTTTTGTGGACATAAATATAAGGGACATAAATATTGATAAAAATATAATATCAACAAATTGTTCAAAAAAGGACGAAATCTTATGTGAAACAAATAGAGCCGTATTGTAATAAAATTACTTGATAATTGTTACTGTGTATTCTGGACACAAAAACATATTTTGTACGTATTTTTAGAATCGTCAATTTTGAAAAATAAATTCCGACTGATTTTGAACAGGAAGGAATTTAAATTTTTAATTATTCGTTTATTAAAAATTAAAAACTTTGGACTCTAACAAGCCTCAACTTTAAATCAAATTATGTTGTTGGCTTATGCATTTTTGGGTTCGGGGTCAAAACGAAATGGTTATCAAAATATTTAGCGTCTCCATATAAGTATATTGATTATGATAGAAAATTAAGTCATGTATATGGGAAATAACAGTATAAATATACTGTTACTAATGAACTCGGACAAATATATTATACTTTACATAAATAGACAATATATAAAACTGCTCGTAATAAACTCAGCATTTGATAAGATTTCCATAATTTCATCTGTCAAACACTATTTCGACCTTCATGTTTATGTTTGGTATAACCTAAAAAAGTTGACATTTCGGCAAGAACATCTAAGGGCACGTTAGTTTTTGCAATTTGGTTCTGTTTATAATTATTTTAAAGACAGCGGCGACATATTTTTTAATTTGTGCATCGAGGAGAAATATTATTTAATTTATTGCGTGGAGCTTCATAGAGAAAAATATTTAATAAAGACTATTTTAAATTAAATAAATTAAAATACTATTTTTTCAAGTAGAATTCTTCTTTATTGATATAAAATATTAGGGAGAATTCTGACATTTTTCCAAAATTTACAGGAAAATTTCAAATTGATCCATTGTTCTTGAGTGTTATATGTCCATAAAGTTTTCATACGCAGCTCGTACCACTTTTTCAGGGAAAAAGAATATAAATTTTATTTGATGTTGTGGAAATAATGTATATCCACAATTGTAGACAAATCCTCATAGTTTACGTGTTTGTCTATGAAACGCGACATTGTCATGTTGGAATCTTGTAATTGAAATCTGCGGAATAGTAGAATACAAAAGAATTGTATATTCCTCTCATGTATGGTGTCAATAGGCTTATAGGGGTAATTTTAATAATATTTCTATAAAAGTAAAATATTGCCTCCAAATATTTTATCGACACACACACAACTCTCAAAAATTGCAGTGTAGTTAAATTAACGAGTTATATAAAAAATAAAACTCCCTTAAGATTGTATTTTATGTGTAATAAAGCGTCAATGCTAAAATAAATACATAAATTAATTCATATTGCATTATAATACATTAACAGTTATATTTAATTTTAAAATAAAAACAATGTTGGCATATATAATAATGAATATTATAGTTTTATTTCTATTAAAAAATTTAATTCTAATGAATGTAGGTCATTATTGAAGCACGTATTTGTTTTACTTTCCGATAACTCTTGTCCATCAACAGTTTGGTGTGAATGTACTCATCAAGTTAATATAAAATAAGCAAATCCATATCTATATAATGATCGAAAAAAAAACACAAGTAGAGAATATCAATAGATTAGATTATGTAAGTGAACCACGAAATAATAAAATACTCGATGCGACGATTGTAAATTTAAAACCGTTACTCTAAGACAAAAACAGATAAAGCGCTCAGTTATATTGTTAGCGCGTTACTAGTAATGACGAGTACGTATCAAATGTACAAAATAGTGGGGAACTTTTTTGCGCCACCTTTTCATTTATAACATGTTTCCTTCATGGCTAAAATTTAATGAAAATGTAAGGAAATCTTTAAAATTCCATGTTACCCGTCACTGCTAAATATCATAAAGAAACCTCTATTTGACTCTCAAATAATTCTTCACCTAAATATTTTTCTATTATTTTTGCTATTTGATTGCTATTACAGTTTTAATGCAGTCTATTACTATTAGTTTTTCTATTACAATCTTACTAGACCTGTTTGAAAAGTTCACTGAATACAGATGTTTTCAAAATTATTTTCTTTCATCATCAAAGTCATTATACCACTTTAAAAAACATTCCTAAATGATCTCAACATATACAATGACTATTGCTTTGGTTTCTTCCTTCGATTTAGATCGGGGATAGTTACTAGGACTGTGTGAGAGCGCGCTTTGCAAAAACTTTTTGTCAACGTAAAAAGTGCAGTAGTAAGTGAAGTTTTTGGTCGTATCCTTTGACAGAAATTCAATCATAATGACTCCTTTTGAGTCCCAGAAAATAATGCCATTAATTTATTTGCTCACAAAATCACTTCGGCTTGACTGTGTGCTAGCAAACCCGGTCTTCTCTATTTTTTTAACAACTTTTTGAATCTGGAGTGCAGCGATAAATCCAACTTTCATCAGTAGTCACTTCAAACAGCTTTCAACATTCGTGTGAAATTGTGAGTTGATTGCGTTTTCATTGGACTGAAAAGAGCCTCGGTGTCCATTCCGGACACTTTACAAAATCCTAGTTCATAGTGCATGTTCTGAGTTCGCTCGTAAGAGAAACATATAATCTTTGATATCTCTCTAATTTTGGATATGTAATCTTCCATGACCAGATTTTTCTAAAATATTTTTTTCAGTATTTATGACTGAGTTATTTAGTATAAGATCGTCTATCTCTGCCGATCTCCCTTTAAATTAAGTTGACTACTTTATCACAATTATATACGATAAAGTAGATTATTGTCGCATTGCTACCACGTTTTCATAATGGGTATTTAATAAAAGCACCTTATTCATTTCCAACTCTTTTCAAGAAATCCGTTTCATGTCACAGTTTAAATCGGTATAAATGCAGAACCGAAATCAACACAACAATGAAGCTTTGTACAGTCATAATTAATAAATTGTTGAACGTTATGAAAGACTACAATCAACGAATGAATGTTCATTTGTATGCAAGGCCGCGGACTTTTCAAAACACCGTCCTATTAAATACACATTCATTCGAACATTGAATGAAAGTGTATTTAGCGCATGAATAATGTCACTTTTCTAAAACACAGAAAAAGACTTTCACGTTACGTTTTACTATTAATGAAAATAAATAGTAAGTGCATAGACTATTTATTAATCGAAGATACCGAAAGGGACCTTATAAAGGAACAGAGTATTGGGGGAAGGTACCAATCATGATTTCATTCATAGGCCTGAACTGACAAAGACGAAATTCCTGCATTACAAGATTTAAGTAATTTTCATCACAATATCCTGCTGAATTTCATATTCTGTAAAATATATACCATAAATAATAAATGTAATATTTGAAAATTAATGAAATTGTTGACATTATTAGATCAGTTAGGGTGTTTTACTTTATTTAAACAAAAATGATTTTTCATATCAATGCTATTTTTATTTATGACTAAAAATTTAAAAACACTTTCCAAATTACAAACATTGATACCGAAGATTTTACAGGTATTTTCGTACTTTTCTTTTTACTCTCTTTTGACTGCAAATTTTATCGAAATTTAGTAAACCAAATAAAAATATTCTACAAAAAATGATTTATTCATTAGTCTGCTCATAGAATACACATGTTCTATTTAACTGTCATATATAAAACAAAATATTATAAAAAATAAGGAATCACTAAATATCAATCACGATTAATTATAAAAGCTTTAAAAGTAAGATATAAAAATTATTCTCATATTAATTTTGATCGCATATCACATACAACTAAGGAACAGTATGGAACAAGTAGTCGCTACATAAATCATATAACCCGATATTTTTCTAATATTTTGTTCTGATTCAATAATTACCAGAAAATTCACTCAAGAGAGCTTTTTTTAGGAAATATACATCTTGATTTGGCTACAAGAACGAGGCGAGTCTTTTATTTAATTAATGACTTACAAGCAATATTTATGGCTCGGAGCTTTTTTAAAATGCTTCTTTTTGGAAAATCTTTCACAGAATAGTTTTTCAAACTTTACTCAGTTGAAGTAAAAACAGCATCAAAGTTCTTCAATTCTACGTAGACCATTAGGCAGTACAGAAAATTGCACTTTAAATATAATTACATTTATATAGAATAGTCTTTGTTAATGGCCTTAGGAATAAATTTAGATACCATAGTTCAAGAAGACAAATTTTCAAATATTAATACATTATTTATATAAAAATAACTTGGTTTTACAAATTACCTGTTTTAGGAAGATTATTTAAAATTAACATTTTGTGATTAAAATAAAGCCACCAACTTATGATTGAACTTTCATTTCCTAAATAACAGTATTAGAATTAATTATAAGTTTTAATTGAGAACGAAATTTATTACAAAACTAAATTTAAATCTTCAATTAACTTATTCTGTACGGTTATGATTAGGTAATAAATTATATTTTGAAACAAAATACTGCAATAAAATGCAAAAAAATATCGAATCTGTTTTCTGTGTCCAATCTATGAAGAATTTAATGTAAGTCGTGTTTGTTTGAGTATAAATATTTAAGGGTAAAAGCATAGGACACTTTGCCTTAAAATCTAACTGAAATGTTAAATATTTTCATTCACATAATATTAATTTGAGAAAAATAATCATTAATTTTTGAGACGAAACGCCCCACGCTTTTGCACTCAATTATTATACTCAATAACAAATATGGCTTACATTAAAGTCCTTGCGGAACGGACTTAAAAAACTGGTTCGACCATTATTTTTTGTTTTTCAGTGTAGTAATTTGTAACTATTAATTTATTTTTACTTTTTTAGTCTTTTATTTTTGTTCTAAGGTTGTACATTTTTTTTTACTTTCGCGATATTATTGTAATACCATCGACTCTAAGCACGTGTGAAAAATTTTAGAAAATTCGAGAACGGAGTGAGTGAAAATTCAATTGAAATATTCCGTTACTTTTCTGTTTTAATCGATTTAAAATAATTTTTTTTTTTAATTTATAAAATTTTTTTTTTGTCACGCGTCAGTTCTTGATACGTGGGCAAAATTTTAAATCATTCAGGTACCTGGAGGTGGGTGAAAATTTAATTGAAACAATCCATAATTTTTTTAAATTTTTTGCTTTTAAAACTACAATAATTTTTTTTTATTTTATGAAATTATGGTATTATTATCAGAACTACATACAACTGCCTATTTTTATAATGTCACAACAATTCAAAGTGGACGAAATTTAGTTTCGCAGATTCCCTCACATATTTAGTTACATACAATTCAACATAACAAAAGTATGTTAAAAATCAAACAAACTAAATATATGCCACAATTTTAAATAGATAAAATAAAACGTTGATAAACTTTTCCGCTACGAGTATTTATTCAAATAAAAGTAGTAATATTGAATATTCAGCATATTTGAAGAAGTTCGTTGGCATGTTAAATGTGAAGATGTCCTTGATTTTGTTGTTTACGGAAGTAGATCGAGACTCGCTGAAAGATTCGATTCTCACATCGTTTGGTTTCTCTTTTAGATGTATTATTTTCACTCGGGTAAATCTGTTTCATAACGTAATATATATTTAATTCTAACCAGTATTTAGCTACCAATCGTGAAATTTGACGTTTGGCGTTAATACCATTCTACATTTCTCTCATGTTTATTTTTTTTTATTCTATTTTCCAAGATTGCTCGAAAAATCACGCAAATTTAACATCACGCTTTAATATAGTATATTATTGGTTTAGTCTTTTTTTTCAGATTTTTATTGCAATGAGGATATATAGGCTACATATTAGATCTGATATATCAGGAGTTTTTTTAAAAATTTCAGGTTATTCAGGTTTACCATGTGATTTCCCTTAATGACTTAAATTGGAGCCAATGTGAAAAGAAGTCACACCATGATATTGTGATGCTCCATATGTTTCCTTGTGGGGTTCAATTTGCTTTTAAAATGACAGCATAGATATATCTGCTTTTAGCGACATAATTGAAAGATTGCATCGAAACGCGCAGTTAGTCCAGTATATTTTTGTATTCTTTTCCTAAGTAAAATATTATATACCAATGAAGACTTATAGCTTACTCATTTTCTTGCTCTATTATAAAACTACCTACTACATCCGTTTCAATTTCTTTTTAAAATTTAATTCAAAATCCTTTTAAAAAATGAGACGAAATGTTTTACCTATAATAAATAATTATTTAATATAAATATTAATTTCATTTATTATCACGATAAACTGAATATTAATATATGTCGAGTAATAAATAACAAAATAGAAGTCAAAGAGAGTAATTGTTACTTAAACAAAAAACAAATTACATTTCAAAAGCAGTTCATTATTTTTACAATCTCGTTTTGTTAAATCCATTTTATCATAGCTAAATGTAGCGTTAGATCATGTAAAGTGTTTTATCCAAATATAAGGTTGCTAATGAAATACAACCAGTAGGACATAATAGGGTACCAGTTAGTCCTTAAGGCGATAATGCAAGCAAACTAATGTGCTTCGCTTCACGCCACCCGCCCTCGTCACTTGAGGACCCACCTCGTTAGAAAGTACTTCAGCTTGACGTATGATCGAAGGGCTTTCACTTTATGAATGAACGAAGGCGTTTTTTGTTGGGGCCTTTTTTACTTTAATTGAATATTTAACGAGAATGTTTTGTGATTCATCGCTCTGTTTGGAGTTTTGGGATAATGAGGTCACGCTTCGTAAGAGGTTGTTATACATACGATATTTCGGTGAAAATTGTTTTTAAGTTAAGTTTATGTGAAATTGGATATGGTTAAAAATGCATAGATTCGGTGTTTATGACTAAATGACTTACCTCCAAATGATCCATTCTAAAAATATGCTTCCTAAAGTTAAATGTACAAAGTACTTAATTTACTTATTTAAAATTTATCTAAATCTTAATTCACATAACTATATCATATTTCGTCGGTCACCATTTCTATATTTAATTTATTTGGAAAACTTGTTAACAGAAAATAGTTTTTGAAATTATTTACTCCTTTTCCATCGGTTCTAATAGTCGGCCAACTGTATTAAGTATTCCGCCTTGTTAGCTGCAAAATATTGCTGATGTATAATTTTTAAAGTTAATAAAATTTCAAGACATAACTTAGCTTTATTTTTCACAAAACATTATAACTATGCAATGTTGTCTGCGATAATATTAAGATTTAGTATACTTGAAAGAGTAAAAGCAATATATAAAATATTGTATGGCGCGTATAAAATTTATTTAATTGAATAAGCTTTTCTAACTTCATTAAAGTTTTACTTTCAATTAATTTAGAAAGATATTTTGTATAGATATAAGTGCTTACACGTGGTAATTGTAAATAACTTTATTCTTAATTCTTTTTTATAGTAAACTAATAAAATAGACATATTTAATTTCCAATACTATTTGTTAACCGTCTTTTAATTTTCGTTTTAGAAACTATAATCGTTGAAATAAAAGTTAACGTTTAACTATTTTTATATTTTTTAAAATTTTTCAATAATTTTTTTAAGGATTTAATAAAAATAAAATGTGATTGAATGAATAGAAAATATTTCGGTTATCTTTGTTTAAAATATGAGAAATTAAATATCAGTCATTTTGGTAATTATTTAACTTATACGTAGCTTTTGTAAAATTATAATGAAATATATGGTTTGAAATACAAATTTTAATCGTTTCGATTCAGCAAATTTCAATTAAATTAATTATTGTTTAAAAACTACATTAATCAGCAAAAATTTAAAACGTAATGATTTAATTTACCTTAAAATTAATACTAATACTTTAATATTGAATAAGTTAAACATTATAATATTGGAATAAGTGACTCCGAGAAAACTGCAGTGTCTGATAATATTTAAATATATCTCCAAGAAAACTGCTGATATTTAATATATTTTATGGTTAATAATATGAATTTTTAGATTAGAATTATTTACGGTTTTTTTAAAATTAAAGTCGCAAAATTTTATCAAGTGAACACCGATTTAATACAAAAATAAAATTTTTGGATGTATTTAAAATTGTTGTATTCATGTTTAAATTTGCGAAAGTGTACTAGTTTAAATACAGTTATTTGAACTATTTATTTTCGGTTGATAAATTTGAAATAAAGTCAGGCGTCTTCTTCATTGACTAAAAATAACAGTTTTAAATAGTAATTCAATTATTTTTTCTTGGTTGAACCAATACAGACTTTTACGTAAATATTCAAGAAGAAAACGTATAATATTTTTCTCACGAAAAAATTAAGGAGATCAGTAGACAGAAATATTTTAAACCATTTACAATTTATATTAAAATAGCATTTAAGATCTTAATTTAAAAATTTATCAAATCGGAACTAATACTCAGTTACACTTTAGGTATACATATAATTAATATTAATTTAAACTAATATTAAACAATAATTTTAACTAAAATTTATTACGGACTTTTACTGTATCATTACCTTAATGATTTGTTTGGAAAAAGTGTTAGAATGACGTGACAGCCCAACATGTTACATTTTATTTTAACTTTGTGAGTGATTAGGAGGTATTATAACATAAAATACGGCATAAAACTTGTGTAGAAATTTACATTTATGTACAAAAACAGACATAGCTTGTACTTGTATTACCCGGTAAAAATATTTGAAATTTTGGTTTGCTTTCATCAAGATATACATAAATTTTTATTTTTCTATTTAAATTCAAATAGTGTTCATAAGATTTTACTATCGGTCACGTTTAAAAATTTAAAAAAATTGATTTTTTCTGTATTTTATTTAAGTTTCCCTTCCCAAAAATGTGTTTATAACAAATTCTTGAAAATGTTTATATCATCATCATCATCATATATATATTAATACGCTAAGGTTAAGATGTTACACTCCCTTTTTAGAAAAAACCTCACAACTAATCCACATAAATTACATATCATTTTATAGATAATTGCTTGCTCTACCGGCATCCACAACTAAAAAATTTATTATTGCTATTGTTTTTGCAAATTAATTAATTATTAAAATTATATACACAAAACAGCAATGCTGCCATCTAACGGCTCAACGTCAATATGATTGACGTTCGGTAAAATTTTTGTTTAATTTCAAATCCACTCACGTATAAATAAAGTGGCGCTTTAGCTCAATGCTTTTGATACTTGCGCCTCTATATGTCAATTTTAGTAAAATATTTGTTTGATCTGTCATCTGAGCTTCATAATGGAATAAATAATGCGAAGTCTTCGCACGGGTTACGCTAGTTACAAATATTCAATAAATTAAGAAATTTTACGTATGGTGAATAAATACTTCTAAGTTCCAATATACATATATAAATAATAGATCTAATATATATATATATATATATATATATATATATATATATATATATATATATGTATATAATACAATCATCCCTTTCGTTTGACATAATGACTAATATTTCAATAAAATAATTACGATGCCTATAGAGTTATGTTATTATTGTTGAAACAAGATAGCCGATTATTACTTACGAAAATTAACTAAAATATCCCTGACATACCGTATCAGCTCCCAAAAAGTTATCGTGAAATAATTTTACTTAAAGTAGTAACAAATCAATATGAAAAACACCATTGAAAAATAAATGAAAGCGTTAATGTTTAAGCACATTACATTAAAAAAATATATTTCTTTATCGCGGTGCACATTTAAAGAAAAACACTATATTCTTTCACAAGACATAGCCCTCAATTAACGGAAATTTTGTGTTAAAAATATACAATCTATTTACGGTCGTTGTTTAAGTGATATCATTTTGCTTTATTAAACTTTATTATAATTATTCTGAAACACAAAAAATACGTTAGACACGAGATTGAGAAAAATTTTGAACTGTTTTTACATCACCTACAAAACAAAAATAAAAATTCAAATTTGAAAATAATCTTGAGAGTGGCGATCAAAAGCACATTTAGAAAATTTTTATAAATTTTTATTTATACGAACATACAATTTTTAATTAAAAAATATAGAAAAACAAAACGTTTATACTCTTTTTAACTTACTTAATACAATTTAATTCGGCCCAATAATTTATGAAAGATGTAATTTTTTTATTTATTTGATGTCACTTTTCCATTTATTAAAAACTATTTTTATACTTATTTGTTTAATTAACTTAACATCGGAAATCAAAAATAACATAAAATAACATTTAAATTCTTTAATATTAACAAATTCGTATGAGTTTATTTGCTAAAGACGCATGAGTACGAAAACCCACCGAATTTCTGTCGCAGCTTAAATGATGTAAATCAGATTTGGAGTTGAAAATTCCGGCATTCTTTTTCTACAAAACTCATATTATGAAACGTTTTAAGAACTTTCTACTACTTTTAATTTATAAAAATTTTAATTAATTTTAATTAATTAAATTTAAAAAAATTTTTCTTTCTTTTACTTTCAATTTATAAAAATTTTCAGAAATTCAAGAAATGTTTATTTCTGCCTGAAAACTTACAATTTTACATAAATGTTTATATGTTCGATGAATCATAGATAACTACTAATTCTATAAGTTTTGAAGTTGATAAATAATTAATGTGTATTTTTTTGCGAAACTCGCAAATAGAATTTTTCCAAACAAAAATTGCGATATGGGGCATTTTGGAAAGGTACGAAAGGTTGAATTTTTGAACAATATGGAAATATTTATTTACGCTAATAAAATGTGTTAATGGAATTTTAAACTCAATTTTGTAGTTAAAAATAACTCAGAAATATATTTTGCTTATAAAATTTACCCTCTCAATGCAGTTTATTAGGATAGTTTCTCTATAAAAGGTCAAAATTACGTAATTACTGTTGTTAAACATCAAACGAAACTTTTAAAAAATTGAAGTCACAAAAGCTTCAAAATTTATAGTAAAATTTTATATTTATAATATAAAATTTGTAAATAATATTTCAAATTATCATTTACTACTCGTATTATACAATATTTATATTTTATTCAAAGTGAAATTAATTTAAACATAACCATGTATCAATTTAGAATTAATATATGGTATCTAATTTCAAAAGTTTTAATTTCTTTCTTTGAGAATTTCAATTTTTATTCAGCGCCTAAACAATAAAAAGGTTGTAGGCAACAGGGGAATAAATTTACTTATCTGTGGGCGGCCTATGCATATATTCTTAACATTTTACTTTTATAATAATTTCGTTTCATAAGTAATCTTCAAAAATATTTTGAATGCTCTGTTTATTTATTACATACTGATTTTCTGAAAAATGCCCTAATATTCTAATTGAGTTGATTAAGACTCCTCTCAATTCTGTTTTTAAATTATACATTGACTTAACAGTATGTCATCAAATTTAGTAACACATGGTATCAATGTTAGTTTAACCTTAGTTTTATAGTACACTTAAAAATACCGATATTGTACAAAATATCCGTCAAATCTCTAAGAGGGAAAATTTTTATTTTTTCAAATTCTGGGAGAATTACAGAAAATTAGAAGTTTTCCAACTTATTTAAAGTAGATCGTGAAAGTCTTTAATATCATATAAATTTAATTTTTTTTTTGTTTTAGTAATCTTTTTTTAACATTTAATGATTATTACGAGATGTAAGTAATTTTTTCATAATATGATTTATGTCAATATTATATTATTCCATTTAACTTTTTTATACTTTTTCTTGCTATTTATTTGATATCTTTCTCGCACGAATTTTTTAAAAATGTTGTGTCCCTTTGTTCTCAATTTTTTCTTCCAAATAAGAAAGAAACAATAAGAAAGTCAGCAAATAATTACTGACATCGTACAATCTTCGACTAGAATTATAAAATAAAAAGATGTCAATGTTTTCCCGTCATTTTTCCGACTCTTTTCAATTGCATTTGTAATTTTTTTTACTAGTGTAATAAAGATCAAAGTATTAATTTTTGCAATAAATTATAATAAAAAGTGCGTAAATAAAAAACTTCACTTAAAATTATTACAAATATCTAGAAAGTTTTACAGTGTAAACTACAACATACATTTTTTTATTATTTTTCAGAGGAATTTTGTGAAAATATTGACTAAAATTATTTTCTTTTTTTGGGTTATCTTTTCTTTACTTTTCTTTTTATTCTTGATAGAACTTCTTCAACTTTCTTAATTGTAATATCTTTCAATTAAAAAGAAACAATGTTATTTAAATATAGGAAAACTTATAATTATAAATAATATGAAATGTTTCAAAAAAATTATCAAGGTTACAAGCAAAATATTAATTTAATATTTTGATAGGTTAAATAAATTATTTCATTTCTAAAGCGATAAAACGCTCTTTAAAATATATTTTAAAGAAAACCAGTTAATGAAAAAGTGCTCAACATTTTCAGCAATATTTCCCTAATTTATTTTATTTCGATACAACGATTTTTTCTGTGTTCTTCTTTTATACAGATTTCATTGCAGTTTCAAAACTGTACTTCTCGTATACCGCAGAGATAAAATATAAAAAAATTGGACAAAATTTAGCACATGCAGAAATTATTTGAAGTGATTCAAAGGTTTTCCTGGGTATTTTTTAACGTTAAGGATGATTTCAGAAAATACCCAAAATCTTAGATTTATTCGTGAGAAATTCATAAAAATTTCGGAGAACCGTAACGAATGATTCTAAAAAAATTTTCTGCTGAATAAAAATTTTGTTTTTGTATAATTATCAGAATTTAAGCGAATTTTCTCTTTTTTTTTTATTTTTGCCAGAAATTTCTCAGACTGGGGTCTAACAGTCACAAATATTATTTTAAAAATCTGAAATATGTTACGAACTTATTATTATGTTTCAAAATAAATTGCTCGTTTAGATTCATATTCGGGATTGTACAAATTTACAATACCTATATAATACAAATAATTGCAATCGAAAAAAAAATATCCCCAAACTATGTGTGAATAATAACGTTAAATTATCTTTTCTTCGTGATATAGCTAAAGGGGATGTATTTTAGCAATATATTCCAATGCTGATACTTCATAATAAATACTGTGTCAGAAGAATATATTCAAATGCCATAAGATTTTAATAGTTTGGTGGTTCAGAAATGAATTCTATCAATTAAAAAAAAATATGTCTCAAAATATGCAATAGGCATAGAGGTACATAATATAGAGTTGAAATAGCCAAGGCGAAATATCAAGCATTAGCTACATAGGCAAGACGAATAACAATCGTTTAATATTATCGGTGTGGTAATGGCATGCATTACTCACATCATGTGTCATAAATCATGCAAATTCGACATTGTAATTTAAGAAGTGACTTCAATTAGTAATTTCAATTGCATTAACTAAACGCTTGTTGAAACTCCTTGCAAAAAACAGTTTTGTACCGTGTAGTCTCTATAAATTGTTTTTTAAGGGTTTGTATCACATATCTCTGATTAATGTAGCGCAATTTCATTTAATCAGTAGAATCATAAATTTTAACGTGCTTGTTTTCTTGCTTTCTATTTGTTTATTAACTACCGTCATGAAAATTATTATTTGTTGGAATTATTATTTGCTAATAGCAAATATTAAAAATGTAACGGATTTCATCAGTATTTCATTTTTCCAATTTTGATGCCTTTGTTACAATGAAAACTTCCACATTAAATTTTACACATCAGTTTAACAAATAAAAAGACTGATTTCGTGAATGTAAAATTATGAGAAAAAAAAGAATAGATTCCCATATCTACAACTTCACCGCATCGACATGGAGGATCATTCAATCGAGGATGTTTTTTACTACTAAAACCTGTAGAACATTGTATTGTTAACAGAATATTTTACATTAAAAACTGCGTACGCTCCGTGATTCAATGAGTGGCTTAAAACGGAAGCTTTGAATGTAAGATTTTTTCAAAGTACTAATTACATAGATTCGGAACGTACCAATTAAACCCAATTGTGCGAAAGTGTAATCGGTGTTACCGTTTTATAAGTATTTTATGATTTATTTTACATTATTCTATAGGTAAAAGTAATGTATAATTTAACTTGTTTCAATAAGTTATTTTGGTTAAGAAATATATCGAAGACAAAAAATAATGTCAATAAAAAAATAACACTCACCAACAGAAACTCATCACTTTAGACAATTTCGACAACGATATTTAATTATAAAGTGTGAAAGCCTGAAAAAATTGAGTAAATAGAAGCTTAACAGGAAAAAGCTGTCCAATCAGTTTTAATTTTACGATCAAATAATAATCCCATATTCATGTAACATCACACGCATACTTAGTCATATAGAATACTGTCACGGCTAGATTAAACACTTTTTGTTTCAATTATGCTGCAAAACTTCTTGGACGAAATTATAAAAAATAAAGACGTATTCGATGATGTTATAAAATAATTTTGAAGTGATTTGATATTTACAAGGTTCAAGATTATTCAATTTGTCTATGAATTAGTAATATGCTATTTTGAATACTTGTTTAGTATGTTATATTAGTGATGGTGTTTTCCGGTTAGTTTCGCGCGCTGCGAGTATTGTCGGCAGAAGTAAGCAAATAAATGCGGCCTGTGGAGTTTGATGAACTCCACCTCTCTCAGATTAAAACTGAAATATGTGAATGTATTTTGTTTTGATATTAGATAAATCTGAAAAAGTATATATGATTTTTAATGGGCAAATACAATTTTTGAAGTTACTTTTTACTACGGAAACATGCAGAAAATCACATTTCGAAAACATTTTACTGACCTAGAGTTATAAAACAGGTTACAATTTAGATTCTAGCGGAAATGGAAGTGATTATATAATATTTTAAACGGCGGATTTAGATAATCGGATAAGGCGGATTTAGGTTATTAAAAAAAACCTAAGTGCCTACTAATACCAAGACTTCTAGAGAAAACATTATAAATATGTAAATAATCAAGTCTGGAAGTATAATTTTGAAACACAAAATTGTCAAAAAAACATTTCAATTTACTTAAAAAAAAGAAAAATTACATATCATGTTGTATGTGACCGACAAAAATATTCAACCTAGTGTTTTTAGTAGTCATGTCAGTGGCATTTTAGACGCTGGTAATACAAATTATTATGGCAAAGAAAATTGTAGATTAGCACTATTATATTCGAAGTATTCACAGCAAAATTGTTATAATACTGACCACCAACCAAAATTATTGGTAAAAATAGCTGAATTTGCCAATGAAAAAGATGGTACTATTGTTAGGTTTTCATGGCTCAAAAAAGCGCTTCCGTTAAGATCACTCATGTGTCCATATGTCTGTCATACATACACACAAACACACACATATATATGTATATATATATATATATATATATATATATATATATATATATATATATATATATAATTTACGCGAAAAATTTTGAGGAGGGAATTATCGAACTTTATTTAATCATTTATATAGATATTAAAAGAAAAATTATGAAAAAGGGACTATCCGAAATCTACTAAAGTTTACCATTAAACTAATGTAACATCAAAATATTTTTGAGACACTACATCTGCGAATAATGTACTAGGCAAAATATTTGCGTGGTGAAAAATAATATTAATATCTGTGAATAATTTAATGGAAATACTATATATCCTTAAGCTTATAAATATGCCTAAACGTGCACAAAATCCTTATAGTATAAGTATACTAGTATATAGTATTAAAAAGTTTTGTTTTGTAATCACAACATTTTCTGATACAAATTATAATTTTTTTCTGAATTAAATTCTTATTTCATTAAAGTAACTTCCTTTGTATTTTTTTTTAATTTCATTGAAATATCTTTAATTTTTTTTATTTCAATGTATACATTTTAAATTTTTGAACGATAGTAAAATACTCCGTATGGAAATCTAACCCTGGCCGAAGAGTTGATAGGTTGTAAAGACAAGTGTTGCTTCAGTCAATATGTTCATAACAAATCACCTAAATACGGTAACAAAATTTTGCATTTTCTTTCATTCAAAGCATTTTTTGCATTACACTTTGCAATTTATCAAGGAATGCAGTAGCAAGGTAATAGGATAATTATTACCAGTCATCGCCCCTACGAACGAGTTTCAATTAAAATTACCATGGATTGTAATTAGCTTTGCAATCATGAAAGAAATCGATGTAATTTTTTTTTAAATATATCAATTTATTTTGAAGGGTAAATTGAAATCAAATAAATAATGCTTTCCACCCATATCAAAAAGAAACCTTCAGAAGATGCCTATTAACTATTTTTAGACCACTGCAATATATACCCATGGCAAAAAAAACCTATTTATATTGTAAAAACCATAACAACTCGATAAAATGTATAAAATTGGTGGAAAATATAAAAAAACAGCTGTGGTCACCTTTTATGTCGACGAGAAAATGGCGTTAATGTTATTATTAAAATGGGACGAAAATATGACGCCTCATAGAATTCAAGATGGAAACCACTTATTATTTTCTGCTCTTGTCGACAGGTGTTATAAAAATCGCGTTAATATTATAATATGTATTGAACAACTATATTGAAGGTGGAAAAGAGAATTTTGCAGTTTTCTTCCGGGTGAAATGGATATATTTATGAATATGACGGAAAAAAATGACATGAAAATCCACTTCACTATCAAATCCATTTACCACAAAAATTTCTCTTTCAATTGCAAAAAGGCTCACAATATTGAAGTTCGGAACGCAAATTAAAATATACGTGTGTAAACTACAACACTAACCTTTATACGTAGAACGGTCGTAGTTGAAAAACCGAATTAATTGTTGATAATGCTCATCAATTACTTTTATTTTCTTTTATTAAGTTTAAGTTGTATTCTGAACGTTTCCGAAAAATATTAAAAATTGAGAACGTTATGTAAGATTATTTTAATCAGCATGTATATATGTTAATGTTAATGTAAAAAAAAATAGGTTTTTTTTATTTTCTTGAAAGCTAATTGTTATTACAAAAATCTTTTATTATTTCATTTATTTAAAAAAAAATTTCATTTTAATTTGATATGTAGTATAATAGAATCTTTTCTAATTCTTCATTCTATTTTCTTGTTTGTAGTATCAGCATATTGCTTCATGAATTTTGTTCTTGTCCTACCACTACGAAGATAATATAAGCGTAAATTCTTTACAGTCTAATGTCAACTTTAGCTATTTTCATAAAGGTAATGGATTGCGATGAGACTTTTGCATTTCAATTTTTTTTGGCATTTCAATTCTCACCTCCTAATGGCTTTCGTCACTCAGGAACTCAACATGGTTGAAAGTTCTGAGTCTCAAAGTATGACTAAAGTGGTTTTGCTATGTTAAAGCATAAATGACATTTTGGAAACGGATATTTATTTTAATTCGATCTCCAACAAATGAAGTATTATGAATTAAATCTAGTTAAATTTAACTAAATATGAATGTTCTGGCTCAATACAAACATTTTTTTTATTTACCTGAATATTTCAACGGGATTAATTTTGTGATAAAATGTGAAACTAATTTTATTAACACCAAAATAAATAACTCATAGTGAGTTATAATTGTGTTCTGCGATGAGTGGTGAGCAGAGATATAATCATTAAAATTTGTAAGTTGGAGTTTTTGTTTTTGTGTGATAATTATTATATTTGCACTATTTTCTTACGATGTTGGATTTAAGAGACGGATTTGGCTGTAGTATGTAACACACAGATAATATTTTATAATGACGTCTCTTAAAATCCCCGCTCATCTTTCTCTAGTCTCGGGTTCTCTTCATTTTCTAAATAAGACATTATTGCACAGCAAAATGAAATATCATGCATTATTTATTGTTTTCTAAGCTTCAAATAATTAAAAAAAATGTTGAGGGTCTTATATAAAAGTAAATATGGTTATTTCCCTATCCTTTTCCTGAGTTCATTGTAAGTAACCCTTTCGAATTGTACCATATAAGAAATTAGAAAAAAATATTTTAAAACTCAATTTACCTATTCAAAAATTAACATGTAAATGTTTAAAAGTGTTACCTACTGCAATATATGTTTGTTACTATAACTACATCGCAAAACGTTGAGTTTTTAAGTGAACCGTTTGCAAGGATGGGCTTTAACAGATATATATGTCAGTGATCTCATAAGGATTACGTTTGTATTTTCTTTCGAGTTGTGGAACGAATTTCGAATAGGTTTTAGATACATTATTTCATTTTCAAACTATTTAGCAAAAACATTTTCTGTCTAGTTCTGTAATATCACGTATCCCTTTTAGCTTGAAATATATATGTGAGAGCTCGCGAGCACAATTTGTTCGTCCTATCTCCATACTAAACCGATCTACATTATGGCACTTAAATGTATCATAGTACACTCTTTCATTGTATCGTTTCTAAATTGTCACTATCGATGTATTCGTACCCGAAAGTAGCGTAAGATTCAAAAGGTATAAGTTAAAAAAATGGGTTATTTGTTTTTCACAGTATACCTCTTTACAGTGTTGAAATGTTGATCGATTGTAGGTTTCCCGATAGTGTAAACATTATATACTCATTTGATGAGTAAGATCGGTTACCGCCGGCTAGCAAGCCAAGCGTACATTAATAATTAATAATAATGTGGTATGTATGTGCTGACAACTGCTCCGTAAATCGTAAAGTGGAAAATACGTCGATTTATTTTATTTATTTTGTTCAGTAACGGTTTATGTCAAAAAAACGTGGCTATAATTTGATCGTGAATTTGGAAGAATGAAATTACAAAATTTTGCGTTATTTTTCCATAACTACGCAAATATGAACGCGTAATGAATGCGCACTTAAAAGTGTTATGGACAGCGCGTAGTTATTAATATAAATATAAGGTTTTGATGAACGAGACTTGACGCCATCGCACATCGGATACTTAGGTAATGTCGGTGCACCACGAATAAAAATGAGTAAGTGCGAAAGAAAGTATTTGTTTATTTACGCATATATATGTATCGATAAATTATAAGTAACAATAAGAAATTAATGGTGAAACGAAGTTTAAACTTTTATATTAAGTATGAATACCAATACATAAGAACTACAAAAGATAACGAAGACATATTTGGACGCGAAAAGGAAATTCGTCATAACAAATCACACTCTTGTGGTTAAGCTATAAAATGATTGAACAGTTGAATACCGCGGAAAACTGAAGAGTTCCATATAATTTGGTTCTAAAGGGCGGTATAGCAAAAATATAATGATTAGGCGAACGCGGGAAATTGTCAGCTGCGAAGAAAAAATAATACTCAATAACACAGAGCGTAAAATTTTTACTTTCAATAGTTGGAATATAAATTTCATGAACGCAACTACTCTTCAGAGTCGCAAGGAATTGAAACCTAATATACTCTAGAGGAAATCGGTAGGAAACAGTAAGGAGAAGTAACCATACTATCTCATATACACACATCGGAAGAATGTCTTTTGCACAGTTATCAAAATGTACTTGGATTTGTGTGGGCTCCAAACAATGAAGCCAGATTCTTCTGCGTTTTGCACTGATTGAGTGTTTGAGTACAGCAGGGGAACTGATGGTATTGACTGAAAATCAGTTGAATTATGCAACACGGTTCCAGGTTACCGAAACGATTATTTTTACAACAGCCGCTAGACTAGAAACATTTCGTTTTAAGATATCTTTCCAAATTCTAAAAAAAGTTTGTTAAAATAGTTAAAAAAGTTTATTATAAGGGAAGTTAATTGTACATACAAGACCCTTAATGAATTTGTAAAGGGAGGAAATTTAGTGTGTTTAGTGAAATGTACCAATATTTGTTTTGCTTTAGAGGAAATGGTTTAGAGCTCTTCAGATGATTTAAATTTACAGAAGTGTAGTAGAATGAAGCTGATGTGAGTTGCATGGCTAGGTCAAGTCACATATTTGAGATGGTCAATTGCTTAAATTAAGTGTAAAATATGAAACTGTTTAACTTCAGGACGTTGTTGTTTCTATAAGCTATCTACAATAGTGGAAAGTATATATTATCAACTAATAATTCTGTATTATTAAAACGTTTCTAATAAAGTTATAGAAATATTATTATTTCTATGGTATACAATGAAGATAAATATTATTAAGATGAATATTTAAGCCACTGATACATTTTATTTACATTATAAATATATCTGGATATTAAATTACTATTAATATTAACGTAAAAATATCAGTTTACCATATCCGAAAACTAGTTGTGGTCCATTTTATAACCTTCTACTCATATAGAGTATATTTCATTGGCGATTGTTCTAATATATAAACCCTTATTAAAATTACCCGTACTTAATTCAAAAAGCAAAATCTGAATACGTAATAGCAAAGTGAGATAACGCCCGTGTTTGTTATTTCAGGATCGAGAATATCTCGTAATCTTTGGAATTATTAATTTATTCCTTGACGTTTTATCTCACAGAAGGTGAATGATGTCGAGGATATAGCGTTCATCGATGATTTCGTTTGCACTAATTGGCATCCTTTATTAACTTTTGTTCACCTTGATTGAAAACGCAAGATCGTATATGTCAAATTTATGAGGTTATAAAGTTATTTCAGACAAACGATTTTGAATTAGATATTTTTGGGCAACAATATAAATTGGAAAATCGTTTGAATGGAAAACATTAAAATCAGACACGTCAAGTTAGGCTTCCTTTGTTATCATTTTCTATTATTATGGTATTATTTGAAAATGTCTAATCCTACCTATACTGTGAAATATTGAAGGTCTGTTTATAATATTGAAGGTCTATTTCTTCATTTTACTTTAACGAATCAAGCTCTTAATTTATTGCTAAGAGATTTTGCACACGTATGACTTGTATTATGAAGTTAATATTATATAGACGAATATGGGCATAGAACTTTTTTTTGCAACAAAATTTAAGGTGGTTCTATGGCAACCAACCACAGGGTATTGCTTTTTCTTTTCACTCAATTATTGGTTACATGGTAACATGTTTCTTTAGATCTTAATCTACTATTCGGTTCATAATATTTTACTTTTCTCTTTTTTTGTCCACTATTTTTACAAGGATTTGGTTTTTCTAAGAATTAGCAGGTACGGGTTAAACCTAGTAAATAACATTAAAACATGTTCTAGAAGATTAAAGTATATAATCTTAAAAAATAACGGAAAGTAAATCCTAATGCTGAACAGATCTTATGTTCATGTGCAGATTTATGCACATTTGTTTTAAAAGCCGCAGAATGTTACTGGTTTAATTTGGTTGTAAGTGACGTAATGACTGGCACCGATTGAAGTGTTCGGAAATAACATAACATAACATAACTTAACATAACTTTCGAAATAAAGTTAAATTCCTGCTGTACAAATTTCTGTACTATTCTGACACGAGTTTAACCTACCTTCCAACTATTCTACTCGTTATCCTTATGTATTCAATAGTGTTTTATCGAATCATTCACGCTACAAAAAGTGTATAAAATTTTTATAACCAAAGTATGTGGAATATTTTAAGATAATTTTCTTTGAGCATCTATCCTTCTTTCAGAAATAATATATCTTTTAACTACCTGATACTTGTATATTTTATGTTGGATACATGCATTTATGCATTCTTGCTTTATTTTATTCTCAGATTTGCAATAACTATGGGTTTAGCGACAATTACATTACGCAGATTTTTCAGCAAATTTTCTATAATTATTTAAGTCTTAAAACATATATATGAATATAGATGAATAAATTGTTAAGCTTAGGTAAATCCCAAGCATTTCATTCTATTTATGAATATATAAAAACTATACGTAGCACTATGTTAGCGTTTTGATTAAACATTTTGTATCCATTATAAATTACTTATAGCATTATACAGCATTACTAGTTTTATTTTCCAGCAAGTTCACTAAATATTTATGTCTTAAAAAACAAATATGAATAAATTCTTAAGCTTATGTAAGACCCATAGCTTATTTGCCTAACATTTCATGTCTATATCTGTTCATATAAAAATTATACGCAGCGCTATTTTAACGTTTTAAGTAAACGTTTATTACCATTATAAATTGTTTGTAGCATGTTATACAGCATTCGTTCTTTTACTTATTGAAGCAAAATTTATTAAACCTATCAAAAAGAATCAAAATAGAAACCAGGTTATTAATAATTAAAAAGTATTAATAATGTTAAAGTCGTTTTGATAAAATCAGAACATTCGAATTACAAAAATAAAAACTATGGCACATCCAGGTGAAACTATTACGTCTGTCGATCTATTTTTTTACAGGCTATGTAATATTTCAATGTACAAGCTTCTAGATTAGCATATAGTCATTTAGGTAGAAACAAAAATTTAAATATTTTTTTTTCTATTTTATCAATTATTCTATAAAAAATATCACTAAATGTTAAAATAGCTCATACATACTAAAATTCGTATAGATTAGTTTGCATAACCCGTTTCAGAGACAATTAAATTTATTTGAGCTAGGACATATCATATGGAAAGGAAAAACGGCTATCTTCTTTAATTAAATTTCACGTGCAGTAAATGATATTAATATTCAAATGAAATTGAGTAACAATATTAATTTAATACATGTCAAGAAAGATATTTTTAAAATACAAATAATATTTGAGGATATTACACATTTTATCAAAACGACTTTATCATCAACGGCAATAAATTATATCTTATATACAAATAAATAAATATATATATATATATATATATATACACATTTATATATATTAACATATATATATATATATATATATATATAGAGAGAGAGAGAGAGAGAGACGGAGACGTATAATACAACAAAGTACTTTTAGATTTATAAAATATTTGCAAAATATTCTTTCTTTTAATGTAAGACCAAGAAAGACTAAGAAAATTTAAAAAAATTAAGATTTAAAAAATCTAGAAAAACACGTTTCATACCTAAATAATAACCCTGCACTAAAAAGCAAAAAAATAATTATACAATCTCTTTCCTCTGTCTGCTCAATAAAGGTTTAATGTAAGCCAGGTTTATTTTTTATTATATTTTAGTGTAAAAGTTGGGGGCTCGTTTTCTTAAAAACAAATTATTTTTCTTCCCAAAATTCATATTAGGTGAATAAAAAGACTAAAATTTCAGTTAGATTTCACGACCAAACGCCCCCTTGTTTATAAACATGTCTTACACTAAAGTATTTTCTGAGTAGACAGAAAAAAGAGGTTCTATAATAATTTTTTTCTTTTTAGTGCCGTATTTTTACGAATATATTTTTTTAGTTTTTCGAACTATTAATTTATTAAGCTAATAATTTATTTCACATAATATAAAGAAAGGAAAAGCAAGTTTACAAGCACTATCCTTCTTTTTAATTTACCAATATTCACCACTTATTAGTTGCAATCTCAGTCACTCATAAAGAAGACTGGAATTAAATAAAGAAAACGATGAATGAAATTCGTCCATTGTTAAGTCAATTGTTATAAGAACATTTGTTTAAGTGAGGAAATACAGCGAGTTTAATGACGTGTGCAGAGATTTGCTTACTGGCGTCCGGCGTCGAGTATAAGGTAAGTCCTTTTATTGTGTCCTTTACGGCTTGCGTGCCAGGTTTATTGCTCGGCTCCACACCATAATGTTCACAATGTTCCTTTATTCTTACAGAGCATTTTCTTCAATTCGATTTTCTTAACATAACTCTCGTAGTGAAGCACTGAGAATCTTGAATTCTTGTTACCAGTATCACTTAATTTTTTTTAAATTTTTGTTTACTGGGATAAGTGGGAAGAATAACTTTAATATTTTGTTATATGTATGTTAATAGTAGAAAAAATAAATTTACTTCATATTCCATTTATTAAAAGTCATCTAGTGTTTACAACTTACACATTGCGTAAATAATGATAAAAAACTCTAATGAATTTGCATTACAAATCTAAAAAAATTAGAGTTATGCACGTTTTTTGAACATATTCAGCAAACAATTATAAATTAATGATTTTGCCTTCATAAATTCATAATATACCTCATAAATGATTTTACATTCAACATTCATTAAAATATGCACACTACTTCTTCCATACTTAATAATGAAACTTTGATATTTAAAAATTATGTCATAAAATTAACATTGTTAATTTGAGCAAGTATCACGCAAAATTTCGGATTTCGAATGGAACCTAATAAGGATTTTTATGATATTTGGTGCAGTAAGACTATATACCTGGGAGCACCATATAGAAGAAAAAAGACAAAAACTTTTTTTCCAATTTTGTTCACGATAAAGTTGTAGGTACGGCTCCTTATACACAATGTCCGGGAATAAGTGTTGGGCAAAGAAAGACGTTATTCCTTGATTGAAATATATTAAATTGTCATTAAAATAAAATGTTTGAAGATGACGCAAATAATATTCATAATTATTTGTAATTTTTTTCGAACACACGCTACTTGAGCACTTCATTCAGCGCCGCTCGGGAAAATAACTTGTGAGAGCTACGATGACATCGCCACTTCGGGTAAACATCGCACTCCGGCCAAGTATTGGATGTATTAAAAAGAGTTATGTGTAACATGTTTTTGCACTGAATTAGAAAAAGGACTGTACTGTTAACTTCAATGGCAATTTATTCCTTTAAAGTCAATGAATAGCGTCTTCTTTGTCCGACTCTATTCCCGGACGTCATGTATATAATACGTTATTGTGCAGTAGACAGCAGTAGGCAGGCACGTTGTCGTGATGTATTATTGTATGCTTATTTTGACAATCCTATCCTTCACAGTATTGTTTTTTGTTAATTAGCAAAAAAATTAATGTGGGGATAAATGTTTTCATCCATTCAAGGAGATGAATCCAGTGTTCGTACTATATTCTACACGTATGCAAAATTTCTTGGATAATGGATAAGCATTTGAGGCGTGAAGCTTAACAAATGAACAAGCGCATTTTTGCATTTATGTTCTAAAGTTATTATGATGTTTAACTTGAAAATGTTCAATTAAACATCTTAGCTGATTAATGATCTCGATATGATTAGGTATTAAAACAAAAAAAAATGTGACGATATTTAAAATGAATTGATCATGTTTTAGTCTATATTTTGTTTATTTTCTGACCTATCATTTTAAGCAGGTCTATTAATTTTTATTGGTTGGCCATCTCTTTCACATCACATTTCATCATAAAATACTGAACTTTGAGAATCAAAGAATAATTCAAAAACAAACCAGATTTTTCAGAAATGTGTTAATGGTCGATTTTCTTACTTCAGAAGTTTTGAATTGATTAATATTATTTTAAAAACTTATTAAAAAAACCTAATTCCCATATATATAGAGTAATAAAAATATATAAACAGAAAACATTGAGGAAATGTCATTCTGAAAAGTCAAAGAAAAAAATATTCAATAAAATATATAAAGAAAAAGCTTGCTTACTTTATTTTAGTAACGCTTTTTTCATCGTTACTAAAGTAAAATTAACAAGATTAAATGAGTTTATGTCTAAATGCTAAATCCACTTGTAAAGTAAAAACCTTTCAACCATACATCAACCTAAGGAAATATTTAACCAAGTGTGTGAAGAAATTTCGTTAATGTGCATTAAAAGTTTAAGAAAAAAATATATACTATTACATTTTAAAGACTTGAGTACATATTTCGCAGTCAAAGCCAACATCTTACTAAAGCATAGATATGTTAAATTGTACTCCTGCTTTTGAGAGAATTTAAGTGGATTGGAAAAGGTCAGCGAAAATCAAATTAGATGTCTCCTTTTATTTTGTAAACATACTTATATATTCAGAAAGGATCGACATTAAAATTTTCTCGATACACTCCGGCAGGATCATAAATATTTAAATGCTAAAAATGTTAATACGAGTAGACTAAGTATCAAATAACCTAATTGTTTGTAATCGAAAGTCTGTTAGTTATTCACAAATATTTGTTTAATAAAAGAAATACTTGAAATGAGACTATGACTTGTGTTGCAATAATGCCCAGGATTTTTTTTACTCGCTTCCTCGGATCAGTTTACAATCAAAATATAATTTGATACATATTGCTGCTTTCAAAACTTTACCATAATATAATTTTTCTAGAGGACTTAAATTAGTTTTGGTGCAAGTACTTAAACATTAACTAAACTTTAATTTTCATTAATAATTGTATTGTAATTCAATACTTACACCGAATTGTGATAACTTAAAATCAATTTTTAAATTGTAGACATTTCATATCTTTGCCGATAATGAAACAGAAATCTTTAAAGATTAAAAGGCAAAATGTCTAATGCGATTTTATTTTATTTGGATGCAAGTTTTCTGCACTCACAATTGAAATTGTTAAAGGGGATCTAATAAATGTACTAAATATACTTTATTAAGGGAGGGATGTTATCGCAAGCCACGATATTTTAACGAGAAAAACTTCGTACGTGAATAATATAAAGACCGAAAATAAATATATAGTTAATATTCTAAAGAAGTTTTACAAATTCCTAATATATTTATCTGATTAAACGAGCTCTTATTTCACTAAGAAGTCACTGATAAGTTTATAAGACTAGGCATAAAGGCAGTAACTTGCTTATTTTGAATGTTTACATATAACCCCTCAGAAAGGAAAGCAAAAGAAAGTTAACTAAAAGAAATAAACATAAAAACTTTCTCGAATATTAAGTTAATTGTTATAATAACTTATGTTGTTAAACGAAAAAATATAGTGAATTTAACAAAATTTGTAGATTTTTATGATGTTTCCATCTAACGTCGAGAATTATGTAATTCTATGTTATATGATTCACACTTATACGATAAGTTTACGATTGTATCCGGTAACGCTGTAATTTTTATTTTTTTTAATGTATGGGATATTTTTCCAACTCAATTTTCTTAAAATACCGATTGCCACGAGATAATGTTTTTATGATTATCTTATAATGGCGTCGTTTAGAAAGGAACGTAATGATTTTTCACCTTTATCTCATTTAATTGGTTTGATGTCAACAATTTGAGTAAATTTTTCTTAGAACTTAAACGTCGCAACTTTTATTTATCTTAAGTCGCAACTATTATTTTTATTATTTTTTTCTTATCTGCCTATAAAGTACAGATATAGTGTAGGACTGGTTATTATAGGAAAAATTGATTTAAGCAGGTTGGTGGAAGACTGCAATAGATAGTAAAGACAACAAGTAATAAAGAATGATCAATAAAATGACGGTTTTAACACAGTAATACAAAAAAACACAAAAAAATTATTTTTCAAAACTTTTATGGCCAGCAAAAAGGAAATCAAAGATAAAATTGAATAAGTAGAAGAAATTATTTTACATACCATTGTTAATGGCAATTTTTATTGACTCATCGCTCAAGTTTTTTCAATTAATCTACTCTGGCGATTAGCAGTATACTGTAAAGGAGTATTCAAAGATATATCCTATTTAAGAATAAAGATTACGTCAAAAGTTTCTGAAAGAGTTGAAAATTATATAGACCAAAACTAACAACACATTAAATACTAAAAGCAATTTGTGATCTAAGAAAACACGCTCGTATTTGAAGTAATAATTTAACAACGAATTTTTATCGTTATACTATATGCCTTAAGGATGATAGTTGATGAGAAAAAAAACACGGAATCAAAAATTACAGCTAAAATGAAATACATATCAAAAGGAAAATAAGTTTTTCTTCTATATCCACTTATTGACAATTACTAATTTCAATAAAAACTTGTCTTCATTAACATATTCCATCTTTTATTGCAAAAATCATATAAAAAGTCATATGGAAAAAGATTAATTTGTTGTAGAAAAATAAAGTATTAGCCTTAGAAATGTTACCATCTTTATATTTAAAACGAGTTTTGTATTAAATTCTATTAAATCAACACGATTTTTTCGGGTATACACCATTATGATATACAAAATAATCTTTAGATTTTAGATTTCAATATGATAAAAGAGAGGTTATTTTATTTGAGTAGTTATATTGTTTTCAAAAACGAGTTATGGAAACTAACCTTGTTTTAATACAAATTTGGGAACTTCTTTCTCACAGTTTATTAAAAAAGTCACAATATATAATATTATTTATCACAATATCGATAATATCAAAACTCCTGACAAAAATATGCCATGAACTCATTAAAAATTACTACTCGCTTTTTATGTATATCTTTAACGATAGTATTTTTAACCGTTTCCTGAGAATGACTTTATAGGGCAAACGTTTTATTCAAACATAACCTTCCTTTTTACATGAATTGTTATTTTCATATATTTTTCACACAACATTCATAATTAAATTGGAAGGTAGAACGAGGAGTAATAGACCGACAATTACACTGGATAATTACACATAATTGCGTAAATGAAAATGGTAGCAAGTAATAACCCCTAAAATAGTTAATAATACAAGAAATTATATACTTGAATTGACTCAGAGACAATTATAGCAATTGTATTAGCAGAAATACTGTAAAAGTCACTTAACGTAATAAATATAAAGGCAAAACGTTTAATTGCACTTGTAACATGGAAATAACAGCTTGGTAAAATTTAAACAAACCGTTAAGAACGAAATATTTTTAAATTTATTATATCTGCTGGTATTTCAATAAACGTTTTAGAAAATTATTTCATTTTAATTTATTCATGTATTTATATAAATTTTCATATATCTGTGTACATATATACAACAAGAAGAATATAATGACCTATCTATATTTTTACGGAAGCATATTTGAGATATTATTTTGAATGGGTTATTTTGCTTTATAGTATATATTGATGAGGTAAAAAAATATCGTCCACGAGCATATAACGTACAATATATGACATTAGACCTAGTATTATAAAGTTTATTAAAAAATGAGTCTCTCGCCACATATTAGAATACAAGTTCAGGCGAAAATGTTTACTGAACTGACAAAATTCATGTGTTAAAACGGTTTGCGTCGGCAATATCTCCTTAACTAATATTGGAATATTAACATTTCAACGGGAATCAGGAGAATTAACATCTCTTTATATGACAAAAACGTTGGAAAAGTATTCAGGTTCTATCAAAAGTAGCAGATTTATCCGAGATACAAATGAAAATAATATTCTGTGGAATCACTGATGTCAAACACAGTAATCATAGATACCAATAACATTTACATGGCAGCCATCATTTTCTACTGAAAGATTAAGCACATCTCTTTACTGTACATGCATGTCTAATTTCTTGTGTATGAAACAAATTGATTTGTTGCCTTTATCTCTGGAAATACTACTACGGTTATAACAAATAATAATATGTACGAACAATAGGCTGATGCGAGTAGCGTACTTTTGTTCTGGATCTAATCCAATTAGCTTTTCTGTGACTTTTTCAGATAATTTCGTTTAATTTTTCTGGGACATAACTTAATCGGGTAACGAATATCAGACCTAACAATCTATCGTTAATTTTCCTTAGCACTATCAATTAAAAAGTTCATAGACATTATATATAAGCCTTTCAAAGCGTATGTACGTACGGAATGTAGACTCTAATGTGATTAGTGCTTATCCGTTCATATATCCTACGAAAGCACCTTTATTTCCTTATCTTAATTGATCCATATCTGAATACTGTGGTAGCACTTTAATAATTTTGATGAAAATTAAATGTGACCAGGTTGAGAAAGAGGTTACCGAAAACTTTAGAGGTGAGAGGAAGATGACCATCAAATATCATTAGTAATGTATTAAGTTTGCCCCTCAAAACAGACTTTACAGCATCCACAAATGGTTTTGAATAAGGTATATATTTGAAGGTTGACCATTAAGTACAGTAAACTTAGGCAATCAAAAGTACGTGAATAATACAAAAGCAAACAGCAAGTATCCTATCTTTGTATGTTATGGATAGATTCCATTAGAAATGTATAGAATTATTACAGAGTTACGAAATTGGCTTTAAAAGTCTGTATGTGAGAATGGAAAATGATTAACGGATTACAGAATAATTTAATCTCATAACAAATTATTTCTTCTAATATATTACACTTCAATGTGATAAAGCTTTTTAGGATTAACTATCCTGATATTTACACGTTAGTTTCCTGTTGCAAAAAAAATCCTTAAACATTTTGTGATGGCTAGAAGAAATATATGAAAAATCAGAAAACCCAATGATTCATTTAACAGTTTAAGTTTTTTATAACCCATTAACACTATCCGTTATATATATATATATATATATATATATATATATATATATATATATATATATATATATATATATATAAGTGCACTACCTTGTAGAACCCTTCTGGTTTTATTAAGATTAAAAGGACAAGCGTACGTTATTATAGCATTTCTGTTTATTTTTTTACAATAGAATTAAGTAGGAAAATAGATTAAATACTTCTTCGGAATGCAGAAGTAATTAATGAATTTTAAGCTATTTTGAAACCAACTTGACGTACAATATAGTTAAGCTGAACCATGTTATTTGTTATTAGTTAAAATTTTGGCTTAATCACGCATACGACATAAATTATGCACTTGCTAGTTAAGTAGCTGAAGTTAAATCAAATAGATGAAGTTGTGAACAAGTTCCTCGCTCTTGTGGACTGTTCTATTACATATATTTTATTTATTTATGTATTTTAGGGTATTTAATTAATACATATGGTAAGCTTATTGCCACGAGAGCAATCTCTTACAGCCAACCAAAACACCAGCCCAGCCCCGCTCGACGAACGGACGGGAAACAAATCCTGGTCCCCGCGATCCATCCACTGTTAAAGGCTACATGCCTCGTAATCAACACAAGACACCACGGCGAAGACTCCTTTTATATCACAAATATGTTGAACTAGTATTCAGGTTCGTATCAAGAGTAGCAGAGTTATTACAACTGAAAATAAAAATCTCTGGAATTATTAATGTCAAACAACGTAATCATAGATAGCAATGACCGTTACATGGTAGTTATCGTTCTCTACAAAAGATCAAGCATGATATCTCTCTCTGAACTAGCGTGTGTTGTGATATTTAAAAAAAAAACTCGCGAGATCTATTTTAGTAGATAAAGAAACATCATGATATCTTGTTTTATAATGGCGGGTAAAGCCTGACTACTAATTTTGATCAAAAAGTAAGCAAAGAATATCTTCTGAAAATTATAATCTCCACTATAAAATTGCATATTGCTCCAATCGCAAAGTCCTACCGTCTGCTTTTTTTCAGATCTTGGAGAAATTCTGTTTATTGTCTATTTTCATAAATTGATTGGTTATAGAATCATAGTTTGCAAATTTAGTAACAAAAACTTCACAGTATTATAGAATATATCCTCCATTTATGTCGGATTTGACTTAGCAATTTTCACTTATTCATTAATTAAAAAAATAAGACATTTCAAAAAAAAATTCAATGGTTGCGGTTACTATTAATGTTATCGGTGGTTCTAGAACTTTGGAAAAGAATAAAAAAAATTGAAAACGTATATTTTAAATATATATAGCATAGCTAGTATAGCTATGCCTAAAAATTCTAGAAGTTAAACTTCTAAAATTTTTTCATATATTGCTCTTAGGCATAAATCATTGTTATACCAAATTTCATAAAAATCTGTCTAATAAATTTCATGTTATTGACGATCAAATTAATATACAGAGGGACAAATAAAAATTCTAAAAAAAGGTGTTTTGGCTTCTATAATCATTCTTTACTTTAACTAAACACTCTTTTCGGAACATTTTTCATGTACAAAATTCAATCTATCACGATTTTATTGCATGTCATTATATAATTTCACAACTTCTTATTGGCTTTGAATTTGTCTAACGATTTTCGAAAACGGGACGCACCGCTGGGTCTGGGTGGTTTCAATCCTGGTCTGTCGTCGAACGGGGTTGCAATGGTGTTTGTAGTTGAAAGATACAAATTAGTGGCTGGCAGCAGCGCCAATAGTGCGAAAAGTTACGCGCTATGATTGGAAACCTGCTCGCCAGCGTGGCGATTTTGAGACAGGCTGTGGTTGATGACAAAAATATGGCATTTATTTTGTTATTTTTAGGAAACACAGCTGTTTATAATGTAATAGTAACAACACACATACGTACATATACATATATACACGCACAAGCCCACGCATACGGACACGCACGCGGATGCTCACGCACATACGCACACATATAATATATGTACATGTGTGTGTGAGTATGTGCCTGTGTATTTGTGTTTTGTGTGCTCGTGCGCGTGTGCGTGTGAAAGCGTGTGCTCGTGTGCGCGAGTGAGCGTGTGCGTGCATGCGTGTGTGCGTGTGTGTGTGTGTGTGTATGTAAATATAATAAAATTGTAAAAGAGTGAATTCTGTACATGGAAAGTATTTTAAAAAGAGATGAGAGAGAGAAAGAAAGATTTGTTTTCTATCTGCCCGTATTCTAATTAGTTCGAAATCTACTAAACGGATTTTGATGAAATTTGGTATGGTAATATTTTATATCCAAAAGAAACATACGAAAAAAAAATATTTAAATAACTTTTCTTATTCCGAACTTCACGCGATCGAATTCCTAGCTAATAAATAAATGTACGTAGTAATGGTTTTACATTTTAAATATTTTAATCAAGTACTTGTGCTAAACAACAAAACGATTAAAAAGGATGTGTGTGTAGTAAAATGTTAATGGATAAAGTTGTATCGAACTGACTTACAAACATAGGGGTAGACATTCAAATTTTGCAAAGTACTCCTTTTTTGCTGTTGTCGCGTCTATTTTAGCGTTCTATATCTGATCAAGCCCAATATATCACACGATCCTATATTAATTTGTTCGAAATAACGAGAACAAAAAGACCCTTTTTATGAAAATAATTAAAATAAGTGAATTAATATTAAATTGTTACATGTATTTGATTTAAATATACTCCGGAAGAGGGTTTTTAACACATTTTAGCTAACGAAAATGTTACATGCGGTGAGTTTCAAAAACCAAATCCTATAGCTGTGTCTTAAAAAAAATATTTTCCGGTCTACATGGTTTTCCCTGTCCCCATGCGCATATTTGATCCACTTGCGATTTGCCGCCAATCATCGTCGTCATCGGCCGCTATTTCGAGGCTGAGAGCGTTGGCGCACCGGCGGCCATCGCCGAAACAGTTTCAGTTCTTCATGAAAGTATCATTTACTTTCATCATAATTCCCGCGGAGAAACTTTTAGAATGATTTGTGATCACAATAATTTTTGGGTTTTTCAGAATAGGAGATCCAGAGAACTGATACATACTCCCGAAAAATAATAAAGATATAAATATGTTATACAGATAAATTACACTAAAAATATGTATAATAATAATAAATTTACATAAAAAATATGTATGAGTGCTAAATACAAAAACAAAAAATGGAAGAAAACATAGAAATAAATTAATTAACCCATTTTGTTATCCACGTGAATGAAGTCGTAGGTAAAAGCCAGTGTATTAAAAGTAATCACAAAATATTCAGTAAATTAAGATTTCCAGACAATTCACTATACTGAACTGCATATACGTACATAAGAAAAAATATTCGGCAAAGTGGCCACACGGCCAGAGCCTTGCTTAAACCAATATGTATTAATTGTAAATTAATGGTTTGCATCTGACGATACCAACTCTTATGTTGATATCGGCCATGACATATATACAAAATAGCTCAAATGTTTTCCCTAATATACCGATACGAAATTTTGTATCATACACAAAAAAAAATATGGGATATACAAATTTGCACAGTCAAAAACATTTGGTAAGAATATATCAAATTAAGTCATGGACCGAAGACAAATTGGTTGATCATATAATGCCATATTATTATATAATATGTTTATAATTACTCTCAAGGCTTGCGAATATATACGTATGTGTACCGTCTACATAAGCAATAATTCTAAGAAAATTTTCAATATTGTAATATAATTCGACGTTTTGATTCAAACTGGGAGGGAATGCTATGTAGATTGGCAATTTAGCGAAAACTTCCGCGTAATATCTTAATGTTATTAATAATTGATCTACATATTTTTGGTTACGTGAACCCTTCTATTCAAATGCGATTCTACAATGGGCGGTATCTTTTATCCAACCGTATCTTTTTTAAATCTGTACTGTGTTATAATTTTTTATCGTTGTATTTTTCAAATACATTACAAAAACCTTGATTAATATGACGGAATAACGAGCAATTAAATCTTGCAATAAATTCGTCAGCATAATTATCGGATTATTTGCTATTAAAGTTTGTCATTTTATAAAATATTGCTTCGAAAAATGTATAATTAACACTCCTTTCATTAAATATATTTTTAAAGATTTTAGTGCCAAATTGTCGAATGCACAGCGTTGCAGAGCCTTATACATAGTTTATAAAAGGAGTTTAAAGTTTATTTCACGCAGCAAATGCTGAGTCGTATCTATGAACGCGTGTCTAAGTTTTTTTATTATTTTCTGTATGACTTATGTGCCATATTTATGAATTTACTTAATGCCGTAATGTTTACAACCTTCCTTTACTTTTACAGGATATTTTCTCTATCTTAGCTCTAAGAAAATAATCAAAGCGATGTATAGGATTGCATAATATACGGAACTCATGAAAATAGTAGTGATTAATTTAATATTATTGTTATTAATGTCTATTATATATATATATATATATATATATATATATATATATATATACATATATATATATATATATATATATATATATATATATATATACATATATATATATATATATATATATATATATATATATATATATATATGTATGTATATATATGTTAGTAATGTCTCTTACAAAGTGCAACCGTCGTTTTCAAGATTCTTGCATGCAACATGTGTATTATTTTCTTTCATAACATCACCACTCATTACTATCAAGACTAATACGTTTTGCCAAATTAAAAAGTAATTATTTTCACTAACTTATTATTTGTATTTATAATTATCGATTGACTAATTTTCTGCAATAAATCTGTTTAGCGTAACTGGAACTCACCATAAGGGTATGTAAATACTTGGATACATATAAAGGTTTCAACATTTAAGGTTCTTTCTTAAATTATTTACAAATATTGCCCTTATATTTTGCCAAAATAAAAATAATTATTTTTCACTAACTTATTATTTGTATTTATAATTATCGAGTGACTCATTTTCTGCAATAAACCTGTTAAGTGTAACTGGAATTCACCATAAGGGTATGTAAACACATAGATACATATATAGGTTTCAACATTTAAGGTTCTTTATTAAATTATTTATAAATATTGCCCTTATCTTTCACTGTTACTAACGTCATGTGGGTAAAACTAAGTTATGTGTTGAAGGTCAGACACAACAGAATATAAGTTTCTTTCATTAACACAGTCCTCAATTTTATTTCAAATAACAAAAATATAATGTCATCATCATTATCAATCATAACAAACATGTAACCAATCTTACCGATCAACAATTATGCATTTTTCGCAGATGATATATTTCAATGCTTTCTAGAAATATTTTTTGTATCGTTTGAAAATACTCCTATGAACAAAATTCCTTGTTCTATATAAAATAAAAAAGTATCTAAGCTGCTCCAACGGTAAAGTACCACATATAGTGTGAAAATCATTCTCTGCCTAAATCTACAACACACAACAGAAAATTTGACCTTAATATCATGGCAGTATAAAAACAATCCTTGCATAACAAGATGTGTGACAAGATTTCGATAAAAAAAAATTATAAACATATATTAAAACTATACAAACTATGCCTTCATTACACATCACATGTACCAAAGTCATAAAATAATGATAGATGTAGCTACGCGATCTTAAAAACTGCCGATCAGGTAAGTAAGCTATTCAGTAGATTTGAGATTTTGCTCATAGCCTGCTTTGATTCGCGACACTCCATCGTCATCACAAGCTCACGAGTTGTCATTTTTTTCAGATGCATGAGTAAGAGACGCACGAAGTTCGTCACTTTCATTTTTCAAATATTTACTAAATATTCTTTCTATTGACGTAACTCTTTTACTAAAATCATACCTGATAAAGGCTTACCTTTCTTAAACCAATATTCATCCACACTTATTTTAATGTTTTTTCAAAACTGCTATATAACACAACGTTTCCTCTCATAACGATTTCGCGTAATAGTTTTGTTTAGTTTATTGCAAGTTGTCAGTGCAAGCCGAGTAAGTTCGACAAACTTTAGAACCATGATCGTTGAGCCTATGCGTATCTTTAATGCTTCTTTCAAACTTCTGATTCATATAATAAAGTGCGAAGGTAATTTTGACTTCAGAAAAAGTTTAAAATGACTTTCACATTTATTTTCGTAAAGATTATTAAAGCGATCTAAATTTGAAATTAATTAATTTTATTTAAGAAATGTACTATATATTTTCCATAAAATACATGCCCTAACTATATATTCTTAACTTTCCTATTCACCTTTTTTACATGCGCATATATTTATTTCAAATTTATTGTTAATATTTTTTTTAATTTTAAATTTTAGTCTGAAATATATTACCCACTTTTATATAGATTTGAGCAGTTAAGAGGAAAAAATATACAGTGGTTAGCTGATTAGACACAGAATAAATACCGAATGATCAACGTCAATCGTCATATTATAAGTAATATAATACTTTCGAGATCATTACTGATGAAAGTTAGTAGAATGCTTCCGTTTCATCTGACAATGAATCCTTCATTCCACGCCACAGTCGTAATCGAAGGTTAGTTATATGTTGCAATGATGATATAATATTTAATAACATATAAATAAATTTCACACAGATAGATTCCGAGTCTGATAGCCACAAAAACAGTCGGTATATTCGTCAATCGTTTAACCGAGCCAGAATAACCTATCTGACAAAAACCAACACAGATGGTCCACAAAACCTCGTCACTCGTGTACACTTTGTTACTCGTAATATATTATACAATGTGCCTGGTCCCATAGGCATAAATAAAGGAGTCTTTGAACTGAAGGAATTGTTTCATATTTTCGTTATGGAAGAATAAATTGATAGAATTTTTAAATTTGCAAACGTAGATATTGACATATAAAATGGAAGTACAAACTTTCTAAGTACACTACTACATCAAAGTTGGTTAATGACATCAAGCTATTACTGGGTCTATATATTCAATCGGCAACTCTCAGGAGTAACCGATCACCAACAAAAACTTTATTTAATACACGGAGGAGCGCTATCACATACAAGGCCTCTAAGTACTGAAAGGTTTGATTTCTGTTGAGATTTCTGAGATTTGATACTACAAATATAAGACAAGTAAGAAGAGAATCCAACAAACTGGCACCAATTAGAGATTTCTAGTCAAAGTTTTTTGGTATATGCAAGCAATGATTGGTGGGCGAACAAGTGATTGAGGATGCTATCCTTTTAAAATGTATAACCAAAACCAAGCAAATATGGTTTGAAAATTGTTATGATGGCTGTTTCTAGCACAAGAAACATGTATAATGCTAACTTTTATATAGGAAAAAATACAAACATAGGAAACAAGCCATTAGCAAGTTATTTTGTGAAAGATATAGCTAAACCTATGCACAGATCAAATCAATTCACGTCATTTCCTTTGGCCGCAAAATTATTGAAACCACTTTATAAATTAACAGTTGTTTGTGCACTGCCAAACAATAAAAGAGAAATTCCCAAAGAAATTATAAATAAGAAAGATATAAAAATAGGTACGTTGATGTTCGGTTTTAATAAAGATATGGTACTGCTTTCACAAAAAACAAAGTTTAATAAGATCTTATACTTTCTTGTAACGACTCATGATCAACTTGCTATTAACTCTGGCTCAAATAAGCCCGATATCGCTATGTTCTACAATTCTACAAAAGGAGCAGTCGACACCGTGGTTCAAATGTGTTCAATCATGAGTGTTTATCGTAAAACCAATTGATGGCCGCTATGCTCATTCTGTGTTATTCTAAATTTATATAAATACATAAAGCCGTAAGTAGTGAAAATGGCAGGCAATGTTATAAATCCTTGGGTACGAGAGCGATGTAAATCTACAACGTAACTTGTATCGAAACAAATGTTGTAGTCAAGAAATACGAATAACAATCGTGTAAAACATCGAGTGGCGAAATACTTATGCAAAGGCTGCAAAGGAGCCATTTGTGGTAACGTACTGTTTCTATGTGTAAATAATACTATATAGGTTATCGTAATATTAATATAACTTTTTCATTTATTCCCTGAGAGACAAGAGTGGATAATTAAGTTTATTTAAAAAGTAATTATTCTTATAAACATTGTTTAATGCAATTTCTGTAAAATCGCTATCGGTAACTATCAATTATAAGATGGTGCATAGTAAAAAATCAACATGTTTTTTTTTAAATGTAAACATAGCAGGGCATCACATCAGCAGTTTTGATCATAATGATTCTGTCATAGTGATTGTAGCGGTACATATGTAGCTGTAGTGTATAAAGAATCAACAAAATGGTATTATCATTTTTTAATGCACTAGTAGTCAGTTGTTATTTTTTAAAAATATAATGAAAGTGTTAAATCTACATATCACATATTGGGTGAATTTTGTTCAATAAGATCTACATGCTTTATATAATGTAACAAAAAAATTTCAAAATATGTACGTATTCTTGGAAATTTCAATCTCATGAATGGAACTGCCAGTAAGAAGTTTTCATGATAATATCGACGCTATGAATCAAAGTGTTCTTAGTCAAGCGGTATCTCGTCATTCTCAAGAACTTGAACTATTTTGACACTGTAAAAAGCATCGTTAATAAATATTTGCCTTTTAAAGCGCATAAAGTTCAGTAAACTCCAGAACTTAAACCAACTGATCATTTAGAGTATGAAATTTTTCTAATTGTAAATTCAATCCACTCTGGATTGAACTTTCAACAAAGAATAATTTATGATGATGAAGCTCATTGTTGAGTGGCTCTGCAAGTCTGCAAAGTTGTTGTATTTGAGATGATGTCCGCTTGGACGATGACATCATCGCGCATTTTGGCCTAGTGGAATCGTTGAGCCGTATTTTTTTTAAGAATGCTGTTATGTTAAGTAAGAAACGCGACAGCAATATTGTGAAATTTATTGTCACGTATTGAATTATCTTGATCGGAAAAATATATGGTTTCAAGAATATGGTGCAATATGGCATGGAAGTCACTTCGGCGATAAACTTATGAAATATTATTTTGAGGACTGATAATTTCTCGCTTTATTTATATTAATTAAAAAAAAACTTTCGTTTTTTTATTTTTTTCATAATTTGTTTTGCTAGCTAATTCTGAAAAATGGATGTTTCAATTTTTACCTTGACCATAATAATAATATAAATTATTTAAAAATTGCAGTTTTGCAAGAAAATATTCTTATCTTTGCTAAATAGTACTTTACCTAGAAAATATTTGCAATATGAGTATTAAACCTCATATCATTTTCAACGTAAGTTTTTTACTGATAATATTACAACTTAACGAAAAAAAAATTATTACTTACTTAATAGTTAATTAAAATAATCAGTGCATCTCATATAATAATATATTATGCTCTAAACATAGCATCACAGACTAACAGATGACACGCGTGAAGTGTAATAAGCACGAAATTACATATTTTAGCCGGAAGGTTGCAACAAGTTTGTAGAGAAAAGCTACTTACCTATTAATTTGGTAATGCTTACCGCCCACATTTATAACAGTTCCATTTGCTCATAGGGCAAACTTGGAGAAAGTTACATAAAGAAAACGATGGAATGAACTTCGTCCACTGTTAAGTCAATTGTTACAAGAGCGCTTGGTTAAGTGAGGAAATCCAGCGAGTTTAATGACGTGTGCCGAGATTTGCTTGCGAGGCTGGCGTCCGGCACCAAAGACTAGGTAAGTCCTTTTATTGTGTCTTTTACGGCTTGCATGCCAGGTTTATTACTCGGTTCTACACCGTAACGCTTACAATGTTCCTTTGCTTTTACAGGATATTTTCTTCAACTTCTCTCTGTTAAGATAAGGGTCATAGTGGGGTAGTAGAATTCTACGATATACGTGGTTCTTACTCGTATAAGAAGCAATGAAACGTTTCATCTTAAGTTATTACTTTAATGTCTACAGTTTGAGAGAATAGACTTCTGCCTGTAAGATAGTGGTAATTTTGTTCCAAACTATGGAAAATCATTCCATTCTAAATACTGTTATGGGAGATTTGGACTTTATCTCATTTATTTGATATATTTTCAAATAATATACGAATATAATTTTCGTAGTTTTATTAAAATACAATAAATTAATAAAGCAAAATATTTGTCTCAAGATTTTTGAAGTTTTGCTCGGAAAATATGACTTGCTAATTAGGTTTTAATTTAGGTTAAGCTATAAAGTTGATATAGTGTTTATTAATAAATTTTCCAGATTTTTCATTTATATTTTATTCAGTAAATGCAGCTGAATTTCATAAATATTTCTATCAATTTGTTTTAGATATATGAGGTAAAAAAGAAACGAAGCACATGTGGTAAAACCTGTGGCACTTGTTCTTTCGCTTTCTTCTCAACTCACAGTTAAATTAATCTGAAAGAAATAGAAAAATGTAACTATTATTAGACATAAAACCATTAACTATAAAACTCGACTAAAATATTTTAGTAGTTTAATAAGTAGGGATACCAAATGGCATAACCCATTTTTTTTAAACTGACTAATTAATAAAGGCTCTATAGGTTTCCGTCATATTTATTTATTTTAGTGTTTTCAAGCTGTAATGTGAATTGAGAGCATTACGGGTAATTTTACTATTTATAAAATAAAAAAATACGAAGAAACTGAGTTTCTTAAAACAATATTTTTTCTGTTATTGACAAAGTACATTTTGGGCAATAAGTGCATTATTTGATATTATAGAAAAAAGGAAGATAAATTCTTTACGACTTGTTTTTTGTAAAATACTTCTTGGTTGCTTATTATATGGCTGAAGAAAGAAAAATTTACTCTTCATATTATGTATAGAAGCAGATTTATTTGAAAGGTTTTTATTTTTCGTTTCTTATGTTTTATTTATCTTTAGATTCATGTCAGTGTAGGGAAAATATTAAAGTTCACATATTAAGGAAGCGACTGACTGCTTTTAGGACTGCGGATGGCTACTCCTTGGAATGAAGTTTTTAAAAAATGTATGTTTTATGTCATTTATGTTTAATTTTCTATAGTGATTTTTATGTAATTAATGAACATGATGTAAAATTTAATAGCAATTTTGATAGATAATTGTTTTGAACAGCATATGTTTTAAACGATAATTTTTTAAACAATGAAAATTAAATTCTAATGGATTAAAGAAACCAACATTCTTATAATATAATTTATGTAGCTAGTTAGCGTAAATAAATAACCTAATGCCATATCTTTTATAATGTAATTCTTTGATTTTAAATTTAACCGCGTGCATATTGATACTTATGTCTTTAATATTAAACACTTATGTAAATGTATGTTGACGTATAGGGGATTAAGTGATGTTACTGCTCTTTAAATGGATATTATTCAATATCGGTTAAATGAAGCGATATTTTGTAGACATTAGTTATAAAACTCTTATTTAGTTTCACTTGAGTAGCATAAAATCTTGTTAAAATATACTAATAATAAGGCTTGGTGAAGAATATGTGGAGGATTTTAGACAAATATGTCTAAAAAATATAGTGAAAATGGTTTTTCCTTCTTGCATACTTTTTCTTAGATATTTTTCTTTTTAAGCATTAAAGCAATACTTAGCAGATTGATGTAATACATTGTAGATTAGAAATTTATTCAGGAATGCGCAGTTGTATATAATCAATAAAACATTAAATAAACATGTCGCCAGCGTTAAGATTTATTTAACTCCACTTACCTGTTTTTAGGCTAAAATTATGAATTTATCTGTAAATGAAAAATAATTTCATATATCTACACGATATTGAACGTGTGGGTATCTCCTTCAAGTTCAAATGATTGACGCCAGCTTTGTAGGCTGTCACAAAATTTTTACCTGCTTCGAAAACAATTTCCTCTTTTTTCATATCATTGTGTAATACTTACCTTCGAAGATTTCGTGGAGTTGGAACTGTCACGCATCTCTCAGACGAATGAACTGTCAATTTTAGCTGGAAAAAAACATATAGCTACCTAAGACAAAGGAAAAAACGAATAGACAAGCTTTAGCTTCTCTTTATATGGATTATATTTGAAAACTATTCGATCGATTGAAGGCTATTATTTCTATTCATTTTTTATCAGCTTTGAGGTATTGAATATTGTGAGATTTGTAGTAGTAAATAAAGAAAATATTAAAAATTAGCGTTGATTTAGTTAACTACAAACCACGCAACATTCAATTATTACCCAGTAGACTTGTAACTGTAAAATATTTAATTTAATTAATTATTATGAAAAGACTGTATAGTCATTTTTCAATTATCTTTAATATTTTCTTAAAAAGTATTATTAAGGCAATAATTTCCTGCTTCTACGATTTTTCATCATTCATACTACAATTTATTCATCGTGTGATTATTTCTTTAAATTACAAAAATAATTTCTGAGGTACTTTGTAAATTGAGAAAAATACTATTTATTAATAAGGATTTTTTTCTCTTAGTAAGGAAAACATTTTGTATGATAAACGTTGTAGCTTCGAAACTAAAGAAAAGCACGTCTAAATGTCAGCAAAACATTTCTCCCTTTTGCTTCTTGATAACTATTTACATTAAATGTAATCTTTATTACCATATTTAAATTATTTTTATAGTTTTAAATATATATTATAACTATATTGTTTTTACCTTTTTTTATTAAAATTGATATATTGCATACAATTTTAGACTATATAAACCCTGAGTACTTCTAATAGACTTATAACCAGTCAGGCATCAATGCTCAAATGAATATATGCTGTCAGTCATATATAACTGTCAGCGATAAAAGTATTAAGAAATCGTTTTTTAGTGTATCTGTCATTCTACGAGCATTCTTTTCAAGCACATAGTAGTATATGTGAATGGCGACAGACCAAGAAAATATTTGATAGGCTCATTCGAGTGTTTTATATCAGTATGACACAAAAAATAATTTTACTTTAGGTTTTCGCTGAATGACGCAATTTTTACAAACTTATGTTAAGACTCTGGTCTTTAAATATTTAAATAAATATTTCAACGAATGAGTGAATATTAGTATATGTTCTACATTACAGACTCTAGAATTTATTTTTCTTAACGAATGGATCTGAAAATATTTTTTATTTTGTAAGATTCTCAAAACTCAAACATTTTACTCCAGCTACCGTAAATTTGTGTACTAAATATATGCAAATTGTAGCCACTTCAAATTTGGTTCATTAGATGATTTTAATTCTTAAGAGTTATTTTTAAATCGCATGTTACACAATTAATTATCAAAAAACACTAAGTCGACTTTCAGATATTAAATTTGCTTGGTTTTCATAGATTAATAGTAAACAAAATACTTTTTTTCATTAAAGAAAAATATAAGTTCTAATTTAATTACGTGTTACTCGTAGACTGAGAACGACAAGTAATCAAAACGGTGTACTTTATTAGATTTACACCCATACACTCAAAACAGAAATTCGACTAAGCTATAGTTATCACGTTACACTACTTGGCACAACATGTTGTAATGAATACATAATGACAATTTAACCCCACGTCGTACGCTGTCTTCAATCATTCCCTTGCACTTGTCTATGGCCAAAACAGTCATTATCCAAACAAACCCATTTACAGGCGGGTTCGTTTATTTACAAAAATTGTGTACACATTACAAGCGCTTTTCTGCCACCAACGTGCGGCTTTCTCACGGCGCCCGTAACCTGTAATTCAATCATTAAACCGAAGTGTTTTCCGCCGTGTTTCGAAGCTGAATTTTTCACGACTAAAGACGGCGTGAGTTCGTGGAGGCGTTAACCGAGTGGCGATTGAAGTGGTTGGCGTGTTTCCGAATTAGGAGTTTACGAAAAAATCAATATCGAAGCCACAGAATGAACCGCCTATCACCCTGAGTAGCACACGTATAATTCAAATATACATCAATTGAATTTAATGTTATTTAAGTCAATTCACAAACATTTTAAACAAAATTGTGTACGACATGCATGTGTATATATAATATTGAATAAATGAGTTATATTCTATGTCTCCCATAGCAGCATAAGTCTTCCATTTTTTCATCCGTCGGACAAAGCTTAAAGTTTTTTAAAATTTTAGACACACGTGTAAGAATTTTTTTTTCAAATACATGTTTCATATGGAGATCTCATTTTAAATGTTTACTATATTTAGTAAAAATATTTACTATAATTTCCCATATATTTGGGGAAAAATTTCATCCGCTCATCCCTTAGAGTGTTTTATAAATGAAATTGAGATATTATTTACGAATTTTAATATTTAACCCCGTTTATAAAATATGAAGTTTTAAAATTACGCGCCACGCATTTATATCTTTTTAACAGGTATTTGAAAATCTAAGGAAAATTCTAGTTATGATCTATGAATTAAGAATTTCAATTAAAGTTATTTTGTTTAAGTTGCATTAAAATTTGAAGAGATCCCGATGCCTAAACTAGGGAATTCTGTTTTATGTTCCACTTGGCCATTTATAGGTTTCGGTAAACGAACTGGCCTAAAGGGTTCCCCTTATAGTTTTGCCATATCCGCCTGTATGTTTATCCGTCTGCATATCACTGTTGGTTTACTCATAGAATATTAGTCCTACAATGAAGAAATTTGGTATAGTATGTTTAAAATGTCTACAAAGTCATGAAGCAACACTTTTTCCACATATAAAGGGGAAGTGATTTTATTTTGGTGCATACCGTTGTAAAGGGGATCGTTGAATAAATCTTTCAAAAAGATTGGGGATACGTCATGAACACTTTTTCGACACAGAAATCCGTTTAAGCAATGTTATGCTTTAAAATTATTTTCAAATAATTACGTGTCCTGACCGCTACCAGCTAAATCGTCATTTTCAAACGTGTGAAAAATATTCACAATAGTAATATATTAAAAGAAATTAAAATGAAACCTATGACAGCTAAGTAGTAGTTTCTATCAGCTTACGAGTAATATTCGACTAACTTACGACATATAGTTGTGTCTGTAAATAGTCCATAGAGACTCCAAACAAGTGGCTTAAACCAAGTGCAAAAATAACTTTTCGTTTTGAAATATTTGTTTTCATTGTGTCATCGAAAATAGTACGTTCTTTTAGAATCACAACAACATGATAAAAATCGGTAAGGTTCAGTAGTAATTAATAAACCACATGTTTAATATAACAATAATTTCGCTTGTCCATAATAATAATCAAATAATAACAGAATTAATTATGTTCATTGAAGATATTTAAAAAAAAGTAATTGATAATAGACATTATAAACCGATAATAGCAGCCTGAAAAAACTTTTTTTTAGAAATTTAGTCAGTCTTTCTCTACGTTAATTTGAGCGGGTGTGATGCAAATTCTACTAGACGGATTGATGAACTTTATTATGGTAATAGTATATACTCAGGAGCAAAATATAAGATAAATCTTTTTTTTTCCTAATTACATGCGAATGAAGTCGTAGGTGCAGCTAGTTATAAATAAATCACATTTAATACGGTTATAGTTAGATGATTGAACAGATCAATACTGTAGAGAATTATGGTAAAATGTCTATATACATTTTAATTAATTTCAAATGATATTCTACTAAAATTTTGATATACGCAAATATTTTTACGATATAGAAATACATAACATATATTTTCGTTTCAAAAAAGAAACAATCGTAACAATAAAATCAATTGTGAGCTTCAGAGGAAAAGTGAAAATCAATTTTGAAATATCAAGTGAACTACTCGTTTAGTCACACCGTACCCACTTTTCGATTATTTTATTTGAGGGTAGTTTAATACAGTACATGTATGTTACTGTATTTTCAAATAATAATCTCGTATTGTTCCTGACTAGCCGAACTGACTAACTCCATTACGTAACATCAATGTAATTATATATTTATGTACTTTTATGTATACAATTGATCCATATGGTGGACTTATTGCTATGAGATCTATCTCTTAGAGCCAACCATACATATTTATAAATATACTTATATATAAAAATATATATATACATATATATATATATATATATATATATATATATATATATATATATATACATATATAATCCCTCCGAATCATCTTAGAGATAAATAGAAGTAATAATGTTTTTTAATTTTCATTACTAATTTCGATTTAAGTTTTAAAGTACCAAATCATATTTGTTACATTATAATCATCATGTATTTATATGTTATAAAAATACAGATAATGTAACATTAATGTAATTGTTATTATACTAGCTGTGGCCCGCGGTGTCACTCGCGTGATATTCCGAATAAGAAAAGTTATTCGATTTTTTTTCTTTTTCCTCTCCTATGTATAGGTATAAACTATTACCATAAACATTTTTATCAGAGTCCGTCCAGTAGATTTCGTGTATTTAACGAACAAATTAACATACATATAGAGAATAAAATCCTTAGAACATGTTTTCTAGCTTCCATTATCATGAACTCTTTTTAAAATATTCTACATTTGCAGAATTCATTCTGCTTCAGTTTTATTAATCGTATTGTTACACAATTTAAAATTTAAAAATGTTCACTTCTGTCGTGTGGTCACAAGCAAGCACCAAATTTTTTTTCCGCAACGTGAAACCAAATATCCCAAATTATATTTCGCAATGAGTTCTGTTGGGTCCTAAAGTCGATTGCGATATAAATCGAACCTTTGAATCAGTAATATCATAAACTCGTCATAGAAACGTGCTGTAAAGTGTATATTCAAACTCGACAAGGTTTTTGGCGGTCGTATCTCACAGCAGAAAATTTGTTTATGTTAAGCTGATAGCCGCTCGCCAGGCTCCACTCGACGAGGACGTTAATGTCTTGCTGTATAAAATTCGCCATTCGCTACTTTTCTAATAATAAGAATGAGCCTCGTATAGTATAAAAATAACAAGCAACATGCGTTGCAATTGTGTCAGTGAAATGGTTTATTGGGACAATGAATAGCAAAGAGCCGAGATTTGAACTTGGTGTCCGTCCTAACCATCTATAAGGAGACTTGGGTATAAAATTCTTTAGTCGTATTGATTGACTCCTTATTACAAAAAAAAATATAATCGTGAAATGGAGAATTTTTCTCGAGAAAGAGCAATCAATTCGAATTTGCATAAGTGATAAACTCCGTAAACGGCCGGTGAAATATTCACGTGAAATTTGAGATGAATATAGTATGAAACGCAGTCTAGGCGAAAAGTTTGTTTACTACCTTAATAATAATTAATTCTATTGTCATCCGTTTTTGGAATATTTTATTTATATTTAAAAAATGGATCCTAGTTACAAAATTTTGTAGGTGTCAGGTAAACTCAACGCAAACCATATGTCTTCAAGCAAAGTAAAATACGTTGGATACAAAGATAACTGTCGTGAAATACAGTAATAATTTTGCGTAAAGAGTAATAAAATACCTTTTACGCAATAATAAAGAATTCACAAACCAATCATGAACTATCTGTGGATAGATAAACGGTATAGGATAAGTGAGGTTAGGAAAAATAAATTCAGGAACCATTTTTCAAACATTGAATTAAACATGCTTCCTTATTATAGAATAGTTTCACAAACTGTTTGATGATATATATATATATATATATATATATATATATATATATATATATATATATATATAGTGAATATGTAGTTGTGAAAGCGACGAAGTTTTATAAGGGTCGTGAAAAACTAAGTCTTTGGATTTGGAATTAAGATGGACTACACTTAAATGCCAAGACTCAAAATAGGATTCGGTATATAGGAGTTTTTCCTATTGAAGGACATAAAAAAAATTAAAGAATTCTAATTTGTTTATTCAGTATTTTATAAGGTTTACATGACATGCATCTCCATAATCAATAAATAGTAGTAAAATCAACTAGTAATTACTCGAGACCACCATCTAAGGTTTAAAGTATTTGTAAGTTTAGTTCCTTCACATTTAGAAGAAAAAGTCAGTGTCATGTATTATTCATAAAGATATACATCATGGAAATTTGTAATATTTAATAACCTTTTTTAAACTTTTAATAACGGCAAATAATGTTGACATTATTGTTACTCCAAAAATACCTACAATTTATTTTAAGGAATAGCTAAATATAATTATGTAAATTAGATATAATAGTCTATATCAAAAATAATGATCATTGTTTGTCGCAACTTGGAAACAGGAAGGCTTAATGACTAAGACTTTGACAAAATTTTCTAGCAAAGTTTATGTACATATGTTCTTTTTTAATAAATTTGAGCTACATTCTTTATATAATTTGTTTATTCCCCAATCTTTCACATATATATTTTTTAAGATTGTATTTTTTATATAAAGATATCTCCAGGAATATTTATCAGATAATTCTGAAAAGAAGTAATTACGACTATTAACATTATAATTATGACTATTAACAATTCTCTTTCATCACCACGTAATAAATTAAATATAAAAGGAATATTTTTCATTCTTTCATATGACTTTCCAAAATTGTTATACGAATCTCTTTTTAAAGCTAATTATTGAAATATGCGCGAGTCAATATGGTTCCTTTTTAGGTACATACGTTTAAAAACTATTTAAACTTATGTTATTTTTGTTACGCGATATAGTAGGTGTAGCATTGCTAAAACTAGATATTTACGAAGTACGAATATTTCAAAGAAACATAAAACCTTCAATGTGAATTAAAATTGTTTGTTCAAAGTAACAATTAATTTAAATTCTATTTGTTTTTTTTTCAATTACGATGCCGTGAAAAGTTCTTTTTCCATTGTAATATCTATCCTCTAGAAATTCTAAGTTGAAAAAAAACTAAAAACCACTTTTAATAAACACTTGACAAATTATTTAAAGATTTGATTTTTCCTTGAAATTCCAATACACTTTTTACATCTAAAAATAAACATATAATAATACCAACTGCCGCTATAGTTTTCCAAATTATAAGAAAATATTTTTTGATGATTGATGTAAATTTTAAATTATGTTGTCTTCACTGCTTATTTTATACAATTAAATTTAAAAATTAGTTTTGTTTTGTTTATTTTTATTATCATAAAATTAATTCAATCAGTACTGAAAACGAAGCAAATTATTCGTTGACACAATTTATTCACCTCGGACTATTATCGGATATACTTGGATATATTATTCGGACAATTTAATATATTTTAAAGCTTAAGAATGAATATTTTTACTCTCAATCGGAAGATTTGCCATTGCCAATGAGATGGGCAACAAGTTGTTAGATTTTTATAGCATATTAAGAGCTCTGACACACGTGGGTTATTCGAGCTGTAATTGTATGAGAGTTTAATTCATATTGAAAGCAGGTATTCTGTACTCCATCGCAAAAAAAAAATCACTTACAATTTTTTTGATTAGTTTTAGTAGAAGAGTAAAGAAATTAGATTTTAAATAACAAAATGAAATAAATATTACTTACTAAGAATACAAACTGTTGGCCTGTAAACTAAACTTTATTGATTTGTTTTGTTTTGATTGTTTCCAAATTACTCGTTTCAACAAACAAAGAGGGGGCTTTCAACTGGAAATATCGTTTATTTAACAAAAGTTTCAATAGAAAAAAAGAAAATTAATATCGAGTATGACAACGAGTTTCGCCGAAACGACTACTGTAATTCTTCGTGGAATTCCCTGGACTAGGTTCTTAATGATTTCTTGAGAAATTAACCCCCATTCAGATGTCAAAAAACTGTTTTCAACTGTCATATATTCCACGGGGTTGGATGTATAGATCTAACATGCCATTTAACAATGTTAAACAGGCGCTCAATAGGATTGAGGTTGCAACTTCGTACTGGCCAAACTAAATGGTAAATGGTACTTTGTCCACTCGATGTGCCCGAGTGTCATCGTCCATGAAGACAACGGAAGCTAAAATAACGGCTAGTGCAGGTTATGTCTGAGGAATTAGAATTTTCCTAATTCAGTGAACTATTTTTGAAAAAAAAAACGATACGGTATACGGAATTATCCCTGCCCAAAACATAAAAGAGTCTCCGCCTTAAAACGTTATCTTTTCGAAACATGCATTTGCTAAACCTTTTTCAGGTCTTTTGAAAAAATTGTTACTTCGTTCATCACCAAATAAAAAGATTCTGGCTTCATCATAAAATAAATCACTCTTCCACTCCATGCCGGTCCGTTCCGTACAATTTTGGGAAAACCTCGACTTTACGATTCCCACAGAGTAATTTAGAAACCCTAGGTTGTCTTCAGCTGTGGTTATCAACTTCTAGAAGTTTCCTACTGACAGAACATAGACTAACATTTACATTTCTAACTTCTTCGAGATTATTTTTGATGTTTGTATAGGCAGACTTCCGATTTCGTAAAGCTTGGCTCACATTATGTTAGTTGTTCCTGGGCTTAGTGCACCATTTTCTTCCCGGTCCTGGTCGTCTTTTAAATAAATCACTCTCTTGAAATCTTTTTCAGGTCTTTCGAATAATTTACTTACACCGAACGGTTGCAAAACATAACATTGAGTACAGCCATCCAAATATAAAATTTGTCACGAAAAACAAAATTTATTCAATTTAACACCAATATTAATAATTAAAATTAGTCAAACAATTACTTTTAATTATATAATGCGACATCTAACTGTATAACGCTAAGATATATTTTAATTTCAATCGAATACTTTTAAAATGAATTAAAAATTTTCCAATTTAAAATATTTTATTTTATTTCCATAATTTTTCATATACCGTTTTAATTTATTCAACATTTAAATACTTACCATTTTTAGTTGATTTTTATGTGGATGTTTGTGCTTTAAAACGAGAATTTTGCTTGAGTAGTGTCCCAGGAGACTGTAAAAAATGTTATAATTCATTCTAATTAAATAATGCAACAATTAATTATATTAAGCTTAAGTACGTAAAACTGGTAATCATGCAAAGTAAAATATGATAAAAAGCGTTTTGATATAATGTAATAAATCAGGTTTAATTTTCAACTTATTTTACAAGATATTGATGATGAAGCTAGAATAAGATATAAAGGTATCATGTTAGAAAAAACGTAAAGTAATTTTAAATATATTGTATTTTTGTGGTTCTGTCATAATGGAAAACGTGTTAACGAAACACATTTCGATAATCGATCCTACTAAAATTTAGTAAATTTCTCTAAAAGAGATCTTAAATCATGTAAAATTGAATATATTTGGCGTTAATTTTGTAGAAATTCATTATTCACAATTAAATGAAACTACGTGATGTAGTATTGTTCCTACTTTCTTTCATTAAAAATTGAAAAGAATACACTTATAGGTAATTTTGAAACATTTCGTCAATAAAGGAAACCTTTTAAGGAAGCGCATTTCATTCGTTAGTTTTATTCGTTAGTTTTAAATATTTCGGTAAATTAGGTCTTAAACCATTTAAAATTAAAAAATATATATATTGTAGGAAATTTTAACAGTTTCCATCAATAACGGAAAGCGTAAAAGTTCTTGGAGTTGATGGAGCTGAAATTGAGTATGTTTCTGTAAAATGAATCTTAAATCACGCAAAATTAAATATTATGAAAAAAAAAATTTAAAATCACTTACATTCTAAAATCCAATATTTCCATGACCTATTACATAATTTCAATTAGATAATATTATAAAAAGAAAATTAAAAAAATATTTCAAAAAGATCCCCGTGTGCTTTTCTCATTTAAATAAATTATTAAAAAAAATTGACAGGAAACTAGGTTTAATAATTATATATTATTGTGGAAATTTCTTGTTAATATTCGGAATATATAGACATTTTCGCTTATCGTTTTTCACTTTGTTATAAGCAACACCCGTGAAATGAATACGATGTGCCAGTTCTTCGCTCTCTGCCCATTTTTAAAATTCTCTTTATTACATAAAGAGAGACAAAAAAAATAATTGCCACATATTAACTATTTATAAAGGTAGAATGCATAGAACCATAAATTAAATAAAGCAAGAATATCAGGTGCATTTCAATTTAGTTACGCTCTCCATAAATTTACGTAAAACTACCAAGGAACATTCACAACGACGATTTTACTACGAGCTAGTAAAATATACTAACGTTATCTTTAATTGAAATTAAGATAAAAATTCACTATCCTAATATATTATATAGGATACTATTAGGATACTAAATTTTTACCAGTTATTTCACGCAAAGTACAATAATAATTTTAATCGTTAATAATTTTAATCGAATGGAATAACATCAAAATGATTTATATTAAAATTCACTACTACAAAAATTTAATACGTGAAAAAATTAAACTATTTTTGTAAAATTAGGTACTTTTAAGACGGGCTCAGGTTTTGTAGTTCAGGTTAACTATTTCTCGAACTAGGTTAATTCAAACAGTAGCGGGAATTACTGCCAATCAGTTCGAAATAGAAATAAGCTATACATTTAGTTATGAATTACAATAAGTCATATTATAGTTCAACCATTTATCTTTAAACTTTATTTCACCTATAAATATTGTAGGTTTCTTCATTGAAAGGATCACTATTTTTATTTACAATAATATAGTGAACATCTGCAAATATTTCGAATTAGATATTTCGAGTTTACGATTAAGTTATCCTTCCAAAATGCACACGAAATAACACTACACACCTGATTAAATAATATACCAATATGCCCTTAAAATAAATCCAAATGATTTGGGACGATATTATTAGATTTGTATATGTAAATAACTATTAGTTCTTGATATTTAGAATTAAAATAAGTAACTTATCTTACATAATTAATGTTTGTATAATTTCTTATATTTTACTTACTTTCTTTTCGGACTTAGATTTTTTATTCTCACATAAACATTCACTTGAAGAAGACGATTGTCGAGTCAGCAAGCCGCTGGATGTAACACGTTTCACGTTTTGCATAACGGTATGTGAACCGCCGCACCATCTCTGGCATGTGTGCTTTTCTTTTATTCTGTAAATGAAGGAAGTGGAACGATTGGGTGGAAGATCTTGCCGTAAGCCGGTATGAAAACTGACACAAGATAATATACATTCTTCCGCTTACTTTGAATCCTATGTTAATAGACATAGACTTAGAGGTAAGAAAAATAAAAATTCATTAATTATTAAATTGAATTTATGTTAATTGTTATTCAGATTACATTTTATCGATTAAATATTTATATCCAAAAACCTTCTCTTATGAATATATTTGACAAAAGCAGAAATTAAAGGAAATTTTGAGGAGGATCTGTAGTTGACTTAGTAAATATTTATAATTTTTTCGGCATTTCTCTAAATTATTTTCTCCAAAATGTGAATCCAATCAAATCTTATGGCAAATTTTGCTTCATATAATTTAGTCTCTCAGAATATTTTTACTGGCGTTATATTAATGTGGTATTTAATATTTATTTTACAGGTCAAGGAATTAGTGGCGATAGGGATCGACAGTTGGTTTTGAGTGAATAACATATTAAATGATTAATTATATAAAATACAAATAACATCTGCTTAACTTTTAATGAAGTGCTTTGAAATGGAAATAAATTACCCTTCCCCTGTACTATTCGAGGATAGTATACTCGTATCAAATCATCTTTCATTGTTTTAATTTATGAAAATTTTACTATTTTATAAAAAAAATAAAAGTCTTACATACATGAAAGGTGCTCTGGGAAATTCCTTTTTTATGTCGAAGATTCCATTGCTCGTCTTATTATCTGAAAGTATAAGTTTAAATTAAATATTATAAAATGCTTATTAATAACTAGTCCTCATTCATAGAATTGTTAATTTTGCTTTTAACAAAATTCCCAGTTCTAGAGATGTGTTTTTATTCCTTTTAGTACTTGGGTATGATCAGAATCGTAATCAGTGATGAGCATGTGTTGAGTAACCTGAGACCAGGATGATGTGAAGAGATATGTTATTAGTTATTGTGATATTTGATAATATTATATCCAAAAATTTAAGATTATTTTCCAAGGAACTGGGCTAAAATTTTGTAATTAATTCCAAAATATTATTTAACTCATTAAAATAAAGTAAAAAAAATTTCACAACTAAACGAAAATATATGATGTAGTATTATTTCGACTTTCTTTGTGTTCTTTACCGTGATCTAGGTTTCGTTGTATTTCAACATCTTCAGGTTGGCTACTAGCAAAGATTGAAATAATATTACATCACATAATTTCATTGAATTTTAAATAATGGATTTCCATAAAATTAACGACCTATTTATTCAATATTTAATTTTTAACCAATTAATAGCAGCGGATGCCGTGTGAATTCATGCAATAATAAGAGTTATCTTTATGACCGCAAAACCGTATTTAATTATCCTGCTGGAAATCAGAATATGAAGATACATGTCCTATATTTAAATCCATATATAAGACTGCAATATCATTTCTGCTCTTTTATGTCTTAGTTTGTAAGATGTTAGATAAGATGATAAATTATGTAAACTCACTAAATTCATATATTCTCTGGCACCGTAATTCAAAATATAAAGAATATTTTCACATATACGATTAAGTATTTGAGTTGAGGGTTTCGATATAATTTAAATTTGGTACGAAAAATTCAGTGTTCCTATGTACCAGTCGTATCCATACATATTGAAATTTATTTCCTTAGCACGGTAATAATTTCATCTAACAGGATAAATCTACGAGGGCTCATGAACTGACAGCTATAACATAATTCGAAGTAAGACACTATTACCTGAATTCAATCGAATCCCTGGAGCATCACATGAGATCTTTATTTAAATCAGCCTGTAAAACAACGTTGCTATACGCATAGGTCTATAAAACCAATTTCCATACCAGAATAATATCTCTTTAAATGGAAATGACATAATGTGATGATATATTTATGGCATAAAAAATGTAAAAGAATTAATTTGAACTTTGTTTAAAATCGCCACTTTTCGTTAATGTAATAATTGGTCAACAGTGATTCTCTTTCTTTCTTCATAAATAAAACTCTATGGAATAATAATGTATACGAGGAATAGGAAACCCGGTTAATTCAGCAAACCTCTTACATTTAATTTTTTCCTTCATGATGCCATAACCACGATCATTTGAATAATTTTCAAATGGTTGTGCCAGTAATACAAATGGCTTTATAGTTGTTTATATAGCCAATAAATTTAAATGGTTGTTAATGTATTCTAGTCATTATAACATAAATTTAATGTTGATATGTTGAAATAAATACAATTTAAAACTACTCTGTCTAGAAGTGGCGATGTAAAACTGATAAAACAACAAACTATAAAAACGAGTTACTTCTATTTTCATCTAAAAATATCCATACGTATACCAACGCCATTAGATCTTCATGCTTTTAGTTTCCATTAACTGCGGCAAAATATATTTAATTGGTTACTCGTGTAATTTCAACAAATTTCTTTTATTTTTAAAGAGCATTTTTGTGAAACCTTGAATGACAGTTCTTGCTATAATTTTGGTGTAAAATCCTTATAATTATACTTTAATGAATGTATAGGGGAAATGCGGAAAAAAATAATAGCTATAATACCATAGAATAAGGCGTTGATGTTAAAATATTTGTATCTTAACTTTCCTACTTTTACAAATGTTAAATATATTTATGTGCATTTATATCATATTTAGATTTAAACACGTAAATGTATAATTAAAAGTAAATATCCGATGCACTTTTGGATTTGTCTATTCATCAAAGTAATTGAAAAATGCTAATGTTTAACAACTTGTCAGTATGTTCTCTATTTCGTTAAATGAAGCGCGGAATTACTTTTGGATCTGAACTGTAATATTATTCTGTTCTTTTTATTGTATATTTAAAATGCAAATGTAATAAATACTTATTTAAATAAAATAAAAATAATTTAAAAGCAATAAAAAAATGCTAGTATTACAAATTGTCAAATTTAAATCCGCTTGAGTACTTGAAGCACATCGTTCATTGTTCACACATTCTGACACAGTGCCAATTCAAAATTCTGAACTTATGATATGATTGCTTGTGATTATATATGGCTGTCACCGAAGAGTAATTCCGCCTTTCATTATTTAAAAAAGCTTATTTTATATCCAATTGGTGATAATGTGATTGCTACTAACTGTTGAGCTTAGGGTTAATGCCAAAGTAGTATCTATGTAACCTTCTGAAATTCTCGAAGTTAATAGAAATAAATTTAATTGCAATTTGTAATCAGCTGCTAGTATCTACAATATTTTTAGATCTTTCAAATCTTCACTTAAAAATTGGGTGTATGTCGCTAGTTCATAAGAAGCTTAATAATTGGCAAACAGAATATAAAAACAGAAACATAATGAAAAGAACCTCTATTTCATTTTTAATATTGTTATGAAATCCTACTCGGTAAGATACGATACAGATTACATTTTTTAAATATTGTGTTACGTATTAACAGAGCATAAGCATTTACTTGGAAAATTTCACATGCATCAGTCTGAAACTGTACAAACTGCGAATCTTTGACAGTCGGAGCTATGCTAAAAGTCATTCTGTCCTTGGCGGGTAATTATTATTCAAAAATATTATAGAACATCGTGGTCTATTCCACCTTATGATATTGTCTGATTATATTTACAACTTTCAATCATATTGCGTCTTACATCTTATTTATAAATTGGTTTTGAGTAAAAACAAAACTATTTAATTACATAAAGTTAAGTACTAGAATAAAAAATACAAAACATCACTTATCTTTAAGTTTTCCGGCCGCAACTTCAATACTATTTGGACAAAAATATATTTCTTCTGATTCGCGAGGAAAATTATCAGTATGAAATCTTATATAATAGACCATGATATTCCTCAATACCCGAGACAAATAATATTTGTGTCCCGTAATTTTGATCATATAGTGTATACATATATGTACATATAAGATTTCACTATTATTTATACTAAACAAGTATACTTGGCAAGTTCTTATGTTGCATTCAAAGTTCTCATAAGTTGTACTATTCAAATTGGCAATGAGCCACTTTCTCATAATTGGCTCGCTAATATTTTATAACGGAGAATTGAAAATAAAGTAATAAAACTGTTTCAAACTTTTGATTTAAATATTTGATAGTTTAACTATCGATGTATTGAAATATGAATTTAGAAATTTAATTAAAAACTTCGGGAAAGGGAATTATTTATATAATATTTAACCTAGTAATATAGGTAATTTTATTATTCGTAAACATATATAGTATTCTTACCTCCCGAATCGCGTGCGTCATTGCGAAATACGGGTAAAGCTGGAACGCGCGGTTTAAGTTCTTCTCTTTCCATTAACACCTCAGTATCACATGTTAGACAATTTATATTGCTGTAACAAATTAAAACTGTAAAGAAGCCGATAACAAAATGAAATAAGTTTAGATTGCGACAGAAAATTGCCATGGATATTTATGGTGCCCTCCAATTTTAGAATAAAACTAGACTGTACTAATTATATTTGGAGAAAAAGCAGAGGAAATTAAATTCAAACAATAAAACACTTTGCCTATTAATTAAATATTTGCTGTTGTCTACTATTAGTGCTTTTTGTTTTTCACGTAAAATTGATAAAAAAAGAGTACTCGGCTATTTTTATGTTTGGAATATTTCATATAATATATTGGCTTAAAATAGAAAAGTTGTATTCTAAAGCAATTGAAACATTAAATTTAAAAGTAAAAATAAACTACTTTTTTAAACAGACCATCGTATAAATTCCAAAATACAAATTATGTATATACCGTAATATTCGAGATAAGAAGTAACTTTCGCCGATAATAACAGCATATAATTTAAAATCCAAATAGTTATGGATGAATTCATACATCTGCACCGAATTATTTTCAATGTTTGTGTCAAATTTCTAGATCAAATATTAAAAAGTGAGGTGGTTGTCAGTTCCAAAAATTTAAAGTAGTTTTGAACTCGGTTCTAAATAATTTCTGAAAAAAAATATGAATTTTTCGTTAGTAGAAAATAACTTTACTTATTTTAGACAAAATATTTTTCTTTTTTGATTATGAAACTGTATTATAAGCAGGAAAAATTAATGAACTAGAATGTTAAGGTTTTGTCATTAGATGAAGGATTTTTTTGAAATTACATGCAATCTACCAACATATATTTATATTTTTTGTATCTCCCATTTTAATTTCTGTAGTCGATATGTAGGTTTGTTTTCCATTATTTAAAATTTGCAGGAGCTGGAATAAAATATGCATATGAAGTAACTTAAAAAAAATATGAATAGTTTTCATAAGGCTCTATTTTTCTCTTATAAATTTTCCAAAACACCTTACATAATTAGTTCAAAACTGCATAATAAAGATAAAGTTCCTGATTTTTATGCTTCTTTATTAATAATATATTCTCATTGGTTTCATTCTTAATTTCAGATTGAGGTATATTTTATCTAAAACTACCCAAAGTTATGAATCGTTTTCCATTTTAAAAATTAGCCACTGTTTTAAATTAAATTAGTTTTGTTTTAATTAAATACAAATTTGTTTATCAAATATTATGAGTAAAGTTTCAATTTTTGTGTGTTATAGGTGCAAAATTTCAATTTCAAAAACAAATTCTTTGCATCATAGAATCGATAAAGTAACTAAAAATAAATAGCAGAAAATTCGGTGAATTAACAATAAAAATAAAGGGATTCTGAATTCGTCTGTTCAGCATGACAAATGCCACTGTAGTGATTAGATCAGAGTCCAAACAAAATAGTTCGCGAAATTAAAAGTCTCTCGTTAGTAGTTCAATTTTGACAGTTCAGTTTACCATTATCCACGGCTTCATGCAATTTGGTACGATGGTTGAGCAAATATTTCTTTTAAAAGTACGTTAAATATAAATCAATTATGGAGGAAGGTATAATGAAGCCATTGGAAAAGGAACGGATCAATTCTTTTTTTCTCGTTACTTTATGAAAAAAATGTATTGAATTGTTCCAGACGGTAAGACTAACTATATCAAGTTCTTTTTTTTCGATTTGGACAGTATTCATTTACAAGGGAAACTTCTTAGTGATGGTGTAAATCTCATTTAAATTGTTTATTAATTCATGCTATTGAAATTAAAATAAATAGTACATCGACAATGCGTGATAACTTTAATTTGCTAATATAACAATTTTAAATTATAGTATTTTACATTTCTGTGTAAGACGATAATTTTATAACAAAGTCATAGTTCCAGCAAATTTATCTGTGAATGACGCTGCGCTAAATGGTTGTAAGTGTGTATATGTATATGTATATATATATATATATATATATATATATATATATATATATAAAACGAGGGATGGCTGAAAAGTTTTGAGTTTAAAGCATTAATAATGCTGATAGAGATGTATAAAAAATGTATTTTTCAATGTAATCTTTCACTATTTAAATACACTTCTTTAAAATGACTTTTAACCCAGTCAAAAAATATTCGACGTTTTAGTCTTCAAAATATTCGTTTACGGCCGTCTTCATTTCTTCGTCACTGGAAAATCTCCGTCCTCGGAAGTCTTTTTTCAAATTTGAAAAGGGGATACAATCGCTAGAGGTCAGGTCTGGACTGTAGGTTGGGTGGTTGATTTCTTTAAATCCCTTTTCAGCCAGGGCACGATTTGCAACTTGTGCAGTGCAGACGGGCGTATAATCTTGCAAAAAACAGGACTCCTTTCACCAGTTTGTCTCTTCTTTTCTCGACAACCACTTGACACACAATTGTCAACAATGCGGCGTAATAGTCTCCGTTCATTGTAGTATTTTTAAGAAGGTAGTCGATGAACAAAATTCCTTCACAACCTCATAAAACAGTGGCCATGAACTTGGACGCCGATCTTTCTACTTTGAACTTCCATGGCAGCTTTTTTCCCTTTTCTATCCACTGCGTTGACTCCTGTTTTGACCCCGAATCGCACTGTCGAATCTATTTTTCATCAACAGTGACAAGGCAAGAAAAAACATTGTCAGGATTATCGTCACAGATGTACAAAAACTCCTGCGAAATTGTGACTTGATGCTGCTTGTACAGCGGCGTGAGCATTTTCGGCAACCATCGCGCGGATACTTTTTCCATGTGCAAATGATTTTGCAAAATATCGCCCATTCATTTCTTGTTAATGCCCATGGCTTCAGCTATCTGCCATAACTTGATTCGCCAATCTTCGAGAACAACTTTTTTCACTTTTTCAATGTTTTCTTCGGTAACGGCGGTGTTTGGGCGTCCCGACATGGGATCATCTTCGAGCGACTCCCTGCCGTGTTTGAACTCTCGGCTCCAACGTTTTTTACTGTCGCAAATGAAGGTGCAGACTTCCCATAAACTGCTGACATCTCTTCAAATATTTCCATAGGCGTTTTGTTTTTCTTTGTAAGGATTTTTATGACAGCTCTGTACTCCAATTTCGTTCAACATGGGAATGACTTGGATATGGTGACGTTTATGGTTCCGTTGATAAAGGATTTTTTAGGGTACCCGCAATTAGGGATGTGCTGCGCGAGTCATTAGTAATACTTAAAGGCACTTAGGCTCAAAACTTTTCAGCCGCCTCTCGTATACAAATATAAATATATATACATATATATATATATATATATATATATATATATATGCGCATGTTTGTGCTTGTGCATTTGCCTGTTCATGTGTGTGTGTGCATATTTATGTATGTCCGTATATATTTTTTTCTCTGAATTATTAAGAAACATTTATATTTTGTTATACAGAAAAAAGTTTTTTTAATTTTCTTACACTTGTGATATTTCCTTTAATAATTTGTTTTAAATATATTATTTAACTGTATTTTTCAAAAAATATATGCAAAATATAGGTTATAAATATATAGATAATTTTTTGACTCCGATCTCTGTAATGAAACATAATTATATGTCAAATTTACATAATCGAATTATTACAAATATATGACCCTATTAGGTACTGGCTTCATTATTTGGAACCCACACGGAGCCAAGTATAGCTTGATGATTGAACGTGTACAAAAGACGTTTCTCCGATATTTATATATGAAATAGTATAGTTCCTTCTTTCTATTTCCTAACAATTTTCTTTCGGATATACTAGGTTTTCATTCCTTGCAAAGTAGAAGAAACATTGCGCTTTTCAAATTTATCTTCCGACTATTAAAAGGAAAAACCTATGCCCTGTATTATTGAGTAAATTTTTATTTTTTGTTCCTGACGATTCCCTGCACTCACGCAATCGCCTTTTTCCCACACCACCCTCTAGAACGGAATTATATTGGTACTTTGTAGTTTTCTGCGGTATTGATCTGGTTCTGGTATTGAATTGATCTGGATCAGGTGGTTAAACCACCTGATCGCTGTCGTACTAAAATATTATTTATTTATAATGGTAAAAGTAAATTTGTCGGGAAATTTGTCGTTACCTTTTGTAGTTCTTGCATTTTCTGTATTTATGCTTACTCTAAAAGCTCAAACTTTGTTAAACGAATATTTTTTATCATTACGAATAATTAACTGTGATATAGCGAAATATGTGTATAAGTAAATAAGTAATAAAGAATTAACTGTTATTGGAGCAAGTTGAAAATGTTCAACTCATATGCATTGAAGGTGTTAAATTAAAAAAAATTGTTTTGACAAGAATTATATATGTTTTTTAAGCTAATTATAATAAATTAACTTCTTTTTTGAGCCTATGTGAAGGTTTTGCTAAATAATTTGTTACTTTTATACTTTTTCAACAAGAAAATTTACAAAACCTTAACAATCGTTTCCTGGAAGCAGCTGCAAGTCCAGGCACCGTAGCAATGGCAAGCTCGATTTTTTTCCTCAGTTTGTTGAGACACTCCATTGTATGCAGGCCAGCCCCTTCTAAGCAAACTAGCTCATCTTTCGTTGCTTGACACTCTTCTATTTGTGCTATTTTTAATGTTATTATTTGTACCTGTCCAAAATGAATTGCGTGTATAAAATATTAGACTTCATTATTTTTATCTTCTCGTAAGTATTTTAGTTTGTTACCATTTTACTCTATTAAAACTCTCTATCCTGTCATACATTTAGGTACAAGTCACCTAAAATTATAACAAACATTTGGAGATGATATTTATAATTTTAAAACAATAATGTACAGCAAAATTTCAAGAATTGAACGACTTGGATAATTTTATTAACAGTTATAGAGTTTTGCTGTAAATACAAGAAAAATTTTATAATTACGTAATATATATTAACCTACAGCTATCTATATAACTTTTTATATTTCATAAAAGAAAATAAACAGTATTTTAGTACAAGTATGTATATAGTATGGAACAAATTTTTTATTATTTTGAATAGTTAATTCAGTTTTATATAATGTAGTTTATAAATATGTTGTAGTTTATTAATAGGTATATGGCATATTTATACAAAAAAAATTACTAATTTATTTGCACTTTTTTTCATAATGTATTTCTCATATACCCTTTTCCAATTTTACCGTACATTTATGACGGCAAAATTTTAACGAAAATATTAGTTAGTATTATAAATAATTTTTACTTAAGATTGAAAGCTTATTCGTGATCCGAGTAATACTAATAAAATTATATTCACTGCGGAGTTTGTTTCTTCCTTGGCATTCTCGATGCATCGCATAAGAAATTCGTAGGCTGCCTGGAAATGAGCAGTGGTAAGTATGCCATTAAGGTCAGCCTGCTCAGCTTTGGTACGAACCGCTTCTTCCAACTGCTCATTAGTCGGCCGTGTACTCTTCAGCATCTCTATTTGCTCGAGGAGAGCCTAGAATATCATGGTGTTAGAAGCATTAGAACTGTCATATTAAACAATTCTAATAGTTAATTTTATCGCTCGTAAGCCAAAATTGTCTTAAAATTTACGGGTTTGCTGATTTTCATAATGTCTTTAGGATATTAAATCGTATAGAAGTAACTAATTTCATGAAAATTGGTAAATTATCATTATTTTTTTTAGCTTAATCTAAGAAAAATAAATTACATAAAACACAATAATAAAAACTAGCAACGTTTAAGAAATGACAAAAAATTAAGCAGGAGGCAGTAGGGTTTTATAGTGTTATATAAATCCATTAAAGCTATTGATGCAAGTAACAGAAAGAATTTTATTAGAAAATTCTAATCGAATACTAGTAGATAGAGTTTTTTAAAATTTTCCAGAACCCCACGATTAAGTGATTCACCTTCTAAGTTGAAAGTTTACTTCGAGCTTCACTTTGAATTATTGACTTGAATAAAAAGTCTAGGAAAATATATGTAAACTCTCTATATAATTTCGAAAACCCATCCAATGAAATATCTGGGAAGAAGTATAAAAAAAATTGACATAAAATTTTACTACATATTAATTTATGTCTCCGTACAATACCGTGTGTCCTCACCAATTTTGTATACATAGATATAAAACTGTGAAAACTAGCACAGAATTAGTTTCGTATTTTTTTTAATTTAAAAATGTGTGTCCAACATACTTAATAAAGCATATTGAAATAAATAATTGAAGTATCATTTGAAGCATTTTATCTTTCAAGTGCCCTTAAATGGGTGGCTTTACAATCCATATAACAAAGCGGTTCAACGTGAAAAAAATTCAACGTGAAAAAAATAAAATTCGGAAGGGCGTTATAAATTGTTATCACATTAAAAATGATAAACAAATTTCAAAAATATATAATATGTTGTATAAATATTACAACGTTTATTTCACCAATGCCCCAAAATATAAAAAGACTATGAAAGACCTCTTGAAAGTATCAAAGAAATTGTTTAAAAAAATTATTTCAAACTTTCTTCTCAAAAATTGTTTCATTGTCTTAAACTTGTTATTGTTTTTTTTAATTTAAGGATAACTTATTGTTGAAGAATCTCAACAATCACGCACTGAGCATCAACCGAGTATACGTTGCTTACGCTACGCTTAGTAGGGAATATTAAACTTGCACTTGTAAATCTATCTCACAATTTTATTAGCGCTAATTTTCTCAACAAGTATTTCATTGCCTTTCTAACTGTTTATATGAACTTCAATGAAAATTGGCGTAAGCCGCCTTACAAAGCATTTTAACTTTTTCGCATACTGTTATACCTGCTAAAATTTTGTGTAATGAACGATCAATCATAACTTTAATAATGCCGGTTCAAATTCCATTTAAACAATAAATTGTTTTGCGGACATAGAGAATATGGTAGCCCATTTCTGTTTACCTGTAACGAAATTGGAATTGGAATATTGACACCCAAATCAATTGTGAATCAGCCCATGTTTACTTAACCCGTTTCCAATACTAGTTGAAACTCGTATAATATTAGTGTGTGACATAAATTATGTGTAGAATAAAAGATATACACTTTTAAGCAAACTTATGGAAATATTAAATTTAAATTTTGTTTAAATGGGAGATTAAATCCGTTGGTATGAGCATAAATATTTGATAGGCGTTTGTTCAATTAGTCAACAAAATGTTACCGAAGCAATGCAAATAGTGATTTCTGGCTATACAATTATTTGCTGTAATTACGAAAACAGAATTTTGAAATTATTCACATGTAACCTTTTTGGGACAGAATTAAAAGCGTTTAACTTGAATGCATGTGCGAAGTTGAAGAAGTTTAATTCGGAATGTGACAAAGGAGGAATTGGTTTTCACCTTAGTATCACTGAATTCTGCAAATTTGTAAATAAAATAGGTACCTTCAAATATACATTTGTTATTTTACTTTTGCAAACGTTAAACAAAAGTCGTGGTATTTATCTTATTTCTGTCAAAATTGGACAGAATAGGAGTAAAAACACAACATAGTAATGTTTATCGCCATGCTTCTAGCATAACGAAAATGACTAACTCTTCACGAAGGTGACTCTATCTTTTTCATATTTCATAAGAAACATTTTTTTCATGACATTTATTTCTCATGATAAAAGTATGTTTAGAAATGATATGCATCGATAAGTTGGCAGAAAACCTATTAATCAATTCCTCATAGACAAAATAATTTTCACATACAAATCGAATTATTTTTTTAAACAGAAGTACTATGGTTCAGAAAAATGCGAAAATATAATTTTAAATTTGCATACTAAACGAAATTACTTTCTATGTATAAGCCTTTACGTTAATTCTATTTTCAAAATAATGACCGATGTATTTATAATTTGAATCGATTATGAAAACACAGAGACATAGTATAATAGATGCTCTTGTCATAAGATTAATTACTTCGTGTAACTTATAACATTGATTTCTAACCAGTTTCAAATTAATTTTAGCTTAAACAATGGCGAAAATCAAATTAAGTCGGTGTATTATATCAAACAGATTTGTCTTAATTTAAATCAATGTATTAAATGAAAGTAAACATGTTTTGGTCCTGAATGTAAATTGTTTGGCGTCAGGTGATATAAATATAGAATTCATTGGAATAAAACTCGGTCATTAGAATAGAATCCATTAAAATAAATATCAAAATATTCAGAGCTATCTGTAAAATATGAGAGCAAAATTTTTTGTTGTAAGTAGCGACGGACGTTTATGAATTTTTTCAATAATTGAATGAGCTTGTAACGAGAAATTGCAATAATCGGTCATGAAATTAGTAGTTAAATGATTTTCGTAATCGAATTATTAGTAATAGTATAATAATTATTAATCCAAAACTCATTCTAAATTGAGATTAAGTATTATTTGTCGATTAAATTCAACAGTTTAATATTTACCTCCAGGCCGAGTAAAATATTTTTATCAGGAAATATGTTTTGAGGTAAAGTGCACTCACGGGCCAAAGATTAAACTGCTTGTTACTTAATTTTTAAGCATTAAAATGTTATATTTGTAAAAATATTTAAAATAGGTTTTATATGACAAAGGCATACAAATAATGTAATGAATAAATTTCGTTTGCATACTTTTTGGTTCCTTTTATTCCATTATATTGTAGACATTCTAATAATATAACATACATAAATATTATTAAATTACGAATTAATAAGAAATCCAAATTAAAACCGAAGATAACAAGATAAGCAAAATAAAATAAAAGTCGAAATTAAATTACAAACTTCATGTACGATATTCCAAATTAAAATATTGGGGTTTTATGTAATGGTAGAGAATGCATCTCTTTCTTTTACAAATTATTACGTTTCTTTACAAATTATATTACATTCAGTGTTGCTTTGTTTAATTTACCACTCTATGGAATGGTCGCTGTCATTCCTTAGCGTATATTTGCACATAGTTATTAAGTAATCAGTGGCGTGTAATGCTTTTTGTGAAGGGCAAGATTTGAAGGAACGGACATATAAAAAAAAAAAAAAATTAAAAAAAATGTATATATATATATATATATGGCGGTCTTGTGTGTGTGTGTATATATATATATACATATATATATATATATATATATATATATATATATATATATATATATGTATATATATATACACACACACACAAGACCGCCCCTGATATCGTTGAAAACGCCATTGAAGGTGTAATAGATTGAAAACGTGTCTCAATAATTTTATCGTAGGCACTCAAAAACTATAAACTCTTAACGTAATTAGCCAGTTTTGTCGAACTATGACCTTCATTGTGACCATGAAAAGCTAATTCTCTTTACCTAAAAATACAAGAGCAGCTATTAATATTTTTAAATTATTTGTATTTCTATATCATTATGTTCCCGATTTCCAATACAACTTGTCCCTAAAACAAAAAAACACACGGTACAAATTTCAATACGCGAAGAGCTAAAATTTTGTAGTTTTGCCGCACACGATAGATGTTTTTCAGGATTAGCATATTTTTGACCAGAATTTGTCAAATTACTTAGATTACCAAAACCACCTATATTCCATTTACTATATTCAGTTTCGAATAATAAACGAGATCAGCAAAACATTTTATTTAAAATGCAACTTTTGATTACCCTCCAATACTAATCATAAATTATTACTATGAAAATGCCGCACACTCGTTTTATTACGAACGTAAAAATTCAAAATTGGCTTCTATCTACCATTTGCAATTATACTACTTTTTTCCCTAAAGGAAAATGAAAAAATGTTGTGTGAATCATATAATAAACTGCAACTTCGATAGTCTTGTTTGTTTACATAACGAAAAATAAACTAATAAAATAATAATATCACATGTAAATGCACAAGGAAAACTTCACTGACAAAATATAATACGTATATTTAAAAACCGGACAACTATTAAAATTATTTGTAAAATTATTTTCGAAAGAGGACGATAAACTAACAACGAGCTCGTTATAACAACACAACGATTCATACAGGAATAACCGATAATTAAACAAGCTTTTGCTTGCCTTGAGACTCTAAATTGACGTTTTGAAGTGAGGTAATCAATTTTGATTTCGTATGAACCATTTCTGATTCGAGAAGTTTTTATTGTCATACAGTATAGGAATGACGTTTTTACGTTTTATCTATAATACCCGCAATGGGAAACGTTCGCTTTGTGTGTGCGACCTACAAATCAAATATCGAAATGTAGGTTTCACTTGAACAGCAAAATTTAAATTTGTTTAAATTTTCATAAATATGTAATGTATATATGCTAAATATTTAGGGCAAGCTCGTGTAATTACTTATAAGGCTTTGCGCACCACTGTAAGCAATATTAGCGTCTAGTGATTATAATCGATACCTCTCGAGTAATTATCATAATCAATATATTAGTAACGTTAATAATTAAATATCAATAGTTTCAAAATTTTACTTATTTCAGTTATTAAAGCCTTGTACGTCATACAATTTTGAAGTGTATGACGTACACATTGTTAGTGCAATGAATATATAAATGTGACTTACATGTAAACCTTCGTTCTGTTGACAGCGATCTTTATCCATTTCTTTCATAGTTTCGAATAACTCGTCTAATTGATCTAATGCTTTTTTATTTGACTCAAGGATGTCTGGTAATGAAAGTTGATTTTAAACATATTTCATGGAATCTTAGTTTATATTTTATAAGGCTACGTGAAAAGAAAAATGTTTGAAATTGTCATATCCGGAATGAATTAAGTAGATTTTTTTTTGCAACTTATGCTATATATTTTAAATTATTTGCAGATATCTGCACAAAATCTCCTATGTTAAGATTATAAAAGTGCAAATTAAATAAACACATATTAATCATTGACTTCTCATATACATAGTGTAATACATGTGCCTAGAATGATGTTATTGAGTTATTAACAAGTGACTAAAATTGAATTTCATTCAGAAGAAGAATATTTATTAAAACTAATGAAAGACTTCGAACCATTTATTATAACCACGTACACATGAATTCAAGGATTTTTTTCTGTAGTATATTGATTATAATTCACATTTCTTTCTTACAGAGAAAGTGAAAAAAATATTGGTCCTTCAAATAGTACCTTAAGCTAACTTGGATTAAGATTGATTATTATACATGTTAAATAGCATCCACATTTTGTTTTTATCTATTGAATATTAAATATTTATTGAAGGGTAGGAAATGTATTTATTATCTTTTTGATGATAAAAAATGCATTTCCTACCCTTCAATAAATATTTTTAAAAATAACGTAACCATAATATATCAAAATGGTGTCCTTGTGTCACACATTTTATAATGTGAAGATAAGATAAACTTACCTAAATAATCCCGGTCCCTCAGAGTGACTGAATTTATACGGTCCATAATATCGGAAACGTTTTGGTCAATGGATGATATTTGTTGCTGTGCTGTTACTAACTGCAATGTTAAATGATTTTCAGGAAGCATTGAGCATTCACGATTGCACGTACGTCCATACACGATGAGAATGAATATTTCAGCGTGCAGTCGCTGACGTCTAACAATGGATCGGTTTGTAGATAGGTTATAATGTATTGATCGTCACTAGATTGCGGGCTATGTTGAATTGGTTTTTATTGCTCTCATTTCGATTAATGTACTATTTCAAGTATTAAATTTTGATTGATTCAAGGGTTAGAATTACAGCTAGTTTTTTTTTCGGAGATTATTTCAATTGTATATCAAAGCCAAAAAATAAGTGCTAATAATTAAGTGGTTTTAGGCAATTATTCACTTTTGTCTTTTGTAAAACGTTTATTAAAGTATAAGTTCCTGTATATGAAATAAATATGAACGTATTACATAATATTTAGAAAAGATCAATCATTTTTGTTAAAATATGTTTAATCAAAATTATCACAAACTATTTAAAAAAAAATGCTTTATAGTAACTTCTTATATATAGTAAATAATCATGACAGTTTATATAATAAGTAATCATGACACGTCTAATCAAGTTTTTTTTTAATATTGTTAAAGGTTAGGTTATACCTACTTATTCAATTTCTAATTTTATGTTTACAATACGATTCCTTCCATATTACATAGTTTATATTGTTCTTTTGTTACATGTGGTAAGATCTTGTTCTTTTTATTTTAATTTTCGAAAAGTCTCTTCAAAAAGAAAAAAAATTGTGAAACCATCGACAAAATGGAATTGTGTACAGGAAACATTATAGATAAAAAATGACTCTATTCATAAACTAATTGACTATTTTTAAAATTGTTCTCGTATGAATACTAGTGTGCACAAAAAATATTTACCTCTTCGTCCATCGTAATGGATAAGTGATGAATTTGCAATGAACAGTCATCCACTTTCTGCTTAATTTCTGTGGATTCTTCTACACTATGAAGCAAATCATTAATTTTTTCGCCTGAAAGTAAGCAAAGCATAGAACAGACGCTTTATACTTATGCATATATATGTATATATATATATATATATATATATATATATATATATATATTATTAGGATTGATGAACACTGATGCACGATTTATTTTTAATATATTACATTGTAGCCCTGCTTACTTGGAAAACCATGTAATGGCGAATAAAATAAGACTCTTTTTTCAAATTATTGTTTATAATTTCAGTTAAAAAATGTTTTCAATTGATTTTTTAATTGATAATAATATTCAGTTAATGATAAACTATGAACCCTTAAGTTTTCTTTTTACTTTTTGCCAATTTCACAATTAACAACTGTTTTATTATTTGAATCAACTATATTATTATTGTTGCCTTGCAATGTTAGAGACTTATTTTAAGGCAAAAAAGTTAATTACATAAAATTAAAAAACTAAAAATTAACGGAATGGATTTTGTATAATAAATATATAGTACAAAACCACGTGATATTAGTTCTTGGATAGATAAAAATCTCGAGGACCGTATTTCATGATTGGACGTAAATAGATTTATTTTTAAAGAAAATAATAACGTACGTACACGTTATTAATGGACAACTCAAGAGAGCTTATTTGAATAAAATAAATTTTGTTTTATGTTGCTTATCTATGCCTTTCTTTTCTCAAAAAGCTCTCTGTTATTAATTGTTTTCTTCAACAGAAAGCAAGAAGTTCCATATATTCCACTTCTTTTTTTCTATTTAAACCGTAAAGGCCCCGCATTTGCCCTATCACATTTTGCCTTGGCAATAACTGTAATTTTGTTATATGTTCATATTTTTCTATCGGTTTCAAGGGTAATAAATATTATTTAGTTTACTATTTATTTAATTTTTTTTCTTAGAATGTCTTATACATAATTTTTTGCTTAAAATGTTCGTTCACCTTACTTTTGTAAAGCACTTTGAAAAATTATATCGAATGTAAATGTTCTTTAGGGGAATGCACACATCAATGTAACTACAAAAAATTTCGGTGGATATTACCAGAGAACATAGGAGTAATATAGTTTTCGATAAGTTTTAAATTAGTTTGTATCATTGTATCTTTTTTATGATTATTCTTTTTCTTCTCCGTAACTTCGATTTTTACTCAATGCCATGTGTTATGCACTATTATAATATTCGGCAGAAATTTTTTTTAAAAATGTGTATGAAAATTTGGAGTACTGGAATTATTTTATTTTAAAAAAATTTTATTTTGAAATCTGAAACTTTCTCAGACTACTTTCTTCCGTCAAAAAACCGTCAAGTGAGAATAACACCTGCGCTTTTAGGATCTCGTACCATTGTATCACATTATCATAAAGAGTAGTAACTAGATATTTAACCAATATAAAAAAAAATATCCAAAAACTAAAAGAATAATTTGTCACATAATATGTTTACATAAAATCATAAATGAAAGATTTCTCAATTATTCCCTTTACTCGTGCTATGAAATTTTACATAGTATTAAGTTTAAAATTCTACGTCAACGGGAAATACTTTTAGTAGTTCTGATTAATGAGCCGTATTAAAGTGTATTTGAAAGGCTATATATTTTTATTGCCTTGAGCTTACATTTGAATCAGAATTTTTTAACTATGCGACTATGGATCTTAATATTTATCATCGATTTCCATCTGACGTATTTGGCCCTTCCTGAGGAAAAGGGTCCTAACAGACAGACAGACATAAAGAGGGCAACAGTGATCTGTGTTTTTCTTTCTGTGGTCTTGTAAGTGATAATTCGTAAAAAAGTGTCAATTCGTAAAAGTTTTAATTAAGCATCTTAATTAAACGAAGATTTCTTTTCTTACAATATCGAAAGTAATTAACATTGACCTACTATTTCATGTAATTTTTTCACTTTCTAAATTTTTTAGTATGTTTATTTGAGTCCTATTCCAAGATTTTAAAATTAATTTGCATATAAAAAAGGATTACTCAAATATTTCTTTTTGCATCCATGGTAAAGAAAAATCGTTTTTGACTTTCTATAAAGAATTAATCTTATTTTTTCTTTCATAATGAAAATAAAAATCGAAATCAGTCAAAAATTTAGCTTAATATTTTCCATTTTGAGTCAATAGTAAAATCAATTTTAGACTAGATGTCTATGTGTACGGAGTTTAGCATGTGCATAATTGAAAAATATTATTGAAAAAGCCTTTTTGAAAAGGCTACTCGTTGAAGTTATTTTGTATTAAAATTGTTTTATCTCACATTCATCCCACATTCACATTCATCAGTAATATCCTTTTCACAAATGGACCGATTACTGCCGTTCAAATAAGTTTAGTGACTTAATTACCCAAAAGCAAGTTGATTGTCAATAACAATGTTAATTTTAAAGTTCAATTTTAAGTGATAGAACAATACTCAAGGAAATTTTTCTCTAAAACATGCTATTGAATATCACATTAATATTGAAGTATCACTAATATTTTTATCTATATATAAAATATTAAAAGATGAATAAAGAATAGAATCATATCAACAGAAATATAGATGGTATTATATTTTTTTCAATGTAAAATTAAGGACTAGAAACAATATTTTTTTGTGATATAACTTTAAAATTTTAACGTTAATGTTACAATAATTGAAACCAAACATAAGTACTTAACCACAGCATATAAAAAAAGTAATAGTAAATTAGAAAGACATTAAAACGAAACCAAATAAAACGTCAAATTTTATATATATGCGAGTACATTGTATATGAAACTCTCTGCCGTGAGCATAGATGAAGGTATACGAAAGCTTATGCAGGGTTTAATATCCCTATCTAAAAATTAGCCCCCACTTCTCTGTAGATTGCAATTAAAGTTGAGTTAAATAAAGTTTTTAAGATTTCCACATAACCTTGTAAGATTTTAATTGTTTGTTGCTATTAAGATACTTAACTGAACAGGTTCTTTGTTAAAAGGAAATTACGTCGATTTGAAATCTATTAAAATTTGATTAAGTGATCTCGTTTTCATACAATTTTCGACATATTTATGAAATCTAACTCTACCCTTTTTAAATTATGAAATGGGAAATTTAGGATTAGTTAAAAATGGTACGAGAAGTTATAAAATTAAATAATGATAAATGGTTTAGAATATTTATATATATTTATATATATATCTATATATATATATATATATATATATATATATATATGTGTGTGTGTGTGTGTGTGTGTGTGTGTGTATATACATTTTTGTATGTACCTGCGTGATCCAATTTACGCTGCAATCCATCGATTGCCCTCATCCAGCGGGCACTTAGCGTTAAGAGTTGCGCTTTTTCTCTTTCTTTTACCTCGTGAATGGCCTCATTCAATTCGTCACGTAATTCATTAATTGACCTTGAATATAAATTTCAATAAAAATAAAATTGTCAATCTCATATTGTAATGATTTTTTTTAGATCGAGTTTCTTTCTTCCAAACCAGTCACTCAGTACGTCTATGAATAGCAGACCATCGTTAAAGTGAAAGTGGGATCTTTTCAATTTTGTTACGCTTTCAGTTGTAATCTTCATATTTATTTTAACGTATTTTTATTTAATTTCTATGTATTAATAACATCTAAATAATTAGTGTTATAATATATAAATATTTCATTGGTGACACTCTGTTACATGGACTCTCTATATAATAATATTTTTGTTTCTCAATATTTTGATTTGTGTACCGATTCCTTTCCGTCACAGAATATTTTAATTTTTTTCCTCAGAGTAACAATATGTAAAGGAACTTTACTTCTACCATGCCTGATGTTCATGAATCGTTTTCCTTTCTTTGAAAGAATCTATACAAATTTGTCTTCATTTTCAATGTATTCTAGCACAAAGGGGAACAACATGTTTACTATTTTGGTTGTCTATTGTTAAATAGACTTTGTACATTTTTTTTCCAATAAAAGTTACACTTTACAAAGATAGTGAACATAAATATATATTATAAACAATTAAGTTATAAAATATATGGAAGTTTTAAATACAGGAAAGAAATAACAAGGCTATAATATTTTCATACTTTAGTTTTAAATACATGTAGGAAATTAACAAACCTATTTTAATCAATTAAATTTTGTGTTCTTTCCTTTCCTCATTTTAATTTAATTTTGATTCAATGGATACTAAAAAATTAAATTATTTTTATGCGAAATCTAAATATATAAGAAATTGTTAGTTTTCTTTAAAATAATAGCTTTTGATTTTCATATACGAGACATTACACTACTTAAACCCGAATTCTCGTACTAGTATATACGAGCTTATACTATGGTCAATATTGGGAAATAATTTATTTGGAATTTGTATACTAAGATAACAGGTATACTCTGTTATATACCATGTCATAATTTTAATGGTCTTATTATGTTTTTAATGGTCTCTTTATTTTAATCGTCTTTATTATTTCCATTACGTAAGCTCTGTTTTAATACATAAAAAGCGTTTTTTCATGCCTAAGATTCGTTTTTATTTTATGTAATATTTCAAAATTAAAAAAAGCCCGGGCCAATTTTCAATAATAAGGAAAAAAATATCATTAGAATATCATGCTAAGTTTTCATCTTCACCTTAGAATTTGTGATGCACTTCGGCGGAAAAGGTCTTTCACGCCAGCGTACCAATTTCCCTTTCATTTCTCAGTAAATGAATTATAATAACAAAGGTTATGGTACTCAGGACAGCCTACATCTGTTGCTACCTCGCATTTAAATCGCACTCGCGAAAACGAATAGCCGCTTTCGTAGGGTTACTATTATATACCTATATATTAATACTATATTACATATGTGCTTACAAACATCTACGCACCGGTTATATAAAACGATATTGACATAATTAATCATTTAAACTGGAAACTGTTGTGTGTACGAAAGCATTTGATGGAAACGTCACACATGTTGGAAATATTTATCAAAGGATTGTTAGTTTGCGGCAAGATCTCGTTCTCTACCGTTAACTTATTACATTTTCTCTTTCCGCCATGTTTACAAAATATGCAAAGTAAATGAATAAACACACAAAAGGTACCGTAAAAGCTATTGTATTTCTGAATAATTTCTACACCAGTGAAATAAACACAAGCATGAAGCATAAGAATTTCAAATAAACGTTTCAGTAAATCAGTTCGAATGAGTGATTCGAACTATATACTGGGACTTAAATTTTGAATTGAACATCAAATTCAATATTTTAAGAATAAAACCATAACACTTAATAACCATAATATCGCATGACGAATTAAATTGTAAGACGAATTCAAAATGTTTATCCCTTTGTACTTAAATTTCCGTATTTATTTCGTGTCATTAAATTATTTTTTTTTCTATATTTAATTCTACTTCTTGTCTCTTTTGACCATTTAAATCTGTTTTGGGATTTTATTTTTGCATTATCATTTTTATCTTTAAAAATTAACTTAATAATTACACAAATTCATGTTTTTAAAAATTGCAATAAAATAAAATTAGATATTTTTTGGCTTAAATTGAATTAGTAAGTAAAACAAATTATTAGTGTATTGATTTAAAAGTATTCCTTCTTCGAAAATGTACGTTATTAAAACATTTGGTTCTTACATCCAGTATGAAGTTTTTAAATTGACTTATTTATCATGAAACATTGTTTAATATTTTCTTTCTGGTTAGATTATTTTCATTAAATTATATAAATTAATGATAAATATAAAATATACACAACATTTTAAAATAAAATATGGTAGACCTTAATTGATGAATATAAGTAAATGAGCTGTGTTATTAAAATTAAACCAAGTGAATTAATATAATACCCTGAAAAAATTTCATAACTATAATATCTATCATAATTACTATTTATTTATGCACAAAAGTTATATATTTATGCATAAGTGTATCATTATGTATTTATGTATAAGCGTTAAGACTTTAAATAATATTAAGAATGATAGAATATTTTCAAAATAAATAATACGCTGATTTGAATAATTAATACTTGCTTTTCGCACGTGGCGAGGTTAGTTATTAGATGGCTCATTTCCTCAATTCCACGCTCTAGAGCGTTGAGTCGTCCTTCCATCTGTAAACTTTTCCACGTGTCGCTAATTGCATCCGTGCTCCCTTTTTGTCTGTTTTTATTAAAAAAATAACTGTAAATTTTATTTACTTCATTTTTAAATATTATTAGATGAAGAAAAAGTTTTGTTCAAATTTGTCATCGGTGAGAAAGTCACTTAAAATTCTTGGATGTTATTCCTACTCCTCTGCTAAAATATACACCGCGTACTCATTTAAATTACTGAATAAATAATATGCAATATACTCATTTAAATTACTAAGATTAGATTATCATTAAATAATATGTTGCGTACTCATTTAAATTACTAAGATTAGATTATCATAAAATAATATATTGCGTACTCATTTAAATTACTAAGATTAGATTATCATTAAATAATATATTGCGTACTCATTTAAATTACTAAGATTAGATTATCATAAAATAATATATTGCGTACTCATTTAAATTACTAAGATTAGATTATCATTAAATAATATATTGCGTACTCATTTAAATTACTAAGATTAGATTATCATAAAATAATATATTGCGTACTCATTTAAATTAATAAGATTAGATTATCATTAAATAATATATTGCGTACTCATTTAAATTATTAAGATTAGGATCGTAGTTACTGCTCACTCTTACATCAAGTTTTATGGAATTTTTAAAATATTTCAATTAATGTGAATAATTCATTTTGCTTTACAATAATATAACATCGCCGCATTGTTACTTTGGAGTAATGTAATTCGTTTGGAAAGTATTTAAAATATATGAATATTTGGACTCGAATTTTTAAATTAATTATATTGTATTAATCCATATTATCCCACGGTATTAAACAAAATAAAATAACGGCGTGTGTTTAAAAAGTGGCTTGTAAAAAAGAAAAAAAAAATCTTTCAGTTTTTTTATTTTTAAATTTTAAATTTTTACACGACCTGAATTTTAGAACCGCACCTTAAATGGGGCATTGGGAGAACATGCCTACGGGTTTTGTATGGAGACATAAGAACACAGTTGTTGACAGTACCGACAGACGTTTTTATTATATAATTAGCAAGAAAATAACCTTTGAAATAATAATATTTTAAAATAAAGCAATAATAATGAAATAATTATAAAATTATTATTAAAAAATCAATTGAGTGAAGAAAATTATTTAGGGGTGTAAAAAATTTGCGAACAATGTTGATGTAAAGCGAATTCACAAACATTGTGTGTTTAAATATTGTGTTTTTATGAATTTGAGTTGCATTTTTGACAATATAATCAGGCAGTTTCTTCTTGATAGTGATGTAATTCCAATTCGATTAGAAAGAGCAGCTTTTTCAAGCAGCAATTAAGTTTGCACTTTATATCTTGTGAAGGATAAAAAGTCATGGGAATCTTTAGATTGCCCAGCGGGTGAAATTCAATATAGTTCAAATGCGTTATTAACACGAACATTTATGGGAAACATCACCATTTGTCAGTACCATCTCATTAGTCTTATACCAATTCTATATTTGTCCACATTTTCCTCCTTCTGTCTCCATTTTCTCTTGACGATAATTTTTAATTTTTTTTCCAGCCAGTTGTCCAGAGGATGTAGACAGTTGTTCCTCCCGCCCCTCATAATTTAATTCGGAAGTCCCGTATTAATTATGAGGGGCGGGATCAATCATTTCTAGGACTCCTTCTTTCGATGGAACCTGACATCTTACCTCAGCTTCATCCAATAATTGCCGACCAGCAAGGTTACTAATATCTCCGTATTCCTCAGCTCCGTTGTCTGTCACTCAAATTTTCATTTTCTGGTGGTGTTATAAATATGTCTTCACTTATTTTTTTTTCTTCAGTTATTTTTTTCACTTGCTTTCATCTTCTGGACCTGATATGACTTCATGAACTGTAGACCTTGATTCTGTAACAAATAAAATAATCAAAAACCAAGAAAAACATATGAATTGCAAATTTATCGAAGTAAACATTCATAGAGCCTTCTGTTCGCAGCGCATCTTAAATGGGGCTTTGAACAAAACTTAAAAAACAACATAAAAAAAAATTAAAAATCATTGTTCTCAAAATTTGAAGTTATCGATAGGTGTATAAAGGAAAATAAAAACACACGATTAAGAAATATTAATAAAATCGTATAAAAGTTATTACTTACGTTTTCCTGGAACTGATACCGGCGAAAAATCACAAAACTTCATTAATTATTACAAATATACGAAAGCGCATGAAACGATTTACCTAATCTTAAATTATCACAAAATCTCTCTTCTTCATAGTAAAATTATTAAATCTCATTTCACTTTTTAAATAGTGGGTAGCTTGAAAGTAAATGTAGGCGCATCTTATATGGGCGCTGACATAAAATGGGTTAAGCAAAGTCTCAAAAAGAGTCATATGATAAATTAGTAGGATAATTTATCAGGTTTCAGGCTAGTATTACAAGCAATTCAAATTATTTTCTCGAATATTTATTATTTATGCTATATATAAGAGGAGACATTTCACGTCTCTATTAATAATAAAAACTGACAGTAACTTACTATTTAATCCGTTTGGAATTCGGGAATGCAAGTGAAATGTTTTAATACATTTATTTTATGCTCTTTGGTTAGACGGGAATAATTAGTTTAATTTAAATCCTGCGTAAGCAGACATATGCTCCCTCTAATGATCCGTTATTGTCACCTTGATTTTCTATAGCTCACCGTTGCCCACCAGATATAGCGATGATTTTGTTTAATTTCAACGCAATTTATTCATTATTCGGAACTGTTGCAACATCACAATGCAATAAAAATAAATTAGTCCTAATATTACTATCCATAATAAGTTACTACAAAAATTCACGTCAATAGCTTTAATAAATTTTAAATCAAAATCCATTCATACAGACAGGCAGACAGAAACACAACTTCTTTTCGACACTAGATTCACGTTAGTAAATAAATGTGAGAAACATTAAAAGCTGGAAGTTCAAATATTACAATAACAGGCTTCAATTTTATTCATTCGTATGACAAGAAAGTAATTTTTTTAGTCTGTGATTTAATACTTCTTTAGACATAAATTACTTTTTCTAAATTTTATGTTTTAAATGGAAGAGCAAAGCTTGTAATCCGTTCAAAAATGAAATAAAATTTCTGCGGTAAATAATTTATAATTTAGAAATATTATTTTCCAAATTATGAAAAACTTTCATTCCGTTCATAAAAATGGAAGTATATAAAAAGAGTGTCATATTAAAAATTATTGTCTTAAAATAAGAAATTTCTCAAATTTTCTAATTAGACAGCAAAAATGTCAGTGTGATTATTTTCTTCTTTTCAATCTAATAATGTATGGAGAAAAATATATTTTCCCAAAAGTATCGCCTTTTGATATTTCGATTGTAAGACACATAAGTGAGACATAGAGAAAGTAGATAAATATTGGGAGGGAAGAATATGTAAATATATACATTTTTATTGTTATCATAAATGCTTTACAGCATATATTATATATACATCCTTATTATTTACACAGCGTGATTTCTAATACAGAATATTATTGACAAGATCTCAGACAGAATTATTGCGTTTTGTGTTGAAAAATATTAATTAAAAATGGTTATTAGGTCTATGATTAAAAATTACGAAATATAATTAATTTACTAACATATGATAAACTCAAAAAATAGTGTTAGTGTATGGACAACTTAAATGACTAGCTCAATAAGTAAAATTATAATATACAGGTGATGGAGCTGACAGACTGATTAGTTTGTTTGATGTCTGTCTTTTCATAATCCTATAAGAGATTTATTATATTCCATTTGCTGTTTAATAACAACATCAATATAAACTAACATTACAGAAGACAAATTTACAAATGACATATTCATCAAAGAAATGAGATTTACTCTAGTTTACGATTATGATGAGGTTACGAAACTAATGGATGACGACCTGGTTAATAATTTTTCCTAGTAAATATTTTTAGTAAAAAATTAGAGTTAATTATTTTGTGAAAGGATAAGATTATCCATAGATTATTCATACATGTCCTTGTAAAAATTGTAACAAAAGTATGAGAAAGAATATAAGAGAGGATTTATAGAAAGGTCAGTTCCTACAATTAATAACAGAAGTCAGTTTTGTGAAATCCAATTATAGATGACGAAATGTCTAAAACAAAGTGAATGCAGAATGCACATAGAAAAAGTTTTTGAGACAGAATTAAACTTTATAAATTCGACAACTATTTCAAGAAAATTTGTTTTCTTAAATACAGAAAAGTATTTCTAAACAGTTTAGATACGTTAAACGTATGAATGGGGAGACTGATAGAAAGACATATACAAAATATGTTTTATTTAGTAAAAACAAATTAAACGAATTAATTAATAAAAACACGAAGAGGAATGTTTCAAACTTTTTAATGTGTCAAACCATGAAAATAAAAATTTTATGGAAAGGCTTATAACAGAATAAATGAAACTAAAGAAGAAATTATATCAAAAATATTAACCTAAAGAAGAAGTCAATTTTTATGTCGTATGAGTTTGCTTTTCCAAACGTATGAGGTTGTTTTTTTTTTTTTGTTATTAATTTCGTAGACAGATCGGGCGGTTATTCATTTCAGCATTTCATAGTCAGATTGTATTGAATAATTGATGTGATTTTGTTATTTTAATATAATGTGTTTACTCAAAGATATATGGGTGAAAATTTTTAGCAACTTAATTTAAAACCCGAACCTTTTGTATAACATATCGAATTTTTTACATGAATTTTCAATACTACCATGCCAATATTGTTGTATTTGATGCACGGTTACATCTTTTATAATCTTTTCTGATAATATTTTATTAGGATTTTAAAAAATATGCACAATGCATTTGACATATAAAATAATTTCTGTTAACTAAGACTTCGGTGGCAAAATTGCATTTTTCAGATTTTTTCTTATTTGTGATATACTAATGACCAAAATTTGAGCCTAATTTTAAGTTTTTATCTCAACCATAAGTATCCTATTCATTAACAGGTAAGTGAAGCAGTGACTCATCCTAATAGGACATTTTTGAGCTATAGCTCCTAATTGCTTTAATTTCACTTGATCATTGACATAAAAAAACATACATTGAAGCCTCGTCTTCATGATGTGAATATACTCCTGTGGTACAGCCGGGCTCTGCACTAACTTCGAAATTTTTATATGTTAAATAATAAGACATATTTTATATGAAACATTTTTATAATAGCGTGAGAGAGCTATTTAACATATTTAAGGGAAATGAAATATTTGAAAATTTTTATCCCTTTTAATCAACAGTTCTACTATTTATGAGAGGAAATTTTTCAGATCTTTTATTTAAATAAAAGCGAGTACTGCAATTTTTTGATTTGTCTACCTAATACACAAAACGGCAAACAATTTTGATTTACATAACTCACGAATGGATTGGCTTCAGCAAGCATTAAGGCATTCAGCAATGATAAACCGTAAAAGGTTTACAATGTATTATTAGTGCTGGGCATTTTGATATTATGTTTTTTTTAATACTCTGAAATTCTTCCATATTTTTTTATTAATTTTAAATCTTAAATAATAAAAAACATTAATTGTAAAAAATAACTCATTAAAAGTTATAACTTAATAATAATTTTTTAGATAAGACATAATTTTATTTATTTTTAGTATTGTGTAATTTAAAAAAAAGGACCTAAATATGTGTAAGTAACACGCACAATACGGGGTTCCATGGTAGTTTGGAATTATTGATACAATTTAATCAAAATGATTTGATTTCGAAGTTCTAATGGAAAGGTTAGCATCTAGATTTCGTATATATCATTCCTTCAAATATTTGAGAGTGGTGGTTGAACAATTAGGGGACAAATATTACACGTCAGTAGACCTAAATTATATTCATGTGCAGTTCACTTTATAGTTTAGCATGGTTATTAAGTTATTAGGTTAGTTTTATATTTTGCGAACGGGTTTCAAAATTTAAAAATGGTGAATTTAAAAGAATTATTTATCTAAACTATATTTAATAGGATACGCAAAGTATTTATATATGCGGGAATATATAATCGCCTAATATTTATATATGCGGGGATATATAACTTATTTTTTCTTTAAATATAATGTTTTATATATATTTTTAGATTTCCATCAGAATTTTGTTCACGTAGGTCTAAAACTCTAAAAACCGTTTAACTGTGATAGACGGGCAGATATACACGATGAAATTATGATGGTTTATATCACTGTGGAATACTAAAAAGAAACCCGAAATCCTAAAAATAAAAACCCAATTAGCAATCTTTGCTTATTTATAAGTCTGTTATGGCGTCGACGATCAAATGATAAATTATATAACAAAGTCTTAGGCTAAACGAAGAAAGTTACATGCACACAAGGCTTAAGCAAAATATTATTATTCCATAAATAACAAAGATTTAATTGAATCTCAAATAAAAGCCGAATAAAAGATTTTCGGCTTTCATAGGTATTATACAAAATTGAAGCTACTTAAACGTATATTTTCAATGTTCGTGATACAGGTTTTAAAATAAAAGTGATAAAATATTTTCTTCATTTTCCAAACCGTATCACGAAAATTAGAAGATATTTTGAAATGTAAAGGAAACCTGAAACATATTGCGGGGATTGAAGTAAAATCATAACAAACAATTTTGTTTATTTTTTTATCATAAATCTAATTATTCATTTCACTTCCTTGAAGCATAAGTTACATTTAAATATTTTAAAAATAATGAGGTAATTTAACGTACAGGCTGACCAAAATTTAAAAGAATAAAAGACCTGTAAAAAGGTTAGTATCCATATTAATTTGTACGTTTAAAATTGGATCAAAAATTACAAATGAAATTAATTTAGTAATTAAATTAGGCTTGCTCAAGTTATAATTCAAATCTAATTTAAATCATGTCTTCAAAAGTAAAACAAAAAAGGAGAATTAACCTTGCAGATTCCAAGATAGAAGCATTCGTGGGATTGATAAGAGACCGTACGGTGGCCTCCAGCTTTTGGAACTCCTCTATCGGAACGAACGAGGAAAGCACTGGATTTTCGTCTTCATCTTAGAAAGTATATAAGATAGGGGAATCGTAATTTATCATGATTAATCAGAGTACCTTATTTTGTGTACTGTAGACTTAATGTAAAAATTTTGAGACACAAACTATTTTATCTACAGTATATTGAATACGTTGGAAAATCAAATAGTCAAGCAAAACATAGTAGAAGCTCTCGAATACCTTGTTTTAGTACCCAACAGAAATGACAAATTTTTTCACAGTTGTCAATTCAATAGACAACATTGACTTCAGTTTATTAGGCAGCTTTGATTAAATAAATCTTTGATGATATAATAGTTGTAGATAAAAACAATTAACATAAGTTTAGCTAACTCAAAATAATAATAGGATTAAAGGAAAAAAGTCTTAATAAAATCGTGACTGAAAACTGTATGTAACTGGAATTTTAATTTTTAACAAAACTGAAATCTTACATTCTTTCTCATCTACCATGTCAATTTCGAAGTATTTAAATATTCTTTGAGATAGATTATTTTGTAATAACGGCAATGTATCTAATTAAATATTTCCATATTATATTGTTTTACTTTTCTTAAAAAAATCCTAGTTTTATTAAATTCAGTAAACACAAAAAAATTTTAAAATTTTAATTAAAAAATTATATTTGTTTCACATTGCATAATTCATAGTCGTTATTTGATAATAGTAGTATTAATGAAGTAACTACATGATTGACGTAAAATAAATTATTAATAAAAAAAATTAATAGAATATAGTGCTAAATAATCACAAAATTAAAACTCACCCAATTCGTCCGTTGCTATCGATGGACGACGTTTTACTGTTAAAGGAATATCCGATATTATTAAAATGTCTGTTACATTTGTTTTGCGATAACCTTATGCAGGCAATTCGTTTATTGGTATATTAACATTTTTTTGGGATCCTCTCGAAATTATAAGAAATAATTTACGACATTTTCTTATTAGGGGTTTTATTATTGAGGGGCAATTTAATTTTAAATAGCAATTCAATATTTTTTTAATTCGAATATTGTCCCGACCAAATTTTTTTAGGACATTATTATTACTAAAACAACCGCCTTAAAAGCCCTAAGGAAATATTGCATCACCAGTATAATAGATTTCTTTTCTGTAAAATAATATTCGTAACGCTTAATAATCAAAGTCGAACAATAGGTTCATCGCGTTAAGTATCGCTTCAATAATGACGCGCGGTGACCAAGGTGAAGGACTTTTAACTTTGACCTTTAAGCTAGTACATCTCGAATTTGGTATGAGATACGATGACTAATGACTAAAGAAACTATTTGTCACAATCGTCTTATTTTGTGCGTAGAAACCGGCTTGCAATGCCAATTTAGCAACATTTTATGTATTAGCCGAAAGAATTAAAATCCACAAAACAAGTTATGTGTGCAAAAATACATGGTGTAAATTATTTTACTTTTAAAAGAGTATATTTCAGTACAAATCCTTTCCGAAGTAACCTTTTAATAGTGATGCTTTTTTGATATTAACCTAAATTTAAAACAGATAAATAAATAATATATTATATTTATATCATTTAAAATATGGTCTATGAGTGCGTGGTGTATCGCGGAGACCCGGATTCGACTCCCGGCCGCTCACTAAGCGGGACTTGAGAAGCCCAATCTTTCGAGGCTCTGGCCACAGTTTTTCCATATGAGATCTTCTTCATCTCATATGGACACGACAAAAACAACAACAAAATAAACTTGAAAATTGTCAGGCCTGCTCTGTGATTAATTTCTTTTAAAGTTCTTATTCGTTTCTCATTTCAATTAAAATAGTATTTTCAAAACAAAATTCAAGCCCTTGCAGATTATTGATATTTGATAAATTTTCAAATTCTCCTGGATAAATTTTCCAAAAATTAATGTCTTCTTTTGAAAAAAGTAAGTGAATCAGTTTTTCATTTTATTTTTGGGAATTCTATTATATTTCTATTGCCAAATGCTACTTCAATATTCGCGTATAATACTAAAACTTTTTATAAAGAAATATTTTTAATTTCTAGGCTATTAGAAAACTAATAGTAAAATAGTCTTCGCAAATAGCCATAACAGACGTATATTTATACTATTTTCAACGTATTTAATAGCAAAGCTATTGAATATGTTGAAAATAGTAAGTTTTATTTGTATACGTGTTACGCGCAAAGTAACCTGTTGAGCGTAACACGTATACAAATAAAAAGTGATTCGTAAATACGGAAACCCTGTTTACGTCGGGGATGGAACATAAAATATGCTATAAATGAATATATATTATAGCCATTCACAAGCTTGAAAATTCAAGCAAGTAAGATGTATATTATTTTGTTAGAAAACTATGCAAACCCATTTTGTGCGTGTTATTACTGTACCTCTTGAAAAAGTTGAAGAAAGTTAATGGTGATAATATGTTTAATGTTCCAATGAAATAGCTGTATCTGGAAATGTTTCTTAGATATGATTAAAAATTAGAGCAGATGGTGTGTGAGGAAACTTAAGACGTCTCAAAAAAGATTGAAAAGTTAAAAAAGATGATAAATGGAACTCTAATCTCATTTAGAAGACCTATCCAATGACACACCATCCGATGGGATGCAAGAGATATATTTTCCCTTCTCCCTTACATATATTAATTTTAATCTTCGTATGGAATATCTAAGTCGTGAAAAACGATTTGAGATACAGCCAATGGATGTAACTAAGTGATATGGGTTGTCCGTTTTGATTTCGAAAAGTAATGGTGAATATATTTTAGAATTATATGTGTAAAAGTTTTAATAATACAATTTTGAGAGCAACCGTTTAGATTATTGCATTATATATTATGTAATGATACAGATATTTCTAATCATTGGCCTTATATATTATATAAGGCCAATGATTAGAAATTAGAAATTTCTGTATCACTGGCTTTTTTGCAGTTAAAACAGAGAAGCAGGCATAAATAACAAAGACGTAATGTCACGATAAAAATAAACGTCGTCGGCGGCAGAAACAACAAATTGTCAAGTGTTAATATAAAATCAATATCCACTTTTATTTGGCAAGCTTAGCTTATACCTACTCTTTGACCCATCCTCACGTTCAACAAATTTCATTACACGCTTCGTAACGAACCCAGCCGTACGTGTGTCAATATTCTTACAAAAATATCTCCTAAATACCGCGCCTACCATTTTTCCAATAGTACTGTTCGGAAAATATCAGCTCTTTGGTGATTGGTTTAAGATAATATTTTTAGAGCTATATGAAACAATTATTTCCAGAAATCGTTGAGATAGTTACAACGTAACTGGTGGACAAGTTATTAGGAAAACATGGAAATTTTTCTTTTCAATCGAGGTTAAATTGTGCTGTTTAAAATAACTGTTTTTTTGGGGTATAACAATTTCTAAAACAATAGAAGACATTCAATGTATTCTATAATTAATCCTTGGCATTCTATAAACGCGATTATTGTTATATGAATAAAATTATATTATATCAACATGGATCTGCATGATCTTTAATATGAATGCATAAATCAGAAGGTATTCAAATAGTAAGGAGGTTATGTAAAACTAAGTCTAGGGTCTTTTGAATTTTTAAGACAAATCTAAACCTTGTGTTTCCGTGCCTGTGTTTATTTAAATTCACATTCGGCAAATACTGAATTCCATACCATTCATCAAAAAAAGGCTAGGTTTAATACAAAAGTCTACAAGTGATATTTATAAATAAAAACGTTTTATTTTAAAAATAATTATCACATTTTTATCATGCATATGTATTGCCCAGGATACTTTTTATAGACCTAAATGTATCGTGAATTTCTCAAAAACTATGAGATTTGGAATCACCGTTACAGTTTCCGATAACTTTAGATACACCTCTCGCGACGCTGTTTTTTTCATATTTTAACTTTAAGAATTTCTAAGGGGGTATAAGGAAGGATTTTTCTATTTTTAGCAATATTGTTCAAGATATTATATATTAAAATCTGAAGCAAATAATTTTGGAATCTTTGTAACTTTCATTTAACATCCTTTCAAACGACACGGAACATTAAACATAAAAAGAAATTGAAGGCTTGATTTGTCCCTTATAATATGCCCATGTAAATACTTATCATACTAAACTATTGAAATAAACTTCATAACTATGCAAATTTCCAAGTTTTTACGTAAAATATATTCTGAAATAAAACGGCTATAAATGACGGACAGACAAATGAACAATCTTATGGATATCCTGTTATTTCCTTTTGAAATACGTAATTCCAAAAACGGAAACTTTGCGAACTCTTTTAAGTATACAATTTACTTACTTATATTCAATCAAATGTATTACTATTAGTAAATCTCTTATTACAACTGTTAATTGGAATATGTCATTTATCGATAATTAATATGAAGCGTACTTAATAAGTTATATTGACAGATATTACTTTTTCATTCCGCCGTTTGACTCTCGATATCGCATATAATATTAATCTCGAATGTAATATTTTATAAATCCAATATAACACTGTGAGACTATAAATAACCTGTTTCTATTTTGTATAGGTATACCAAGAAAATTAGCAGTGAGAAAAAGACAGAATTTGTTAATTGTACTAATTATATCAAAATATTATACTATATGTAATGACACAAACTTTACCTGAGATTATTAAATTAAAAAAATAAAAAATTGTTTCAATATTATAAAAATATATATCTAGCGGGATATTACCATCTTTTACACTGGTGATGTAATCATACGTAGAACTAAACTAAAGATTGACCTAAAAATATTTAAATAACCAAAAACAATATATCCAATCCATAAAAACTTACCAACTATTATAGTCTCGACCGGTTTCTTTGGGGGTAGCAAATCTGCAATGAAAACAAATATAAAAGAATTGGCCAAAAAAAAGTAAAAAATCCACTGCAATTTATTATTGAAGGTGTGTTAGGAACTCATAGGTTTAAGGTTTCAACCGAAATTTTAAATTTCTGATTTTAATTTCTGGTTACATTTTAAATTTTCTTAATCAAAAAGTATTTCTCTAATTATAGATTTAAGTTCTCTACTTATATTTTTACTCAAAAACTAACTTTGTATATTGAGCGAAGCTCCTGATTTCATGGGTTCGGGATTCAGATCAGACGCCTCCTTTGAATTCGCTCGCTGTGCAATACGAAAGATTTCATGTAAAGTAAAATATATAATGTGAAGGCAAAATTAAATTCCACAACTGTTCAAATTATATCATCTTATTTTATCTGTGTATAACGGAATAGCAAAAAATCTTATATCACAACTTTATCTGTCAAATAATAATGAAAAAGAAAATGAAAGACTATAAATTAGAAAAGATACATGATTCCGTTACATAAGTTTTAAAATTGATTTTAACATTTAAACAGCCATAGATGTATGAGGTTACGCCATGTTTAAGATTTGTTAGAGGAGAAATCATAATGTAGAGATCGAGATCTGTGAATCTGAAAAATTCAGTGAATATATTAAATGTTCGATAAAACATAAAAAAGTAGAGTTTAAGCAAAATGTGTCGCAAAAAATATAACAAATTTGCAGGTTTTGAAATTTCTAAAAAAATGTTAACCAAAAATGTATACCAGTTATTCGTAACTGATAGGTATGTTATGACATAAGGATTAATCCTTAATATAGGTTTGGTTGAAAGTTTATTAATAATTAAATATTATATCGACATGAATCATGTTTTTCGACTCACCTGTCGTATAACTCGTACTACTTTTTCCTTTCGAACTTCCTCTTGTGATATAAGCTTTAACAGAACTGAATCCTTAAAACGTAAAAGAAAATATGGTAATTTTTTTATTACTTTTTATTCAATTTAGTATGAATCATAAGCAGTCTTTATTGGATCTTGATTTATAATTTATTTCCTTGGGGAAACCAATTTAATTTCTTGCTTCCCTTCGTAATTAATTCTATTTGAGAGAAATATTTATTACCTTGTTATTTAAGTTGGCGATATTTGTATAAATGTCTAGAATTTTAATAGTATTTCTTTAGTCCATTTACTAAGCTCTTTACTTTAAGATATAAAATTCTTAACAAAACTGTTTTTTCCAGAAAAATAATCATTTCTTAGGCTTAAAAAATCGAAGCGAACGATAAAAATACCAATTCGATGATGTTTTAAAAAAAAATTTATGTGAGATTATATTTTTAGGTAATATTACTTTCCAAGTTCTGAATGAAATTAAGGTTAAGCGTCCTTTTGACTACTTCCTTTATAATTTAGAGAAGTTGCATTTTCACGTCGCTTCCTTTAAAAGGAGTTTAATATTTTCAGACACGCTAATCTCTATTTAATTTATTAACTTGCCACGTCTGAAATGGTATTTAAAAGTATAGGAAAATCATGAACAAAAACGAATTTTATTAATTCATAATTTAAAACGGTGAATTTTATTGGGAAAATTAATATATAGCCAGAATCGAAACCAGAGAAAAAAGGAATATGTATAGAAACGTTGAGAAAAACCGATAAAAATTGGGGAAATGTTGGGAAGAACCGATAAAAATTAATAAGAAATATCAGTTTTAATATTAGTATTGTGGGTTTTAAGCAGACATTTTTATTGAACTTCGGGTTCCAACTCCTCAGTCCTGATGTTGGAAGGGCGCTGCCTACTTACAAATTTTAAATAAGCATTTTGCATTTGACTCCCGTCATTAAACTTCGGGTCTCAACTATATAGTTCTGATTCTGTAGGTATACTGCTTGCCTAAACTGTGAGATTCGAGGATCTGCTGTTTTGAAATTAGTATTTTCGGTGTCAAACCTGGGCTCTAGCATTAGGTTCGGAATTTCAATTCGTCAGTTTTGACGCTGTTAAGGTACTGTTTTCTTAAATCGAGAGACTTAACGTTCTGCTGTTTTTAATTTAGTTCTTAAGTAGAGTTTCATTTTCGGCTTACTCTAATAAGATAATAAAGATAATGTTGACATATAGGTCGTGTTTCTTCGTAAACCTTGAATATATAGAAATTTGAAAACATTCTAATTTATTTACGTAATATTTATATATTCAAGCAAGGAAAGAATGGCTGAATTTTAAATTTGATTGTTATAAGTTGTTAAACATATAGGGTTTAAGTGGTTTCTGTGGAAAATAATGAATAATGGCAATCTTATATAAATTCCTAACGTATACTCATATGTTTTACGAAAATTTACGATGACCATAGAAAATAAATCAATATTGGCTACGATAAAGTAACTCTTTTTCAAATAAATTTACGTATGTTTTTTTTTTATTTTCATGGTACATAAATATATTTATGTTTTTTTATAATGAATATGTTCTACATGAATATATTCTATATGGCTCATTCTAATTATGAATCAATCTGGTTTTCTTCGACTAGGGTTATTGGTTCAGAAAGAGAACATAGTAGATAAACAAATAAGGTACCCGTCCTATTGAATGTCAGTGTTTTATTTGTATTTTAATAACCATAACAAATTAACAAGACAGTGTAAGTAAAACACTAACACCAAGAAAACAATGTTTCATTGTTTTTAGACCAAATTTAACGTTTTTTCCAAATATTTGTGCTATAATATATCCATAGTATTACGTTTGTATCATATAGATAAAATGTTTATATTACATCGACAATTTTTTGTATAAATGTATCGCAAAACTCTCCATTGATAAGTGACAAATCTTGCCGCGTAAAACAAACATTCACTTGGATGAATACGCAAAAAAAATGTATTTGTAAACAAAGTTTCAAATAATTTCTCACCCTTCCATCTCCAGGTGATTGTACGTTTCCGGCAGTTGTTCTTCTTCCTCGAGACTAAAAACCAAGAAATTACACTATTACAAAATGCTCTTAAAAGTTAGCCCATTGTAATTTACTAAAATATAAAAAAAACGAACATCAATTAAGGTTAAATTTAATTTACCTTAGTGAAGTATTTTTGAACAGTCGCTATTTCGAAGTAAATACAAACAATTTTAAAAATATATTTGCACCCATTAGCTATTGTACTTTATGAACCTGATTTTAAACACTTTATTTTTATTTATACAATTTTCATCAATAAAATTTATACAATTGTCATCAATAACAATTTTAAGTATGAAAATGCACAAGATGATTTTAGTTATAAGTTTAACATTTTCGCAAAAATTCTGCTTTTACTTCTGAAAATTGTTCTGGGCACTTTATTGTTCTTTCTGGTAACTTCCAAACTATACTACTTTTGTAGTTCATATTTATATGTAACAAATTCTGATATTGAATTGTTAAAATCTCGGTATACGTAGTGCTTAACATTTAATGAAAATGTTTTCAAAATCATTTTGTTTACACTTTGTGCAAAAGTTACACGAAGAACAGGCAAATGAACATGCAAGTTGACATTCAAATGATTATTTCTTTGAAGAAATAAATAGTTCAAATTTTAGGACTAATCCAATTAATTCAAATAAAAGAAATTTTTGTAAGAAATAGACAAGTTTAGTTTTCTCTTTAAGACATTTAAATCTTCATCAAAAATATAGATAAAAATGAAAACTAATTATTATCAAAATAAATGCATTTTCTAAAACATATACCAATTTCGAAAAGGTATTCAAGATACTTAAATGTCCTTATACATGTATTAGCCAAGGTCACCTTTATTTTATTCATATTATAACTACTAAAATTGACTGGTTTTTTTCTTTTTGAAGGTATCCACTTCAACGGTTCTTATTTGGTCTCCATCCTAAAAAATGATATTCTATATAAAAAATATTTTAAAGAACTTCTTTGGAAATAACTTTCTAGTAATCATATATTTTTTTAAACTTAACAAGTTACTAAATTCTACTTAAACTATTGTGCTGCTTAAGATAACAACCTGCAGACAGAAATCAGCCTAAAAAATAAATTGTATAATACTTATCATGTATTGTTAAATAATATTGGACTAAGTTATTGAGTGATACATGACTTTGAATTTTTTTTTAAACAGGGCTAATAATAAAATTATATTATTGGTATTGAGTAATCTTACACCGTAACATGAGAAATTATTTCATTAAAAATAAATAAATGTTAGCTTGCACCGAAAATTTGCATCAGGTGTTTAAAAATAAACACAGGTGATTACCAAATTATTTTTGATTCTCAATATATCACCAACTAGAAGAAGGAACTTCTTCTATTTGGTTTCTAAAGCCATTACACAAATTTTATGAGACATTGTCTCAAAATACGCGTTGATTGTACTACGTAAATGGTGCAGTGGTAAACAGAGTTTACAGTCGTACACTTCAGCTTCATAATGACTCCTTCAAGTCTCAGAAACCTTCTGCCATTACATGTTTGCCAACAGAATCACTTTGGCTTTCTTTTTGCGCCTAATGATACCAGCTTTTCCCATTTATTCCCTGCAGTTTTGACTTTGGAGCATGGCTGTGGACCTATTTCCTAGGAAAATAATTGTTGCAAATTTTTTTAATATGAATGGATATTAAATTCTATCCGTATTGAAAAAATCCTTCAGTTGTCACAAATTAAATCAGCATAAACTTGGAAACAAAAAAAAACAATGTGTTATTCCACATTGTTTTCCCTGACTATATAATAGGTCAAAATTTATGGGGGTAATTGTATTGTTCTAATGATTTCTGCATCAGATAGCGATCAGTTTAATCTACCCTCCTTAATTGAAAAACGTTAATAATTAAACACCCAAATATAGTCAAATTCAAATATTATATCTCGTAAAATTAATTACAATTTCTTCTTCGCCATATCGCCGAGTAGATTTTTCTTTGAGTGAATCTTCTTCGTATTGATAATCTCGTTCTTCACTTTCTCCGAACTGTAAAAAAAATTAATTTGCATCGTTAAAGACTTGATAACACTCATTAACTTTTCGAAATTATGTTTCTTGTGGAAATTTTCTCATCGTTAAATCAGGAGTGTAATAGTTTTGTGAAAAATATTAATATCTGATTACTACCACAAGTTTTCTTATTTACTCTTTACGTTGTAAACGTCAAGTGAATTTACAAAATAAACATATTAAATCTTCCAAAAATAACAAAGTAAGTTAAAGGTATTAAGCTAAGTAGATCATAATTTAATTGTTTATAAAATTGTAAAACATTGTGGAGCGTTCATTTTAAAACTTATTGTTCAATAGAATTTTTGATTTGAATTCACAATTTAAATTAATATTTAAATTTTTTACACTATTCGCCTTCTTCCACACGGCGTTCATTAACAATATTCCAAATGAATGTATTTATATTGTTGAAAAACAAAATTAACACAAAAATTAAAAGCTGAGAAAAACAATGAAATAAAACGTAAAGATTCAATTATAAACCACATAATTATATATGATTTAATATTTATTTCAATACACAGGTTCTTTTGAAATAAAAGTAGAAGCAACAAAGTTCAGAATAAAAATTTTACAAAAATTATACCTTTGTTATTAAGACAAATAAAATTATAAGCTAACGATTAAAATAATATTAATAACAGATTGTGCATTGAGTTTTTATTTAATTATTACTATCAATAAAATGGTGAAATTATTTCCATTAAAAATGTGCAATTTAACAGTGTAATGTATAAAGGAGGCTTGCAGGAAAATATCTTGAACGAGAAATAAACATGTCATAAATTTTTAATTAATTTTACTTTTTATAAATAAGGGTATACTTCAAACAATTCACAAGTATTATACTTCACTATTGATAATAATAAGGTTTGAGTAATTGGAGATATGCCACCACAATATGACTCTATATAACAATGATTAATTTTATTTGAAGGCACATAGACTGAGACTTATTTCTCAAATTAGTTACTATATTAACGATCGACTTACTCTGCATGAAACTTAAATTAGGTATACTCAAATATGTTAACCCGCATATATTCCCATATCTAACACAAAATATTCACATGCACATTTTGTGAATGCAGGTCAATTTAATGGGTATGATGTACTAGTTGATAATATATATTTTTTCAGAACTTTTAGTATTTACACTGTTTGAAAGGTTGTGTGAATTTAGAGAAGTAAAATTTGATATACCGATAAAAGATATTACGATTTATGTATCTTAATACCTGAGAACAAAAGTAATTATGTAAAAATTTTAGAGGCGGTGAATGAATCATGGAATTTATTAAAATGAGCCAACTATTCTGAAAACGGAAAATCTCACATTTTTTTAGAAATTCACTGTATTTATAAGCTTCCGATAACACAGGCAAAATATTTACATGGTGAAAAATAAAATATTTGTTAAAAGTTTAATAGAAACATTATGCAAACTTAAATTTTAATAGGTGACTTAATATGTATTTAACCCTAGTGGTATAAGTTGTACATGTATTGTCCATGTGTTTTTATATATATATTTTTTTAAAGTATAAAAAAAATATATACTGGTATAAGTATAAAAAAAATATTATTAAATGGATAAAATAATTAAAATAAAATCGTAGATGATATTAAAGTGTAAGCATAATATGTTCATAAACATCTAATACCTATCGATTGATCGATTAATACCTATCGACTTTTATTAAAATAATGAGAGTCAGTAGATGATTAAATTCCTTATTTTAATTTTGCCCTTTCCATAATAAGTTTTTCAATACACTTATGTATATAAGATACATTATATTATCATTTCAAGGGTTATGTACTAAAAACGGTCTATCACGATTTATATTTTCTATGTTAGAGCCCTACATAAATATAACTTATATATACTAATTTATATATATATATATATATATATATATATATATATATATATATATATATATTTACTTATTATATATAAAACTTAAAAAAATTTTGTACTGCCCTGGCCTAGTACATAAAATTTTTAAGTTATGTAAAGATGACAATTTTTTATTATATCATGGTATATTTGTAAAAAAAATTTCATACTTTTTTCCATGCATCTGCATGGGGTCGAACAATTTTTAAATTCATGCATACATTTGTTTTTAAAGTACCATTTGCGACTTTTATGCTGGGGGTATAAAACCTTAAGTTTCTGTTTATGTGCAATACCATTTTTCCCCTTCCACTTTTTCAAGGATCTATTTAAAAACATAATAAAAATTAAATAATAGTATGTTTTTTTACTTTATTAATTATAATATTTAAAAACACACTAATATGTCGCGGCTACTTTAACTTTCTATTATAAATCAAAAATTTTAAACGATATAGGCGATTACCGAACTCTACTTTTAGAGTGTTTTGATACGCATCTGGTTATTTTTTTCTTGATAATTTTTTAATTGTTTGCCTTTATATTATATTTTTATTTCATGTGAATTATGTATAAAGTATTGTTCATACTTTCAGTTTTTATTAAAAAATTACGTTTTGTGACCAGACTCCTAAACATTTAAATTTCATTGTATCTAGAATATTCTAGGAACATTTGTTTATTTATTGTGGAAATCTAATTTTTACATTGCAAAAGGTCGATTTTAGCTTTAGCTATTTTTCTGTTAGTAAACGTCACTTTATGTCAAATTACCGATAACATAAAAAAAAGTTTAAATGAATTTTTCTTTTTCTCTCTTACATGACACGAATGTCCCTTTTCGAACTGAAATAAAAAAATATTTCTCTATTTAATATTACTGTAATTTGTGGCAGATCTATATGTTAAGAAATAAATACAAACAATTTCAATTAATACCTTGGGCTTGTGAGAAATTATATACTCTGATACGTAGAGAGTGGGAGCCGCTGAGGCTGCAAGTTGGGCCGCCTTCCACTGAGATGCTGTCTCATCACGTAACTCCACCCGCCGTTCTAGCACATGTAGTTGTTGGGCTAGTACATGCAATAATGTCTGTAGCATACTGAAGTTGACTATACCTTGCTATAATTTTTGAGGAAAATATATATTTTAGAATTGGTTTACAAAATTAAATAAATTGATTTGAAATATTGAATGTTCATGCCAATAATTATACACAGTTTTAGTTTTCTTTTAATTATACATTACCAGTATGTAATATAAGTGCCGAAATTGGTCTAGAATCAAAATAATTAATTTCCTATTTTTTATGAAAACGAAAACAGTACATTTATCTGCACAGTAAAGGTTTAAGAATTTTTGAACCATGTCGAAATACAATTTTGATGCAGAAATGTTTAGCCTATATATATATATATAAAGAAAACAATAGCTGATAAAATTGAAAACCACAAATTTTCAATATAAATTAAACAGCCAATAAGGTGATTGCGTAAAAAATGTAATGATTAATTAAGTTCCACAATGTTGATAAAAATTCACAAAGAACCCTAAACTAATCACATATTTGGAATCTAACTTTTCTAAGACACTTAAAATGTCACGGGGCCCAATAGCAATAAGACATTGGTATAATTTTTCTGGCAAGTTGTTTTTTCTAAAAATAAGAACATGATTTCAGTTACCATCCAACAAAAATAACCACGATATAATAATTGTTTTGTATCTACGTACTTACGAAAAATAATTAAAAAATAGTACTTGTGTGGAAAAACGTTACACTTACATCATGTGGTCCCAAAGCCAATTCTATCATCTGTCGTATACTCATTAGCATCGGCATCTTTATTAATTATGAAAGTGGACAAAAAACAGTTTTTGACAACCAAATAAATAAATGGAATATTTATTGGAGAAAATAAAATTACAGCCAACTTGATTCATTATTCCTTTCTTTCAAAAATGAATAAAATATGAATTGACCGACCCCACGGTCAGCTCGATTTGATTGGCAGTTACATCAGATATTTTATTTTGTTTGCAGAATTTAATATATTTATTAAAAGAAAATTTAATATTTTTCATGACAGTGTCACGATTTTATAATTTAACCATAAATTTATATACTATATTGGGGAGAAATGGAAAGTTTATGAAAGAAGGGTGAATCGGCAAGTTTTAAGTTCCGTTTTACTAAATATTATCATTACATAAAATAAAAAAAAAACACACGAAATAAATCTATAACAACAAAACTTTATTCTGTCTCAATTTTAATTATTCTGAAACAATGCATATATCTGCACAGAAAAGTCAATATTTTTATAATCTCAATGTATTTTCTTTTTAATTTTATATCAAAAACTTTTAGATTTTCTTCGTGCAGGAAACTATTACCTACATTGCAATTCGATCTTATTGAAATTAAAGGAAAAGCGGAATAAATTGTTTGTCACCATTGCTCACACAACATGCACATATTTCTCACCGATCAACTTTTCTTTTTTCACATTGGGATTGTAATCATTGAAATTAACCGATTTGTTAGGGCATTGTTTGAATTGGTAGTGAACCATTATTAACCGCTATATACTTTTTAGAATAAGCATACGTTTTATTTCAATATGTAGTTTATAGCTAATATAATATCTGCGTTCAAATCGATTCAGCGATTTTTACGTGACGTTGCAACAAATAGACGAATAGACAGACAGACATGAATTGACACATATATTTTTGCATCAATCGATTTTATCCATTTACATAGTCGCTAGTAAGAATTAAATCTATAAATGAAATATTATGGTGCAAAAAAGGATATACCCGAGTTTTCCCACCTTTTGCGTGATGTTCCTTTCTGACAAATATATATATATATCACCCGTTACAAAATATACTCCATGTTAAAACCTACATTTAGAAATGAAAATTTCATTCAAATCCAAAATTCGCTCTATGGTTTTTAAATTAAATCAGGTCAAACAAATTCACCCAACACCGGGTTCACCTTTCACACATTGACGCATTCCGTATTATTACCACGTGTAATCTATGCCTACACCATTTCACGTTTACGTATAAATTCCACGTGGTAATGATACAGATGCGTCAATGTGTGGATGCCCGCGTTTATGATTTTGCTTTCTTAGAACACATACTTTTTAATGCTATTCATTCATAATTTTGAAATACTATTCGTTATAATATTTTATGAATATAAATTGTGAATTATTTTTATTATAATTGAAGACTATTCATTTTTATTTGTCACTGCTTAAGAGAATTTTAGAGACTATAGAAAATTTAATGGAAAAGTTATACTCTTTTTTCACAGTGAAATGGTACTGCTATACAATGTTTCCATGCCTCTTCGGCGATTTGCACAGCTCTCGCCAAGATATCTCTCCGACGAATGTCTTTTTTCTGACTTCATCGACAAAATGGTTATAGACGTTATTTAAAATTTTCTCTTGAAATATTCTATCTCTTAGTAAAATTTAGAATTAAATTCATTCAGTAATTGTAAAAAATTGCATATGAACAAATAGATAAACAGGGCTAGGGAAACTATTTTTGAAATTAAAAAAGTTAGTGAGATAAATGTGTTGTAAAAAGAAACTTCATTTGAATATCCAATGGTGAATGTATCAAAAACCGGCTATCATATAGCATGTGTGTGTCATTTTTCATTTCATTTTAAGTATCCTACTTCATATGATATTTAAAACATGACGAGGTAACAGTTATAATATTTTATAGCGAGTTAATCCAAAAACGACTTATCAAAAATCACGCATAAAATAAGAATTTGTTTCAGTCAAGGCCAACTGCACGTCTCAACAGATACGTAGTAATCTGTCTTTTCCATGCACCTTACAAGAAAAATGGAAAGACTGAACTAAATATAATGGAATATTTATGAATATTTATCTACTTATTTTCAGAAAACTAGGTTTACCCAATTGTAAGTGGTATTGAGATATGCATTTAATGGTTAATAAAAAAAAATACAATCCTTCCGAAGCCAAAGTTTTTTTAAATCTTTACTTATTTAATGTCACATTAAAATTTTTCGGATCCTTCACCAAAATATCACCATATCCACTTGGGCTGATCAGGTTCAAAATTCCTTGCATCAACGTTAGAATAACAACTTTGTTCCTTTTGAATGCATTCATTACCGGAAAAAGTTTAAGTTCATTTCGGTTACATAGTAATTTTAATAAATACCATGTGATCCTAGATATATAAGGCTCTCCAAAATACTTCCAAATTGATTTAAAAAAAGCTTTGATCAATAATCCCAATAAATCATATGTACATGTATTCGTGCATATATATATATATATATATATATATATATATGTGTGTGTGTGTGTGTGTGTGTGTGTACAAAATAAAAGACGTTATTTAAAACTTACGAAGTAACTGGCTCGAGACACACATATAAACACATTTATATTTGTTAAGTGATCATCCTTCAATATTGTTCTATAATTTTTGTAATGATTTTGAATTACAATATGAAAAAAATTATATAAAAAAACCTGGGTGTAGAGAAAGGTAGTAATAAGATTCGTTTAGTGTGAATCTTATTACTGCTTTTCGGAACGCGAGAACAGTCGCCGAGCATCGAAAAAGGGAGATTTTTGTAAAATATTGTCAGTTAAATTTTAATTAATAATATTTACCGATAATTAGCTAATAAATTTTAAAAAATAATTACAAAATCGATTAAAATTTGGGATCTGTGGCGTATCTTAATACGTACATACGTACAGGCCGAACGAAACAATACGCGACGAACGTACGCCACGCATGTATTTTGAAGACAAGTTTAGGTTTTAATAAAATTAAAAAATGGAATAAATTTTCAAGATGAATTTCTCTTTAAAAAAGTAAAGTTACAAGTTGATAACTTTTTCAATTCTCCAAGTTATAATTATTCTTATTGTCAAAACTTGAGGCTGATGCACTGATTGACAGCAAAACTCAAACTCGAGGGACATGTAATTAATATTAGTGTAAAAAAGAACATGTCAGTTTACCAACATGATAAAAAAATACCCAGAAATGCTCAATACAGCATATGATATATTTCATCTGTTTTCAGGCTTTAATAAACATAACTAAATCATACATATCCATAAAATGGTTTTAACATTCCGCTAGAAATACTCACATATAAAAAAGTGACAAGGTCACGCGAAGTATTTACTCCACAATAAAAAGATTTGTATTAAAAAACCTTGCTAAGTTCGTTTACTATGTTAAGCTCGTAATTAAACGTTTTACAGACACAAAGCAAGACATGATTCCCATTTCATAGTCAGAGTTGGACTTTGCAAATTTATATTCTTAATATATATATTAAAATTTTCAGACTGTAACAATACATTCTTTCTTATTTTATGTGTTTATATAGCCTTTGAACACACTCAAGAAAAAAAATTAGTTAATATATATCTTTGTTTTCATTTTATTGTATGAATGGATTTATTAAATTGTTTACCCAGCATGTGTATTTACTGCAAATATGAAAAACCACTTATTTAATAGTCACTTATGTCTTTGAACTAATTTCTACTCGCGATCATTTTGTTATTAAAATTTTATTTGAAATTATTTGTCACACGAACTCTTAGTAGAAATTAATAGAATTTCTACTTAATCATCTTTATTGTGTATCACAACACAGAATATGCAAATACAAACACTTGACCGACGTTTGTCAATAGTGAAGGAACTTTCCAAATCGATAGTTTTAATTGAATTAAGCAGAAGTCGATTTTTTTAAGTATGTTATTTTTTATTATATTTAAAACAATAATAATTAAAGTTTTGTTAGCATTCAACTACATTTATACCTCACTGATTTTTTTACGCCATGAAAAATGTTCCTAACATTTAATAAAAATGGTAACAATCTCGGATATTCTAAAAAACACTGGTACAAAAAATGCATTAAGCACTAAAGCTGCCAAAGAAGAATACGTTGTATATAAAATGACAGTTTCTTATAAATTTTCAGACACATCGTAAATTGTTTAACATTTCTTTACTTTATTTCTTGCTGAAGGTTGTATCCGTGTTTTCTTCGATAATATTTTCGAAGGATGATGGAGGAAAAAAAGATATTCGGGGCACTGACCCTATACCGAGGACGTGGGTAAGTTGGAGTATTTACGTTAGGTCTACGTGATTAAGTATTAAATTAAAATGATCCCTGTTAGCGACTGTAACTTCAGCTCAGTGAGTTTAAGAAGACTTTTAAGCTCTCTCTGAATTATATGTTTACAAACACCTACTATGTACTAAAATGTGCACATAATAGGCCTTTAATCATTAAAAATTAACTTTTATAAATTATATCAAAGCTGTGTTATAATTATAACCGTTTATTTTAAAAATAGTCACGATTACAGTAATCGACTTAGTTGCCTGTTTTTAATAATGTAACCTTTCTATAAAGAGTTAATTATTTACAATTAAAAATATCTTCAAAAGAAAAATCTGTTCATAATTTTTCTTAAAACCAAACTTTGCGACTTAAATGTGATACGCACGAGCTTTACCAGCTTTATTGTAAAAAGGTAGATAAAACAAAAGTTTAATGTGCACAAAGATGCCTATCCCTTTCTCTTGTTTTAGCGTTATGATAATGAAATGAATAAATAAAACGATAAGAATATTTTACACAAAAAAGCTAAGTGCTAATAGTACACCCAGCTGGGAGACTATCTCAATTTGAGGCTGCACAAACTTTTACACCCCTCTCTTATTTATGCTCTGTTTATATTCACGCTAACTAAATTTCACGAGCAAGTTACTTCGTAGGTTTTAAATAACATTGTTTATTTTGAAGATTGTACCTGCAAAAACTTGAACAGTTCGTGAAGTCAATCGAGGCTTACGATGAAGCACTGGCAGCTGAGGTGAGTGTATTAACAGAACTAATTTATTTGCTTTCATGAATATATTCCCTTTAGGCAAGTACTCGTATGCTCAATATCACGGCCATTTATTCTACTAGTTATCCCGCGTTGTAACGTTCCAGTTTCCAAGGCTAATTAGTTCAGAGGTCGTTGTAAATATTTACGATCCAATTACTTAAGGCTCAGACTCATGAAAATGGTACCTGACAGTTTACCAAACTACAATCAATACTTGAGAAAATACAAATATGTATTAACTTTATAATGGTTAACATAATGAATATAAATAAGGTTATTCTTAAATCGGTCGTGACCTATAAACATTTAATTAAATATTATTTAAATCAGTGTTGATTTAATATTGGCAAATAAGGGAGAAGTTAATATTAATCATATAAATATAAATTAATAAATGTTACACCCAATTGAACCCAATATTTGTTAGTTAAAACAAATATTGTGTTCAATTGGGTGTTGAGTCTACGCAAAAATTAATTAGTAATGGACTAAATATACGCCTGAAATGTAGTATATGTGACATGTGTGTAAAAAGCTTAATTATTTCGATGGGAAAAACATAGTGTACATTTTGAGTTTTTTTTTATTTCAATATAAAATATAAAAAAATTGATAATTTTAAATTTTATATGCAAATCGATATGTAAACATATTGAAAGAAAAAACAACTTCATAGAAAAGTCTTTTAAAAAGCATGACTGTAAAAAGGAGTCTCACTAATTTTTATTCATTTGAAATGTTTTTGCCTTTAAATAATGTTAAGGTGTCACATTAAATATGCAATCAGAATCACCTCACGTATTTTGACAACTGTATGAGCAAAATCAATTTATCTTGCATTTCAGGAATTTAGGTAAGGTCATTTAAATTTTTGCGTAATATACTTAACGAGAAATTAAATATTGTTTATTATAGCTATTCAAAATACGCTATTTAAGATGATGAACTGCTAAAATACTATGATTTTCTAGGGACAAGACGTGAGAGCGCTTCTCGGCAGAAGCCAGGCGCAGGCAAAAGCAACAATGTTTGATGAAGCTATAAAGGATGCTGTCCAAGCTACAAGTATAAATTAATTATAAGTTGCATTAATGATAAGTCTCCTTATATAATCATATACAATAAAACTTATTAGCAAGAACTATCATGAAATAGTCAGTGGGACGACATTTTCTTTGAAAGATTGAATATGAAATTTTATCATGTACAGACGATATCAAAGAATTGTTCTATTTTATGAGGTCTTTTTTGTATAGAATGACATGTTAAACCATGATAATCGGCTGCTGACTATAGGTCTCTCTCATAGCTTCCCACAAATAAAGATCCCATACCGCCAATGGATTTCCACGACCTTTACCTACTCCTCTGTCCACCTAGCGGGGCGTCATCGGAGTACACGGCTTCCGATACGTGGGCGATATTCAATCAATTTCTTCCCTAACAGTCATCAGTTCTGCGTACTTTACAGTATGACCATTGCTGTTTCAGCTTACCAGTTAGCAGACGTAGCTCGGTCAGTGATTTATTTCTTCTACGAATTTCCTTATTACGGATAATTTTTTATGAAAAAACCTAAAGCATAACCATTTCCATTCTATTTTCCATTCTATGATCTTTACTCTCATATATAATCTCTGACAACTCATGCTTGTTGCAAAATTTTAATTTCAAGCATTGGAGATATTTCGGATGAGAAGATGTGGTGCCTTGGACTTATGAAGGAGAAGTTTTCCGAACACTACCCGGTCTAGTTAGATCCTCCAATTAAAACCTTTCTCGAAGTTGGATTTAAAGAACTGAACTTTTTGTTATACCTAGTTATATCTAGATACACTTATCAGTAACTTTGTTACTAGCATTCTCAACACGTACCAGTATAGAGGCGGTATGGTCTTTTTATTTGACATGTTCCTTTTAAGATCAATGTGTTGGAAAACTAGTTCTAGTATCTAATATAGGGAAAAGTCCCTGTATATTTGGATAAGGTCGTCCGGAGAATTTGCTTTAATCACAATATCAAAGGTGAGTGATATATTGGTCATTGTTATTAATGCAAAAAACGTTCCGGTTCATGAATAGCCTCGGAGAGGTGTAAATTTCCTTGCTTACACATTTCTGCATCTATTTTAATTTCATTCTCTGGTCCTGTTATCGGGCTTACATGATCGTATTACTGTACAAATACCTCAACATTTCAATATACCATTAGTCATTATAGTGTTGATTTAGAGACTGAAGAACAGCTTAAGTTTCGATAGAGTCTTCTCATGCTTTAAATTTGTGTTTAACAAATTAATTATGAAGTGAAGAGATATGAAAATGTAATAGTTTTAAAAAAGTCGTTGGTTCAGTCTGGTATTTGAGAGTAATTAAATAAAATACTATTATAAAAAGGTTTAATAAGTAAATATATGTTTTATAAACGAAAACATTTCAGGTCAAAAAGTTTTATTAGAAGCATATAAAATATTTTGAATGATTTTTTTGAAGGATTTTTGTCAGGACTATTGACAAAGGTATTTTCACAGTATATTTGGTGTAAAAAATTAATGTGAAGGTTATAATTTTCTTAATTATTAAATATTTAAATTATCGTACCTCCCCTAATTAATGTTTTAAAAATATGATAATGTATTTAATCTTAGAATTGGAACCAAAGAACTTGACTGGAGCTGCCATTCGCGCACAAACGCTTTACGAAATGTGTGAATTCGAAAAGTCCCTAATTTTCAACTATCGTGGGTTAAGACTACGTAAACAACCACCAGTTTTTGCGAATGGAATTAATCAGGTAAGAGCTAACGAAATTAATATATGCATACTATATATTAAAAGTTGAGCATTATAGTTTACTTTCATCGAAACTATCGGCGGTCCATTTAAGACGTTAGGGCGCTCAAGCCCAAATAAAACTAGAAAAGTTCATATTTCCTAAAATATTTACAAAATGTTAATTGGACGTAATTACATTTCTTATGATTAACATAGCCTAATCAACAATATAATTGTTTCCCATTGTTATTTATTCAATGCTCCCTTCGCTGTTATCTTACGAATTTTGAATTTGTTCCCATTATATCAATTTATTTCCATAGCTTCATCTTATTTGCACTTGTACCGTCTCATTATAATGGTTGATTTGAAGATATTCATTGTCAGTTTTATTGCACATATTTAAATAAACCAATTTATAGAGAAACGAATGTCTAAAGTTAGGCATTCAAAATAGTTACTTTACACTTAAATTTCATTCGACAAGTACAAAGAAGTTATGTGAACTACGTAATCATCAAATTTTAAAATTATTTTTCTCGTAGGGTCAAGAGACGCTAGAAGATTGTATCGGCGAGAATGCGGGTGACGTACTGTACAAACATCTCCACATCATTCGGAAGCTCGAGGATGCGCGGCCGCCCGCAGAAGATGAGTTCTTCAATCTGGCTCAACGTAAGCCACGCGTACAGTGGGAGCCCGAGGTAAAAAGTAATTTATGTCGCCCCTCAAAAATAATTTCACGTGATTTTATTATACCTATGAACTTATTTAAAAAGTTGTCAGATAAAACGTTCATAATATTGAACGAAAACTGTAGAATGATTCATAATATACAAGTATTTCGGATGAAAAAATAAATTAAAAATAATATGAATGATAAAAATCGAAATATTGGATTATTTTTATATTTATAGTATTTCACGAAGAATGAGGCATCAGAATAATGCATAAATGTTCTTAAATATCCACGTTTCTCCGATTCGAATTTAATAGGTTAAAATAATAATAATTTCCAAAAATACTATCATATTATGCCGATATTTCAAATTTTATTGAAGTTGCATTCATATTTTGTCATTCTGATAAGTTTTGAAAAAAAGTCATTATTTTTAGGCATTGTTTCTGTCCAAATGTTAGTCCAAACAGTTTCTCGTATGCCATTATATCAATAAATCTATTTAATTTTTCAGATTTCATCAAAATTTTAAAATTTCCATATGGTCAAAAATAACTTTTCCATTTTTTGAAAAAAAAATTTAAAATAGTAGATTTTATTCAATTAAATTCAGAAAAAATAACTCACGTTGAGAATATTCTACAAAAGACTTTGTTAAATTAGGTACAAAAAAACTCAAAATTTCCTCGGTTTTTAGAAAAATATAAAATTATTTCAACGCATTGGTTCTATAAATCTTTAATTAGATTTTTGAAGAACTTTTACTGAAAAATAAGGTAAACCTTGAGAAAATTTATAAATTAAATAAAATGTCCAATTTCTATTTATTTTGTACACTTAAATACAGGACTGCGGATACTATAAACTATATTTTTACCAATAACACTGACGAAGCAGATAATATTATATAATATTGAAAATTATTCGTAACGACACATTAAAGTTAAAAAATAAAGTGATGATAATATTATGCTAAAAATCGGTCAAGTGTGAAACGAATATACACTTACATGAATGATTGTATGCTTGTACATATAATTCTGTATAAAAATGAACATTCCCCACAAATATGTAATAAAAGACATTAATAAATATTTAACTTGCAATGGTGTCCTATTTGAAATGTGCCATAATATAAATGTCTTCCAATAACTGCTATTCTCTGATATCGTAATGTTGCGATACATATACATTCAAAGGTACAATAGTGTATGTAAACTACTTGAATGGAAGAATGATCAAAGAACAATAGGTTATCGTTATGCAAAGTGGATCATAATGTAATAAAGATGACACTTTAGAGTTTTTGGGAACGTCACAATGGTCAAAATGTTCATAAATTTGGTACTTTGGATGGAAATCGTTACGACGAAATATTGCTGGTGATATATTCGCGATACTAAGCGATAAGTAACTACGTAAAGACTACGAAATACGTGTGCAGTTTTTGTTGCAGTCCTTTATATGCCGGTTGTTATGAGTAAGTACGTTATAAGGGAATTGCTACATAAGATTACTTCCACGTAGCAACTTCAAATCAGAGTTGCTAAGAGGAAGTAATGAGTACTTTATAAAGAATTTGCTACGAAGAAATAATAAGTAATTTATATGGAAGTTTCTGCAAAAAGCCTTTTAGTGCGTAAATTCTGGGGTATCATAACTTAATGGCTACGTAAGACATGTGGATTTCAAAAATATTTCTGAGAAATTGGATGAATAATTTGAAAGAGGCTAGAGCTAAGAACATTCCCTACATAAAAATAGGGATAATGGATTTTACCACGGCATAAAGACCAAAATAATTATAGGCGGTTACGGGAAAGCATTCTGAGTACATACTGAGGAAAGTATAAAATGTATCGATTAAAAACATTCACCGAGCCATCGAGTGTCTAGAAATTCTGGTCCATGGACATTTGTTATAAATTCATATTGGAATTTTATTACTATATTTTAAATATGCTTCTTAGTTTTATGTAAGACAATTCATTGAAAATTTTAATTTTTATTTATTATACAACTTCAGTCATTGAGCAACGTGTTTATTGTAAACAAGAAACAGGCAAAGGATAATAGAAAATATATAATTTACATTTGCAAAAATTACATAGAAAAATTGTAAAAAAAATGTATATTAAATTGAATCATAGAAAAGTGAAAGGGATCTTTAATTTTTTGAAAATACGAAAATTTGTTCAATAACATAATATATTGAATAAGTTGCATATTCTTCTGTCTCGTGAAATATATAAGGATTATATATTTCTATAACAGGAACCCGAAAACTTATAGGCTGTAGACGAAATTTTATAGTAGAAAACCATTACCATTCCTTTTAATTGATGTAAATAAGACAGAAAACTAAAACCGGCTGGCATCATTAATAAATACAAATTTTTCACAATTCAATGAAGCTACGTGATGTAGTATTATTTCTGCTTCCTTTCTTTAATTTTTTGAAAATATGAAAATTTGTTCAATAACATAACATAGTGAATAAGTTGCATATTCTTCTGTCTCGTGAATTACATAAGGATTATATATTTTTATAACAGGAACCCAAAAACTTGTAGGCTGTAGACGAAATTTTATAGTAGAAAACCATTACCATTCCTTGTAATTGATGTAAATAAAACTGATAACTAAAACCTACTGGCATCATTAATAAATCCAAATTGAATAAATAATAATAAAAAGTATATTAAAATTTATATTGAAATATTAGATTGTGTATTGAGTTTGAACTCTAAGCATTTTGTGATACTTAAACACTCGTATGCATCATGCACTTTTCGATTATTTAAAATATGTACACTGTTCTTGATTATCCACTCGTGCGAAGCCATGCAATAACAATATGTACATTGGTTTGCCACATATAAAATATGCTAGTTAAAGAACCCTGTCCCAATTCAGATCATATGACGAAAAGTAATAAGTTTTATTTCAAAGGATGGAGGTGCTAGAGTTCGCCGAAAAATAAATATCTGCTTTCCCTCTACGCGCTGTGATTTACCAATATTCAAATATTCAAGTCGTATGTCATTGGACTCCGTTAGAACTGTCAAACGTTAAAAAGGTTTTCTCTCTTCGTTCAAATAAGGACTTACTATACTCGTCAGGAAATGTTGCATGTTTCCAATACTCCTTATTTATTTTGTGAAAACTATATCAGCAGACTAAATTCAACTTTTAAAAATGCAGTCATATGATTATATTAAGATTTTTCCTTGAATATTTTCTTCAGATTACGTTTAAATGTAATATTTACATTTGTTTACTTGTGTCTATTCTAACTTGAATAAACAGTAAGTTATTTGCTACCGTCTCACGGGTAACAAAACCTATAGTAGCGATTTTATATGAAATCATAAAATCAAGTGTTTTTGTCGGTGATGAAGCGAACATTTCTCAGTGTTTGTGAATATCCCGATCTTCGTGACATTGCTATTCTGCTATTTTTCCTATAACTTTCTATCACTTATTTGTAAGACTATTAAATTTGTGAGGATATATTAGGCAAATATTAATTTTTTTAACGTATGTTGTGAAAAATTAGTATTTGTAAATAGCTTATTATTGGTATACGTACTTTATTGGTATACGTACGTATTAAAAATTAGTATACGTACGGAACCATAGTAGTGGGCGGGATAAAGTTTTTTGGTAGCGATTCGTTGCTTAATTGCAAAATAATCAAGACACAAAGAAATAGACAAAAAAAATAAATTTCGAATTCAAAATATTAATATATAATATTTGATTTTTTAATTTAAGATTTGAAACTAGCAATGTCATATGAGTTTGTGTAATACTGATATCAAATATGCCTAGGTTTTTTTATCATTAGTAATTTTTTTTTATTAGAAGCTAAACACTTGTTTTCTTCAATATATTATTTTGTTATGGTGGGCCCTGTGAATAATAATATGGTTACTTTTTTAACAGTATTGATATAATTCAACTATTTAGAAAACTAACATAGAATGATAAAACAATTTACCATACGAATTTTTTTCAAATTGCCATCATATACCTTCTCAATAAAATAAAACTGCATTAACATCTTATCTATCAAAAGTATTGAATTAAATGTTCATATGCTCGATTTATATCTGTTGCAGTCTGATAAAAAAGACGTCCAATTATGCTATTGCGTTATAACACCAATCTATCGGCTATCTATAATGAATCCAGTATATATGAATTTGAGGAATCCGGAATCTTAGGTGATTCCAAATTACAGAATAAATTTCAATCTAATGGAGGATAAATTTGGTATTTCAATATTATTTGAAATGTCAGTAAATCAAAAATTGTTTTTCTGGGCTTTTCGCATTTGAACGTATGTCATCTTGATTACCATTTTAATAAATTCTTAAATCTATTTTACTGTAACAATAATAATTTGATGTTAGAGTTCCTAACAATTTGTAGTCGACATGTTGTTATGAAATTAAAGCTTGGGTATACCTAAAAATTAATGATTTAGAAAGGGTCTACGAATTCAGATATTATTTTTTTCAATTGTCGATTTCTCTTTCATCGAAGATGAAAAAATCCCACAATTCTAAACAGTTTGGATAATTTACACTCATTGAAAGCTTAAGGTCTTACTTAAAAAATCATGCAAGTGTGTAGGCTATGTATAGGTTAGTTAGGCAAAATTTTAAAATTTTAAGAAAATTATATTAATCATACGGACGATGATGCGGGCAAAAGCTAATAAATAATATTACTTTTATCAGCTTCTGTAAATAGCTGATAAAAGTAATATCCCTCACAAATTAGTAGTACCTATCCGTTTACCTGTCACATTTTCTACAGATTAAGACCTACCTATACGCATGAAAGTTTGTACATGGATCTCACAAATAGGGATGTGACACACAATTTATTAAAAATAATTTATTTCGTTATACTTCCCAATACATGCAAAGTTGGAGCAAATAACGTAATTTGTGCGGTGTCATAGAATTTAATAGATTTTTTAAACCGTAAATGAGGTTCGAATAAATATTTAAGACTGGTGTGTGAATAGTTAAAAATAGAGGTATTACAGTTTTTTTTCTACTTATTTCTATTAAGGTACATCAAATATTTCAAGAGATGTATATAAACTACGGAACTTAGAATAAAAACTTTCGGGAAAGGGAAAAATTCCATTAAATAGCAAATTGTACCCGAAGGTATAATTCTTAAAAATTATTATAAATCAATCATTGTTAGTCATTCTAATGAACGACATTGAGCATTAAGATTCTACCAATCTATTTTAACTACAAAATGAATTGAAAATAAAACCCTTTGAAATTTCCATCAAAACAAACCTTTCAACAACATTTCACAACAGACAGCAGATATAATCCTTTGCACGTTCCCTTTTGAATTTGATGAGGCCCCCAGTATTTAAATTAGTAAAATTTAAGTTACAGCATCTTATATAAATTAATATTATTTTTCATATTTTTGTTGCTACCTGTGAAGTATTTTTATTCACACACTTATTTTCTTTGATCAAAATTTTTGTTTCCAGCCAGAAGAAAAGATAAGACACACGGACAAAATGCGTATGGAACGACTTGGAAATATCATGGCGCAAAAGTATTTAGGTCGCATGTGGCAGGACAAAGCATTCCTCAAAGCTCTCAAGGATGATCCAAGGCTAATCTCTGCTAACAGTGGTGGCTCCGTTGAGCTGAAGAAGTTGTCTGAGGAAGCTTATAACACTTTGGTTCGCAGGCAGGATGTGCTAAGGTAAGTTTAAAAATTAGATTGCTTCTCAAATATTTGCTAAATTTTCTAATTGTTTAAAATATTATTGTTACGAAGCCTGAAAACATATTTTTTAAATTTAAGCTTCCATTGTTACTTTAAATTTTTATTCATTATCATATAATACTTCTAGTTGAAGGTATCCCAATGATTGGTTTCGAGTTTAGAGTAACATATATTAAATGTATGCATCATAACTTTTTTGTGAACTTCTTCTTACGCGAAATAATTTCAAAACCTACCAAATCGAGTTTAAATTTTTTTTCACGAATAAATAGAGCATACGGTCTTATATTTGTTTCGAGATATATATTGAATATTTTTTGAATTCCGAATTCCAACAAAATAGTTATATTTTGCTGCAAAAGAGGTTGAAATATTACAAGTTGTATAAAAGGGCCTATTTTTCATGAGAATATTATTAGGAGATGCTATATTGTAAATTGATCTTCGCACAGTGAAGTCATTATTCTATATTTAGGGACAATTTTTGGTATTCAAAAATAGTTCTTTGTGATTTTAGGTTGATGCATGATTAATTTTTGCTCGCTTGGATTTAACGATGAAAGTAACATTTACTTCCGTAATTAATAAATATCAAAGTCAAGTTATTCAGAGTGAGAACTAGAGAAAAATATTTATTTTTTATTCCCATAATATAATAATGCAACTATAAATACAATCTAGTGAGAAGCTCTTATCAATTGTAAAAACAAGATTATGAATACTATAAAAGTGTTTAGTTTACTTTAAAAAAGTACATAAAGAAAAAAATAAAATATAAGAAATAAACAAACATGTAAAATACAAAAAATAAAACTGTAAAAAAAATAATTCTTCTTCCTTAATCATTTTATTGGCCAATTTAATAAACTAGTATATATGGAATACAATTTTAGTAAAAAGCTAATAAATCTATTTGAAGGCAAAGAAGTTTCGGAAAACATGACAGCCAGCCAAGTCTTATAGATATTGCTTGAAAAATAAGGGTATAGATTAGAAGTTCAAAATAACTAGGCCACAGGACTATTAGCTATAACTTAACTAACTAATAAATGTAATTTATTTTATGCTGACTTACTCACTTAATTCAATGAATATAATTTAAGTATCCCTCATAGCTAAAAATATAAGTTCCTAGAAAATGAACAGTAAACAAATCTAGAGTGACGTTACATTTGAGGAACATGTGGTGTTAAAGCAATTGAATATTTTTCTTTCTTCGTTCCATAAGGATTTAAGCTGGATAGATAGGGTACTTACATTATGTAGAGAATCGTTTTACTTACCAACCTGCGTCGAATGAATTGAAATACGCACGGAGAGCTCAGAATCTGAATTGAGCTCCCGTCATTGTTTCAATCCTCTGGTGCTCAAGACAATGTAGCTTGATTGGTGAATGCTTCAGAGGGCAGACGCTTCGAGATTTGTGTATAAATGATTGTCTGCCTTGGATTGTCGGTGTATATATAGAGTGAATATAACATGAGGTTATTGATACCATGCTATTAAGTCTTCAGGTTTATGTAAATGGCGTGGTGAATAAGTTTAAATGGAAAAATAATTATGAGAATTATATGTATTATATCCATGTACATAGTATCTATGAATGATAGTAAACAGCTTAGCTATTCATCATTTTCGAGAAAATAATGGTTTGATAAAAACTTTTGAACAAACAAATTAAATAGACTTTAAACAATTACCAAGCAGGAAAAACACTGAAAAGTACAAGATAATGAAAATGCAAGTACTGAGTGGCCAATTTTTCAGTATGTTACCCAGTGACAGGCTTAGGCTTAGGCCCGCAAAGTTTGGCCCTGAAGCGGCAAAATTTGAGAGACGATTGAAATACGAAATTCATAGAATTTCTCGGTTACTTTTTAAAGAAAATTCATAGATATTTTAAAAATATTATATTTCGATCAATGACTTATAGCTTAACATAATTGTTTAATTATGGAAATAAAGAAATATTATTTGACCAATTGAAAATTTCCGCAGATATATAAACATACATAAACTATATATATTCTTTTAACACTTTTTCTTTTGACATATAATTTTTTTTTTATTAACATATATTTACTCCACAACAATTTATATTTTCAACTAAAAGTTCCAAATAGTGGTTTTTCTTCACATAAAAACAGTAAGTGTAACAAGAAAACTATTAGAGGAAAAATAATTAAATTTTTTAATTAGTAAGTTTATTGAGACACCTATTTCACAAATTAATAAAATAAATGTTATTTAAAAGTAATGAAATATGATCCACCAATTTTGTAATGTATGAATTAAAAAATTCTATGGATTTGGAAAATTTAATAATATTGAAGAAATTTATTTTGAAAAGTATTAAAATTTAAAATGAAATTCCTGAAAGGCAAACCTAAGAAAATATATATATTTTCTTAATATTAATTATATGACAGAAAAATATATTAAAGATTACATTCAACTATTTATAAAAACAGAAAAGCGCATAATATAGAATTAAATTTTTCTTTACCATTTTCCATCGAAAAGGAGATTACAATACTTTAAGAAAATTACGCAAATTGTATGTCATCTTGCTTTTTGGATCTTTACTTCATACGTCATATTATTTGCAATTAAATTTAATTCACTGGCAAGTCTTTAAAACATCTAACGGAAGGTTTCGAAGGTTCGTTTTGTATAACAATAATTAAAGGCAGAATATTTTATTTCCCAAAATTCTAAATTTTCTCAGGAAAAAAATTGTTTCTAAATCTCATTTGCCTTAGGAGTGCAACAAAGAAAGTTTTATTCGTTTAAGTGAAAATAACATGATCGATAACGTGGGTTCTATCTTAATGCGTGCATTGACAATCCAGCATGGTTAATATATTTACTTTTAACAGGATCTTGAACGTTAAAATTTTATTTGCGCGATACATTTTGTTGTAATTTTTTATTAAAATATTAGTTTTCAATGCGATGCGATACATTAAGTCTTGTCTTCGGTCCTTTTAGCATTTTCGGTGTTTAAAGATTTAAAAATTATTTTACTATATTTGTCAAAAAATTATTTTACTATGTTTTTAAAATTGTTATTTTTTTACATATAATTTTTTAGTATTTTTAATATTCCATGAAAATGAACATGAGTGTTTACTGAAAAAAACTTAGCAGTGCTGAAAATCATAAAATATGCAAAAAATCAACAGAAAAGGATAATTTATTGAAAAACATTGATAAAATTTCTAATTTTATGATCTTTAAATTCATTAAAGTCTCATGAAGACGAACGACATCCATTTTGTTCACCCAAAGTAAATAATGGAAACTGACTATAAACACTTTCAATTCTTAGTATTAGAATATTTTTGATATCAGTCTTAGATAATTAGGTAGAATTAGAAAAAAATAATAACAGTTATTATTTTTAGACATAAATACATATTTGCTACTCGTAATATGAATACATTTATACTACTTAAATAAATGAATACTTATTATATAATTTTTATTTTTGTAACATACAAAGATAAGAAATAATAAAAATAAAAATAGCATCTGATATTTGTGTGATTTTTCAGTTATTTTACACTGATAATAATAATTAATGTTTTGAATGTAAGCAATTTTAAAATTATTTCACAAAAATTTAAAATTTTTAAGACAGAATATCTTCATACAATTTAAAAATAAAATATTAAAAATAGAGATTTTAAAGCTAGAAATGGTCCATTCCAATATGATAATGGTAATTTAAAAATTTCAAGATTATTTATGATGATAAAATGAGATTTTGTTCAAAAAAAATTATTTAATGCATTTAAACAAAATGGGAAGATACAATCTCGTGCATCATTGATTTACTCAAGAACTAAGGGATCAGTATTCTGTATCTCTTGTTTATTATTTAGCATCAATAGTGAAACGAACGATTTTTCACTATTGACGCTAAATAATAAACAGGAGATCACTATTTAAATTTCTAAAATATCTATCCAATTAACAATATCGATCTACATATATATATATAATTTTTACTGCAACAAATTTTCCTCGCGAAAGGTCATTTTCCACGTTACAAAGAGTAAAAAACTACTTACGTGCAAGTACCAATAAAATAGATTTAATACACGTGCATTATTGTCTATCGAAGTTCAATTGATACAAGAAATTAACTATGAAAGTATCATTGATATTTTCTTAAAATTTGAGTGTTTAATCACGTTAAAATAATTAATTTACTTCCAAGGATAAAGCCTATATGAGAGCAATATATCAAATTGTTATTTACGCTCGAGTCCGGAGTCCATGTTGAATCTACATCTGCTGATACTGTCAAAAACAGTCAATGTTTCTTGAAAGACGAACTAAAACTAGAAAAGCTATGGGACTATGTAACGGGGAACGTCTTCAAGATTATTGATAAAATATACATTGCAGTACTGATAAATAACTTCCTAAAAAGAAAACCCCCAAAAAATGTTTTGAGTTCCGACTAATTAGCTTTATCAGTCAAGGTCTGAAGCTCTTCTTTCCCTTTCTATAATTTATAAACGCATTACGATGAACAGTTAACCAAGAGTCAATTGAGATTATGGGCTGGAGTGAACGACCAGCTTTTTTCGCATTACAGGTTTTGGTGTAAAACTGTAGAAATATACAGCAAGATGCATAGATTAAGAGAAAGCGTTCGACAAGCTACAGCATAATCGTCTAATTGAGCGATAGCGTCAGCAATATCGGATAAAACATGAAAGACATCCATATTAAGCAGAATCTGTACTGAAACCCATTTGCAACTATCAGGATTACAGGAAAAGAATGTGTAAAGATTAAAATTGTAATGAGAGTATGACAGGGTTGAATTTTTTTAAACAATTACATTAATGTGTACTTGGAAGCGACCGTGATGGAAGCTCTGATAGAAATAAACTGTGCTCTTACAGTCAATCAACAACTTGAACTGTGCTGATAATACAGCTTTCATGGTATCATTGGAAGCAAAGTTTAGTATTAAAACTGACCTTAGAATGAATGTTGCCAAGACAAAATTTATGGCCATCTCTAACAATTCCAATCTCCAATCAAGAATATTTGCGGCGGGTCACAATCTCCAACAGGTGAATAAATGTAAATATCTTATAACCTGGCTTTCTCCAAACTGAAACAACGAAGTAAAAATCAAGATGTGCATCGAAATTAAATTAAAAGTAAAAAAAATTAAAAAGGTACTCTACAATCGCGAACTTAATATGCCACCTCGAATTCTTCTTCTCTAACACTATATATGAATAATACTTCTATACGGATACAAGGCCTGAACTATTAAGATCTCAAGGAACATGCAGATATATTCAAAACATAGGCCTGCAGATGTATGGTGTTTCCATCTTGAACTCAGAAAGTTACTAATGAGGAACTTCTAGGACATGTTGACCAAAAATATAAACTTCTGTAAACCAGCTAACAACGTGACGTTGCATATATGGCTCATATGCTCAAACATGACACATATGAGAAACAGAGAAACTGATCCTAGGAGAAAGTCATGGTTCGCAAGATCTAACAATGGATAGGGTTGAATGTTTAATTTCTAAGGACAATACCTTCACTAGTTAGAGAGACAATCTTAAAGATCTCTATATATATATATGTGTGTGTATATATATATATACATATATATATATATATATATATATATATATATATATATATATATATATATACATAAAAGTTCCGTATGAGTTCTTATATCATTTATCTGATTGTGATAAAAAAATTGGTTAGTGTTGTTCATACACTCGCAAAGGTTTCCATACTACACGGCCTATTGTAATAGTTTTACAATAGGCCATGTGTGAGTTCGTAGGTAATTCGGCGCCAGTTTGTGTGTTTTCGGTGCGTAAGCTTGACGGACGCGCCAGACAGAAAAACCAAAAATATTACGTATAGAAAGACGCAGACAGGTTTATATCGTAATGCGTTTATGACGCATTAAATAGAAGTAAAACACAAGTACTTTCTTTCTTGGACAGGCATTGCAAGGCATGCCCGGTACTGGAATTAAATATATTATTGACTTAAATACAATATCACGCGAACGAAGTCGTAGCTTAGGTTTATATATATATATATATATATATATATATATATATATATATATATATATATATATGTGTGTGTGTGTAAATTTGATATACTCCTTTAAGAAACAAAAAGTATCCCATATCATATCAGTTCTAGAGCTCAAACAAACCTAAACCCGCTTCTGACGATACCTCTTCCAAACATAAATAAATTTGAAAAACACTACTACTCGTAGAGATTCGAAGTCTAAGTCCTTTATTCTCTCTCCCCCACATGTATACACACACATATATAAGTGCCATAATCAGTAGTTGATGAAGTCTGTTCAATCGTTTTATTAGAAAGTTTTAGTTTTCCATTCTAGTTATTTATGATATCTTATATTACCCTGATTGTGGCGATCTAACGAAAAATTAATATCTTGGCATTTAGTCAATATTAATACATTCATGCATAAATGCACCCGTGCATGCATATATACATACTTACATAGGGGCATATAAATAATATCCCCTCTTTTTTTACTTCACCATTGTTAGTGTTTTATGCTTATATATTCCAGTAACTAAAACCTACCTGTCTACCAATATTTTAGTTACTTCATATCCTTTCATACATTTACCTGTTTATCTTCTAATAACTTAGTTACGTTATGTATTTATAGACACATGTACGTACTTAACACTTATGTACCTAACCTACCTACTAATAACTTAGTCGCATCTTGCCTTTGGATATACATCCATATGCTTACCTAGCTATTTCTTTCGTTCCTTTTTTGCTTACGTGACGATAAATCAAAAAATTCACGCTCGATGAGTTTACTCTACACCTCTAACCACTGAAGGCTTCTGTCCTTACGGCTCCATGAACAATCCTCACTTTGCCAAAGGGCAGATTTAAGTTGCCTTTAATCGTGTCAAAAATTTAAAAGGAAGTCCGTGTAAAGAAAAATATTAAGAGGTCTTTCGTGTGATCATGCACAAAAAAATTCTACGTTACTCTTTTTTATTATTAGGTTCTGTATTTTTTTAATTACAATGTTAAATTACCAATTACACTTATATTAACAAAAGTCGATTACGGCGTCTGTGTTAGTCATTGTTTGGGAGTTCTATGGTAAAGTTTCCATTTCCATGGACAAATTTTTTCAAATTTTAATACGATTACGCCGAGGGAAATAAAAAAAAATTTCTTAATTGGTTCATAAATGGTAGAGATTTGACATTTGAAAAAAATTATAAACTTAAGGTTATATAGATTTCATTAAATTTCCCATTACCAAAAAATCAAAATATAGAGTTACCTTCCTATAATTCCATTAAACGTTCAATGAAACTGATTTCTATTGAAATACATGTATTATTTCGAGAGAAATATAAGACTACTGAACCTTGTTTTATACATTCCGAAATTATTTGATTTTTGTTAACTTCAATAGCATTTATTAGCTGCTATGGATTCTATACATTTTTTTCTTTGCTAGTAATTTGTAAAACTTTTAATCTTTACAGAAGCTTTTGTTGCTAAAATAATTTAGAGCGGTAAGAAAATATGAATACTTAGTAACTTTATTTGAGAAAAAAACATAAGAGGAAAAAGAAAATTCCATTAAAGAAAGTATAATTCATAAAATTTGTTATAAGTCAATCATCGATAATAACCCTTACTGAAAGACATTGAGAATCACGATCCTTCCAATCTGTTATATGTCGGATAAAAATACAAATTTAATTGAAAAGTTTAAGCCTTTACAATTTTGATCAAAGCAAACCTTTCAATACACATTTTATTATAGGAAGCAGATGTAATCCCTTCCACGTTCCCTTTTAAACTTGATGAGATCCCCGATGTTTAAATTAATAACTTTTAAATTAACATATTTTTTATAAATGAATACTATTTTTATATTTTTGTTGCTAACCATCGTTTTATATATTTATTTGCACATCTAATTTTCTACTTTCAAATATTTGTTTTTAGCCAAAGGAAAAGATAATATTGAACTTTCACTTTTTGAAACATTTTAAAGGCATTAAGTGACTATCAGGGGTGAGAAAAATTAATAAATATTTGCAGTACTATATTAAAAAAAGATAATTGTATACATATATATATATATATATATATATATATATATATATATATATATATATATATATATATATATATGTATAATTTATTAACCATAAATATTTCGTGCACGAAAACGTAACTACATGTTCTGTATACGTTCTTGACGCCATCTGCCAACACAATACAAGCGTTATCTCATATTCGAGTTTAATTATACAGTTCTCTGCGCAAAACTACGAGCACATAACAACAAAACAGATAGCAGGCCACCATTAACCCGAGATCACGCGCGTTCCGTTCACCGACCGACCGTTCATCTTTAATTCCTTCTCCTGTCTCCAGCTCGAATTCAGGAACGTTTTCTTTATGAGCGCGTTTACGGCGCCATCACTCCGTCTCGGGCACGGAATTCATCTCGACTGCATTCAATTTGCGATGCCGCGAGTGGCGCGTCTTATTGTTGGCAGTAAAACGCGATCGTGTTTCTTCGCGTAAGGCCCAGCCCAGACTGAATCATTTCTGTCATGAATTTAAAATTGTATTTCTAATGACAATTCTATTTATTTAATTTCTTGTAATTCTGTTATAGTAATTGCTTTGTTTCACTACTTCGTACGTAAATGTATATTTAACATGCATAATTTAAAACAAGCAGAGGATGATGATATACAAAATATAATAGAAAAGATATAAATAAACGCAAGTAGAACTGGCGTCTAATCACTTTATCAGAACTTAAAATGTTTTTTTTATTATCTGCTTTATTAAAGTTTGTTAATAGACAATTTTTATATGCTGATAAATATTTAGCGAAATACATTATCGTGAAATTTTAAATCGATTTTAGGGACACGGATTTCTTCACCAAAAATTCATGTAAATTAATTCGATCGATCGATCAGGTTTTATTGTCAAAATATTTCCCCTTACTTTAAAATTGGGTTTTATTTCAATGGTATTCGACTTAGAGTTGTAACATATCGTATCAGGGCTGTACATATTGAAACGTTGTGCCGTTACAAAGTTATTGTTTGTTGTAAACCCTATAACAGCCAAATTACTTAATCGTTTTATATTTGAGTTAAAATAATATTAATGAAAAAAGGGTTTTATTTTTTCCACTCGGGAAAAGGAACATAGTGGAGCTATGATTTTTAAAAAAACTCAAAAAAATTAAAAAATTATAAACACTTAGATAAAGTATAGTTTAATAATAAAATAGTATCAAAAATTTTATAAAACATTTGAGATGTTATTAAGCTATATTTTCTAAAAACCTACAAAAATAGCAAGAAAAAGTTTTTAGTCTCGATTATGCGAGTCTGCTTTATGCAACCAGGAGAATAACTAGTGTATCACCGATTGTTAAATCAGTGTAAAAATATAAGTATTGTAATACTAACCTACCTCGTTTTATTTAATAAATCCTAGTTCAATCTGTCTTTAAAAGAAACTCCGAAAGAAGCGATTAAAAAATAAAACAAGATTTACATTAATTTTTGTAGAATAAGGCGAGAGAGAATCCACATAATCAAACAAGGAGTGCTTATAAGTTTATAAAGGGTTTGTGTGTCTATTTGTATACACACACACACACACACACACATATATATATATATATATATATATATATATATATATATATATATATATATATATATATATATATATATATATATATATATATATGTATAATCACAATATATATTGAATATTTTTTACATTATTTGCAATACAAATACGCTAATAAAATTTTCCCACAAGCAATAAATAACTATATTCACAATTAAATGAAACTACGTGATGTAGTATTATTTCTACTTTCTCTTTGCTAATAGCCCACTTGAAGATGTTGTAATACAACGAAACCTAGGTCGTGGTAAAGAACTTAAAGAAAGTAGAAATAAGATTAAAGGACGTAATTTAATTTAATTGTGAATAATGAATTTCTTCAAAATTAACGCCAAATATACTCAAAATAACTATGTAAAAATTATTTTAGTACTTGCTTAGATATTGATCTTCCGTTTGGCCACTTTATATTGTTTGGGTACTTTTATAATTAATTCCATTCCACTAAATATAATCGATAAATCAAAAGTACATTTGACGGTAATTAACTAATTAAGAAATTACTAACTTGGGAATATTTGTACTACATTATTTCTTTATCAAGTGTAATCTTGCCTTAACGTACTCCTATTTGAATTTTATTCGAATATCTGCGGTTTTGTTAACGTTATTATACAACGTTATATCTTCTAACTAAAGTTACTTCAGGTGTTCGCTTTGATGCATCGTATTTATTGCCTTACTGGTTTTATTATTATTCGTAAATTTATTATCTAGTTATTATAAAAATAAGTATGGAACTAATATCACGTATGAGATAAGTATTAAAAACATGTGTAGTTTCTTTTATTCATAGTCATAATATTATAAGATATTTTTTATGACGATATATTATTAGCTACGATAAAATTGCTAACATTTAATGGAAAATAATATGTAATCCAAACGTTACGTTAAGACACTTTATGAAGCTTATGAGTATTTTGTTTACTTAATAAAGCAAAATAGTGAAAAATATGATCATAACTAAAATGGACAAAGGAGTGAAAATAAGAGATAGGTGAATATTAAAAAGAGTTGGATATTTTAAATAATAAATATTTTTACAGAAAAATGTTCAAAAATTTTGGAATAGGCATCAAAATAAAATTCAATACATCTGTTAAGTAAGGATAGAATATTTACTACGATTATTCCGCACACATGTGGCTTCTACTTACATTTAAGTTTGTAAATACGTTATCTTGTTCATGTTTCTAAATATTGTGAATATCTAAAATACTATGGATTTCGAAATAATCTTATATATTTTCCGATACATGTCATAAAAACTTAATAACATTATCTTTGTCGTAATTTTGCCTTTGAAAGTTTCAGAGTTAGAAGGAAAGTGAACATATTTTTTGTGGACATTTTCAACAATATATTAAGAAATATTGTATATGTAGTTGAAAAAAAGCTGGTTTTCGAATTCTTATAAAGGCAATTCTTCTCAAGTTCTTGAAGAAATAATTCTCAATTGATTTGTTCAAGCACAAAACGACTTTGAGTATTCATTCGCTTCTTTTAAAAATTCAGTGTAAATATTTTTAAGTATTAACTATTAAGATATATGTGGTTTAACATTATTTATCTCTATGACAAATTTCAAGTTTATACGCTAAACGCTTTGTAACATCTACAGCAAATAGATCGTACAATGGTTCAGTTTCATTTTCCTTTTACCTTAAAATGAATTAATTAGATACAATTCCATTATTTTCATGATTAGTACTTCTTCTTTAAACATAGAATCATAATAATGACTTAAACAATGTTTCGTTTGATTTGTCGAGCTTTTTGCATCATTCATTATAAAATGCGTTATCCAAATGAATTTAAATCATTATGAAGTATTCGTTTTAATATAAGATTTTCACATTACCTAGAAGTATTCGAGATACTAAGATATTCCTTCGTCAATAAAACATAATGTTTCACAAAATGAATTTAATGCTTTTATGTTGTTTAGAAGTTTGCAAGTTTTATAATGTTAAGGTCGTTGCCCACGTAAAGTACCGTACAGCGCTACTTATTTACGGTATAAGATATAAGTATGGCTATATTGATTCTGACTCTCTATATTTCCAAATTCAAAGTCTGTTTCCTTAGAGGAATGTGCTCTGGTTGGTTAATTTAATACACTAAGTAAAAAGTTTTTCTGTCGGAATGTAAGTACGTTACATATTACCAAACATTGATAGTTAGACGGGGTAGATGAAGGTTTCTATAAGTAAATTTCGTCTTTAAGTGCCTGAAAAAGTATTTTTAGTTCACATCAGAGTTAGTACATTGAGGTAGTCGTTTTCTTTTAGCGGAATTATTTATTACTTTATCAACTATAAGTTTATCGTGGAAAAATATATTCTTTGATGACATTTATATACCATCATAGACTAAAATCTATCTTGAGATTTTCCCATTTTAAGTTTTTAATTTTAAGTGATTTATAGAGAGAAGAATGAATTTTGACTTATTTCGACTTATTTTAAAGCGACAAATATAGTATATTCCTAAATTATAAACCTGTGTGTTTAATGTCTAACCATTGCTAACCAATGGCTTAGGCACTAAACCGATTAACGTCGCGGTTTAAAATCTGAACCATTGGGTTGATTTGGTTCTAAATGTTGTATTCGGTTGTCCTTTTTTTATTTTTTTATATCTTTCCTCCCATTTTTTCCAACTTCAAAATTTTATTTAGTTTTTCTCAAAAAATTTTCTAAAAATGTTTACACACTTTGTATTTCATTGTTTTTTTAAATTGAATAATATACCATAACATGCTTTCTCGGAAAAAATCGGACCAGTGCAGCTCCTGAGTAAATTTTTAAATAGATTAGTGGTGTAGTTTAGGCGGGCACGGAGAGATGTACGTGTCGATTCATTAATTAGTACTTTACGAGACCAGCAATAAAATTGTTTTATAAGCCCGACAATGAAAGAAAGTAATCAAATTATTTTTCATTGTTACGAATAAAAAGGCTTGCTTTTGATTACAAAATTTGTAACTCCTGGTTATATGTTTATATATTAAATAATATACTGTCAACTATTATTACTTCCTTTTAATTAATTACCTGTTTTATGATATTTTCCAACCACATTAGTATAAAGCTTTATGAACAAGTAAGAAAGAGAATTTATCCGGTAAATTGATAACTATGAGTATATTATAACTTTTTTTACTTAAATTTGAAACAATGTGACTAGAATTTTAGATAGTACTTGTCACACAAAATATAAATTTAGCATAGTTAATAGAAATCTAATTAAATATATGAAGTAATAAAATTAAATTTTGCTGATGATTTAAGGATGTGATGGTTAATTAAAATAATTTTTAAGATTATCATTCGATTACATGAAAGTTTGTTACAATTACGTAATGCATTATTTTTCCTTTTTTAACCCTGGAATACTAATGTTACTCGTTTCTACTAGTAACGCCTTTAATTTTGCTGTTTCTTTATAATGAATGTGCCAATCGTCTAGATTCGTCGTGTCAAGTCAGTCGCCGGCAGGATGTTAACGGGAGCGATAGTGTCGAGCTGGTAAGTGCCGCCATTTTTAAAATATTATGTAATTTGTAGTCAGATCGACTAATGATAACATTTCTGTAACTTTTTTGAATAATATGTGTTATTATTTTGAATTGTTTTTTATTATTCTATTGTATTTTTATGCTATTAGATTCAAAATGACTTTTTCTCGACCAAGAGTTCAAATAGAGAATTCACCACCGAAAATTGGTTTACGTCAATTCCGCTTGCTAAGTCTCTTCTTAGTAAACCATATAAACTGATGTTTGTGGGTGCGTTGCGTTGCAATAAAAAATAGATACCTATTGAGCTGGAAAAGTTGATAACTAGAGCTACAGGGACGTCAATGTTTTGTTATGAATGTCCCTTGACATTGCTATCATACATGCTTAAACCAAATAAAGTGGTACATTTGTTATCATCCTGTTCCAAAGAGGGTACTGTTAATTAGGAAACAAGAAAGCCACATGTGGTTGTATTTTATAACCAAATGAAGGGCCGGGTTAAGATGTTTGGCCAAATGTGTGCAAATATGTCTTGTAGCCGTAAGACAAATCGATGTCCTATTTGCTTATTCTACGGTATTTTTAACATGGATTTTATAAACATTTATATAATTTATTGCGAAAATAAACTAAATGCCAAAGAAAAGCCAATGAATCGCAAAAAAATCATAAAAGACTTGGTACCTGAAAGATCAGGAAGAAGTTCCGATCAATTGAAGGGAGCCTTTGAACCAAAAAAAATGGAAGATATGTAGATATTTTCCTTAAAAAAAACATACAAAGCTAGGTGCTCAAAGTGCCGAAAAACAAATGTGGAGAACATAAAGTCGATATGTGTATGAAATAATTGTGTATTAACTATGCCAAAAACGATTAATTTTTATTATTTCATGTTGTTCAATTATTGATTTATTAGAATTACGTAAAAGAAGAGAAGTTTTTAAATGTTTGTTCATTGTTTTATACTTCATGAGACATGCATATGATCTCGAAAAACTTTATAATAGAGTTCTAAACTGTATTTTCATTTAAATAAATGCTATTTATAACGCTGTTTTTCTCTATTTATGATAGTTAAAATAAACTGATTATTTAATTAAAAACTTATGTGTAGATATTAAATGCCTGAAAATATTTTTATGAGCGTTTTTTGTAGGATATGGAACGACTAATGAATTCCCGGAAATTAGAATTTCCGGTTTTAAAATATGATTAGTAGTCTAGGGTTAACATTTTCCCAAAAAGAAAACTCAAAATTTTCTATTTAGGTATTACATAGCTCAAAAACCTTGAAAAATTTACCTAATATTGAAAATATAGTGTAAATTGAATGAAAGTTACGCGATTTGCATTACTTTTTTTTTATCTCCAAGAGACCATAGATCTAAATATTTAGTATTAATTTCTACTTGATGGCTTCACGTGCTCCTGAGAAAAAGGTTTTTGGCAGACAAACAGACGAACAACAAAGTGAAAAGGGTTCCTTTTTTCCTATTGAGTTACGGAACCCTAATTATGGTGTTCGTTTTTTTTTGTTGAATTTTTATGTTTCTTTATTTAATAAGTAGCAACTTTTGTTACATTTTCTTAGAATGCTTTTACTCACAAGCTATAATTCAAGCAATATATTTGTGTAAATAAATGAAAATTAAAAATTTATAGCACCTCCCCTTCCATAGTTTGTTCAGAAAACCATTTGAATATGTGTAGAGAATTTTTGTGACAATTTTGATTATAATATCATTTTGTAACTTATCACAACAAATTCAATACATCACAATAAATTCATGGGTCTATTTATATATGTCGTCCGAATTGTCCAAATTTGTACCCTTTAGAACGCGGCGGCCGTACTACGCGGTGCAGCTGGCAGAGACGCGCTGCTCGTTAACCAGTCGCGAACGTAACAACATTGCTCTCTCTGGTATTCAGAAAGGCTACGATAGTACTGCGCAACATGTACTAGGCCGTACCCAAGAATTGGTGTATGGGCACAACCTGGCTGTGAGTATACGTTTGCTTAATTTGTACATTCCGAATTAAAAGAAGAGACGAAAAGCTTAAATCGTATAAAACTCCTTGTTTAACATAACCAAAACCAAAAATGTTAAAATTTAATTCAAAACCTTCATCCAATATTGCTTTAGGAAATAAATAAGAGTCACCACAAATCTTCATTCAACGATATTACTTAACTTAACCCTGTCATGACGCTCCCAAACTTGACTCAACTCGATATGTTTTACTTATGTTCAAAGGTTTTTAAGTTTAAATGTTTCTTTTTATTACCACGATTCATAAAAATATAAGAGTATGTGGTAACTAAATATTGCTGGCAAAATTCCATACGGTTTTAGACCTATGTGGCACAAAAATAAAAACTCACTGTAAAGCAAAATGACAAAAACGTCCTCTAAAAATTTTTATTTAAATCGTCCGATTGACGATAAACCCTGGAGTGGTTGCGTGGATTACATATGTAATCCATACGTATTAAATCCAAAATCTCTCAAAAACCGCCAAATTACGAGCGCTTCTAGGTATTTTAAGTTGAATAATTGAAGAACGCGTTCAGTTACGACCCATTACGTAAGTACTTTGAATATATTATTTTTGTTTTTTATGGTTGATTCTACGTTTTAATATTTTTTTTGTTTGGCTACTGGTATGTGTTAAAATGATTAGACATTTATATTTAATAAATATGTTTTTAGAATAACCACGGATGCTCGGCGTCAAGCTCAAATTGAGGCGTAGCTAGCAGAAAAAGATGATGAAAATGAAATTTACGAAGATCATTCTAGTTCAAATGCCGAAGGTCACCTTGACGAGCAGGAACATCTATCAGAATTCGACTAAGATGACGATCTTCTAGGTGAGGCAAACAATTCTGAATCAGAATGTGTATAATATATATGAGCCACCTCAGCGAAATCGACGCGTTGACTTTTATTCTGGCGTAGATACTACTATGTGGTCAAAACTGGTCCTTCAAATAGTGTAAGAACTCGACAACATAATATTGTCTTTGCTGCCCATGGTCCTAAAGGAATAGCCAGGAAAAAATCTACTTCGCAAGACTGCTTTTCTCTATTTTTGGACGACAGTATAATTGATCTCCTTGCCAAATATACAAATATAAAAATATACTACATAAGGAATAAATACACAAGAAAAAGTGATGATAAACAAACAGATGCAATGCAATGAGATTTTCTGATAGCTGGGATAATGAAAATAGACCGATTGAGCATTGCCCAAAATATTTGAGCATGTAAAGAATATAGGAATCGATGGTATATATTTGACTATATCTGAACAAATATTAAAATTTTTGAGAAGGTCTTTGGGTTTTGATGACATTGGAGACCACCAAGTTTGTGCTTGTGTTGATATAGCTGGCTTAAATAAGAGAGTTTTTAGATTTGTTTCTCGTGAACTTTAAGAAATATTTTGTTCCATGTGCTGATATAACGTTCGACGAACAGTCGCGAGCCAGTAATAATATATTATTTTAATGGAACAAAAAACGGCGTCGACCTGGTAGACAAGATGTGCTCCCTCTATGACGTGTACAATAATTCAAATAGATGGTCTAACCGTATTTTTGACTTTATCAATCTCAGCGCACTAAACGCGTTATGCATTTATAGCGCAAATAAAAATTATGAAATTGTTCGTCGACGTGACTTCCAAATCGTCCTGTCTCTGGCTTGTATGAAACTTCTCGCTTGTCGAGTGTTGGATAATAATAAATTACTGAGTAGCATAATATTTAAAATAAAAGACTTTCTTAGAATTAATCAAACAGAAAACCTGACAACAACGTCAGCACAGGCACCAAGTAGTTACATAGGTCGCTGCTATGACTGCGGAAGAAAGCGCAACAAAAACACTCGAAAACTGTGTATCACTTGAAAAAAGTATATTTGTGGTGATCATTCAAAGACTATCTGTTTATCTTGTTTAAAAAACACTAATTAGAATTAAGTATTTTTGATTAGTTTTTTGTGATCTCAATTATACCAAAAAATGTGATTTTTAGTGCCATAAAGAGGTTTTCTTTAATTTCGTTGATTTTTTAAAACACTAAGGTTGTGATTTGTTTCTATTCACTATTTTTTTATAAATAAAACTTTAATTATTTGATTTAAAAGGAACAAAAAATTACTGAAGCATATTGTATGTTTTTATTTCAATTTATAAATGGCATACACTTGTACTCCACGCGACTAATCAGGTCAGGTTTTAGTACGCGACCGCTGTAGGGTTAAGTAAAAGTTTTCAACGAAGGAATAATCTTGTATTTTTTTAATGGTTAGGTTATTTTTTATAATAATTTGTCAATATTATTTTTTATGAAACTCACTGAGTCATTAAGAAGGAACGAAATGCAAATTAAGCTGCATTTTATTTTTTTATGAAGTGGAACATAGTAATGCACGGGCAGACGCAGAAAAATATGAAGATCAAATAAATTTTGAAAAAAACGGAGGACACATTGATTTGCATAAATTAGTATCGCTTTTTTTAAAGCTTTGTTTTAAAGTAATGAAAACACTTTAGTGATGAAAAATTGGTTATTGATTACGTTCTCTAACAGCTTTTTTTACATTCTTTTTCTGTGGCGCCAGACCTACTACCATTAAACTACTCTTTTTATGTATCGAAACTTCAATTGAAACATTTTCTGTGATAAAAATGGCATAATTAATATAATTTTAAATCGTTGCTAAGTGTTTAAATGAGATGCGTATTTTAGAAAGTGGCATGATCTAGAGGTGCTGGGTAAAGATCTGAGAAGGTGCACATTCCGCGTGTATCAGTGACGAAAATATTCAACGGACTTGCATTTTACCGACAACAATCGTCAGCTAGCATCAGAATGTTATATGAGGTGAACGGTACCAGAATCTGCAGCGCGAAATATTTTTTGATGGAAATTTAATTTTTTATATAAAATACCCAACCACAGAACTTTCTGAATTCACTTTGAATCATCGCTTTTATATATTCTACATTCTTAACTGCAACTGGCATCATATTGATAAAGACTGATTTTTTATTACGATAGAATATCATAAGTCATGGTTGTTTAATCAAAAAACTAGTAACCAAGTACCAAATTTAAAAAAAATATTTTTCACCTCAAGCTGTTTTCTATAGATTAAAATGTATCAGAAGGAATGACTATTGTCTAGAAAGTCTAGATTGGTGTATTCTACTTTACAATGCAATATACGAGTGTAAATATAATATTATTATTGCAAAGCTAAAAGAATACGAAATTTTCAATTTTATTCGATTTCCTCAAAAAACTAGTAACCAAGTACCAAATTTAAAAAAAATATTTTTCACCTCAAGCTGTTTTCTATAGATTAAAATGGAATATTTTTTAAAACGTTTCGTTTTTCCGCCAATATATCAGTTGACTGTACTTTCGTTACTAATAAAAACAATTTTTCTAATTAGAGTGTTAATACAATTTAATCTAGGTTCAACTATTGACTATTAATTATAACAATTTTTTTTGCACATAATAAGTTGTAAGTATAGCAAGTCGCTTAAGAATTTCTATTATTTTCTGTCCAGTAAATTTTACGTTTAACATCCAAATGATAAATATACTTCAGTACATCACTTCTTTACTATAAAAATTGTGATATTCAAATCTTATTTATATGTTTTTCTATTATAGTTTTTACTGAAATATTTAGGAATATATATGACGACGTAAATACTCTTAAATAAATGGTTACAATAGTCCATATGGGTCATGACTCAAGAGGAGCAAGGAGCGGGAAGAATTATGTCTTATCTAGTTTAATACATGTGACATTTTAATACCACTTGAAATTAGATCATGAAATATATTGAATCTACAGCATAAATAAGTAGTATTTTTTTAATAGTTTACAACATAACAGCTACGTTCGCAAGTCACTGTGAGATAGTTTTGTGTAGGTATCAGATGTAATGGCATCGATACATATGAATGTTGGAAGTTCGTATGAGGAAATAATGGAATATTATGAAGAGAGTAGGGTCATTGACAAATAGAGAAGCAGTTCTTGAGAGCGGAAACCAAGGCAATCGTGAAATTTTTGGGAACCCTCTTGCAAACAATATGTAAGATATTTCTACGTGTGGTGTTTTAATTTATTTGGTATTAATAACATACTTAATTTGAAAAAAACAAGAAAATTTATTAAAAAATGATTCGGAAATAAATTGACCTTAATAAATATAACTTAATATTTCAGGAGGATAGTGACCTGTGTATATGATGCACGATAACGAGAATTTGAATAGACCTATATTTATCTTAAAGTAGTTTTTCCTGTACATCGCTTCAGTGAATCGGAACGAAACTGTCGATGTTTCCTTGCTATGGAAATAAATTGATTATGGCAATAACTGGAAGATGAAGTAAATTATATTTAGACTTGGCGATTCTTTTAGAATTATAAGGTCGACTTATAAAACAAAATTTTTCTATTACCATTTTGGTTTAGTTTCGCTCTTGTACTTTTATAATGGTACATTAAACCTTGTGTCACTTTAAAATGAAAATTTCATTGTTCGTATTATTTTACGGTAGTAAGTATATTATTAAGACGTTGCTTACCCTACGTTCAGAACTTTGTTATTAGTTATCAAATTTTTACGAAGTGTTAATAATTTTTGTTTAAAAAAACACTCGCACATTTAACAGAAATTCATTGAGGAGGCCTTGCGTGCTAGGCGTTACTTACTCAGCAAGTCGGACAAGGTATTACCCGAAAAATGGAAATACCTTAAGCAGCTTTACGAAATTATCGGATACGGTTATTTACTCGAGGTGGGAAAGATCAATTTTAATTTACATTTATGTTTTATATAATAAATAATAACTTGTAGTATTTATATAATATATAATAACATAACTAATAATGTCTATATATTTGAAAAGCCATTCTTAAAAAAAGAGAAAAAGCAAACTAGTATAATTACAAATATAATAGTTGTGTAGTATAAAATAGTAAAAAGAGATTGAATTAGGAAAGCAAGTTATTTCCTTACTCAAATTCAATAAATTTTATAAAAAGCTGTGAAATTCACAAAGAAAATTTAAAAAAAACAAGAAAATTTTTTTTTTTGTAGCTATAAACACTGCTTACCGCATTGTATTTGCAGAATGTAATAAAACCATTCTGGAATAATTTTCCATAAACTTCTCCCCTAACATTTAAAAAAAAATTGTTGAAAAATAATATCATAAGTGCACTTTAAACTATAAAACCGACTTGTTTTACTGAAAATTTTATGTTCGAAATTGAACTTATTTTATTTTTAATGTTCAAACTTTAACTTATAACTTTGACAATAACATTTTTGTTACTGCTAATACTCAAGATTTTGGTCTTAAATTCCTCTTCATTTTGGACGATATAAAACATTTTTCAAATGAATTGTTCTTCATACATAAAGTTTCGATCGAACCTAGAAAATATATTTTTGAACACAGAGTTTAACATATTTTAAAAATTTTATAGTTACCTTAAAATACTGATTATTATATCTATACTCTTCATTTTCAGTATCGGTTGGATCCAAAACAAGATGAAGAGCGCACTTCTCGCCGTGTTCAATTCTTGATGGGGCTTCCTGTTGAACGTGATATACATAGGGACTCGGTTATTGACAATCACCCGGTTCATTACAGGGATACTAAGTAAATTTTTTTCACTATAAAATAATAAAATTTTTTTTAATGTATTAGAATAATATAAAGATTATATCCATCATATTTCCATATTATTCCTTTGCAACGTATACGGTTTCAATAAATTTTCATATTCCTCTATATATCTTATAATGTCGTGTACATTAAGACAGAAAATAGAAAACTGTATCAGATAGGGTTTGTAGAGTAAGGGAGCGTGATTCCAAAAAATAACAGAGATATTTTAGTTATTTAAGATATGAATGTATGTAATATAGGAATACAAATATATTTATATAAGACAGGACAGAAATTCGTATAGAATTTTGTTAGAAATTTTCAAAAGCAGCATGTACATTTATTTAGAGGGAAGATGTTTCAAGGTAGATAGAACTGGTTTTTTTATTAGCGCATTGTTTATTTTCACCCTACTAAGGCGAAGAAGAATAATAATGAATTTGGCATCTATGTATGGAAGTATCTATTTTTGACTGTCCGATCCTAGCGATAAACTGCATCATTGATTTTGATAAATGGGGTATTTACCAATTTGTTTTAGTTGTACAGGTATCTAAAGCTGCATCGTTAGCACTGAAACTAATAGGACGAACGTAAGGGGCTAATTACAGTCTATTAAAAATTTTAATTTCGCGTCAATATATCACGCTTGATACAAAATAAAAAAGCACAACAATTTTAAAACAAAATAAATAGCTTAAAAAACTATGTTCATTTGTACCCTCCGTTGTAATTAGAAATTGTCAATTAATGCTTAGCTACTATCGACATGTATCAAATTTAATTTTTAGCAATTAAACTGTATATCGTATGTGGGACAATTAGGGTCGATCTAATTTTTTTTGTGTTTGTCACATATTTCGATTTTAATATTAATATATATTAAAATCGAAATATATACGTGCATGTTAGATACTAAATCGTAATTGTAATATGGAATACAAAAAGAGGTTTTTTTGTACGTTCTAAGTCGGATAGTTTGTCATCGAGGCACTATTGGTCCTTCGAATACTATTAGACATGTGCGTAAATACCACAATTTTGGTTCACAAGATTGTAAGATAGTGTAACTTTGAAAGCTGTCATGATATAAGCAAGATATATTAGAAGAAGGATATATATTACTAAAATGTAAAATGAAGGGAGACATTTTAGGAAACGTATATAATATTGCTTTTTTTTGCCATTTTCGTTTTCGAAAGAAAATCTTTTAATATTATTTTTTATTCTAAGTGAATTTGTACTTATTTAGTTTCAAAATGTAAGTATTATTAAAATAATTCTAAGATTATTATAATTATAGTATCGTTATACGCAATATGAGTTGGATCACGCCTTTTCAAAAATATTAATTCGCAAACCTATTGAAATAAATTTATTAGAAGACAATTTTCTTCACATAAAATATTATTCATATGTGTAATCACGTCATCTGTTTTTTCTCTTTAAAATTTATTTAAGTTTGGAGAAAACACAGATTGATGATCGATAATGCGAGGTGAATGACAGTATTTTTAAAGCCTGCAAAGGATTTTAGGAACTGTAAATAAACATTTGACGAAATTGATCACTCTTGAAATAAATAGAAATTTTGGTTTGGGCAGATGTAGATTTCATCTTTCAGTATCTTTTAATATATCGTCAATATTTTTTGTTGATTTGAATAGAATTTGGAACAAATGTCTGTTTTTTATTAAAGTTTGAACACAAACAAGCCACAGGAATTATGAATGTTTCGTTTATTAGAAATAGATTTATAATTTTAACTTGTAAAAATGAATCAAGAAAATATATATTAACTTCAATACATTGTGCCGGGCTGAATTCCATTAATACAATACCGTTGGCAGAAACATTTCATTTCAGGCGTGATATCAGGATATTGCCTATCAAGATAATCTCGTTTCTAATTTCCTTTTGAGACTAACCCTTGGATGGTTATGTAAGCGGTTGCCCCTATGATCTATTGTTAGATTTTCAATAACATTTACTCGTTTATAACTAAACTTACAACACGGGTGGTTAAATGAAATTTATTAGAAGCGGATTTACTTCAAATGATATATAATTTAATATATATATGCTTCAATGCGGTAAGTTTATTTTCTCTTGAAAATGAAGTTCAAAGAAATTCTTCCAACTTTTTTCCTGACTGTTTTTCATTTTAAATTATTTATGTTAGATATGAAAAATTAATAATTTATTATAAAATAGTTGTTATTGTTTGGTATCAAATTTAAAAACAAAGAAATGCGGGGACCTGTTTAGTATCCGATGATACATAAATTCTTTTTGGGGTGGTCCTTTTAGAAAAGGAGCTAGTATTTCAGCAATTTTAGAAACCGGTAAGATACAAAAAATGTATATATATATATATATATATATATATATATATATATATATACATATATATATATATATATATATATATATATATATATATTATATATATATATATATATATATATATACATGGACAAGGAATTAAACAAAGATTTTAATAACTCTTGATATTCATTACATGTTTTTTTGTATATTTATTATTATGGGCTTCTACAATTTTTATCCCATTTCCCTCAATTTTTTCACACCCACTCTTTGCTCGCTGATAACAATTAGGAATTACCATACAAAATAAAATTTGTTTGAATTTTTTGTATTTTCCGCCCTTGCCATACCGCCGATAAAAGATAGTTTTTTATAAAATTGTTCTAAAACAGTTTAATAAATATTCTAAATAGGCATCATCTACTTATTAGTAAACATATCAAGAAATAAAAACATTTTTTAAGGTAGTGCGGAATAGCAACTTCGTTTTTTTTACCAACATCAGGTAATTACTACTTAAGTACATAATGTCTAGTATCAATTCAAAGTTATATATTTAAAAAAAAATTTTAAAAATATATTTGCTTTTGAAAAGGTGTGTTATTGAGCTTAAGTTTTATCTAAATTATATATATTACTCCCTAACATTAGAGATATATTGAAATCTAATTTAAATTCCTTTAAAAATCATACATGATGGTGGCAACCATAACCCGTAAAAATATTCCAGTTTATTATTACCAAAAATTAAACAATTAAAACAATTGCATTTTATGAAATTGAAACTATCCAGCAGGAAGAGTATAATTATGGAGAATGTATTCGCTATCGCATAATATAAAGAAAAATTAATGAACACAATCACCATAATATTTTCGGGTAATTTAAATTTTATTAAATTTAAACGCCATTAATATAAACGAAACTATGTTAATATTAACTGTGTTTTGATTAGATACAATGTTGTCTGTGCGGCTAATGGAACGTGACCAGTATTTTATTACGAGAATAACATCCACAACAATGCTCACTAGAGTGCTCTCCATGTTTTAGAAAGGCTATGAACTCGCTGGAATATCAACTGATGGACGCGGAATTGCCGGGCGAGCGGAGCTTTTTGATCCATGAAATAATACAGCTGCAACTGAAGTTGGGCCGCTACAATATGGGCAAGTTTTACGCTTCAAGGCTCGCCAAAGGTCCGTTGGCTCCATGTAACTTTTGCAATAATTGTCATTATGATTGTGGGGCGGGGCCGCGTTCGCCCGCTGTATCGTTTCATGTTTAATTAATTTGGCGTTGAATTTGTGGGAATGTGATGCGTTTGGGTGTGTTTTCGAATTTGGTCCATCTGCGTTCAAGCACCGCAACTAAACTTTAACTTTAATGGTGTGTGGAAGGGATTTTTTTTAATGGTGAACGTAGGTTTTTAGGGTTTATTAAAGAGAAGAGGAACGCTTATAATTTCTTCGTCTCCTTTTAGGCCCTGTCACAGTTTCGTAGTTTTTTCGCGTATCCATTCGGGTGGATAGTTTTGAACAGATTTTGAAAATTATAATGGAGATTGTGTTTTCTATTTTATATTTACTAAACCATTATTTTTAGTGGTTTAATAAATTATACTGATATTATTTTTCATAGCATATTTCTAGCATATCTTAGTATAGTATATTTTCTAGCAAATCTTACCAAGACCTGGAAATTTGCGAATTAAAAAAAATAAGAATTAGAATCACTCCTATAGTTTTTCAATAAACTTCTAGTAACCCCTTTTTTACAGTTTTGGATTTAGCAATTCGGGGGATGAAGGAGAGAACATATTTTTGTAGCGAGTTTGCAGAATATTTCTGGAATTATCTTATATGAAATTGAAAGAATATGGAATCCTTTTAATTTACTCTTTCAATTGATACTACACAGATATTGGATATAAAAAAATATTTTTAAATTAGGTTTTTTACTGCTCTAAAATTTCTATACAAAAATGTTTGAGTGTAAGGTTTTAAAATATACATGATTTAATATTCTTTATAACTATACTAAATGTCGCTAAATCCTTTCTATGAAGATTGAAAAACGATGCGGAAACTATTAATTAAAAAAACAAAAAAAACATGTTTTTACCTAATATTGCACTAAAAAGCTAAAAACAATTATGAACTTATTTTCTCTATCTACTGTGTGAGGACTTTAGTGCAAGCCATGTTTGTTGTTAAGTATAATATTTGAGTGTAAAAACATGGCACTTTGTTTTGGCATCTAACTAAAATGTTAAGAACTTTCATTCACTTAATAATAATTTGAGAAGCGAAATCATTTGTTTTCGGGAAAAAGTGCCCCATGCTATTATACTAAAATAATAAAATAATATACACGATAATAAATATGGCTCACAATAAAGTCCTTACTTAGTAGATAGAGGAAACAGATTGCCCAATTACTATTTTGATTTTTAATGCATTATTTTGTAGTAGCATGATTTATTAGTTTTTTAAACGACTTATTTTTTTAAATTTAGGTCTTATTTTTAAGTCATCGGTTCTTCACTGTCATCGGTTCTTCATGTGTGTGCAAAAATTGAAAAAATGAAAACGTTTGAAAGTGGGTGAAAATTTAATTGAATAATTCCATTATCTTTTATTTATTCTTTTATTATTTTAAACTTAATTTTTTTTCATTTTATGAAATTATTGTATTTTCATCGGTTCTTGATATACAAGCAAAAATTTTATTTATAAGTTCCTCTATTATTCTATGATTTTTTTAAGACTGAACATTTTTTTATATATTATAAAATGATTTTACTGTCATTAGAACTACGCACAAATGCTAAGTTTTATGATAATACAACAATTAGAAGTGCATGAAATTTAATTTGTTTCATTGTAATATGTGGATTTTCTTATTTCTGAGATGTGGAATAATAGAAAATGATAAAGAAATAACAAACTAACTTTTAGAAGAATTGTTTATGAAACGAAGTCAAGTATTTAATTGTGGCCCATAAGAAGTCTTTGAAATATAATACGTCCTATCCCAAAGTATTGTGTGTTTAACTCCTGTCAATTTTATTTATTAGTTTGCTATTACGACATTGAAATTCGCACTAAATGGCTATTTATTAGCCTAAGTTTCAAAATATGTAAACATTGTAACGCTGCATTATTTCATCGTGCTGCATTAAATCATCTACTTAAAATTTTTATCAAAATGTTTTTTCAGTTTTTTACTCGGAAATATATTAAAAAAAAATAAATAGTAGAAAAAAATTAAATTAACGTTGTAAAAATTAAATTTCAAGTAGAATGTAATGAAATTTTTAATCATTTATTTCGGTATGAAATATTACTTAAACAATATTTCATTAAATTAAAAAAAAATTTTCAGCACGAGTTAAACTTGCATTGTGAGGGTTCTGTATACATTTAGACATTTATAAACATTTAATGGTACATACTTTTCCTGTGAAAATATTTATATAATTAAATTTTTTACCTAAATATATTGTCTACTAAATTTTTCGAAGACGCATGTAACAAAAATATATATATAATTTCACATAGAATTTAAAATAATTAATTTTTGCTTTTTTTGTTTGTTTCCCTTTACTTGTGTTATCAGACCTCGCTTTCCTAAGATCGCAGATCCTAAGTTGGTCGGAAGGTCTATCAGAGCTGTTTATTTCTTGGTGATCAGTGAGTGAGTAAAATTATGAAATATATAAAGACAAATTTGACATTTTTACAACAACGCAAGGGTATATGCCTCGGTACGTGATATTTCAACTTGACACCTCAAGCCTTTTCTGAGAAAACGAGCTTTCACAGAAAGATGTACGGACAGAAGGAATTCCGTTTTTTCCATTTTGACGGATTCCTAAAAAAGCAAGTTACTTGAATCCTTTAAAATACAAACTGAACAACCACGCGTTGTATAAGACACAATGTGCTAAAAATTTGTTATACTATAAAGTATGTATATACTAGTTATGTATATGCCGTAACTAAATGGGTTTGACACATTTCTACGGTCACATGAAGTTTAAAGTATCTGTAGCCTGTTAATAAACTTCAGAAAAAATATTTTAAACGGAGCCGAAAAAAACAAAGTTTAATCATAATTTTTTTCTTTAAAACGAATTCAACGATAGCAGTAAAAAAGTAGCTCGTGTTAATTGAGTCTTATGGCGAAGTGACATATAATTTCCTTTGTTGCTTTCAGAGGCTGAGGGTGATCGCACATGGCTATTAAATGCTGGTTTAATAAAAGCAAAGTGTGAAGTGAAACAAGATAATAGGTAAGTACGTTATTAAAATATCAACTGGAATGTATTTTTAATATTTTATTAGACCTAGAAAAAATTACAAGAGATAACAGGAGGAATTTCCCTCTTCACACACCCCGCCGTCCCAACTCAGCCAGCTATACTCTTCTGCTTCCTGAGTCTCAAGGTCACGATTTATACTTGAATGACCCTTGTAGAATACCTATTAACTTCTGTAGGTTTAATATCTTATATAGGTCGTCCACCATTTTACCCAAAAAATGCAACTATGTATTGTCAGATTACTCTTAGGTTCATTATCTTCTGGTATCTTTATTTTCGCGGAATACTCTTTATAGAGTATTCGTGGTTAACTGTAACAAATTGTAATGCTATAAATTATTATTTTAATAAAAAGGAAACAAGTCCTCGGAAATATTATTTTAATATATCGATGCGCTTGTAATGACCTATTTTATATCCGTGGCTGCGTGTTTTGAAATGGTGCACTTACGTAACATCTTATATTATTCAGTTTTGAAAACAATACTTAGATTTGCTTTCATTTTCTGTAGGAGTACGGCAAGAACAATATTATCGGAACTTACACCAATGGCTGCAAAACTTTCCGATGATCAACTGTCGTCATTTTTACGAAAGGTAAATTTTTTATATACATTTTTATGTCAGTGTGTCTATATTGATCTTGCCACATTATTTAGTCTTCTGCACCCCTTTTAATCAACTGCTTCATATGCGTATAAATAGATTTTATGTTTTTTTTTATGTTGATATATTTTGCGTCATTTTTATGTTGATATATATTGTGTATTATAGTATATCACTTGTATAATTTGGTTGTAATTAAAATCACAAAGCAACATGGTAAAAGTAAAATATACATGTAATATTTACTATTTATCAAAATTTCTCAAATAATTGATATAGGTTTTGCAATTGCTGATTCAAGTATTAAAATATGAATTAAAACTTTATTGGTACAAGACATTCATTTCTCCAGAATTTACGTAATACTTTACTTTTACAAATATTTTGTCTATTGGCGGTAATTTTGTAGCGGGTTATTTGGCATTAATTTTGTAGAAATTCATTATTCAAAAGAAATGAAACTACGTGATGTGGTATTATTTCTACTTTTTTTAAGTTCTTTCCCACGACCTAGGTATTACAACATCTTCAGGTGGACTATTAGCGAAAATCTTTCCTAATAGCCCACCTGAAGATGTTGTATAATCTTTGCTAATAACCCACCTGAAGATGTTGTAATACAACGAAATCTAGGTCGTGGTAAAGAACTTAAAGAAAGTAGAAATAATACTACATCACGTAGTTTCATTTTATTGCCAATATTTTTTCGCAATATCTATAATGTTAGTGAATTGCGAAGTTTAGTAATATCTGCTTACCCCTTGATTTTATACATCTTGTGCTAATTTGAAAAGCATAAAAATGTATGAATCAGTTAATAATTTTTATTTTACATTCAATTTTAAATGATTTTTCCATTAGGCTATGGAATATTTAGACGATCAATACTGGGGTGAAGAAGAGCAGGAGTGTGCTGTGGCTGCTCGTGAAAATGCTATTGTCTTCAACATGCCTGACAACGAGCTTAGCAAAGAGGCGCAGAGACTTTTCAAAAGGATGTCCGTGTTGCCAGTATCCAGGTTAGGTTTAGAGATTGGTCCAGGTCTTTGTTTTTCTAATCCTGCCTATTGGTTACTATTAACCAAGTCTATTTTCACACAGGAAGAAAGTATAATTTTACTTTTCTAAGCTTCTGTATTGAAATTTTCTGTTTGTCTAACTTAAAAGGCATGATTTTTTACAGCTTTTGCGTCAAAACCAAAAACAGGACCTATAGTTCTGTTCATACATAAATTTTAATTTTTTAATTTGTATATAATATAATGTTTATGTTAATTATATTATATACAAATTTTAATTATATTATATACAAATAATTTGTATGTATATGTATTTCGCAATAAATGAATTTCCACAATTTTTAACAATGAAACACCGAGTAAGCTATGCAAGTTTAATACTAAATCGTAAATAACGATGTACATTAATGGAATGTACAAGTATTTGTATAGTACAAGTGTTTGTAAATTATTAATAATTCTAAATATTCTAAGTGTATTAAAATTTATAATGAGAAATTGAGATCTAGTCATTAATAAATTAGTCATTCTAAAAATATTATAAAATGTTTAATAGTAAATAAAGGTCTAGTCATTAATCAATTATTAATTCTAAATATTCCAACGTTATAAAATTTGTTTATAAGTAATTGAGATTTAGTCACTAATGTACTTATAATTCTACAAAATTCAAAGAATGTTATAAAATTTGTAATAAAAAATAGAGATCTAGTCCTTAACAAACAAATTATTCTAAAAATTTCAAAAACTATCTAGTCATTATATCAAAAATATCTAGTCATTAGTAACTATAATGTAATATAATATTATTAACGGAATTGTTTAAAATTGGCAATTTTGGGATATATATGATATATCTAGGATATCGTGTTGATAGGTATTTCTAGAAGAAAACAATATAACATTTGTAATAGGCAATTGATATTATACTTTCTTGTAAAATCAACACAAAACCGTGATATATATTTTTAATAAAGGAGTAGTTAAAAATTATGCATCTTGATGATAATTACTTCTGTTTCATTGGATCCAGTAGTCTTACACGACATTGGCAACCACGATATTTTCTTATCGCTCATTGTTTTTCATAACTCGCCAAAGAATATTATGAAATAATAAAAATTTAAAATATTTTGAAGTCATACCGAATGATTCACGAAGAAATTAATGGTTTAAATTCTGCTATCGATATAAATGGCGATTGCACAGATCGGCGCGCAATTTAACAATCGCTCCGTGGACCATTTGATAATTGCGGTTGATCAAATAACTCTCCTTTATTTTAGCATATTTAATTGAATTTGAATTGCAAAGCGAGGGAGATTACGTTTGAACTGATGAAATTGATCTTTCAATTTGTTTCGAAAACCCGCATTTAGGTGAATGAAATTGCTGCGTAAACGACAAGAAAACTTGTGTATGTTTGTTTAGATGTGTAATCACCGTAAGCTTAATATTGTATTAAGTCAACAAGGTAATATAACGACAATGGGGTAACAAATTAGTATAATAAGGGTTGATAAACGATTGCAAAGGTTAAAAAGTAATTTTATACACTGTATGAATCGTTAATGAACGAACGAATTTGCCAAATGAAGCCAAATCTTATTCGCCTTCAGTGAAAAAAGTTCAAAAGAAGAAATATCATTCACCTTCAGTGTATTTCTATATAACACTGAAGACGAATGATATTTGCCACTCAAGGAATCATGTCGTATAAAATCAAATTATTTTGTTGATTAATATTGGACAGTAACATAGCCAAATATAGCACAAGCAAACGGAAAGAATGCATATGATTCTATTAGTTATGCGCTGGCACCATAAGCGTTTCCACATAAAAATAGTGTTAACCGTTATGGCGTAGTTTAAGGAACTACCTTTGCAATGATAACTTAATGACTATGTCATTACACTACAACGACTGTATAGAATTTTTAAAAAGTACATATTTTTTTAAATCATGCTCCAAAATTTAGTTTGTTACATACCAAAGCATTTAAAATTTTTATTTCCTTTCCGTCAGACGATTCTCGGTACTACCAGGGCGAGTACCGCATGGTTCTTTGATGGAAACAAAGGCAGGCCTTCCCGCCCATAGATTATCAATCAAACCTCAGGCTGCATCGGCGAATCTACCTCATGTAGAGACTGGAATTAAAGTGCTGGGATTTCAGCGTTTTGAGTGAATCAGAGCATAATTATTTACTGATATATAAGAATCAGATTGAAACTATTTTTTATCTCATATAACAATATTGGAAACTATGATCAATTTTCATGTTTTCGAAATTATTTTTAGCATTTAGTCGAGATATATTTAATTTTTTTTATTGTGATAAATTCCGGTGTCAATGTTTAATATTTTTATTATCAAAGATCACAAGCTTGAATTTGATAAAAAGATCAATTTCCATTATTATACTTTTCATTTCTTTGAGGAAATTTTAAAAATCGATATCATTTTCACTATAAAATCAATTTATTTATACTACCGATTCATAAAATCCGTGAAATTTAAAAAAAATTGATGTTCACATTTTATTTATTATTACTACTTTATACTTTTGTTATTGATTGTTTACATTTTACCCAAATTTTAAATGGTTTGGTACTTAAAATACAGTAAATTTTTATGAGAATATGGTCTTTTTATTACATTATTAATTAAAACCTATTAAAACTACAGCAAAATGCAGTTTAAAGGCAAAATGCAAGACCATCTACGGAATATGTAAGTTGCTAATTTATTAACTATATTAATTCATCTATATCACCACATCCAATTAAACACCATTTCTAGACTACGCCTTTTTAAAATACTTTGTATAAATATATTGGAAATCTCTTTAAATAATGCAAGACTAAGCAAACAAAACAGATCTGAAATTTTCACCAAAAGAAAACTATTTTAAATGAAATTTATAATTTAGATTACAAAAGCAAACATAAAGTTCGAAAATGTATCGTATATGATCAAATACAATATGCAATTGTAATATTAAACTCTCAATTAATTATAATTATAATATTGAAAGTCCTTTACTGCGATTATTTTTATTCAATCAAGCAACGAATTATTTTTTCACAATTTAAATATAGTGATATAGCATTGATTCGTGATTAAATTTAAACTTTAAATAAAATTATTAAATATATTAATCGTATATTAGCCTAGAATCATACTGGACTTAAAAATAAAAACTTTTATATATATATATATATATATATATATATATATATATATATATATCGGTGATAACTAGCTGTAGAAAGTGAACGAAAAATTGAATTTCACCGACATCAAAGGAGCTTTATTTGATGTCACATAATTTGAGTGACACGCAATGTAAAATAAATCCATTCAATAGAGCGGCTTGTCATACCCTATCAAGGATCCTGAATAAGTAGAACACAATTATTTGAACCAAACTCGAGTTAACTATGCCTATATCGCACAGCGAAGTCGAGTATCAAAGATATATTGACTGTAATATACTTGAGCACAAGTGGGGTATTTATGAAGTAGACAGATCAGAGACAACGTGGTTATATAAATTGGGGGAATATAAATGAATTTGTCACTGCTGGAAAGTCAAAGTATCAAATTTGATATTAATTTGTGATTAATTTAGATTTACCCACGACTTTGCTCGCGTGGTTTTATTATCATTGGTTTTTTTAATTACAAATTTATTGCGAGGAATTAAAATATGCAGCGCCGTAATTAAGGATTGAGGAAAATTAAATAACTTCTTTGTTGTTGTAACTTTATAACACAAATGATCGTGAAATTAAAATATTTCCATCTAGATCAGAAATCAAAGGCAGTGATTCTGTTTCATCACATACAGTATCCATCGTTCCGTTGCAACATTGCTATGTTATTCCGTTTGCGTTTTTAGTTTTAACTAAGAATTTTTCCAAACAGTAAATATTTCTCTCAACACTAACTTATATTTTCTTAGTTGAAATTCCAAGAAAGTTAAAGTAACGTGTATTATTTCTGACTCACCACTGATCTGTTACTCTGATGTGACGTGAAAGAATAACAAAGAACACACTTGAATTTATATTAGTTACGCTAAAAACAAGAAAGCTTTTCTCTCTTTAGCAGACACATTCGATACATCTTAATACTATAATGACATAAATCGTTCCTACAGTTATTTATTTCATATATCCATTTAGCATTCGTCTTCCCGAAATCGGATACTATTCGATTAAGAAATCATTGGATCTTCCATGGATCTAATAACCACTGGAAGTCTTAGTAGAAGATTAATCAAATTTACTATGAAATAAATAGTGTCAAAATTGTAAAGGGACAAGGGGATCGTACTAGCTTCTGACTGGTTAAAGTCGTGCGCAATAATATGGTAAGTAAGCATGACACGCGCGTCACTATTTTGATCTACATGGCAAATATTTTGCTCTGCGCGATGACGTATACCATATCTGTACATCGAATGCGATAAGTAGTAGAGCTGTGTCTTTCATTGATCAATAGAGTGCTAAAATGCCGTTTTGTGCCATAATTACGTGCAAAAATAAAAATGGGAAAGAAAATGTAACCAATTAGGAAATTTTATGTCATCGGTGAGCTATTTTAAAAATATTTCCCTTGATTTTATTTAAAAACATTATTGGTGACAGCTTTCCATCGGTATATTTTTTCTTTTGTGCTGTATCACAGGGTGTATTATTGTTTTGTGACCGGTATGTGTACTTAATGTTATTGAATTGATGTTGAATACTTAATGTTATTATCGCATAATATCGATAACGTAAATATGTTTGGATACTGTGATCGTAATAAGATAAAACTTTCACATTATAAAGCAGTTCACTTCGAATACTAATTCTGCAGTTAAAAAAAGATGTTAAAATAAAATTCCGCTTTATTATTTATACATTTCGTAAGCTAGATTAGAGAAGCAAATAAATTTAGTAATGTTGAATTTTAAGCATATGTTGTTTGAATAATATATAAAACAGATAAAAGAAGTTAAGTTTGAACAATAAATAAGTGACTTCATATACTCACGCCAATTCGGGAAAGGGCAGAAATTTTAACTTTTTACATTTTGTCCCTTGTATTGATTATAAGACTGGATTGAATGGGCTGTTAAATAAAATACAAACGCGAGATGAGGAATTATATATTTTAAGAAACACAAATTTGAAAGTAAACAATATTTTCAAGGAATTTGGTAAATCTTATTCAATTTCATCGTAAGCTAAATCATTTAATTGTTTTAACTTATAGGTAATTGACCTCTTCTTAATGCTCTGAAACGAAATAAGCAGATGTGTCTCAAGCGCGCAAAAACAGGAAAGGGTTTCGTGATTTTGGACGCAGAAAGGGGTGTGCCCTGAAAAGAGATTGGCTAGTTTAAAATTAATTTGTTTTAAGGGACGATACCTGTTTTCACACATTTCGACGAATATGCCACTTCTATGTTATTATTTGTTCTGTCTTTCATAGTATTTGACGCGGACCCGTTAATTGCATGTTCTTTAAATCATAACTGTAGAGGTTGTGACAATATTGATAAAACATTGTTCAGTAATATTTATTTACCGAGCTACGTACTATGAATGAAAAAAAATTCTATATAGGTAGCAAAAGTGAACACTTTTTATCATTTATTAATTTTTTAGCAACTTTTAAATTACCTACTCTTACACGAATAATCATAATCATAAGGATGAATACATTATTGTCTTTTATCACTGTTTCTTATAAATTTCTAAATCAAAAACAATGGTCATCATAATCGTATGAGGACTAATTTTGTAGTCTATGAAAATATTTTTTTTTCAATGTACAGACAAAACGAAACCATACAAATATAAGTTTAATTCAAGTAAACAAAATCAGCTAGTGGAAAACGAAAAATAGGACTGAAATAAAACTATTCTTTGCCAAATGAACATTATCTACATATTTAAAATAAAAGAATAAATCGTTCTGGATAATATTACAAGAATTGAAATTGTTTAGTACATTAGTATCTAATACTATTATTAGTACATTTTAGTTATTCAGTACTTGAGTGCATTTATCTAAAATATATAAATGGAAAAAAATATGTGATCGGCATAACGTAAAATGTAAATGCTCTTTTGGGAATCTGTAATAAATTTAAATATACTCTTGCACTCAATTAGTAGGAAAATAAAAATTCTTAATATTACCCATATCACGGAGTAGGTAAATATGCATATCTTTCATAATATGGGTATTATCAACGTGTTGTCATCAGTTGTAGTTATAGGGTTATGCGTTACTGATATACAGAGCATACTCCGACTTGTTAAACGTACATTATATAATAAATATTTATAAAAAAAAAGTGAACAGTAAAATGGAACATTAGTTACACCATAACATAATAAATGTCAAAACATAAATAGAAGTAATTTCCAAATTTACTAAGAATAAGTTATATAGATTACACAATAACAAATAAATATCAAATCACCATAAGGAAAATAAGTTAAAAATAAATTTGGTTACCTTCGATAATATTAAAACGACACTGGATTTTTAATTATATATATCCTAATAACCACCGCAGGTACACGCCTAAGTCAATTGAATTATAAAAATATGATACCTCGGTGAGACGTCACTTATATCTTAAAACTCTAGAGTGATCAAGATTTAAATTATCGGAAAATTATGTCACTATGTCAGATTTCGAATTCCAATCATTTTTGCAAAGCTCTACATCGTAGAAGCTCTAAATTTATACACAAATTAATTTTATTTAATCATCTAAACATTCGTCGTGAGCGCCTTAGCGAAATATTGTCATAGGGCGATAGGAAATAAAAATATGCCTGAAGGTGAATTAATATAACTTCAGGAGGAAATACGGCATCAAATAGCCAGTGTTTTTTAAAATTCTTGTTTACCTTCTAACGATCATAAACACTCACAATTAAGTTTATTTAATCTTGCCTTAAGTGTTTACTCTCTAAAAATATACATTTATCAGATAATATTTTAGCGCATGCCTGCATCCTACAAGAGTACTCAGCAAATGATGTCAGTGTAGAGATCAGCTTTTCTTTCGATAAAAAGCTTTTAATTCTATTAAAACAGTAGAAATTGTAAACAGTAGACAGTAGAATTTGATTAAATAATAATTTTGTACTGTTCTTTGGAATTATTAACCAAGTATAAAATGTCCTTTGATTTAAAATATGAATCAAATATGGATACGGAAATGATTTTTCGAATCATTTGATTTATAAACCAGTATAACTATCGATTCCAAGGACAAACTAAAAATCCACTTCTTTTTTACCATTGACGATAGATGAGACGATGGATTGGAAGTTCTGATTACTAATTTTTTTTATGTGGTTATTTAGAAAAGATGTCCAGTTTGCCGGCTATCAGCCAAATATAATGGCTTTTATGTCTTCATCAGTATCAGTAACCTTATCGATGGCTTGTTACATTAAATAAACCCTTATTTCACCGGCAATACTTTAAAAAAATATATGCAATTGGAACATTTCATGAATAATTGAGAGCAACTAACCAAAAAACCAAGGCAGCTGCAGCTTCGTCGTTGCAGGCAATACTTAAAGCCGTTCGAAGATCAATGTAACCAAGATTTCTTTTACTATGAAAATACCATTCCGTATAATATTTTATTTCCAGTTCGTCCAAAACTAGAATATAATCTATTTTTTTTTATTATTCCGCTTTTAATTTTATAGCATTAAATGCTTCTTTGGTAAAGCTGGTTCTGCCGCCTATGCATTTATGTCATTTAGCTTACGTTCGCTCCGAAGGCAAACATGTTCCAAGAGTTTCTTTTATAAGTTTGTTCGTTTTTATAGAATAAAAGTGCAAAGTTAAAAAAACTTCCTAATTCAGGAGAGTATTTAGTTTTTGGAATATATTCGAATTTATTTTTAAGTAATTGCCTTTCGGCTATTTCCTTATTTTGTAGATTGATTCCATCCAGAACTAATTTGTTTTCCTTGCTTTTTAAACATTTACCAGTCAAGGTCTCTAAGATTTCACGTTAATTATTAGTTTTTATATTAAACCTGCGTGTGTTTTTCCGTAGCCGTTTACTATTTAATCCTTCCTGCTTTATTTTGTCATAAAATTAGTTCTTCCTTGAAGTTAAATCTAATTCTGTATGGAGCGCCTAGTCGTTATGTTTATTAAGTCGATGATATCTTCGTTAATCATAATTATTACAATATAGCTGTGCAGTTACCTCTTTCTTCAAATTTTACTAAAAATATTAAGAAGTGTGAAGAAGAATAAATCAGAATTTCGGACCAGACTCATTGCTTCTCACAAAACTTGTTTTAATAATTTCTTCTTACAATATTTTTACACTGTTTTACTAATGAGATACACTAATATAATTTTTCAAAATTCACCAAACCAATTTAAGGGCGATACGAATTACGTATTGCGATTTATGTTGTTTTATAACATAAATATCAAAGACACAGTCAAGTTATTCAGATTCGACGGTCTCAGTAAAGAGGAAGTTTCAAAGATTGGAGGATAGATACAATTCTACAATTTTCCTTTATATTTATGTTTTAATAAATTTAGTAACGAGTAAAGTACATTTACATCCAAATAAATAGAATATCTATATTACACTAATGTACAATAATAAAGACATTGCAGCATCTATTCAGTTTAAATTCCATATAATTGAAGTCTAAATACGTGCAATGCGAATTACTTGCACGAAACTTATCCATTTGAATAGCGAGATTGAGATGGCTAAATGATACTGTAACAAACCAAAGTAAACGATCTCCTGCGTAGTGCCCTGCCATTAAACCCTTCAAGAAATCGGAGGGGAGAATTCGAGACTGAGTAAAGGTAGGAATAATTAGTTAATGAAAATTTAGATCGAATGAAAATGAAGATTTGGCGCAAAATCAAAATAAACCGAAGTTAACATGCCAACAAAAATTTCAAACTTTATTTAATAATGTCAAAAATATTAACAAAAACCAATGAAAAATATTTTTAATAAAACATCAAACGAGTTACCGCCTAATTTACCGAAATCGTTTCAGTAAAACACCACACAGTTGCTAATTTATTTAATTACAGGCTGAAAATATAATTTTTTCCTTATTTCTTGGCGGATTTGTTCTCAACTTGGCTTTCTCAGTTGTCGCTGAGTGTAAAGTATCATATTAATATAAAGTAATGAGGACACAATTTTATTTTCAAAATAGTGACTGCAGGTTATATAACACGAATTTGTCTCACAGCAGCTAATTTTTTTTCGTACCCAGTAATGAAAGTCTTGTTTTCTAGATGAAAAATGCAAACATACTTTTTTGTGTATTCCGTCTATGTTTAATTCTAATAACATCCATCTAAAATTGCTATTATTATTTATAATCAACATTTCAATAGTAATCTGTATATAGCTTACGCTCAAATAAAATTATAGAATTATGATAAAATTCGACATATCAACAATTTAAGTCGTAACTTGAGGAGAAAATATTGCAAGTAATATAAATCATGAAGGCCAAACTACGGCAAATGATAGTAAAGAATAGATCTTAGTGGATATAAATTTAACAAAAAAATCTGGTATTATGAGTATTTAATAAATATTTTGTTTGAAAGTGAAATATAATTTTTAAATCAAAAACTTGAATGTTAAAATTTTATTTCCGAATGCCCAACGTATTATTGACATCTAATTAAAGACCTGAACTTTCCACGTGAATTAGTCATATATAAATAATTTTAATACTTTGCAGTTTAAGGAACAGAACTTCAAAATAAAATTGGTTTTCACAGTCTTTCGCTTTGTGGTATTCAAAAATACCCCATTATTTAAAACCACTGTGCTCGATTCAATATAAAATTAACTTAATATTAAATATTTAACATTTGCTTCATAACATGAGAAAACCAGTGATAATAATTATATTGTAACTGTCATCATGATTATGTTTTTTTTTGTTTCACTTTAAAATACACCTAGCGCGGTAACTCGAATTTCTTCCCACAATAACTTTTCTACTTTTTTTTATATCAATTTTCCAAAAATTATTTAAACTTTTGAAAATTCTTTTTATTCAAAATATTTCTGTATAAAAATTGCCTCTTATTTAAAGTAGTTGCCGCCTAACCTCAATTTATACTCAATAATACTATCGATACATGGCCGTTAGAAAATATTAAGAACACGAAAGGGAAGCTTTTATGAAGTGGCATTCGCTTCTTATTGGTCTGTCGATAAAAAGCTTTTCTGGCAAATATTTAGTACATGTACGCTACTGGTAATAATTCATAGCCGGCGAATGTACAGGGCTTACACTGAAAACGTCTCGCGTAGAACTACGCTGAGAGAAACGTGAGCTTTGGTACATTACAATTTCGAAGACGTGTGTTTCAACAAAAGCAAGTAAGTTGGAATTATATTTAGTAATTTGAAATACATGCATTTTACAATTTAAAAAAAACTGGCTCAAATCAGATGAGGTTTTTTAAATAATAGAGGGATTGACTTGAAATAATATTTAGTTTTTATTTCAGCGGAATTAGTTTACTGTCGGATGATATGCGAATTTATTACTTTCAAAAATTCTTTAATATTTCAATAGTACAATAAAAAACAAAGAAGTTCTTAGCTAATCGCCGCGTAGTAAAATTACATAAATAGTGCGTAATAATATCTTTATATACATCGATAGATGGAGTTACGTGTATTTCAAATCGCGCAACGAAATTTTTCATCTAGACATACATTGACGAAATGACTATGACCAGGAATGGAGTTCGGGAGGGGTAAGTGTTTAAAAAAGTGATCACACGTAAGACAGCAGATATCGTTATTGGTCGTTTTCCTGATCTCATTTTTTTTCACTTTAGACGTACACAAGTTTACTTGTTTCCTCAGTTTGTTGATAATTTTAATCGGTTGTCAATATTTGTAATTTAATTACGTCATTAGGTATTAAAATGATCAAAGTGGTTGTTACGTACTTTATTATCTATTCATAAGACATTTATGAAAAAAAATATGTATAAAAACATAAGAAAAGTGACAGAGCAAAGAATGTTATATTAGAGCGTTTGTATACTTGCATATGATAATTTATTTGTTTACCTCTATATTTATTTATTTGTTCACGTAACCTCCAATAACGAATGAAATGATTTTGATAAAGTTTTATTGGTCGATTTTTTTTCTGAGATAATATATAGACTATATTTTATCGCAATTAACTACCTAGGAAAAATATGATAATTTGACGTTACAATACAATTTGTACTCACTTAAAAAAGTTTTACTCACATAACTATTATAATAGATGATCTTACATTTATAAATCTTTAAGTAAACTTAATATTTGCTAAGGGATAACACACGAACGCAATTGCAGAAACAGCTAGTAAACAAATATAAATACATTAATCAATAAAATTTTTAGAGAGGAGTATTTGCTCAGTTTTTGAATATATATTACTATCTAATTATACGGTTATAACACTAATGCATGATATGATTTAACCTACAATCCGACACAAATAATAATTTCATTATGTTAATGCTGATATTGATAAATGGTTACAAGAAATAATGATCTCAAAATATCATATGTTATGACTTTGGTTTAGGTCATAGTGAAAACAATGTTTTGAAAAAAAAAAGAATTCAAATTGGCTCTTTAAATACGTTTATTTCGTTATATTATTGAAAATAATTCAGTGAAAGTTTACATTTATTTTTAAATAAAACTTCAAGTCTAATTTACGTGTTGACACGAAATGGAGTACCCATATAAAAATTAAACAAAACAGGGATTACATTTTGCATACATTATTAATTATTTTTTTCACATAAGGGTAAAAAATTAAATTAGTTGAATAAAAAAACAAAAACATGTTTACAAATTCAAATTGTCTATTTTTGCCTTGATTAGATTTCTTTTTCGGATAAAATAATAAAAAATAATGAGACTCATTCTTCTTTCATTGTCATTCGCATTTTTTTTCAAAAAGTATCCTACTATTAAAATATCCTACTATTTTCCTTTACAGTTAGACTTTAGCGATATCCAATCCTCATTCTGTTACTACAATTTAGTTATAATACTCACCTTTCCATAACCACCAAATCATGGAACAAAGAATATAAAAATAATTTTAAATATGCCAATAATGATGCAGTTCCCTATTTCATATATATATATATATATATATATATATATATAGATATATATATATATATATATATATATATATATATACATATATATATATATATATATATATATATATATATATTTATATATATATAAGAAATAGGGTTCTGCATCATTATTTGCATATTTAAAATTATTTTTATATTCTTTTTTCCATCTTGTATTTTATGAGGATTTTTTGAGTGAGGACGGTATATTATACTCGTATATGCTTTCGAATCTGTATTAACTTTGTACTATCAAAATTTATTTTTTATAATAATATTTACTACCGTGTAATTTCATTAAACTATATTAATTAGGTACAAAGTGGATTCGTCATATTAAATGCAGTCATTTATATATATTTATATAAAGGTATCTCGGAATATATTTTATGTATATTTCAAATTTTGTTTAACCGTTATCACTTAATAGAATTCTCAAATATTGTTGCGAGTTGGATTAAACCTTTGGAAACTCTCCAAGATATTTCAAGAATGGAACATAAGTAATATCGAAATAATTTAACGGCGTATCCTCTATCGAATGGATTTAGACCTTTACAAATAGATAGCGGGGGGAAAGCATAGAGTATCAAAACGCTAGACAAGACTGGCGGACGAAGTTTCGAGTGGGTACACTATGCGCAGATGGATGCCGCTTGCGTTGCAGCAAGCTTTCAGAAGTGTTCGGAAACATCAAGTGCTTTGCACTGAGTAAAACATTTTCAATAAAGATATGTGAGACTACAGCTTTCCTTTACAGTGTCTTTTATATAATATGATGTCCCTATAGTGCCATAGAATAATATTTAGAATATTTTTAGTCTTTTTAAAATATTTCTTTGGTGATTTTTTTTAAATACCTACAATTTTGTTAATGTAAACATTGAAAATTTACTCTATATATATATGTATTCTACATGGAAAATTCAAAGCAAAATGTTTAGGATACTAATTTGCCCAATATTTTTGTATGCTATTAAGATATATTTGTTATCAAAAATATTAAGTTCCTAAAATTTTCTTTTTGTAATATAGTCCTAACACACACCTGTCTTTGAAGGATTATTACTAGAAAAATAGGACTTGATATGGTAAAAGAGAGTGAGACAGTTACTTCTGTGAAGAAAACATATTTGCCTTAACATACTTATGTAGGCGATTGAATTGTTAAAAAGGGTATGCTTAAACAGGATTTTAATTTCAATTTGCGACTGTAAAATTTTAAGAATAAGACAGAAAATTCGACCAGGGACTTTATCCACTACTTATACTGCTGTGCCAAAATAAAATTTGTATAAAAGTACAATTTTGGCGAAATTTCACGTTTCAGAATTAATCGAATCTGATCGTACTCGATCAGATTAACGGCATCTATTTCCGTCGTGAGCTTCACCCAGTCATAAAGAGACGCATGAAACAAAGATGGATAAAACGATAATGCCAAATGCGTAATAAACAAAATTGAAGTATCCTATCGACGAGTGAATAATCATTCGGAGTCGAAATCCTAAAAATGATTGTGTGAGGTCACTGGCTCATAAAATTGTTGTGAACGAGGCATGATAATACGCCGGGAAACAAAAATGGCTGGGATATTTATGATATTTTAGGTTTTCGACTTTCTCGGTCTTTAATTCCATATATGTGTATTTTTACTTTCGAGCAATGATAGGATTGAAGGTAATTATTATATTAAAGTTATTGTCTGAATTGCAGTGAAGTAAAAACGTTAATGAAAATTAACTCTGAAGCTCTAATAAACTATAAAAACAAAAGTCATTTATCTCTATGTCACCCGACAATCTAATGTTTAAACTGCTGAAACCTATTTCATAAAAATTTAAAACTTAAAATTATTCAAAAATACTTTTCCTTTTTTAATTGTTTGAAATGTTTGAATATCTTAATATTAAGAGTAGTACTTAATATAAAGATAATCTAAAATAAAGATAACGTTTATCCATAAAATTTCTCACAAATGGCTGAATGGTTCTTCTCTAAACTTCCCACATTATTAGCATTTTATTAGCGTAAAAAAAGTCATGAATTCCTTTACCGGGTAAAAATGGATCATTTTGTTTCTTAGAAAACTAAAGCAAATTGCGGATTGTAAAGCGGTTGTGCAGCGTGGGCAGAGAAACAAAATAATTCGATTTGATCGTGCAGTGGAGCACGGTATCAAAATAATCAATTGTGCCTAAGAATGAGATAAAAGAAAAAAAATATTTGGACATTTTAAAAACGTGCACAGGTTTGCTTTTCGCAAGAAAGTGAACACACAATTTCATAGTACCTTTCCGTCACATTCAATTCACTCAAAAGTTTTAAGGACTTCCTTAGAAGCATGTCTTTGGAAAATATGTCATACATTTAATGTTGTATATGAAGCTCATCAAAAAATCAGTAAAGCAAATTCACACAATGTTCAGATATTTATTTTGATTTTTCATAAATATATTTGTTTGAATTCAAAATTTGTATTATTTTAAAGATTTAAATTTTCATACTTAAGTTATATCGTAACCAATTTGTATTTTCATGTATACTGGTTTAGAATATCAATAATCACTTTTGTATACAATTATTAACGAAGTTTAAATCAGTTAAGAAACTGTACCTTTATTAATTCTTTCCAAATATATAATAGGTGATTTAACTTATTCTACATTATTCTACACTTTGGTTGCTTCAAAATAAAAAGCACCTATAAATCTCCTAGCGTTTATTGTATGTTCGGTAAGTTACTTAGTAGTTTCAATACAACCTCACTTATCTAAAATACAATATTTTAGATACTAAAATTTTACCACATAGATTCTTTAATTTTATATGTAGTTATCCACAGAAGATAGTGAGATATAATAACATATATATTACACACATTATATCACGCTATCTATATTTATTTATACGATACGTGATGCTCACCGTGTTTTTCCTTTCTCTCCACGTCATGTTTATTGTATATATATATATATATATATATATATATATATATATATATATATAAATATACATATATATATATATATATATATATATATATATATATATATATATATATAATATACATATATATATACGTACATACAGATAAGAAGATGTCCATTAATATATGTATCCAAATGGAGAAAATTGCTTATAAAAATTCCCACAAAATATTAACTGTCATTATATTTGTGTTTGATTTTAAATATAAACATGGACATAATTTTTAAACTAACAACTTTTATTTTTGAAGCTTTGAGTACAGTTTACCTAAAGTTGCATAGTAGTTATCATAATATTATCTTCAAAGCAGATTGATAGACGAAAACGCAAAGGTAGAAAAAACTGTCATCTCCATAATGTATTTCGATAATGGATTCAGAAATATAAAATTTTCATGAATATTTGTTTGCATTATACATTAAACATAAACGAATCTATTTAACATATTTCTTATGATATAGTAATAAATTTTAGTCCATTTTCATGTCGAAATTCGATAAAATAAATTACTAAAACTTTTCATAATTATGCAAAAAATTTTAAAAATAATCCTCTAAAATGTACAGAAAATATAAATATTATTCTACCAAAGACGTATACAGAGAAAGAAAACAAGTTCTAACAACTCCAACTGTCTATAACATATCATCGCTCCCTCCATAACTAGGTCCCATTACGTAGCCGGGAGGGTGCTGGCAGCAGTTTCCGAATTTCCTATAACTGTTTAAGGGATCTTATATTTGGAAGGGACTTGCCTTGTCTCATCGACACTCGAGTATACCCCGGGGAGCCCTCACTTGCCATTCACAGCCAGGCTTCGCGTCGATACGCGTTAGTTGATGTGTAGCAGTTAGCACACGTGAAAAGTTTAATATGGGAATCGGATGAAATACGACATAATTTACAGCGCATAAAAGTATATGTCGTTAATATAAAATGTATAATACACAGGCACGTTTAAGCTTGAAGAATGTCCATGGTACTGAGCTTTACCCGTATAATGAAAAATGCCTGCAGAGTTTTATGATTGCAAAAATATTGTAGGCGAGTTCATATTTAATGCCTTCAGGCGACGTTGGGTAAAAGCGTCTTACGAAGAATGCTTGCAGAATTTTATGACAAGAAAAATACTTAAACATAAATGCCGGCTTGTATAAAGCTATGTCTTTATAATTTGATTATTGCAAAAGAAAATATAAAAATAAAATTTGCTATATGGAAATAGTTAGGGTTAATTTATTTTTCAGATTCTTGAAAAACAAAAGTCAAACGATTATACTCGTAAACTCGTACTGATGCAACATAGAGAGTAAACAAATATTTATACGACCAAAATTAACGGTAGTACGAAATAATTAAGGAGCCCTAGAAGCTTTTTTAACAAAACTGCTTTTAGCTTTTTATTCTTAATTATGAAAGAAACTAAATTATGAACTTTACGCAAAGAGATTCAAATAAGTTTTGTGTGATGGAAATTATAATGTTAAGGTTTATTTATAATAATGCAGAGACACTTAGAATAAAATACGTCAATGACGAGGAATAAATAAGAAAAATAACCTTTCAAATTAAAATGATTAAAAATTGTAATTGTGATTAATTTCCTTATTAAATTAAATTTTAAGAACGCCCAATAACTTATCTCATGAATCGTCTAGATCCATGTATGCTCGCTTATAAGCGGAAAATTATTGCAGTTTTCTTTAACATATTTATGTAAAAAATTGGAAAGGTTTTGAAGAAAGGAAGCAAAAAGTAGATAGACGAACCTATAGAGAAAATATTATATATAAAATAATAGTATTTATTCCTTAGCCTTTAATCCGTTTCCATTTGTATATTCATTCGTATCTAAACTTCTGTGCAGCGTAAAGTATTTATGTAAATATATCTGATAAATAATAATTTATGAGTAATATTTTTTACCCTAATTTACTGTGTTTATATAATTTAATTATATAATCAATTTCTAATAAAATATATTATCTAACACCAAAAAAAGTAGTCATAACATTTTCCAGATGTGTAATTAAAATGAAGTATTTTCATTGAATAGATAGAGAAGAATATTAAAAAATTATTTATTGTCATTTCATAAAAATGTTACTATTATAACAAAAGATGTATACATAATAAGAGTGTCCCTATAAAAAGACGTGTGCAGTGACATCCATGGTTTACCTGAGGCATTGCGAGGAATACTTGTATCAAGAGAAAATTGTTTGAATTTTTGTTATGCCTAAAAACTGAAAAGATTTTTATAAAAAATGGTAAAACATTGTTTGAAATAATAATTCCTATAGGTATTATGGTACTTCTTATATATTTACAATACGAGGAATAGAATAATTTGTGTATGATATAACGGTATTTTTAATCAATATAATTATAAAATATAATACTACAATATATCAAGAAATGGCTCAATAAGTATATGAAATCCATTTCCGGCGTATCTAAGGAGCACAAAACTGCACGATTTGGACTCTTTCTAACATTATTTATAGACAGGTGTTGTGGTGACAGTCTCATTTGGTCAGAACAATCACTGTCGCCTTGACCCTAGAAAAATCTGCAAACCGCAGGTATCATTTATTCTCACCAGAAATATGAAATTTTAAATGGTTAAATAATTTATATAAAATTACCTAAAAATGTTAAACAAATTCTAACGTTATTCGAAATAAAATAATAATACACGTATTTGATAGCCAATACGAATAATATCGTTTTTACGAGTTTAAACGTAACAGGAATTCGGTGTGTAACGCCCCGGCTGTTTACTCATGCCGAATTATCGATACAATTGTATGTGCCTCGTGGGAATTTACGGTTTTGGCGTTTTAAATTTGAGCACTCGGCGAGACATGCGAACGACTGTTAAGTGTAGCGTAATTCGTATTTTGATTGTTTTGGTGTGAATAACTATATTCAATGGCTTCATGACGAGAGGAATGATTTTTGTCAATATAAAATGTGTGTTATGTATAGAAAAGTGAAGATTGTAAACGTTATACATAGAAAAGTGAATATTGTAAACGTTATGCATAGAAAAGTGAATATTGTAAACGTTATACATAGAGAAATGAAGATTGTAAACGTTATGCAAAGAAAAGTGACGATTATAAACGTTATGCTTAGAAAAGTGAAGATTGTAAACTTTATGCATAGGAAAGTGAAGATTGTAAACGCTGTGCATAGAAAAGTGAAGATTGTAAGCGTTATGCATAGAAAAGTGAAGATTATAACCCTTGTGTATAGAGAAGTGAAGATTGTTAAATACAAAATACGTTTAAACATACGAGTAACTAATTTTGAGGTAGATTTAAAATTTATGGTATATTGACTAATCATATTTAGATTGTATCATGGCGTAAAACCCTAGCCATTTTTTTAATTTCTACCTTTTCTATATTCCCTTTCGTGGCCATTTACAAAATAGTTCATTTAGATAAATTATTTGTTTTAATAATATCTACCCTTTATATTCTTATGTAATATTTAGTTAGTTAAGATTCTGTACCCGAAGGGATAAAATTAGATTTCATTATAATAACTCAATATTTACGTTGGTCCATCTGTCCAGAGTTTTAAATGAATTGAATTAGGAATATTAAATTAACGCGTAAGCCTTCTGACTCCAAACTGAAAATCACATTTATAATTAAATAAAAAAAATACTCCAGGTAAACTGCTAAATGTAATTAAGGAGTAATATAGAAAAAATACCTACGTTTATTGAAAAGAAGTTTTTAAATAGATTGAGGATATTGATATATTTTCTTAATCTTATGTTAAAAAATAACAATATCGGACGCCAACAAAATCCTATTTCTTAGGCCTATAATATATATATATATATATATATATATATATATATATATATATATATATCCAATATGGAATACAAGATAAAAAGAAGTTTCGTGATCATTTAATCGTGATCTTTTACTTTAAGCGCAGTAAATATATATAGTAAAATACCTTTACTGGATAGCTTTTATTAATTATTTCACATTTCATTTACTAATTTCAACGGATTGTGTATTAATTTTTATGCCCTAAAATATATTCATTTATCTGTTTATCACATCTCAAAAAAAACATTTGAATATCTAGATACTGATAAGCTACGTAAATACAGGAGAAGGTTGCAAAGTAGAGAGTAATATAACCGTCACGCCTTTCCATTAGTTCTGTTAAAGTGAGTATTTCTATTTAAACAAAACGAATTTTTACTTCGTATTCTTAAATTCATTGCCAAGTATTACTACGAAGCATTTCACTTTTGGAATATTACAAATAAAATACCTTTGACGAATATAACATTTATGAAGCAATGAATTCAAACTCGATACCACACATTTGATGAAAATTGGCTAAAGAAGATAATATGAGCTTAATAATCTTAACAATTTTAGTAATGTGTAATAGTATTTCTAAAAACGACAATCTTTTAATCAACACAAGTTGCTAATTACAGGTAGTTAAGTTGCTGTTTGCGGATTACAATGTGACTACCGTTATTTTTTTCGAAACCAAAGTTTCGAAAATATCATACAAAAGTTTATGGTCCTCAAATATCTGTTTTCACGGAACGAGTATAGAAGCTTTTGCATAAAATTTTCTTATTGGCAATCCTAATAATTATATTAGTTACGCAATATCTCAAGTGCAACAGGATATGAACTTTTCACATGTGTTTTCATCTTAATTTTATAAGAAAAATTAATACAACTCTGTTTTAAGGATTGCCATCAGCGAAGGGTCTGAACGAACCTCTATTATTGTGACTACGTCGTGTGTCCATCCGTCTGTTCATTCGTCCGTTCATCTACTCAATTTCTCTCTGTCACAGGCTTCTAATTTTTAACCGAACCCGTAATTTATCCTAATTAATATTATAAATGCGAAAGTGTGTTTGTTTGTTCTTCTTTCGTATCGCAACAGAGCAACAGATCGAAATGATTTTTGCACAAAGTTGATGAGCTGTGAAATAATACAAGTTACTGCTTATCCCAAAAAATTTAATTGATTTGGGAAAATTTTGGTTTAAAACTGAAAAAAAAACATATAAGCGAAATATTGAGGCAACGCCGCAATAGAGTAACCGGTCGAGGTGATCTTTTCAAAATCTTCATACGCAATATAAAGGAGCAAGAGAACTACTTTCAATTCCTAATTTAAATGGAAATATTTTTATTTTCACTGTCATTTGTGTCATAAAATCAGAAAAATTAAAACTTTTTATTTATTTTTCCCTAATTATTCTAGATGGCGTTGCATATTTTAAGTTTTCCCTATACCTATACCGGCGAAGCCGCGGGTAAAAGTTAATATATAACATGTGAATTTAAAATTTTCTTCCGTCCAGTACTAAAAAATTATAGTTAGAATAACTTAAAGTTACGAAATGATGTCAAAGAACCCACAAAGATATGAAGGGTGTTAAAAAATTAAAAAAAAATTGTTAGTTCTCTGAAGTATCGCTAAAATAGCTTTCTATATCTTTTTAAATATTTCTTGCCATTGAAGGGTTAATACCTTGGCGGAATATTGAACTTGCCATTTTATATTCATTTTGTTATCAAATCTATTCAAAAACTGCCTTTGCCTTATAATCTCAAATATTTCTTAAAAACTTAAATAACAAATACTAAAAATAGGTTTCGACTGCGAAAGAAAGACACGCTAAGCAATATATTATCATGATGAGAAATAACATTAATATTTGCAAATAGTTTAATAATAATACCGTACATTATTGAACATTACAATTTTTATACATGTTATTTTCTAGGATATATTCGTAACGTAGCTCTATTTATATCAAACTTTTGGGATGATAGAAAAAAGTAGTTCACCGTTTTTTTTAAATACAGGCATCTATGTAAGTAATTAGTTTTATTGAATTTGTTGAATAAGAAAAATCTCTCATTCGGAAAATCATATCTCTTGAAGGAGTAACGGTATGAAAACTGCTATTATTTACTTTTTCCCGTATTTCAAAAGATCTCACTTCTCTTCACTATATTTGTCTACTGGATAAAATTTATTACGTTTTTTGTAAAAATAATTTCAAGATATTTTTTTTTCTTTTGAACAAAGAAAATATCTTACAATTAAGAGTTATTAAATAGATTATGAAATGCAATTATCTTATTTATTTATGTCTTTCTACTCCAGTAAGTAATATATCAATGTACTAAAGTTTCTTTCAAACATTGATGCTGTCTGTTTAACAAAAATATTTATTGAATATATTTTTCGTTAATTTTGTAGAAAATCATTATTCACCATTAAGAAAAGTGGAAAGAAAGTAGAAATAATACTACATCACGTAGTGTCTTTTAATTGTGACAAATGTTTATGGCTAAATATTTTTCTGGAAACTGCTATTGAATGTATTTAAATCACAAACAATTAGCCTTTCCACAAGATGCTTTAGGTCGAAATTATCAGTTGTCATTCGGCCTTGGTCATAGAAAGACGTATTTAACTACGAGTGCTGAGAATGCTTAATGTCGTAAAATCATGTTTCTGTGTTTGTAACGAAAATGTTGTATAGAACCGCTGCTAAATACGTAGCACTGTTGAAGGGGTTTGTAAATAAGTCGCTAAAATAATATTTTTAAATAAAAAATGTCCTGACCTAGCTCTGCGCAAACATTGAATTAGTATTTTTAAAGAGTGTAATAAAGGAAATGACGTTTGGTACTGGACTAACCGTCAAAGTTGCCAGATCCAAATCCCATAAACGTCATTTTGGTAGTCATTAAGTTTAAATTCCAGGGATAATACCTAGAATGGTAAGAAGTTATATGGACAAATTAAACTTATATTAAATCTTCAATTTTCCTTCAGATTATTCTACAACTTTAGTGAAAATTATGGCTCAGAGGTACCAGGCAGTTATCAGTATTCGAGTAGGCTAGAAAATTAGTCAACAATAAAGCATGTTATTTATATCACGTAATATGCGTGGATTATTTTTTTCAATACTTTATCTTAAATAGTTTTCATATTTGACCGTACATTCTCAAACAATTATTAATTAACGAATTTTTAACTTCAAGAGTTGTGCTACATTTATAGGTCTATGAATATAGCTGATTTTAACATAAAATAAAGCATAGAGGTATCAGTTCAAATCAAAAAATTTTGGATTTCCATTAAAAATGTTCACTGTATTTTTTATATGAAAATTACAATTACATAATTAAAATTACAAAAAGTATACGTAAGTAATCATGGAAGTTACATGTCGAGCGATACATTCTTCTCAACATTTCGTAATAATCTACTCTTATTCCTTACTTACAATTTCTGCCAGACTTTAATATAGGCTACAAAACTATCTGTGATTAGTTAAATAACATTTAAAGGATATGCCCAAGATATTGGAAAGGGTAATTAAAGACAATAGGAGTGAAACAAGAGAAGACTCTGTGCGGAATACAAGATTAGTAATAATATTTTATGATCGTGAAACTCGAGGAGTCGTCGGCCGGAAATAATAATTTAAAAGAAACGTCCATTTTTATTGTTTGCTCGAATAGACAAAAGTACAATTCTTATTGTTACAATACTAACTAAACATATACACAAAAACAAAGTTTACAGTAATTTGGGAAAATTCCAAAATTTGTGGTGTTGTTAATTATACGACAAAGAAAGAAATCTATATAGTATTAGCAAATTTGGATAGAATATATCACATTATTTAATACATATTTAACACAATCATAAAAGTTTAGGATAAATGGAATAAATAGGTCTATTAATATATTTTGGAAATAGGTTGGAACCGCAAAAAGATGATGGTAAGCACTGGTTGTGTAATAACCAAAGACCGTCCCGCGCAAAGGTAAACATACTACCGTCCGTGTAATAACAGGTGGATACGACTGGTTTTCAGGATTTGTATCATTTTGTCCATCTTACGAGTACACTTAATCCATGTGTGATGTCGTCTATCGCTACATAAGCAAGAATATGAGATAACCACATTTTGGCTCCAACTTTGCACGGTGATACAAATTATAGTTTAATGGACGTAAAATAAGTTTATAAATAATTTCTGGGTTAAAAAAAATTATCATCATGCAGAAATATATTTATTTACTTGACTAGGAAGCAGACGGTATTTAGCATAGTATTTTCTCTATTTAATTGTATAAATAGAGCTGTATTTTCCAGTACATATTCATAATTTGATAGCATAAATGTATTCAAAGCCGAAAGTTGTGAAATATCCAGGTCTCGTATTTTTCAGATTTATCAGGATTTCGGAAATTATTTCATATAAATGTACCTACTTTTAATTTGCTCACTTTATTTATAGAAATATGCTTAAAGAAAACGGGTTGAAAAAATGCCTGCCAAATTTTCATAAATATGGAATTAATGACAAATATCTGTATGTAACTGACGAACAAATAATATATACCTAAAAATAAAATATCCCTAAAATGTGGGTAACGAGAATTCATTATAAAGCGATATTTAATTTTTAATTCGTAAGTAGATCTATATACATTTTTTATCAAAATATACATAAGTAGTATAAATAGTATAAATGTAAGGGGCGATAATGGAATATTTTAATAATTAGGTTTATAGGTATTATAAAATATAATGGTTCAATCTCGGCTTTAACCGAACTTCTCTTGTGAAATTTTCAAGTCCAGAAACAATTTTCAACATTATCCATATTATGTTTTGTCCTTATACCTTAATTTCTTTCCTAATTATAACTTTTATACGAGTATAAGATTATTTTTCTTAACGACGAAAACCCTTGTTAAGCGTTAAAATTGCTCTAAGTGCTCCACAAAGGACGCTTACAATTTCTCCAGTGTAAGGGCAGAGCTCTCCGTTGGAAAACATTTGAATATAAGCAAACTTTTCAATTTCACTGAGGGTTGGAAAAGAAATGATGTGCCCGCGGAAACACGAGAAAATACTTTTCTGTTTTTACTCTTGTGACATTTTCCGATTTAAATATTTCTCTGTGGCCGGATATTTTTCGCCGTTATATTTTATGTTGTTGATGGTCTCGTTTGCGTATTTTAAGATTTAATGTTTACTTATGTATCATTATTTTGAATTTTGCATCGGAAAAATTAAACAGCCTTGATAATAAAATATTTTATGCCCATTTTTTAAAAAATCTATGTTTTTTAAAAATATATATTCAAGAACACAGAAGAAAGAAGAACGTTAGACTACTCTTAAACTGAATATTATGAAAATGACAGTCTTTACGACGCTTTTAATGAAACTTTATGAAATTATTAATAATAACTGATACATTCATACTTTCTTATAGGATAAGAACATTAGACATTAATTCAATATGTTATTCAAGTGTATAACATTATTTTAAAAACAAAGTAAAAACAATTCAAGCATATATAGACGCATGCGCAGACGAGCACATACGTATGATGGATTGAGCAGAATTTATAAGTTCGAGAATAGTTTACGTAATTACTGGAAAATAACTATATAATGGTTTTGGGATTCAGGTCTGTCTAATAAAACTTTATATGTATATACATATATATATATTTATATATATATATATATATATATATATATATATATATAAATACATATATATGTGTGTGTGTGCGTGTTTTTATGGAGATAGGAGAATACTTTTATATGTCATCAGGGCTAGATGTTCTGCCTGGTATGTCGGACACGGATATTCTCACATCGACTCAAAACCTCAGCCTCTCCGCAGAACCGCCGTTAGGTATTACTTCACGGGGGAGGATCTAACTGTTGCTCTTCCTTCAAATAGTTGAAATAACTGCTTCTTTCCTCTAATTATTTTTATTTTTAGCAACAGAGATCCTGGAGGACTTCTGTCGCAAATAAGTTTATAGCTTCCCAGGCTGCCTTCGATGAAAGTATTGCTTTTACTATGGTCTCCGGTTTTCTGTTCAAGAACATGTTCTAGAGTACTGCATAATGAGTTAAAACGCAGCACGCAAAGAACACGTTTTCCACGTCTTCACTGACTCCAGGACAGGACGACCATTCTGGCGAATATTCATGTTTGAAGGGATGAAGATATGCTTGGAAATACCCATGTCCTGAGAGCAGTCGCGTAAAATAGTAGTAGACCTCTCCATAATTTTAGCTCAGCCAAACGCCCACCTGTGGAATAAGGCGGTACATCCGCTTGCCATTTTGTGGCATCTCAGAGCACTTGCCATCGCTGTACGGTGTTTTTCCCTTCTTCTGCTTTAAGTTCATCGAAGCTCAACGTAGTAGACCCCCTTCACTGGTAAAGGATACGTATACAATACTTCAATAGATAGCATCCCGACGATAACTCACACCGCGTCCTCATACACCGTGCGGAAAGCACTGACAACTCTCAAGGAACTCTAGCGAAATTTCGTATGTTAACGCTCGCATGACCACTAACGACAGTAGTATCCTTATACTCTATTTTTGGTCCCCTAGATTTGACATCAGCCGTGCTAACGCTGCCCTCACTACCGATGCTTTGGCATTTACATGCTCCATCTGCTGCTTGAAACTGAGTCGGGCATCAATCATCACTCCCAGAATAAACAGCTGTAACGTAATTTCGTGCTCTGAGCATGGTGGTTTCCACCAGTTTTCGACTAGTAAAAACACCAACTCGGTCTTGTGTTTTGCTAATTCTAAGTTGACTGCAATTATCCACCCACGAAGAGGTAAACATCGCGTGATGTCAAACGCAAGGTTTACCTCTTCGACGTGTTCCGCCACGACCACTACGGCTACGTCGTCTACATATGCCACGAGTTTAACATCCCTTGTAAATGCTAGCTTCAGTACACCACCATACAGAATATCCCACAAGAGAGGACCCAAAATTGAGCCCTGAAGTACTCCTCTAGTAGTTTTGTATTTCTTCGGACCTGTCTCCGTGTCGTACTTCAGCAGCCTATCAGTGAAGTAGCTAACTATCATCTTCTGAAAGTACGCTAATACGTTCATCTCGGTGAGAGCCCGCATAATGCAGTTCCAATTGAAGATGTTCTTGGTATACAAAGTGGCCACCAAGTAATACTTTTTCGTACCTCCCTTCCACCTGATGCCTACGATCGCGTCCTTGACTGTGTTGACGACAAGTTGATGGCGTCCAGGGCTGAGTGTCCTTTTTGGAAGCCATATTGATTGCTGGCCAGCAGCAGTTCAACTGCTACTTCGAACCGTTGATGAACTATTCGTTCTAGTATCTTGCCAATTTGTTCAGCATGCAGAGTGGATGATAAGATAAAGATTTGTCCGGTGATTTCTTCTCTTTAGGGAAAAGTGCTAATTTCTGTTAGTTTTATTCCCGAGAAAAGTACCTTCTTTGAGGTATATGTTGTAGTCCTCCAGGAACAGCTCCGGTGCTGCTTGATGGCTGCTTTTAAAGCGATTCCACCCAGGCCCGGAGATTTCCTATTTCTTAGCAGAATTAGGACATTAAAGAATGAATTTTTCAGCGATATTTTGGAATGAATGGTTTACACGCCGTAAAGACAATTAAACAATTAAAAAAGAAACAATCAATAAAGTTAAAACATGACTGTGTGAAAAAAAACTGAAGATGAAAAAATGAGGACTTAGAGTAGATTTGTGATATTGAATATATTTGGCGTTAATTTTGTAGAAGTTCATTATTCACAATTAAATGAAACTACGTGATGTAGTAATATTTCGACTTTCTTTAAGTTTTTACCACGACCTAGGTTTCGTTGTATTACAAGATCTTCAGCTATTAGCAAAGATTCTTCCAATCTTTGCAAAGTTGGGAGATATGTTTGATTACATATTGGTTTAAATTTACAGGCATCAAATATTACATTCTAAACATATTTTTTTAAACTGACGTGTTCTCTTACCTTCCAGCACACGCGGTTTCACTGGCGAACAAAGCCGTATATGCGGTGAGATTAGAGACCATTATTATATGGACAAAAACACGACTAACCGACTGTGGGCGTTTACTGACGAATGCCTATTTTTATTATTGACATAATTTTAAAAATCAAATTTTTTGTCTTAATTCATGAATTGCTCCGCGGTGTTTCTTGACAGTCTCTTTTTTATTCATTTATTACTTATTTGTCGTTTCTACCTTTTTGTGTCATATTAAATATCTGCATTATATTTATTTTTGTAATCTAAACGAGATCGTGCCACGTATATACCTACAAACAGATACATAAATACACACATACACGTGTGTGTGTGTGTATTATATATATATATATATATATATATATATATATATATATATATATATATACGAGAATGTATATATATACGTATAGCCTATGTTGCTAAGTAATATACCTATTTTAATAGTCTCTCAGATATTAAATTTTTTTCGTTGCTGTGAGTGAATATATAACCTTTCTTTTCGCTCAATCGTGTAAAAAGTTAAAATAATATTTAATACAAAAACGTAAAACTACCCACGCTCTACTTTATATGAAACTCACTGGCATTGGACGTCATCTAGTTTAAAAATTGTCCTCACTTTTTTTAATTAAAAATATCGATTATATCACAGCTTTCAAAGCCAACGCTTAAGAAAAGTAAGTTAAATTTAATATTGATTTCAAATTCGGCTTGATTTTCAATAAAATTTTAGGTATACAAAAATAAAACCTTTGAAAATATTACTAATTACGAGAAATATGGTAACTCTGCCTGAGTTACCATTTGAAATATTTGTCTTCATTTTAAATTAAAATGTGGTTCTGCGACATATATATTAAAAGCGATAAATCCAAGGCAATCTTTGAATAAAACGCTAAGAATAAATTAATTTTATGACATGACGAGATTCGATCCAAAAAAACCTCGAAAGTCGAGTGTGAGGGCAGATGCACATCATCTAATTCAGTATAAAAGCATAGGTGGATATAAAATCTTAATACTCAAATTAAAATTAAATTAAATTAAGTAACTTCTTCTCTATATACTTCTTAATCTTTCAGAATATGTGTAGGATAAGTATTATGATAAAACATAGCATTTGCCTTACAAATTATTTGCGTTAACTGAAGAAAGGTAGCCGAATTATTTCTTCGTGATCATAATTTTGACGGTAGTATATGAAAATTTGTTATATTATTCGAATAGCTTATCGCATAAATCCTTTGAAAACTATCTCGGTCGGTAGTTTACTCCAAACGGTGAGAGGCTAAAAGCCATTGTTTAAGTGTGAACCTTTGTAGGAAATCCTTTTAAAACCAGCTCATAAAATTATCGTGAGACCAACTTTAACCTAAAACTAACGGGAAACGACCTCTATCAAGCAAATAAACTTGTAAACATTTATATAGATGCGCATATTTACATCTTAAACCTTATCCAAGAGCTTAAAATATGAAAATATGTCTCACACAACGAGACGCACTAAAACCTTATAGATAAGGGGGTTCATAACTTGAATATATAGACACGAAAACCTGTGCGTGGTTTTGTTCAAGGACAGTTTGAAATATGTTTATGTAGGTGAAGATAACGGGATGGCTCACTTAGCTGTTGGCTTGCTCACCGAGTACCACGCAATAATATAGCGGGTTAACACGAGAGAATGCAATTTTTGCTTTAATATTGTATTAAAATAATGTAAAATAATTTTTATTTCGTTTCTTTCTAATAATTTATTTTGATGAAAAGTGCATAAATTGAAGTTCATATTTCATTCATTTCTTTTATATCTTAGGTATAAAAATTTATCTTCTTCAAAATATATTTCCAAATACTAACTAAATAGAAAATATTTCCAATATAATATCATTATATTTAACTTTTTATTTATTCCCCCTTTTAATATAAAGAAAAACTCTATCAGTTTTCATCTTCATTTAAATTTTCGTTATTGTTTTTAACGGTGTTGCTCATGTTCTCAAGTGATCTGTAATTGTTAAACATAAAGACAAAGGGATTTATTTTTTTAATTTAAACATTTTCAATAACGTCTTTATTACAACCTAATTTAATTAATATAAATATATTAATACAGAGACATATTATTCCATGCGTAGTAATGTATGCTGTATGCGAAACAATTAAGCTTTGAAGAGTTTTCAGAATACCGACGAAAGTCGTTCCGTAACAACGAAAAACGTTCGCTCGGTTTTGTCTATAACTAAGTTACCGAATTTAAATTTTTAAATTAAAAATTAAATTTTTTTCCTAAATTAATTGCCAATAAATGGTAACCACTGGTATTTTTATTCTTTTATTAGAATTAGGGATTGTTATTTCTAATTATTAAAATAAAAACTTTTGTTAGAAAATTTTGGGTAAACCTTCCACAGCTTTATAACCCGACGTAACTAAGTGAACCAAGGCTTGCGGCGGGGATGGGCTTGTCTTAACTAGGATTTATTAACTCACTGAGTAAGCTTACAAATATGGATTTATCCATTAATGCTAGTCGGATATAAAGTATGCGGCTTTAATGATAAATGTGTTGTTCACTTAAATTATTTACGTACATTTTCCTTAAAAGTTTTCTTCTCGAAAGCTTTATTTTATGATGCACTTACGAGAAGTGTTACTCGCTGTAAGTACTCAGTGAGCTGAAGTAAATTGTTAATGTGAAATAATATAACTGAGTTTACGTTTGTGGTTATATATTTTGCATCTTTTGTCAAGTATTGCATATCACTAGCTGTGCTTAAGCCAAATACTATGTAAAAAAATTATTTCTCTTATATATTGCTATGGGTATATACTGTTATCTTACCAAACTTCAACAAAATTTAAAATTTTGCCTGATACCCATACAAATTAAGATACAGACAGAGAGAAAAAAATTCTAAAGAAAGTTTTTTTGGTTTCTATTATCATTCATTAGGCTAAATCAATCACTTTTTATAAGTATTTTCAATGTACATAATTCACTCTTTATTGTATGATATATACATATTATTCCCTACTGACACGTTCTTGAGTAATATGAAAAAAAAAATTAAATTTGCATCGACAATTTAGTATAACATAGCATACCTGTCTAACTTTTCAATTATTTTCTTTAGCGACGCAGGAAATATAGATTTCTATTCATTTTAGTAATCACATTAAATCCATTTTGTGAAGTATATCCTTTGACATGATGTACTTAAAACCAATTTATATTTTAGCAGAAATTTCTTGACTTTTTTCACTTTACATTCTTCTTTCTTATAATTATTATTTCTGCCTTTGAAATTCAATATCTTTTAATATACTATTTATAATTCATTGAGAATATAAGAATTCTATTACAGTTATTTTGAATATATTTGCAATAATTGAGAATAAATTTTAAAACAATAATTTGAATATAATATTTTATATGGTCACTGATACTACCTAAATTATCTTATTTTTTAATGATGTCTATATAAGTTTTCCTCTTCTTCAGTATAGAACTGTGCGTGTCCGATTAGACACTTAACGCAGCACTGTCTAGTAGAACCTGACTTGTTTTTCAAGCTGTCCTTACGATAGTTGATTGCCAGGATGCTACAAATAATGAGGTCGATCGGTCCCTCGTCCACCGTACATGGAAAGTACAGAGTAAGTCAGCGAGGTTGATGCAATTAAAGTGACCTTGAACATAACTTTTTATGGATGGTGTTGGATAATATAATCGATTTCTATGTCTTCTCAAAAACAGCTACTTCCCAAAGTAATGCCGCTACTTTGCTTATTAACAATCGTTTATTCTGCACCAAGGGGCACCTAGCCTTGTCAAATCTATCGGCTCGCTCTTTTCAATCCATTTCACATTACGCAATTCATAAAGCATTTTGTTAACTGGTTTAGGAGTCATTTTGGCACAACCATGTCAAATTGTAAGACTAGTAATAGCTTGTATTGAATAGTATGTAAACGTTCAATGTCTTATTAAAAGGTTCACTGGCCATGGATAAAGATACGATTTTGGAGGTTATTTGGATGATATCCTGTGTGGCTTCCCATTTATGCCAGTAACTCTTTCGACAACGCAGAACATCTCGAAGAATTGGTTGCCAATATCACGCATCACAATGTACTTTCGTTTCTTTTAGATGAAGAGTTTTTGGTAAAATTAAGCTGAAAATTACATTAAAAATAGTATTATTTTCAAACATTGATCGCTGTCAAAAAAGAACAATGAGAAGGAAATATATTGCGTCATAAATAAGTTATTTATATAAAATAGTAAAAATACAAAATAGAGCCACACACTCAATCTAAAAAGGTTAACCGCATATCTATAAACTTAAATATCTGTTAGAAAATTGTATCTTTGAAAAAACGCATGAAAAATAATTACAATTAACTGTTCATTTTCGTCTATGTAGATATATTTTCTTTTCAATTCGTATCATTTATTTTTTTATATTTAAATTATTTAAACCGATTGTTTAGAAATATACTCCATCGTATTTGAACCTGTGTTGAAGAGACGGTTACTTTGACTGTTCTTAAGGTCTAGAAAGACCCACGGATCTTTGATTGTAAATAAAATAAATATCCATGCATTTAAACAAACTTGTTTATTATCATATTTTATTTTTTGTAATTATAATTTATTAGAGCAGATAAAAGTGAAACCATGATTCAATAGTTTTTTGTTATGAGATTATAGGGTACATTTGTGCGTACTTACTGTACTGCGTCTTAATGAGAATTGTTAAGTATAAAAATTAAATAACGCTTCAACAAATACTAACGTTACCTGTAGTGTTCAATAATATTATAGATATTACAGTGTATTTGTCTGTTACTCTTTTATTTAATAGCTGATCATTCAAGCGATAGTCGCTACCAAATTTATATAATATTTGTAAACGTGTGCACGTAGTATGAATATACGTGATGGGGCTTTGATCCTCTGGAATATAAGAACGCGAAAAAGTAAGTTTGAATGTTTGTTACACAATGCCGCTTAAGTAACTACAAAAGTTTTATGAAAATTTGTAAAAATGCAGGTCAATATAAGTAAAACGCTATTCTTATTCAACAATACATCGTGAAAATTGATACATTTACAGGTCGAAATATATAAAAGGCCATTTTATTAAAAAAGTTATTTTTCAATAGTAAAACTTTAGTACTTCGACATGTCAATAAACGGCGGAACACGTATATTATATCTATTATTTATACAAAGAGAGCCAAAAACCTGAATTTAAATCCTGCTCTCTGAATAAAAAATCCACCCAGGCAAATTTAAAGTAAATAGTTTATTGAAATGTCCAAAAAAGAATAAAAAGGCAACATTTTTAAGAGATAAATTTAAAAATGGTCATTTAATGAAACTTGTATGTGGGCCAGTTTATGTTAATTTATTATGCATCATTAAAAATTGCTCTTTGCTAAAATCGAAAGAGAAAATAAAATTAAGATTTTAACGAAATAAAATAACATTTCTAACGAAGAGAAAACTCAAATTATTAATACGTATATTTAGATCAAAAGATCACTTTATAAAAATTAATTGACCTATAATTTGGCTGGAAAACTTGTCTGTAAATTGCTTACAACTTGTTTGATCGTAAAACGTCATAAGTTTAATTAAAATACGGGTGAGCCTTTCAAATCCTCAATCAAATCTACGTTGATTGAATTTTACCTGGTATAATTTATAATAAACGTTTTCCAGGAAGGTTAATAGGCACTTCCCTTCCAGTAGTATTAAATTATATTTATATACAAATATATATATATATATATATATATATATATATATATATATATTTGTGTGTGTGTGTGTGTGTGTGTATGTGTATATGTATGTATGTATAAACAAATTTCCACCATTCACCCAGATTTAGGTCAGTGCAGTTAGTATATGTAGAGTGAAATAGCAAAATCTTCGTAGCAATATTTGAAATGTATTTTCATTAAAATTAAGTGGCCAAAATGATAAATTTCAGGATGATATATCTTCATAACAATTTTGGTTTCTCAGAATGTCGTTCGGTCTGATAAAAAAATGTGCACAAAATATGGATGTCTGAAACAATTACCATATTTACTCATATAATACCCATGGGTAAATATGAGTATTATATGAGTAAATAGGGTAATTTTGTTAAATATTCATATTAATAGAATTTGACGTTACAAGGAACTTAATTTTGTTGTTTACTTACATATTCGTAGCTTATAGGCCGTTACATCAAATACGTAGTACTGAGCTAATATTTACGTGGTACTGAGCTACTCACTTTGAACTGCCCTTTGAGAGTTAAATAAATTTTCTCGAAGTTCTTGTTAACATTTTTAAAAAGGTTAATATTTTTAAAAATTTTGTTCACAACTCATCTCTACTTTTTAAGTACTTTTTAAGGATTACCTGGAAAGTAAACATTTTTAGAGCGTCGTTTAAACATTAGTACTCAACTCGTGAAATACTGTAACGTAGACGGCAACGAATCACATACGTATTAAATATAAGGGGAACAGAAAAAATATCAAGATGAGATGGTGACATTTGAAAATTTACTCTGTACAGAATCTTAATTATTTTATTAAAAATACATATCTTTGGGAATAAGAAGAAATGGCAAGATTCTTGTAGCGTAATTTGAAATAGTGAAAAGCTAAACCTTTAAATATGGAATTAAGGTATGATAATGTTAATTGCCATTATCAATAAATAAAAGAAAAAAATGAAGAAGGAAATTATACGTTCAGCTCCGATGCACGACTGGAGTTTACTCCTTAAGGTTGATTGTCTTTGAATGTATAAAATAGGTAACACTGTATATAAATATGAAAAAAGAAATTATATTCGTGCAAATAAATTAATTCCGTATTCTATTTTCCTTATAAACGTTTGCATTTGACTGTACTCACTTTCTTTAATATTATCATTAGTATTATATTGCTTGGCAACATTACGATTACGTCATAAGAAAATTCCAAATAAACATTAATATCTCACTATAAAGGTGCGCGGAAATGTGGCGCGGAGAGGCCACTTAACGTTAACAATTTTTAACGCACTGAACTTCGTACCCTCTCAACTTCTGATTTTACTCCTAATAAAATTTCGTACCAGGCGCTATATATGGAAATCGATTCTTAAGGGGTGAACTCCAAAAACAAAGAGGGAAATAAAAATATTCGGATAAGACCACGTAATATGGTACCTAGTTTTTATATTATACAATAAAACCGCCTAGTTCTACTCATTCTAGAAACTATAATTCGTGTTATTACTTAGTTTTAAAATCGCGAATGAGCAAATATCAGTTCCAAATGTAATAAGAAAGAAAATTTATCAATTAATGTAGGTTGGACACCACAGTATTAATACAATTTAGCTTTTATTGTTTATTTGTTATAGTAATATTTTACCATATAGTAAATCCAAACTAGTAAATCATACTACAAATAACCTAAAAAATGCCTACCTAATATTTAATATCAAGTCATTGAACTTCACGCTGTGTAATTTTGATCAAAGAAAAATTATATTATTTATATCTCAGCCCTAATTCCTTTAAGCAGTATATACGAAATCAAAGAACAGCTGAATGAACTTACTTTCGTTTTACAAATTGGATATGAATATAATATCTCAACCCTCGTAATACCAGAGGAATTATATTTCGTACAGTTAATTAATCAATTAGCAAGCTCTCATCGTTTAAAATCTCGTGGACTAAATGAGCTCCGCGCATAATTCCAAAATAAGATATTAGACCTACACGTAAAATCGTAAACAAATTAGCCACGCTACCTATTATCGTAAAGGACAAATATGACTTATTTATCAAAGTATCTACCCGTGATATACAACACTTAATCCCATAATAACAGGAAATTAGTTTGGGTCCTAAAATATTAATTAAACCATAACGCGCAACTAATCCCAATTGTGCCCTTCGGGATCAATTTGGTAAGCATATCCATACAGGACGGCGACTTCTTAAATGCAGATGGGCGAGGCAGGTTGATATAAGTTTTAGTAATAGTAGGTTGATATAAGTTTTATTTTACTATTACCATCAATCAATCAAGTGACTGATTTTTCAAGAAATTTGATTGCCACAACTCATAAGAAATTTTAATAATTTTTTTTATCATAGCTAATAAACACATTTCAAGTTATTTTGTGCCTAATTATCGACATTGTATTTTGGACATTCTATTTGACTTTAATACTTATCACAATTCATTCCCTTCATATGTATTTCAGCAATGGCAAATTTCGAAAGATAGTATATGGAAACTAAACGGCGCGGCGGAGGTTTATCGCAAAATATCTGTTTACGATCTTTATAAAATCTTTTACAAAAAAATCAGAAATCGAAATATGATATAATAAGTAACGCAACAAATTGTTGCCTGCATAATTTTCTGTGATTTTTAAGGAACTATTGTGTTTTACATGGATATCAAAGATTTATTATATTATGAATATAAAAATTAAACACAAAATTTAAACAACGTACACAATATTATCATGGATTTTTTTATTACTGGTAAGAAATACTATGTTTAGTAATTATATTATGAAATGTTTAGGAAAATAGAAAACCGTGAAAAAGAAACAAAAATAAAACAAATTGAAATATTTTTAGTAATGCCGATAATTTTAGCAATGCAGATATTTTGGAAATCTATAAGTATAACAATTATTTTCACTTTTTATTAATAGTAATGTGATAGGATTATTTTAATATAATCCCGCAATTATACTGGGTAAAATAAAAATTGAACATTACTTACCATGATTCATGTTTCGCTTATGATAATAATTGACCCGAAAAAACAAGTTTCTACGTGATATCTGTGACAGTGATAAGCCATAAACTAGCATTTTATTGAATTTACGTAATGCACTTTCATAATTATAAAAGATTGCAATTCTCAATCAAGTGATTACAGTCCGTTTGAAAAGAAAAATTTTAAGAAAAGTTCTCTAAAGACGGAAGGCAACATAATATGCAATATTTCCCCATGGTTATCCATACATCACTAATTGCAATCAACATTGCTTAAATTAATTTCTCAAGAGTTTTTTATCATAATTTTAAAGTACCTACGCTGACGAGGGGTGAAAAATGTTTAACAAATCCCGAAAAAGCTACAAAGATTTAAATTTAACAAGGAGGGCAAAACTTAAAATTTAGCTAGAACTCTGTCCGTACCATTAAACGTAGACCTTTTAACTCGCTTATTTTTAATAAAATCGTACATTTTATACTTATTTTTTCATTAATTTAAATTTGAAAAAAAATTACTTACTAATTGGAAATTTAGAAGCAGTCAACTAACTTAATATTGTCTCATCACTAAAATTTATGGAATTACTTGTTGCTAATATTAATTCCTTATTTTATTCAAGTAGTTCTATTTTTATTTCACGAGCCTTTATTTTAATCTAATATGAAATCTATATAAATACTGCAATGCCGACTCCTCGCTATTACAACACATCAACTGTGTAGTGCCTTCAAAGGCCCTATATTCTGACAAGTTGATTAAAGACTTTGGAATAAACTTATATTAAATCAAGTAACCGGCCGGGTATGTTCAAACGTATGGATTTAAATGATTAAGTTGAAACTTAATGGGCCCTTGCGAACCCTTTTGAAAGTATCGTCTTAATTTTGTGATTGGATTTTGAATCTGCTTTCAACGCAGGTTCAAAGCGTTTGGTAGCAAAATATGGTGTCGTAGGAGACCTGTATTATGCGTGTAAATAAATGAATAGATCTGGTAGTTGATCTCGCACACGAACTTGCTTGTTGCCTCGTAATGGGGCTACGTTACGATAGCTTAAATGTGAATAAGTTAATTCGGTAAAGGCTTAATGGCATTATTATATTATATTTTGCATAGGGTGGTTTGCAATAAAAATTTGTCCAGATACTTTATTTATTATGTTCTATCTTAAATGGATTGCCGCGAACTTTACAAGAAATTCATTCGTCTAAATTTGTTAATACAATGCCTAGAAATTATTATAAAACCTGCAGTGAGAACATATGCAAATTGATTAAAAACAAGTTATAAATTTAAAAATTCGACGGTTAAATTCAAGTGCTAAGTAAGTATACATCTACGTCTCGTACATTCTCGTAAAATACAAACAGCATGACTAAAAATTACCTCATATGTCATTAGTAGAAAAATAGGCGAGTCGTGGGCCTCTAAATATAATTTTAGTGATAGATTGGGGACATTTCTATGTCGCAGTCTCTCTCGTAGAATAAAGTAATTCAGTATTGTCGTAAATACATAATTCAGTGTTGCTATCGTGGTCAAACGATTAAGTTTAAGCATTTTAACACGGTTAATTTTTTAAGTCCTTCCAATATCTTTCACACCTTTATCTTAAAATTATGATCCACGAAATAAAAAAATTGGTTAAATTTATATAACAATATACCATCATATAATAGGGTAACTATTTTATGATGGTACATTGTTATATTTAAAATTGTCAGTAAATAAAAAGTATAATGGAATGTGTATAATATGGTATTAATATTGAACATAAATGACCACAAAAAAAAATTTTTGTAAATCGAACTTTGCAAAGATTATATTATGATTAAACATTTTTTTAAGAGCATGAAAAATGTAAATATTACTAGTGGTAAATTAGTTTCAAACTTAGCTCTTTTTTATATAACGTTAATCGTACAAGTTTTCCTATGTTAAAGTTTATTGTTTGCAATATATTTATTATTAAAATACAAAAAGATTAAATAAAGAAAATGATAGAAATATAACAAGGGTCCCGTGTTTTTTCATTCGCACTTTATTTATTAATTTGATTTTTTTATTTTTATGTTAATGCTACTCTTTTTCAATTTCAATTATCTATATATTGTGAATCATGTCAAAAACGTAAGAATACAACACCCTTTGTAAAATATAACACTAAAATATCTGTGTATTTCTCTCTACACGAACACCGATTTCACCTTCCACAATCCAATATTATTTATTATTATAATGGTATTACAAAAGCAAAAGCCATATAAATTATGCGTAACAATATTGAATTTAACGCCTTCAAAATATGTGAAAAATTGCGACCCGCATACCGCTTCGTGTGACTTTTTTCATAACAAGCTTGCTTTGAAAAGCGGCGTGAAATAAATTTACATTGCATTAAAGAGGGAGTGACCTGTGCCTACTTTTTTATATCACCGACCAGCTCAGGAATGCGGGGCGCTCGCGTAGATCATTATATTCAATGCATGTTTTTCGCACGAAGCAGACAGCCAGTATTATCAAATAAGAAAAAAAATATTCCTTCGTTTCCTTATATGATATATTAGCTTCCGTAATTTAATATGAGCTGATTTGAGAGTAGATTAATGCGGGAAAATCCTATGTAGAGTTTTATACGTGAAAACATTTATTTCCCCAAAAGTAAATCAACGTTACAACGATGATAGTAAAAAATTTGTCCTTGTTGAAAAATGTGCTTTTAATTTCAATTTCTCGCGATATATGTTGATTTAATTTTTTGGTCGTATTTCACTCAAACAAGTTTAATAAAATAATATTTTTTCGTCGAAATCCACATTGAACTTATTGAATTTCTTATATTAGGCAAGCAGGACAAGTATAGTTGTTTTTATGTACTTAAATAAAATTATGGTATTTATTTGCCATACCAATATTTTTGCTCTCAACGTATCTTAATATTTTACGTATTACGTAGAAGTGTTTAAGAAAAAAAAAATGGCACCTTACTATATGTTTTTCAAAATAAATGACATCGTGGGTACTTGGCTATTATACGTCTAGTTTTTTTATAATTTCTTTGGAAATTACTGCTCATCCTTTCTTCTGACCCAAGTTCTTGCCTGATATATTCATATTCTATACTCAGTGTTCTCATGTGTTCCTGAAAGACTTCCTCTGCATTCAGCTTATCAGCATTTTTGTGGCTAAATAAAATTATTATATTGCTGATATGGCAAGTAATGTAACACAATGGATACCTCGTCCGTCGTTTTTAACGGTTTTGAAGTAAATTTAGAAAATAAATTCATTTTAATGACTATTTTTATATTTTAGGGATATAATGTGTTTATCTAAAATATTTTCTCGAACGTATCGGTCAGAAAAAATGTTCGATAAATTTATTTATATTTTGTATTATTTATTTATAATTTTTTAGTTCTATTAATTTATTCCAATAATAATTTTTAATAAAAATTATAACAGTGAAATTATACATATTTTAGTTTTGATCGTATTTATATAGATTTGTTTAAAGACTACTGTTATATTTAGATTCATCAATAGAAGCCTGCGATGTTCAGCATGCTCATTTCATTCTTGTCTTTGGTGATGGACAAAGTTATGTTTTAAATATTTACCCATCAGAGTCTGATAAATACGGTTCACTTAGGATGTACTATCATGAATTCAGCTTTATGCGATATCCTTTTATAAAAATGGCTCAACATCTCATTCAAAGTCTGCTGAAAAATTTAAAAAATGACAAACCGTTTTTAACAATACTGAATTTAAATCAATTTAAACTATTTTTTTACGGAGAAATATATGGTCATACATCCTATGTATAAGAAACGACGGAATTAAAGTATGGAAGATGAAAATTGTGTTAAATCTTAAATAATTTAGTTAAGCAACGAAAAGAACACTGGGTATTTAGAATTTGGTAAGGATTTATTACCATAAAATTGCAAATATTTTACGTGGGCATGCATCTAGTTGTAGAAAGTTAATTGCGGTAGAAACACAAATTTTATTTTAACACTAAAATTTAACGACTTTCAACAGAAAACATTTTTGCTCATCACCAAATCCGAATTTAAAATCTACGTTCAACATATATAATAATTTTTCAAATAATACTATTTCAAAAGCAAAGCATTTGTAAATTACGAATCACAGTAATATATTTGACACCTTCAAAATATTTGAAAAATTATCTGCTTCAAAAATTAATTTGCACGATGGTTTTTTTATAATAACATTTCTTTAAATAAAAAATAAGTGTAAATTTACGTTGCATTACGGAGGTACGCCCCTTTTATAATTCCATTAAAGTTGTTCTTTAGAATTTGGTTTATTCATGTATACGACCACATTTATATTTTGTACTTTTTTCTCAACAATGAAGCATCTGTCCCATATTTCACAGTGAATAATTTTTCTTATTTTACTTCATAAAATTGAATATGATATTAAAATTGAATTTTATAATTTGATCCGATTGTGGCCTTTAATGAACATACTATCTATAAAAAATCTCCTTATTAAACGCTTGAATTTATGCGTTGAAAATGGCTCAGTACTTTGTTATTCATAGAATCAAAGAAATGGATTGAAACAACAAAAAAAGTAGGTAGCTTAAAGTAGATAGCTGTAGGCTGACATATTGCCATAATGTCTTATCACTTGCTTCTGTTTACTCTGTTACCACCAACAAGAATATAAGAAATATAGAAAATAGAACCAAAGTTACTAAAAAACAATATTCTGTTTTGTTATCTATGCCTTATCTTCTTCATCTCCAACACACAGGTCATATATACATAATATATATAAATTCATGGAAATAGGTCAAATAGTTTGTTCATTTTTTCTTCATTCAGAGGTCTGAGCGGAGAACAAATGAACAAAACTTCCCACTTTCCGTTTATAAAATTAATTTGATTTTCCTACGAATTTTAGATAATATTTATTCAACGCAACTTGATTGTATATTAATTTAAAATTTTATGCGTATTTAAATTTACTGTATTAAATAATAATTGTATACTTATAACTGTCTTATAATATAACTAAACTTATTTGTTGATTTTTAAAGCTAGTATAGCGTAATAGTATAGAGTACAGCGAAGTCGCGTACAGTAGATAAATAGGACCTCATAGCTTAAAACTAATGTAAAATCTGTCTGTATCTTTGTTCTGTTTTTCGCTAAGATAAAAAGATGGTGGAAAATTGTTTTTATAAGAGAAATACATATTTATAAATTAGCCCGTCAATTTGCGAGAACTTTTTACATTGGGACGCAATGAAGAATGTAGGGTGGCAAGTCTCTCTTCTGCTATTGAGATAAATGCATATCATTTTTTAATTTTTGGTAAACATTTATTTCATCTTTAATTTTATCATCAAAAAAGTAAACGTGCTTATTATGTGTATATATATATATATATATATATATATATATATATATATATATATATATATATATACTACGGGTACCATTTAAAATAATAATAAAATTCGTTAATTATCTGAAAAGCTATAATTTTTTAATGAATCATAATTAGAAATAATAATACATAATTAGAAAGATAATTTGGTAGATTCTGCATATTAATAAATTAATATTATAAGTGAGAAAAGTATATTATGTTATATTTACAGCATTTTTCCCTATTGATATTTCCCTTGGTCTCGTAGTACAGAAACCACTTAATTTTCTCCAAATTAACGTTATAGTAAGTTAATAGGTGTCTGTTAACATTCCATTATTTAGATTTATACCATCCTTACTTATTTACCACGATTTTCAAAAGCATTTTAAATGATCTGAGATGAAGTGATTTGAATATGTTTTCTGCATAAGATTTTTTGCACGTCATAGGTATCAATTTACACTCTTGCAACTCTCCATTTTTTTTAGAAGTTTCATTAATTAGTACAAATTTTAGCAATGTTCTATTATTTTCAATACAAGCAACTAAAAATAGGATACGTGTTGTATTATATGTAATGTACCATTAAATTGGCTAACGTCCAATTTATTTTATGATTCATTACTTAATTATCGGGTGCACAACTACTCTATGCGGAGCTAAAGTACGTAATTAAAATTAAAATCTTTTAGCTTCGGCATTTTAATAAACAAATATCTAAGCATAATTTTTATTCTTTTCACATCATAGTTTATCTATACATAATTTAATTAAAAAATCGTATGTGAATCGGTTTATAATTAGGTAAAATTGGACGTAATTTTATGGGGTGATATTACGTTATACCGAGTTAGACGGGCAAGTTTTAGTACAGGAGAATATTTGTACTATACTCTGAAATAAGTTACGTTTCATTACTAAGATATTTTTTTTTAATTTTGTGCTTTAAAAAGAACTGACTAAAGTTTACATGGGATAGATAAGAAATCGTACAGATTGACGTTAAAATAATAATTAAACAATAAATTGAGGAACATATTTTTTGTGGAAGTAGCATTTTTGAGCTGATATTTATTTATATATCTCGTATTGTCTTATTCTAAGAATATCTCTTCATTTGCCAATATCTACGTCACTGCAACTTAATTTACATGTACGTATACTAATATTTCACTATTTAAATATTTACCACCTTTACTTTTTCCCGGTTACATTTAGTTCTAAAATAAAGCATTTTAATCTATCTTTCATGAAGTGATCTGAGCATGATTTCTACATAAAAACGATTGCATGTCGTAGCATTTATAATGATTTGAATCTGAAGTGACCTGAATAGGTTTTCTACATAAGATCGATTGCCTGCATTGACATCAATTCACATTCTTTAAATTTAATAGTAATGGTATTCTTTTATAAATTTCAAAACTTTGGTTTAAATATTTTAGCGGCATCAGTTCATTTTCAATAAAAACAATCCTGAATTAACATAACAAAAACATGGGTAAAAATCTATTTTATTTCATACTTTATTCCCTCGCGAGTGAAAGAGGAGACCTTATTCCTCCAGTTTTTTCTACACTCATTGACGGATTATTAAAAATTCACCATGACTCTCATTTTCATACTGATCACATTTCTTTGAGAAATGAACTAAACTGAATATTTTTACTTCGATTAATTAAAGTATTTCCTGTTAACATTATGTTTATAAATTCTGTTATATATAACACACATTAGATAGGTAGATGTTCAACTTTCAATGTTTTGAGGTTTATATTACATTTTCTACCTCATTCTCATCTGATTTCGATATAAAAGAAAATTTGTACAACTAGAAAAGTAAATGAAACTTGTAAAACAAAGGAAAAATTAAAGTTGGCATGAATTAATTGATAAAAGTTGCCGTTTTCTTAATAATTTTATTTTAATATTTTTATTATTATTGAACATTTTTAGAGTTTATTACTTACTAATCAAATTTCATACATAGCGTCCCGTATAAAGTTTTATAAAGAGTAAAATCAAAAGTTTAGAGCGTTAAAAAAGTGTAACAGTTTATAAGTTTGGATATAGAAGGTTTTTTCCAAAACTACTCATCCGATTTCAAAAATTCTTTCACCAATATTTAAAAAAAGACCTTTAGGATGGACATTGGTTGTATATTTTTTCCTTTAAAAAACTTTTCATGCAGACCAGTTTTGCAAAGTAAGACAACGAAAAAACAGTCGAGCGCAAGCTTTTCTTATGAACGCTGCCCTAACAGTAAGAAACATATTGATAGACAATATTGATATTTATATTTATATACAGTGTTACCTATGTCATACATTGCAAGACAATCGTAATTAAGGAATAAACTCCAGTGGCGCATCGGAGCTAACATGAACAATGTCGTTTTCATTCCGCAAAGGAGCTTAAGACTTTCATAAAATGTTCCCGCTGCACCACGATTTTGGGCCACTTTCTATTAATCCATTTTTGTTGTTTTTCTCCTTCCTCCAGAGAAATAATATTTCCCACTTTCAGCGTCGCTCTCGCAGAATACTTGCGACAGTGTTTTATTCATACATGCCTCGGAGCTCTTTGTGGGAGACTCTATCTTGTCACCTGAAGTGATTTATCCCGCGGAGGGAGGGAGGACGAAACTAAAATTTTCGAATGCCCTTTTTATTGTTTTCTAGACCTCACGGTACTCAGAGCACGTTACTTCAAAAGATCTTCAAATTCACCCTCCTTGGTATCTCTTTGAAATCTTGATTTCTCATTAATAATATTAAGATGGACAGTAAACTGTGGCTAAAATTTTTTTTTATAAAGGGAAGGGTTCTCATAAAATGACATTATTTAAAACCCAAGAAAAAATTTTGAATCTGAAAGGAACTCACTAAAAGGTCTTTTCAAATATTTTTTTCGTGCATTAAAAAAATTTTATTGAGGCCAAAATTTATGAACAATATTAAATATCACTTTCTCAATACGCTTCATGTATTTTTTTCCAAGGATATTTGCTTTGTGAATTGACACGGAACAAATTTACATTGCATTACGCAAGAATCGACTTTTGCCTGCCTTATTTATATTACCAACCTACTGCTATTGTACCTTCAAATGCGGACAGTTCGTATAGATTATCACATATAAGGCATGTGCTTTCACATCAACTATGTTCCCTGGTGTAATAACATTATCATAGTAATAGGAATTCTGAGCTTGGATTTAGTTTTATTAGCTATTTCACGACTACTGTGATGAGATGTAATTTGCGTAAAATTTATAAATTTATTGATTGGTGTTTTACGTTTTTATGATACTATGATAGTATTTAGGTTGTGGCAAAATTTACTTTTGCATATGCAATAACTATATGTAACGCTAATTTTTTATTGATCAGTATAATGATTTCACCTAATATTCAATAAATGTACACGTTTTTCGTGTGATTTTTATTTATGGTTATCTTATTGACGGAAGTTTCAACAATTTATTTATTCATGATAGAATAGAGTGAGTAACTAAGTTGTTGACAATAACGTTAATAAGTAACCTGTGAAAACGAATAAACGTAGAGTCCCTTTTTTGCTCAGGCAAAGCCGGTACGACTAGCAAATAATTTAATAAAGCAGGCCAATGGCAATGGTTATGATGTAGTCATCGTAATATCTAAAATGAAAAAAAAACTAATTTTATGAGCGTAACTTAATTGAGGGCATGTAATTTATCTTCACAGTTACTGCTTTGAATGAAAAAGGTAGGAAGCAGTATTTTCAATTTCCAATATTCGCTCGAGAATTTGCCATATTCATATTAGTGGGACATTTTAACTCTATCCGTAGACGAACCAACGGAATCGTAGCTTCATATACTCGTTTTTGCATAGTGACAAAATTTAGAATATCACAGAACGGAAGATTTCGTAGTTAACTTGATTCGCGAGTCGTATTACTGGCATTGTTAAATATATATGTATAAATGTACATACATATTTATATATATATATATATATATATATATATATATATACATATGTATAGTTATATATATATATATATATATATATATATATATATATAGCTAATCAATTTTCTATAATGCTCTTTTCCCTAACGATGTCACGGTGAAAAATAATTATGTCTAAAGCTGTAGTTAATTTTATAAACTGGCATTATGTTTAAACCACAAAAACATATTTTGGCAATTAGCGCTAAATAGAATAATCAATTTAAAAGTACCGTTATAATTTTATCTTGCTCTTTTGGTTCGTCTTCTCTTAAGAACTTTGATTTACAAAGAGACATATACCAAAATTACCTTGAATTACACAGGAAGTGAGCTTTGCTTAGCTTTTTTAAATTACTGATCCACTCCCGTTGTGCCTTCGTATACGGACCGTTCGTATAGATTACTACATTTAAGTTATGTGTTTTCACATCAACTAGATACCTTAGTGTGATAATTACAGAAATAGTAATTATGTTTCTAAATACTTCAGGCTCGACTGTTGATCATTGCAGCAAACATCCAATCAAGGAAGTACTTTTAAAAATAACGAGACATGCTCCTCGGTCCTTCATATCTCTTAGTTTATCTGAGTGGTCATCAGTTTCAAGTCATTTGAGTTTGTTTTACACAAAGTAAGTTATAAATATATGTATTTATGAATATACCCACATATCTGCTCATGGCTAGTCTAGACATTTCAAATGGTGGGTTAATATAATTATAACCCTTCTAACATTCCAACGCTAAACTCATAGATGAAAAAAGCTTTTAAATGGTAAAAGAATATGTTATAAGTGATTACATCTTTTACCTCCTAATAATTGGGTAATATTTCTGTATTGCGTGTGTGTAGAAATTTTTTCTATATATTATATATTGGCACTACAAAATTATTCAACAAAAATGTAAGTAGAGCCAATGTGGGTTAAGACTAGAACCGGCATGTAAATGCCAATACGTTTCCTTCTTATATTCTTTTTTTAATCTTCAATATGTTTCTTATTTTTAAGAATATGATCTGTATTATACATATGTTAGTTTTTTATATTATCTTTTGACATAATAATATTCTCACACCTTCCTCGTCAAAATATTATTTTCTATATTGCAAACTTCTGTTGATGATCATAAATATAAGATCGATAATTAAAAACGTCAAATGATAATAAAACAATCTAACATATATTACTCGTTTGTGTTGGCTGACGAAATTTTGATTTCAATATTTGTCTATTATAATATTACAGGTAAGTGTCAACCAGTACGTGCTGTTACGACTTGAGTTTCACATGATATCCGTATGTAAAAAATGGCTTGAGAGATCATTCGAAACATGTTGAAAATGTTATCCTTAGATCTATCGTTTTTTACAATTCCGAATTTTAAACTAATGATTCTGAGTTTTAAAGGAATATTAGCAGAATTGTTGTCTTTTTGGAACAATCATTTAGTTATTAATCTTATACAACAATTGGGCAGAATTATAGCAGATAATGAATAAAAATTAACAAAACATTATGCAATTTAAGTAATTATGGAAAGTATATTTATTATTCGGAATTTCATAGGATTCTACGTTATATAATTCTAAATATTTTACACGTATCTCGTTGTAAAAGATTAATTGCGACAATAAAAATATAATTTTAACACTAAAATGAGACAGCTCCCAAGAAAAATCAATATTTTTGTACACCACTGATTATATTAAAATACTTCTGAAGATTCGTGCTGATCTATTTTCGTTACTTGTTTTATTTACATGTCATATTTGAATTTTTTTTTGACTAAGGTAATTATGCCACTTCTTCATGTTTTTATGAAATTTGTAATAGTTTAAATGTGCATACCAGTTTTTTTAATTTTTATATTAATTTATAATAAATATTTTGAAGTCATTCCGATCTATGGTCTTTCTCCACAGTTTCTGCAAAATAATGCGCAACTATATGTAACACTAAAGCAAAATTTTAATGTAAAAGCTGAAATTCTGTATGATAAGATATCTTTGCTGAGTATTACCACACCTGATTTGGTCGACTACCTGGTGTTAATCAACTACCAATAAAATGATAAAATATGGCGGCGGTAATGGTTTTCACATTCGTCAACCAAAGTAAGTATTTCCTTACAACCTTTTTTATATAAATTCTGCTTCATAAAATGAATTTTCATATGCTCAACTTTCAATTTTAGAGATTTATATAATATTTTCTGCCTGAGTCCGACAACGATTTCATAAGAACATAAATGTATTAACATCTCGTATTACTTTTTTGGCTTATAATATTACCGGTTTTGTATATATGGGTATTGTGTCAAAAAGTTGTAAAAGAACCAGAAATAAAAGTTATCACTAGATATTTTAGTTAATGCCTCATTCGTTTTCAATATTTAAAATTGACCTTATCTTCTATTTAGCATATTTTTTACAGCTAAAACGGTTCTCATAACCACGATGTATGAAACACTAAAATAAATTTAAACTGAAATAAGCTCGCTGTTTTGCTTCTTAATGAGATAATAATATTAAAGAGAAAACTTTATTATTTATATTATATAATATTCAATACTCTTTTCTCAAACCGCTTTATGTTTATATTTTTTGATCCTGTGATGTTTGCTCTGAAAAGTGACACAAAAGAAATTTTCAGAGCATTACATAGGGAGCGACCGTTGCCTACCTTTTTTATATTACCAACCCACTTCTATTATGCCTTCAAATGCGGACCGTCCGAATAGATTATCACATTTAAGGCATGTGCTTTCACATCAACTAGGTGCCCTTGTGTAATAATATTATCATAGTAATAGGAATTCCGCCCTTGGATTTACTTTTATGAGCTATTTCGCGACTACAATGACGAGATGTAATCTATGTAAGATTTTTACCTTTCTTGATTGGGATTTTAACTTTTTACGGTATAGTTATAATATTTATGTTGTGACAAAATTTAACATAGAATAAATTCTTATTTCATAACATTATAAACAATTTGGACAGAATAAATTTATGTTTCATAAAATTTTAATTAAAATACTTCACGTTTTACTAACTATTTATTACAGTTAATATTAACTAAATATACTTGACATTTTATTACTGATGTGAGTATTTGCAGGAAATGTTTCAGATGTAACAAAACCATATTTTTCTTCAACTGCTTTGATTGCAAGTTTTTGGTTTCGAAACTTTATTTGGTGAGAACAGCCATTCTATATCTTTCATCATTTTATTTAAATTTAAATTCCCAAACACTTCATTTCAGTAGATAATTGCATATACATTTAATCGAGTATTCTCGTCATTCATAACACATATATTAAGCGAATGGAAACCACTTTTTCATAATTCTGTTTATGAATTTATTAGAGAGCCATTAAATAAAATAAGAGTTACATGATTTTGACTATAGTCAAGGTTATAATTTATCACAGTGTTAGTTATAATTTATCCCAGAGTTTTTTCCATAGTTAGTGCCCTAAATTATGGAGAAAACTCTGGGTCTTCGTACCTGATAACCACCTGTACTCGTGTATTTATCATATTTTTGCTATACCGGTATAACCATTTTGCTATAACCATGTTGTGTCGAAATTCTCCACTTTTCCTCGGTATTCAGTTAGTAAACCGTCTGATCGCGATAGCATTCGAGTATAACATGTTTGTGATGAGTCTGTGTAAACTTGTTGAAGTGAAATTCAGTAACATCACAGTACATAACGGGAAGACCGCTATATATTTTAATGTTACTCAATATAATTTTCCTATTATCGTTATTGAAGCGAAAAGGTATTAAAACATTATAAAGATGTAAATAAAAGAAATAAATTTAAAAACATTGATGTGTAAATAGAATTGAATACAATAATTAAATGTTTTTCCATAAACTTAAAATATGCGTATTTTTAATGTCTTAATACACGACATACTTTGCAAAGAAAATTTAGTTTTGACTAGCTTTTAATACTCATTTAATAAAAAGAAAATATTTTAAAGCTTATAAAAAAATAATTTATGTTATTAACATAAAAATCACCATCGAATAATCTGTTATGTTCATACTGATACAGTGCATATAATATCTTTTCAGAACGTGCAGATAATTAGCATCAACGATTAAATGGTTTTGTTGTGTCAAGTATATTTTTAAATAAGCTTTTCAGTCCTTAGACATAACGATATTATAATATTATATTATAAGTAACACAAAATTGTATAAAAACTTTCAAAAATATAAAATATTAATTGTTACAGTTTGCCCTCTGTGGCTCTTTGCGAAATTCAAAGATCTTTTTTAGATTTATGTTATAACATTGAACCTTACAATCCTTTGCTCAACATTAAAAAACCAGATATCGGGTAAATAATTAAACTATTGAGTAAACCACTATTAAATGAACTGTAAATAACTATATAAATAAAAAATCAATTAAAACTTAATACCACCATGATCCCATTTCTGTCCGAGCAAAGCCGGGACGGCTAGATAATATTTCAACAAAGCATATATATTACGTTACATGCAAGATTACGATATGGCCCCGCCATCACACTCTAAATAAGTTAGCTGAAATTTTAGAAGTATACTCTTAGTTGATGGACAAGTCGCCTATATATGCTATCACTGCTTCGAATGAAAAAGATGGCAAAGGTGAATATACTTTTCAATCTTAGATCCAGTGCTTGTGAGATTCATGGAAATCGGTGTATTAATAAAACCTTGGCTCCGAGATCTCTATTCGTAAGCGAACCAAGGGAATTGTAACTCTACTTAACCTTTATGGGAATTGCGAAAAAATATCATTTCTTTTACAATGTTGCCGAAAGCTATATGCTTTGATGCACCTTTTTTATTTTTAATATAAATTAAAAGTTTATTCATCATGACTAGCTGGATATTCTAATGTAATTGTTTTAAATATTATATTACGTATTCTCCATTGTCATCAATTTCGTGTAGTAAAAGTTTAACAACATAAGGGAACGGAAGATTTTATATTTTAATGTATTTCCGAGTTACATTACCGACATTGCTATGGTAAGTACATGTTGTGGTAATTACATGTTGTGGCGAAGAAACTGGATGAAGGAAGTGGAAAACAAAATTAGCACTAATTACCTTAGTTATGCTCTTCTCCCTGATAATGTCATACTTTTTAGGTATATATCGTACACTGATTAATATTATTTAACAAGCCTTTAGTACAAAATAGTAAATTATTTATTATGAAAATATTATTAAAGCAAATAAAAATTTTCTATAAATTACATTATTCAAAATCCATTTGTGTGTATAGTCATAACTTGATCACACTGTTTTCACCCATTTTCTAAAAAACGTTGCTCTACAAAGTAATACGAAACCGCTTACATCATCACATTTTTATGTCGATTTTGGGGTTATAAGACTTAAAAATTACCAGATATGTTTAAAAATGTACCATTCATATTTTTTGAAATAATTGAAATTAAAGTAGCAGGAGAAAATTGCATTTTTTTTAAATAGTTTTATACCTAAATTTATAGAAATTACTTGTGTTCCCACCGTTTTTCAACGAAGAAAAAATGCAAAAAATGTTTAGTCAAGAAAGAGACGTGAAATAAAAGAAATGTACCAAAAAAAACGTTAATTTTCCTAACAATATTTATTAACAGAATGGAAATATAATTTATATAGTATATTTTCCCTTCTTCGTGTTCTGTTTTTTTTGGAATCAAATGTTTCCACTTTAGATTACACTAGTAGTGGCCCATGTGCATAATACCCAAATAACCAAATGGCAATATAACGTGAATATAAGTAAGTTAAAGGTATTTTATTCAGTTAAACAGTTAACATATATTGGCTCGTTTATAGAAGGATCCGCGCCCTGTTTCAGATAAAATTATTTTATTTATCACAAATCGTTACTAACATGAACTGTTTAGCGGAATAAATATTTATTAATATCTAAAATAATTAAGGAAAGGGAAAAATATTTAATATTTAATCAACTAAATTGATAATAAATGGCGCTGTTCACAACACAAACACCTCTAGAAAACAATATATAGAGAATTAAAAAATCATAAAAGTAATTTTGATTTTTTCGCAATCAGCGCTGAAGGTAATCTTCAAAATGGTAGCTCAAATATTGGTTTTGATGAAGTATTAAGGGAGATATGGCGTATGGCAAGAAACACCTTTAAGAAACAACATTTTGAGTTTTCATTCATTATTGATGTATCCAGTTGATCTGAAAAACGCGATTAAATTTGCAGGGTGGTTAGAAATGCCTATTTTTGTGATTATGAAATATAAAGTATGCTTTGCGTACTTAAATAATAAACGTACAATGCTTCATTGTAGAATACGGGGTACCCTGGAGATCGTTCATATTCACGTAAATATTAATTTCTTTGTCATTTTAATAAATAATTATAAGGACCCTGTGGGAGTATATAACCTTAAATTAATACTACAGATTCTAAGATTGATAATTTATTACAAAAATTCTCTCAAAAATAAAAAAACTGAGATACGAATAGATTTACCATGAATAGATTTTCATTATACCATGAATCGATTTTTGCTTACGTAACTAACTGTTCTCTTTATTTTGAAGTTTTTAAAATTCTATTAGCCTAATACACACACACGATATTATTATAATTAATTTTACATTTGAAATTGCGAATTTGCACATGTTATTCAGTAAGATATTTTCAATACTATATCGTAATGAATTGCTAGAAAATTGTCAACCTTTTCTGAATGCAATTGAAAGCATTGCAATAATAGAACCATAACAAATTATAGGCTATTATATTAAATTTAAAATCGCTAAAATATGGGAAAAATTGGAAAGCTTCATGTGAAATTCTCTGTTAAAAGCTTAGCTTGAAAAGTGGCGCGGAATAAATTTACATTACATTAAATATCACGCTTCCTACATTGCCGACCCACTGTTATTATTGCGCCTTCAAATGCGGACCTTCAGCGTAGATTATTACGATTAATATATGTACTTTAACAATAACTGGGTGCTCTAGTGTAATAATATTATCATGAAAATGCGATTACTTTTTCAGATTTTCTTTTATAATATATGTCGCGGTTGAAATCTTAACGGAATGCATTTGGAAGTATGCGAGACCGTCAAGTAATTTTATTTCATATTGACTTTAGGAATTGTGCAAAAATTAATAGAATTTACTTTTCTACAAGATAATTTACTCGAATCGTGTTAGGTTTCGCACAAATCAAACTTGATTTGCTGTATTATTTTATATATGTTTCGCATATAGATGCGTGCATGATACTTATAATTTAATCAATCATCGTAGTTGGGGAAGAAAACCCTTTAGAAATAACGCAAATATAATATTTATTTTGATTCGCCTGGTATTTTGCATAAGTTTTAGGTTAAAAGCTAAGTTTTGATTGATGTCAAAGGTTTAGAATCAAATTATGGCTACAGATACTAAAAGGATTAATGTAGTGTAAATATATAAAAATATATAGTTTCATAGAAATATGGAGTTTTTGGAAGCCAATTTACTCATTCGTTTCATGACTTTAAACTATTAAAGTTTCTTTAGTTAAATGTTAAGGAGAAACTTCATCCTATCGGAACAATCCCCTTAACGAACAATATGTGCTATAGCAAGACCACTTTGTCTGATTTGAAATATTTATCCCTATTTCTATAGACACATATTCCAATTTGAAAGAGATATAGATGTTGTTGAAATGTATTTGTTTAACTGAAGGAATTACACCGTGATACCTAAAATAAATAATCCGAAAATGTATTATATATCGCTACTACCTATACCATTCTTGTACGAGAAGGGGATTAATACCCTTAGGCCTAGTCATTTCTGTATTATTGCTATTAATACTTTAAGATATTACAATGTTGTATCCCTCCTCTTTTGTTATTAGGAACCTAAAACTTATTTACTGTGGATTTTAATTCAAATTATCGCATGACGTAGACAAACGACACTTTGAATTAAAAAACGGTCAAATAGGAGTAAAATCGCCAATTTAGATATATGGCGCCAGTTTCAACTGCTGCTATTTTGCAATTTTAATTTGAAAGTCTGTAAAACCAATATATTGAGTGTAAACCTTACCTTATTTCTACATTTTTTTAATTGTTACTAATCGGTGAAACATCAAAAATCTTAATGTCTCAGACATGTGAAAAAATTATGTATTCTTTCATGTGTCTTAAATTATTCTTTCTTATGTATTCTTTAGTATGACCGTGTCTTAATATAGGTACTACAACTTCATTTTTATGACCCTCAAATTCACTTGATTATTGCATTAAGTTTACCAATATTCAGAAAGTACATTTCAAGCACTTTTAAAATTGAAACGTATTTCGTACAAGAAGTATGAACATTAAATAAAAACTCAGTTATATACTATATTAGTTTATTATCCGGTTAAAGAATTGAGATCTAATACCAAATTATTGTTATATGAGTAAAATTATAGTTACATTCATACTCGAACATACTCGAATATATATATATATATATATATATATATATATATATATAACAATCAACAGATATTTACAATTTTAGACCGAATCTTTTCCACATTACATATATCCTTGAAAATGGAATATGTTTAAATAAAAAAATTTAATAAAAAAAATTATATTTTACCTTGTGATTACCTTACAGCCTTGTAATACACAAGATGATATTATGATGAATCAACATAGCAAAAGGTACGAATTAAAATACGTTTCGCTATAAACTTCATGTTTCACTATTTAGAATTACAGAAACCATTCAAACGAACTAGATGTTTCACTATTTAATATTACAGAAACCATTCAAACGAGACAATCCTCTTAAGGAACAATACGCTTTTTGGTCTTTTGTGTATTTGAGTTTGTCCTAATATAAAGTATATTAAATATATACACGAAGACCACTTTATAGCTATTCTAGATATTTGTAAGGCATTCGGTAGATCATATATAAATAGACTCAAAGGCTTATAACATTCGTACTTTTAACCTACAGATTGCCAAACGTATTAAATTTGGTGGAGAATATATGTTAAGAGAAACAGTTACCACCTCCCATAGTTCGGTCAGTTGTGATCCTTGGGTTGGGCTTGTATTGAGTGAATACAAAAATTACCAGATACTTTAATATCACTCGTTGATACTAAGAATGATAGGTAAAAACAATCTTTCCATGTCAATTTATTTCACGTAGAAATATTATTAAATATGGTATATATAGTATACGCTATTAAAAATCTTAAGATATAATCGATATTCGCCTGATCATTGTTCATCTCATTCGCTTTTATTGTGCGTTCAAATGATAACGTAGAGCAAAGTTTATCATAAACTTAGACGTATGTGCACGTACTTTTACATGAACTGGATATCCGTGTAATAATATTATCATAGTAATAGGAACCCTGTCCTTGGATTTTCTTTTACGACCAATTCCATGGGAAAGACAGTGTGCGGTGCAATCCGTGTGATATCTCTGAGGATGTTGATTAAGTTTTGACCGTTTTACGATCGCATTTAGCTGGAGTTAACTTTTACATTTTTCTTAAGTTTGGGTCGAATAAATTAGGTTTTAATGTAGTATTTACAGGTTAAACAGTATGAGAATATTGGAATATTATTGACTTTTTTTGTGAAGTAGGACTGTATACCTTATAGAAAGACACTGGAAACTGGCATAACAGAACGTTTTTGAAACTGAACATTTTGAAGTTAAGAATATTAAAATTCTATTAATAAATTAAGTAAGTCTCATGTATTTTACTATTTTTCATTTTATGCAGATTTTATGTGAGTTTATATAATTCTTACGAATTTAGTTCTTCAAACGACTTACGACATTAATATACAAAATATTTCTTAACATAGAATTGAATAAGTAGACAAGGAACGAGTTTTGAAAAAGAGGATAGAAAGATGTAATTTGGGAATAAATCAAAAATATATACATATAATATTGTCAACTCATTCGACAGACTAGCTCAAGTAGATTATTTTAATAAATACAAAAAGGAATTATTTACACAATTTATATTAAAAGTTTTGTCCTAATACCAGATACGTACACTTTAATAAATATTTCGGATTACCGTAACCCTAAAACATAATAGTGAACATACCAAGAAATGAATGTAAATTCACTATTCACCTTATTTTTTACTTAAACCCTTATCACATTTAAAATATCCTTGACAACCTGAGGACTACCCTTAAATTATATCAAACTGTCTTACTTTCCCTTACCAACATATTATTGCCCACGTTCGTCTACTCCAAACCCTTTCCTCCTGTTTCTATAAATAAAAATGATGTAGCTATAAATTAAAAATATTCATATTATAGTAGCGGCAAAACCTAGCAAAATTACGTCTTAAAGAAAAGAAAAATTATATAAACACTAAGTATTTACTTAAGCGTAAACCATCTATATATTTTTTTGAATTCATGTACATAATTTTTGATTTATTGACAAATTCCATCTTTATATCCTCTTTCTTCAAAACTTGTTCCTTAACTACTTATTCAATTCTATGTTAAGAACTATCTTGTATATTAATGTTTTAAGTCGTTAGAAGACCATCTCCAAATTCCCTTAGAGCTTAAATTACTTGTATTTTAAGAATTGAGCTTATTATTTGATTCTCACCACGTCTTTCCAGGTTTGCTTTTTAGAGATCGCTGCAAATTTTGTTATGAGATTTTATAAGATTTTACGAGTATATAAGATTTTTTCCCCGTACTTTCAAAATATTGTCTTATTTTATTTTGGTATTTCGTATATATATGTTTGTAGCTTTTACTGTCTTGGTCAGTTTTGTCGTTCGCTATACTTACTTTAAACTTATATCAGGACCTTTTATTGCCTCTTTTATTTCTAGGTTGGGATTTTTGTAAAAAAAATTATTCATTTTATTATTTTCACTAATGCATTGAATCTAAGTTGTTCTTTGCGTATTTATTGGTCAGATCCATTGTCTCCTACTTTTTCTTAGATTTTGGATGTCTCATGGCTTCTCTGTAAATCTTCAATTTCCGAGTATTTGTTTTCAAAATATTTTTATGCACATATGAAAATAAGTTTGTTAATATGACAGAGATGCAATTATTTCTGATATTTGTATCAGTTTAGCAAATTTTCTACGATGGCGAATACGATTTTCCACGTCCTAAAAATGGCGATACGTACTTCTATTTAGATGATATTCGCAATACGGTAATAAGTCGCTTAAAATATTTATTTTTTCCAATCTTCAAACTTACAATTAAGCGTTTTTTTCTGATTTCAGTTCTAACATTGCAGTTCAGTGTAAAAAATATTTTCTAAGCTGTAGTGGTTTATAGCAATTAGGAGTTATGTAAGGCGACCCAATAAAGAGTCATCTCTCTATTGGGAACACGATTCATCAGCCCTAAAGCCGAGTTAATGGAAAGATTATTTATTTATATTTGCAACGCGCAATCTAACTTTGTTTCGTAATATTTTTGTTAAATAAAATATGTGAAGTCGAAAATGACAATGCGTTTGAATGAAAAATGTTATTGAAAATCAATTTCAAGTAGTATTTTTTAAGATAATATTTTGGCATGTGGAATGGATAAATAGGTGATGAAAAAAAATTTAAACATGTGCCTACATGTTGTCCTTGTCTTTAAGTGTGTAATAATGTGCCTTACTGTTTCAATTCAATAATAGAATTTATGATGACTTTTATATGAGACGAACTGACTAAAATAGAAATGCAATAAAATAAATAAGCAATTACTTTTAAATAAGTTAAAAACATAAAATAAATAATGAACATATTTATTAGTCTAACTTCTCTCGTGAATGACTTAAATTTTTTTTCACAATTCTCAGTGGTATTTAAAAAAACCTTGTTCTGCGTATTTTTGTGTAATATTCACAATTGAATATTAAAAAAGGGGGCTAAAATTAATTAATATGCTAGGAAAAAGTGTGTACTTTTTACAATTTGAAATTAACTTTTTAAAGTCCCTAATTTTATGGCACAAAATGTAGCAGCTGTCGATTCTGATAACTTGATAAAAAAACTACTACATTAAACCCAAGTACTTGATAAGTATAGACAATGACATCCATTTCGGTTAACAAATACTAGGACTCGAAATATAAATGTTACCCAGAATTATGTGTGTCCATATTTAATTCACCACGACTGTATACTTTTTTGGTAAATCATTAAGAGAGTTATGCCCAAAATCAATTTTAGGCAAAACTAAAAATTTAAGAAAAAAAAATTAAATAAAATTTTAAATGTTCCATAATAAAAATTAAGTTTTTAAATATGTGAAAAAATTCTCAGTTCATATGTGAATATATGTGACTTTTTCCTAATAGGTTTGCTCGGAAAAAGGTGCGGAATAAATTTACATTACATTAGAGGGGAAATGACGTTTCCCTACCTTTTTTACATTACCGACCCACTCGCATTGTGCGTTCGAATACAGACCGTCCGCGTAGATTATCACGTTTAATTCATGTGTTTTCATATCAACTGCTTTCCCTAGAGCAATATTATTAAGAAAGTAAAAGAAATTCTGTACTGAAATTTTATTTTATGGCCGGCCTAATGATATTAGTATAGAAAAAACGAATGCTTATGATAGTTGAATGCCCTGTAGGTTTTAACTTTTTTACGACCATGAGAAAGTGAGGCATTTGGTTATGTTAGAACGATTTAAATCTGAATCTATTTCAGAAGAGATCACATTGAAAGAAACGGTTTAATTGTAAATACATTATAATTGTAGGTGTAATAATCATTGCTCGGTTAAGTTTTGAAGCTAATATTATGACACATCCGGGCATTAGATTTAAGCCACCCTATTTAAAGAACCATTAATGTCAGTTTATAATTAGGCATATCAGTTACAGTAATGCAAGACATTTTAGTATAATTATAATATGATTTTAGAAAATGGTCTAAGATTAAATTTTTCTTGAAACTAAAGTTTTAGTGTTCTCAGTTAATTGCATCTTCATTAGAAAACTAATATCAGGCAACTATAATGGATATTTCGTTACATTTTTTTTACTGTATTAAATATCATGGAACTATTTCTTCCGATTTGTTAATCAAGCCTTCTGAATAAGTGACAGTATATGCAAATACATATGATGTTTAGATATAGCATATCAAAAATGCTAGTTTTAAAGTTTACATATAAAAGTTGGAATACATTTTTTAGGAATGTATCAAGTATAATCATGTTCCCCGTATTTGGATCGATTTATTGTGCAATTTTTCGCCATTACTGTACAAGGAAAGTTATGATTAACATATTTTAAATCTGGAAAATATATTAATCATCACTTTAGTTATAGTGAAAATTGCTAAATTTCAGTAGTGAAATTGCTGAAACATTTATAGCTTTTTGAGGTAAGGTAGACGAAATTTATTCCACTGAACTCTTTCACCGTGTCAGTGGTATTAGTTTATTTGAACTTTAACTGCATTGAAGTCAAAAAATATGCACAGTGTTTCATATAAAATGACATGTGAATTATAGTGGAAAACTTAACACACACATACACTTCTATTAAAATGAAAATGCCCAAGTCAGAAGTATTTAGGGAAAAATACTTCCAAGGTTTAAAAAAAATAGTAGATGTTGAGTCATATTATATCATAATATCGAAATGACGATAATGATACTTAATTTTTTCCACTTTATTGTGGTTTATATAATATCTTATCTTTCTTCATATATAGCATATCTTTCTTCTATTATGCTAAGATTTAGAATAGGGGTAAAGAGTAGCAGGGACAAAATATAATCAGAATAAATACTATTTTAAAACTTTTTTTGTCCCATTTGTCAGAATCCAATTAATTTAATAGTTTTAGAGATTGAATGAAAAGAAACTTTTATATATAGCTATTGCAAAATAGTCTAAACCTCTCGTAAGTTTTTGGACTACCGTTTGTTTTACACTCCATCTTGGAATGATCACACTGAGTTATTCATTCTATATGGAGTCTTTATGCTATGGAATAGCTTTCCGCCTAATTTCTTGGCGTATAAGGTAGTTTAGTGTAATCATTTAATAGTTTTACAGTACAGTTGTTGAATTTAGAAACTTTCTTATTAACTGCTTCAATGGTCAATATTTTCCCAATTCTCAGTTCGTTAACTGAGAATTGGCACGCAACAACTGAAAATTAATACTTTTAAATTAATGAAGAGATACAAATTTATGAGGTAGTTTATGACTAGATATCTTATAAAATGAGTGAAGTACGTATTGAGTGGAAAATTATAAGCAAGAAATTACCAGCAGAAATATATATTTAACAGGAGATATAATGGAACAACCGTGAAAGTTATGCTAAATTATATTTGGAGCATGGTTATTATATTTATTAATTATAATTGTAGTTATATAGTTATTGGCGTGGTGTTTTGAGTTGGACACAAGATATACTGCTTTTGAAGGCGCGGTGTAACACGGGGACCAGTTTTGATTCCCGGCCGCTCGTGGAGCGATTCTGGATCTCTTTTTCTGGTTGTCTGCAAAATATTACTCTTGTAGTAATAAGTCCACGATATTCTTCAATGATGTACTTTAAAGTTTGTTAATAAATTAATATATTTCACATAATGATACTTACTAAGTTTTACCTGCTTCAAAGTTTTGTGTGGTTACGAGTAGTAATTAGGAGCTTAATAAAATGAATTTGATAAAATTACTACTGTAGTATTACGTCACCAAGAATAAACAATTTAGTGTATACGAGGTAAAATATTTTATGTATACATAGACTTTTTGACGATAAAAATGATCAATTTAAAAACTATGTAATATTTATAAGAAAAATTAATCCTTAATTAAAACATTTTTTTGTTTTTTCATTAGTATGTGGTCGTAATAATAATATATTCACTAATAAGATAGAATGAATATAGCAGAAACACTAGGATTTTATAGTATCAATCGCCTAGATACCATATTAAATTGATTATTGGAAGTTATTTATTTATTTACGTCCTTAATTTATACAGTTGATACATAAGGCGAACCTTTTGCTATGAAAGTAATTTCTTACAGCCAACCAGAATACCGTTCCGGTTCCGATCGACGAACGGCCGAGATTCGAACATGAATTCCAGCGGTGCGCCCTGCCGTTAAAGGCCGTATGCTTTGTGATCAACCCAACACAATATTAGCTTAACTGTAAAGCCATTTTGCGGAGCAAGAGAAAATTTAATTAAAATTCAATGACATAAATAATTTAAAGCATGAAAAAAAAATCACCCAAGTACGAGACGGACTCGCGGTAAAAGTTTTCGTAGCGCCAAAGAATTTAAGCTACAAGTTTTTTTTAAAAATGTATCAAAAACACTACAAAAACAAAGTAATTTCTGCGATTGGTATATCCTATATCTCAAAAACTACACAACATACCTTATTCTGACCAATTTTTATTGACAGTTTTATTTATTTAATTTAATGTGTTTAATTGATTATTTCTTATTTCTACGAAAGCAATCTCTCAAAACCAACCATGAAACCAGCCCAGCCCCGTTCGACGAACGGCCGGGAATCGAACCCGGGTCCCCGCCGTGCACCGCTTCGTCAAAGGCCGTATGTCTTGTGATTAACCCAACACACCACGGCCACGACGGAATGATTTAAGTTCTATTATCTCAATTATTTTTAAAATTGTAGTCACATTAGTTGAAGAGGAAGGGGACACACATTTTAATATTGAGAAGCTCATACATCTCCAATTATTCAATTAAAACAAAAGGTATTTTGGAAAATCTGTGTCATTTTTTGACCTAGATTACATACGATACCCCACACGCCTATGTGAACTGAATTTTTGTCATCGCTCACTTAAATGCCACCCATATTTTTTTCATAATTCTATTTCATTGTATAGCGGTTTATAAAAGACACCTACCATCTAATATTCACCTACATAGTGCCAATAGTCTCCGAGTAAAATGATTGGGACATACGGACCAATAGTTGGACAGTTAGAGAAATTAACAGATGGACAGGACGAAATTACATGGGTTCCGTTTTTGACTAAGGAATCCTAAAAACAAAGATGTAATAAAAGACATGAATATTTGTTTCACCAAAAAGCAACACAGAAGGTCATTCCCCTTCCGTAAATTATGCTTTACAATATACAATTTAACACCTCGTTGTAATCGGAAAGTGTTAAAACCCGCATATGGTTTTGTGTGATTTTTTTCATGCCAAGTTGACTCCGATAAACGGCACTGGAATAAATGTACATTATATTACCATGTAATATTTATTTATAACCTATTATAAGTTAAACCAACCTTCACTGTTTAGTTAGCCGATCCAGTCATTAATTTATTACCGACACTTTTATTGTCATAATTTTGTTGTATTATGAGTAAGTTTTCTGGAACAAGTTAAATATTTATACATATATATATAAATATGGCCTATAAGCTATTATGTGAATATTTTCATTTGAGTAATGTAAGCATCGTATTTAAATGTTTGCATTTTTAAGTGAATCTATCAAAATAAAACATAGAATAGAAGAGTAAAACAAAGGTGGAATAAATGATAGAAATAATGAATGAACCTCTGTTTAAACTGTATTTCCATGTACTACTTGGTTGGAGCAGACTAATTTATATGATATTCAATTTGTGATACATGTGATACAATTTATGTATTAAGTTTAGTCAAACTTTGCCCTACTAAGATTTCAGTAGACGTAAGGATAAATTCCTGCTCGTAACAATCACGAACTTTTAAATTTTGGACATGGGAGGCGCAATAAAGTAATCCAGATATGTAAACAAATAAAATTCTATGAAATGAAAATAATAAATTTATTATAGTTTATATAGTTTGGGTAATAAATTTATGAGAGTTAAATATTTTATATAATTGCACTTTTTATTGTCAAAATGTATATTTAAATATGCGTGAAATAATATTTACACCATTATACATAAAGACATAACGTGCGCTTTTTACTAAAAGCAAAATTATTTAGATTTTCTAGAATAGGAAACTATACTCAGAAAAATTTTCTCAAATAAAGTAACCGTAAATCACATTGTACAATATGACTTAAAGAGTGTAAAATTATTTTTCACTAATATACGTGACTTTTCCCGAATAGTGTTGCGATTTTTCTGAAAAAGACTTCAAATGAATTCACATTTTATTCGAGAATACGCATTTGCACTATTTTCTTTTTAATTATGTACCTAAATTGATTATGTAAAGTTATAGTTTTCCAGTGACAGATGTAAATACTAGATTGTATCGTCTTTACTCAATGAAGCTATAATTACTTTATTACGAATATTGCTTATTTATTTTCAATATTTATATATATATATATATATATATATATATATATATATAATTATATATATACATATATATACATATATATATATATGTGTGTGAGTGTGTGTGTGTATCTATATATACACTACAATGAACCTCTGGCGTCTTATATAAATATCAAAAATGACACTATATAAAAAAATTTCAATACCATAAAAAATGTATTTATGTATATATCTAATGCTGAATTTAAAATTATCCATGCTAAACTAGAGCTGCTAAGCCGAACAAGCACGCTAGTGCTTCTAAACTATACATTTCAAAAATAATCTAATTATCGCTTTTACGCAATATAGGTAATTTTTATAACTTAATAATTTCTTTTTTCAAAACGAAAGAAACGAAGAATAATAATATCAACCACCTCTCAATAGGGCTCAATGTATATCACAGTCTTTTTTTTTAAATCGTTTGGCGTAAAAACTTAAAATTTTGCATAGCGATAAAGTAGAATATATAATACTTTAACGATGCATAAATCTTCTGAAAATGAATAAACAACTCGAGTTTTTTTCTATTTCTTTTAATGTGTAGAATATCAATTGAAATAGGTGCTTAGAAGATTTCAGACATTTTTGTTAAGGATTTTTCGTGAAATAGTTCTAGAAATATTTTTGAAAATGTCAAACAATATATATTTTCCCACTCCTATTTACTGTGATGAATTGCCGAAGCCCTAATTCAGTTGCTGAAGTCAAAATTATGAAAACAACAGTGTTTCTAGATATTTATTTGAAGTTTACCGGAATGATACAGGGAACACATTAAATTTGACAGCTTTGCGACTTTCATATGTGAGAAATATTTACGTCTGTAAAGACGGAAATTTAACATATGTAAACAGTTTAATGGAAATGTGACCATAATTATTTGTGTCTAAGTGTGGACGGAACATTTACAATGTGATTTTACTTGACTAATTATTACACCTACGCCTTTATTAATTCTTATGTTAAAATGTGAACCTAAACTGTCTGAAATAGTATGACAATTTTATATTCTGACCTAAGGAAACATAATTTTTTTTCATGCGATATTATTACTAGCAAATCTTTTACAAAGTAACACATTGAGTATGAACATATGGAATTCATGTTAGAAATAACAAAATCAGGGATTTATTAAATTTAATCTCAATATCGGTTATAATTACAAAATGTGAAAATAAGTTTCGTAAACAGCAATTTTTCTAAAAAGTTATCTTATTTATATTATCTGTACAAGCGCAGGGTTTTCTCTTAAATTATAATAGACTGTCTCATCCTTCTTACGAACATATTTACCGTTCGTCTACTTATAACACTATTTCCTCGAATATTTCATAATTTACCGCATTGGTGAAAAAAGCTACAAGTATTATAAAGTTAGACGTACACTGCAATCTGAAATAACTATCAAAAATGATACAAAAAATGTTTCTTTAGTATCTGGAAAATAAAATTTTCCTTGCATTTCTTAATATGACTTTCGTGTAAAGTGGTTCGTCAGAATAAAATGGAAATAGAGCGTTGTGTTTCGAAGTTTACCTTCTGGAAACTATTAATAAGTTTTGTTTATTTACACATCACATGCCTTTACAGAAAACGAAACAGTTGAAAAATTACTAATTTTAATAAGTTTTTAAAATGAATAACCAAGGTAATACCTATTATATTCAATCAAAAACAAAAACTACTTATTTCTACGTAAATAATGTTATGTGTAATTACATTAAAAGGGTGTGAAAAATTCTTAACCCATATGCAAATTTAAGTAAATTTTTATGACAGTGTTAATCTGAAAAGTGGCGCGGAATAAATTTACATCCGTTTAAAAAGATAACATTTGGACTACCTTTTTTTTCAATACGGACCCACACACTTTATTCTCGAATACGGATCGTCCGAACAGATTATTACACTTGAATTATGTATTTCGATATAATTTAGGTGCTTCTACATGCTTCGCTATTCTGAAATGGAATTTTATATTATGATTTACTCTATGGCAATGGAGTAGTTTGAGGCGTAACATACACGAAATTTAGTGTCTAGTGAATATTTATTTTCTATTACCACATTTGAATGAGTATTTTTTTGTGTTAGCTCTTATGTCAAATAAGTCATACTATTGTCAAACCAGTTGATTTATACGACTAAGGTTTTAATTATCGTACATACTAAAAATATAGTAATGTTGGAATCGTATATACTAGAGACATCTGATACGTTGTGGAGAAAGGAGATGGGGGGTTATAAGTAGAAATAAGTATAAAATTATAAAATAAAACTACTATGTAAATATAATAAGGTCGAGTGAAGAGAACGTCCACAAGGGAAATCACGATCGCACCCACGCACGTACACACACACGCAAGCATGTGCATGCATACGCACGAACAAATCTGTGTTTATTATAAAAAGCTTATTTAAGAAAAATATATATTATTTCCGTATTAATTCTCATTTGTCATGTAAGCATATGAAATAACATTGAGCTTCGAAAAGCAAATCAATAATTATTCCATTCAGTTAGCTGAAAGGTTAAAAGAAGGTAATCCTTCCGTGAGTCGAAGGATATTATATTGGACAATCTTATACACTGGCCTGAATGCTAGTATTATATAGAAGTAGACTACCGACCCAATAATACGCATAACATTTCTATTGTGGTTGAACCAGCAATAAATAAAACAAATACTTTCTCCAATGTTTATTTTCTCTAGTATTTGTGCTTTTACTTCTTTTCAGAAATAAGTGGTTCCCGTGATAAATATTTTATATCAAGGTAGCAAATCTATGTATTCATAATCATTTATATTATTATCATCAAATATATATTTATAAAAAAGTATTTAAATTAGACAATTTGTCAAAGCCATATTTAAATATATTTATATAATTAATAGAAAAATATATATCTGCGGATAGGCACCGAAGCAAACCTGTAAAAAAATTCAAGTCGGTTTTTATCTAAAAGGTACAATGAAAACATGAAAAAAACCGTGAATTATATTTATTCGGTTCAGAACAATCTTAGGTTTGTCTTTATTATTTTAGCCTAATTTATCTACTGGATATTTAGTGAATAGTTGCTCTGTTCAAGCAATAATATTATTTTCTGTCATAGTTTTAGGAACTTAGGGAAGCTTTTCATTAATTATTAATTACATACGTAAAGATTTGAATTAGAAACAAATAAATTGATAAACGAAAAATGAGAGTATTTCATCATTTTTAACCCAACTGCGCACGCTAATGAGGGTTTTGTGTTTATCAGTTTATGCATTTATATATCTATCTGTGTGTATTCAGATGTCATTTTATAGAACCGGAATGGATAATGCCGTTTAGATAAGTGAAATACGTCCTTAAGTTTCCGGGTATCTTTAGGTAAGTGACATAGAATATGTGTAATTTCTTTCGAATTGAAAAAATGAAAATTAGGAAAGACTTACAAGAAGGGTATCAAATTAAAATTCTTAAACAGCAGATTTCAAATTTGTGTAACGTGTTTCATAGGTAGCTGAGATAATTATCAACGCGTGCAACGCGTGCTTTACAAGATGTATTGCGTATTTCTAAAGGGACGTTTCCTTTAAGCGAACTTTTTGGATATTTAGACTGAATCTCTTCCACCAAAAAGATATATACATATATATATATATATATATATATATATATATATATATATATATACATATATATATATATATATATACATATATATATATATATATATATATATATATATACACATTTATATATCACCACCTAATAGGGACTTAACCGAATGAAAGTATTTAAGAATGGTAATGGAATTTCTTTAACCAAACCAAAAATTAAACAATAAGGTTCACAATCAAGACAGAATAAGTAATTTTTTTTTAATTAGATATAAGTACAATTTTTAATAAGATAGAGGTAATAATGTCATATCAGACTTATTAGACGTTTAGACTGGATATTGTTACCGAATTTAGTATTACAATCAAAGGGTCAGTAGACTTTTTCTTTCATTTTATTGACTCAGTATGAAGTATCTTTTCTTTTCAGTTTCTTAGTTTTTCCAGTAACTATTGAGCTTCCATGCATTTTTAATACAGTCTATATAAATATACTTCAAATAATTTTCCTTATACCATTCGAACTGGAAAAATCTGAAGCTAAATTTGGAGATAGAAAAAAATAAATAACTTATACGACACCATTAAAATAAATAACTTATACGTTGCCATAATTCAAAGATTATATAAACAGAAGTAGGTATCGCAATTTTTAGAACTTCTCACCCTGGTATACAAATCACCCATTGAACACCATAAATTTATCAGTTAATAATAATACGTACAAATTTATTCGCTTCATCTATGTATGTAGAGGAGTGGTAACGTGGCCCCTGCGGATATACTGGCCCCCTTAGAAATTTATAATTTAGGTACACGCTATCTAGTATAATGTGCGTGCAACGCGGAGCTCTTGTGATAACTATCGCATTAGTACCAATAAATCCATGAAATGGGATTACGTTCTGTTGTTATTGGAATTAGTTCAAACATGTAACTTGTTAAACTTTTAAAACCGCTCTGCATTTTATTAATTTTTTTGCACAACATTTTAGGTTTTATGATTGGGAAATATTGTTTGACAAACGTTTTCCTATTGGATTTTGACGATAATTATGCAAAAACCTATGATAAATATGTGTATTATGGATTGGTTATATATTCCATAACACTTGTAATTTGGCTTCTCACATTGTTCCAATTTTGGTTCCAGGGGCCATATAACATGTTTGACCGATATATCATTTCTATATTTTTTAAAATTTCGTGTTCAGATACCTCGACTAAGTCTGCTATCCCCGTCTTTCAACAGGGTATCCTGATCCAATGAAAAAAAAAACAATTGAAGCTGTAAGGACAAAGGTCATGGGCTATAAAAAGGCTGTTAAAATGTTTTCTATGCCAAGTTTCATGCTGAAAAGACTGGTGAAAGACAGTAAATAAAATTTTTAAAGTTATTAGTTCACAAATCCCCTTGGTATAAAATCGGTACTTCCACCTGCCCTGGAAAAAAGTTAGTAGAGTATATTTTGTTTATGGAGTCTAGATAAATGAACTTACTAGAATGGATGTTAGAAAAATAGCCTATCATTTGGCTTTGAAAAACAACGTCGAAAATAAATTTAGAAATGAAGTGATAGGATGTGCTTGGTTGGTTTACTTTTTATAGCGACATAAATACAATTTATTTCTACGCAGGCCAATGGGGAAATTATATTTTCGTTCTCAAGGCTTTAACCGTGAAGCAGTCAACGAATCTTTTTGATATTTTGGAAGCTGAAAAGATAAAAAAGAATTATCCCTCTGACAGAATTTTCAAAGTAGATGAGATGGGGCTCACAATTGTGCAGCAGATAGGAGCTTTCACTTCTGCAGAACGAGGTTCACTATGTACTCCATTTTGTTACATGAGTGTATTGGGTATTTTTGTACCACCTATGATGATTTTTCCTAGAAAAGACTTTACAGATCTTTTGATGAAAGGTGCGCAACCTGACGCCATAGGTAGAGTTCATATATTAGGTTTTGATTCAATCTAGTTCATTTACGGAATTATTCAGATATTTTATTGAAAAAACGAACCCAACTGAGATCTCTCCGGTGTTGCTCATCTTTGAAGGATATTACAGTCACACTCGTTATTTAGAAATAATAAAGCTGGCCTTGATCATCATTATCAGTCTCTCACCTCATACAACGTATAAACTCCAGCCTTTAGATAAGAGTTTAATGGGCGTACTTAAAGAGTCATTATAGCGAGGAGATTAGCAAGTTCTTTTTAATTCTGAAAGAATGTTTAAGCCTTATTATATTGCTGAGCTTTTTGATCTGGCATATCTCAATTTCACTACAGAGGAAATGGCAGTCAAAGGTTTTCTTGCTACAGGCATTCACCTATTCAATCCAAAAGTTTTTCCAGACATGGATTTTAAAGTCCATTATGATCAGTCATGTCACAGTCCAGAGAGTCAATATACAAGCGTTGTTGCTGACGAAGATGCAGAGTACAAGAGATGTTGACTGGTTTGACTCTACCAGAAGACATTCAGCTCATCCATGGAGCTAAGACTAGGATTTCTAATTGTGGAAGAAAGGCGACAATATCAAAAGAGATCACAGACGAAACCGTCTAAGTGGCCTTGGATGTAATCGAGGTAGAGTTGGCAGCGGTAATAGTGCCAATTGACGCCAGAGAGTCAGTACATTCAGCAGTAGCTCCAAAAATGACGCAGTCCCAGAAAGTGACTCTGAATATGATGACAATGTTAATTCAGGTAGAATGCCTGAAAACTTAGATACGAGCTGCATATTTTGTGAAACTAGTTATTCTAACGACTGACATAAAGAGCCCTCACTTAAACTTACGTTGCCAAATTTGTAATTTTTAATAATAAATATGTTTTTGATTATTCTGTTGTTATTTTATTTATTAGACAGTAAATCATGCATAGATCAATGAGTAAGAAATACTGTAACGTACATACATGATTTATAAGACTAGTATTTTTACATGAGGCCTCAAAGACAAAGCAGGGGTTCACATTATCAACTTCTCCTATACATATTTGATAAGTACATAAAAAGAAATTCAAAACAAATTTTCGGTAATTAAAGAGTTACAGAGAAGACATGATGTATCCAACATGAAGATAAAAGTGGCGTGCGCAAAAACTAGCCAAGTCCAGAAAAGCGACAAGAAGGTTTAGACGAAATATTAAAATTAAACAATACTACTTTTTGAAAGTAAGGGTAGAAAATTTCTCATATTCTCGTGTCTGATCAACAAAATCAACGAAAGAACATTTGTAACAATTCTTAAAACAGCAAACGCGAAAAGACGTAGTGGGTATCAAATAATAAGCTCGTGTTCTTAAAATCATAATTATTTAGCTGGAAAGAAATTTGGAGATTGTCATCTAACGACTTAAAATATTATATATACAATTGTTCCTAACACAGATATAATCATGGAGAATAGTACAATTCAATCGATGGAATAGCTCAAGTTGATCATTGCATTAAATACGACTATAATTATTTTCACAATTTATATCCAGTGATGCAAGCTGCATTGCGTCAAAAATTATATCATAATACCGGATAGTTACGTACACTTTTATAAATATTTCGAATTACCGTATCCCTAGTACATAATACCGAACATACCAAAAAATTAAAATAAATTCACTATTCACCTTATTTTTATCTTAAGATTTGTCACATTTAAAATATCCTTATCAACTTGGGGCTTATACTTAAATTTTATCAAATTTTTCATACCAACATATTGTTACCAAGATTCGTTTAGTTTTAACCTTTTCCTCTTGTTTCTTCAAATAATGTAGCTATAATTAAAACATGTTCATATTATAATGACGATACAACCTAGAGGAAATACTTTTTAAGAAAAAAACTTATATAAACACTAAAGGTTCTTTCAAGCAGAAACCTAACCAGAAAATAAAATATTTTCTGAACTGCTAAAATGTTTTCTTTTTACAGGCGACCCAACAAAAAATGACTAAACACGATCTATTAGTCCTAAAGCCGAGTAAGGGGAAAGATTATTTATTTATATTTGCAACGTACTATCTAATTTTATTTTGTAATATTGTTGAATAAAAGAAATGAATTTGGAAAAGACAATGAATTTGCCAGAAAACCGCTAATGTTAATCAAATCTAGATAATACGTTTCAAAATAGCGTTTTAGTATATAAAATATATAGTTATTAAAAAATTTAAACATGTACGACAACAAAGTAAAAAATAAAATAGAATCGTATTAAAAAGAAGGCAAATGAGATGGAGCAAATTTCCGAGTTTCACCGAATTTTCGCCAAGTATGCAACACTATACTTTACTTTTTTTTAAATTTAATAACAAAATTTATGGTGACTTTATATGAACTGATGAAAATAAAAGTTCAATGTCTTCCTTATGAACAAAATCTTCTGTTTTTCCGCTACATTCCAATCAAAATGTTGACATACCATGCTGGTATATTCCAGGAGCGACAAAGTTATTCGGTAAGACTTTTTCTAGTCAACGTAACTTTAATGTGCACGAAACTTTGATGCTTATATTAAGGCCAGCGTATTAGTGCACTAATATTCTAAACATAAGTTAAGTGAAAAACAGCGTAATAATATATATTTTAGGGAAATTTAAAACATGACTACTCTTACATAGTATTTTATTACTTGACAAGTAATTAGGGATATATGAAGACATAAGTAATAATATAAACAGAAACTTACTACGTGCGAAACCTTGTCTTTATTGTTAATACATTTTAAATAAAACTTACTTCAGTACAATTTAGAACCCAATTTGGTTGACCTTGAAATAATCATTTCACACAAGCGTAACATCGATAATATTAAACTACTACTTTTTTCTTTAGGAATGTTCTTCTGAGGTAATTGACAATTGTCATAAAACTAGATTATTGTAGCAGCCAGTGGGTTTTTTTTTCTTTTCTAACATAGGGTATAGATCTGCGCTATTTTCGGGTCAATCTAGTATTCACTTGGAATCCGTTGTAAGGAAATCTTTGACGAACTGTGCTTAGTGTTTTCGATCGTTATCGTATTTAAATGTCAATAAAACTTAGTTGATGTTGATCATGGTTTTTTTCAAAATTGCCAGTCAAATTAGAGAAAACACTTAAACTTTTATACGTTGCATCGATGTTCTACCTGTTTTTCTTGTGAAATATACACAATAAGAACTAAATAATTAAGTATGGAGCTAAAATTAATTATTGTGGCAGGAAAATGTGAGCATATTTTCAAATATTGAAATAAACATTTTAAAGTCCCTAATTTTATGGCAAAAAATTCAGCAGCATCGATCGGAGTTATTTATTTCTGTTGTAGTACTCGAACTTTAACAAAATCCATTACATCAAACAGAAGTACTTGATAAGAATAGACAATGGCATCTAATTAAGTTAACAAATATAAGGACTCGAGCAATGAATTTTACATCGAAATATGTTTGTACGCAATTAGTTGACACGACTGTATGTGCTGAACTGTAAACCACAATGTACAATAGTAAAAATTACATTTTCAAATATGTAAAAAAATTCTTAGTCCATATATGAATACACGTGACTTTTTCGTAATAGGGTTGCTCCAAAGAAGGTGCGGAATAAATTTACATTGCATTAGAGGGGAAATGACTTTTTCGCACCTTTTTTACATTACCGACCCACTCACATTTTGCCTACGAATACAGACGGTCTGCATGGATTATCACATTTAATTCACGTGTTTTCAAATCAACTGCTTTTCCCGGAGCAATTTTATTTAGAACATAAAAGGAATTCTACATTGGAATTTTATTTTATGACTGTTTTAAAGACATTAGTTTAGAACAGACTGAATGCTTATCATAGTTACAACCATGAATTCGTCTGTGATTACTCGGACTGAGTGACAATCATTAAAATAACTATTGTGTCCTAATGTAGAATAATAGAATTGATAGTTTTGAAAGTTTTTTATAAAGGCTGGATGCAAATATTTGGAAATAATGTCAAGGGTGATCATATTCCCCAGGGTTGAAACGATTCCTTGTTTAGTTTATGCTAGTATCTAGTATGAGGTAGTGAGGCTAAAAACTAAAAGGTAATGAAAAGATGAATTTTAGTCCCACCAAAAAGCAACATAGAAGGACGCAAATTATGCATTACAATGCATAATTTAGCAACTCATATTAATAGAAAAATGTTTGATTCGCATATGGTTTAGTGTGATTTTTTTCATGCCAAGTTTGCTCCCAAAAACGGAATTGGAATAAATGTACATTGCATTAGCGTGTATGTTAGACATTATTTTTGGTTTTTAAATAACCAAATGTCCCTCGCGTGCTTCTGCACGTAATATATTTGCGTGTATTACTCGTAATATTCCATTTATTGATGCAGGTATTGCAAATAATAGAATGAAACATTGTAACCCGTTTGAAGTTAAACCAACCTTAAATGTTAACTTAGCCAATCCTACCTTTAATTTAGTATTGGCTTTTTTATGTGTATAATTCATTCAAAATCCAATTTGATCTTATAAGAAATAAACTATAGATATTGAAACTAGTACGTTTTTTTTCAATTATAAAATATTCTTCTCTGATTAAAGTAAGCGTCCTATATTATATGTTATGAAAATATCAAAATAAAACAAAAAAAACATTGAATAAGAGAGCAAAACAAAGGTGGAATTAATTATAGAAATAGTGAATGAACCTCTGTATAAACTGTATTTTCCCGTACTGCTCTTTTTAACAGACTATGCTTTACAATATACCGAATATTGAAGTCGCGGCTATGAAAATAAAACCGGTAACAATAAGCAAGTTAAGTAACACATATATTTATACTTTTACATTATTTTTGGGATGAATAGTGTCTGATTTATTTTGTGAAATAATTGATGTAATAAATTTAGTCAAACCTGGTCCTATGAAGATATTGCGACTCCCATTAGCCAAAAATTTCAGCAAAAATCACAATAAATTCTTGCTCATAACACCTACGATACTTTCACATTTTGGACACGGGAAGCATAATAAACTGGATATGTAAACGTATGGAATTTTCGGTTTTGAATTTAAAATAATATACTTTATATAGTAAACAAGTTACGTATTTCAGACAATTGCGATGATTATTGTCAAAAGATGCACTTTAATGTACGAGAAATAATATTTATGTCATACATATAAAAAAAAATTAACATTTAGGATGAGAAACTACACTCAGCAAAATTTTCTTAAATAAGGTTGCCTTAAGTTACAGTGTGTAACATTACTTAAAATGTGCAAAAACCTTATTCACTAATATACTTGACTTTTTCGACATAGGGTTGCGGATTTCTTAAAATATAAAGGCTTCATATCGATTCTCATTTTATTAGAGAAAGCGTATTTGCACAATTTTCATTTTAATTGCCGACCCACTGATATTGCGCTGACAAAATATATATTTACCTTAGCGTGTGTATTCTTACATCAAAAACATACGTATCTATCCTAAGAAGCTAGTATTATATTATCCTAGCAAAAGAGCATATACATACAATTTCTTTTAAAACCAAATTCAGGATAATGGAATGATTCCAAGGTAATTCTAAAAAAGTCTATTCGTTTTTGTGTTATTATTAGGTTTCACTAAACTTATTTTTGTGTTAAGCTAAGAAAAAAACAAAGTTTATATTTATTTGTTTAATTTATGTAATAGGTTTAGTTGAAACTTGGTATTGTAATAACTTTAGTTGAAAACCCTAAAGTGTTTTCCAATGACAAATGTAAACACTACATCTGATCCGCTTTAGTCAATGAAGACGATAACTACGAAAATTGCGGGTGGGTGTGTAAATGATCATATCGATATACAAATTACAGGTGTTGATACTCAAAAAGGTAAGTAACTTTGTATTATAGAAATCATACTTAGAATACGACATTATTTTGTTTAGGGGGAGGGGAATATTTTGAATTTTGTTTAATTTATTATAAGAATTTGTAATAAATTAAAAGAAAACTATTAAGAAATTCTTCTTTATACAATAAATAAAAAAAAATTATTGAGTTTCACGCAAATACGCTATTAAGCATGTATTTCAATAATATCTCCGTTATACAGTATTATTAAATATGTACAGAAATCTACTTATATCTTTATAAACAAAAAACATAATCGATATTCTGTTACATAAAGAAACTTATTTTAAACGAGCTAGGCCCCACGGTTTTACCCACGTGAAATTTGGAATAAGATCTATTTCTTGTATTAGTCTAAATCACACACTATTACCATTCCAAATTTCATCAAAATCCGTCCAGTAGATTTTGCGTGATTGACGCACAAAATAACAAGCAGATACACAGACAACAATCCTAAAAAAAGATTTTCCTGATATTATTATCTTTCTATTCGCTCAATCACTATTTTTCAAATATTTTCCGTGTATAGAATTAATTCTGTTACAAATTTATTATAGGTATAGACTTTGACTCAAATTTCTTTCATTCGATTCAAAACTAAATTGGAACACTGAAATAAAGTATAAAATTAATAAACATCAATTCTTTTAAATGTTATATTATATATAAAAGGGATACCTTATATGGTAGAAACACCCACAATAATATTTTCGTGAAGGACGATAACTAGTAGTATATACTAAAATGAAAACAATGTCATGTATAAGTATTAAAAACGACATATAGGCTCAATAAGAAATCTCCTATATAATAAAAAACTAATTTATCTAATACTGATTTCAGAATTCTCCATGCTAGATTAGAGCTGTTTAGTTGAAAAACACGCAAGCACTTTGAAACTATTGATCTGAAAAATAATCTAATTATCGCTTTTACACAATACAGGCAATTTTTATAATTTTATTATTCCATTTTTTAAAGAGAAAGAAACGTAACATAAGATCATTTACCTCTTCTTAGGGCGTGTCTCACAGCCTTTTTTTTTTAAATCCTTTGATGTAGAAACTTAAAAATGTGCTTAATGGTAAAGTATTATAATTCAAAAGTACATATATGATTAAAGCTAAAAAGTATTTATATGGAAAATTCTGAGAAGATAAACAATATATAATATATGAATATCAATTGAAGTAAGTGGTTGAAGTAAATTCTTTTAACCACTTACTTCAATTGATATTCCACAAGTTAAAAGAAATGATAAAAAACTACATTTTTTTTCTATTTCTTTTAACTTGTGGAATAATAATTGAAATAAATGGTTAAAAGAAATCTAGAAATTGTTGTTCAGAATATATGTGAAATAGTACTAAAAATATTGTTGAAAATATCCACAAAACTATTTTTTCTTGCTTCTATTTATTGTGAGGAATTTCCAAATTCATAAATATGAAACAATAGCGTTTCTAGATATTTTTTTCAAGTTTACTGAATGGCTATAGGAATGAACTAAATTCTAGCTTCGAGATTTTTGAATGTGAGAATATTTAAGCCTGTAAAAGATTTACTGGCAATACACTTACATGGTGAAAAATTTAATATTTGAAAATAGTTTAAGGGAAATGCTATATCATCATAAATATTTGTATCTAACTGTGTACGGAAACCGCACAATGCTATTACTACTTAAATTTGATAGATTATTGTACCTAGGTCTTTATTATACTTACTCCTTACTTTAAAATGTGATCTTACGCTGTCTGAAATAATTTGATAAATTAATATTATGACCTACAAATTTTTATTTTTTTCATGTAATATCACTAGCAAAGTGGATAATACCACTAGCAATTCTTATACAAATTAATACACTCAGCATCAATATGTGAAATTTATGTTAGAAATAATCAAATATCATTTTTATTAAATCTGAACTTGATACCGATTATAATTCCAAAATCTGAAAGTAAAAACGTATCTTATTTATAGAATCTTTACAAGCCCAGGGTTTTTACTCAAATTTTAATAAAATGTCTCATCTTTCTGACCAACATAATTACCGTTCGCCTACTTCTAAAAGTTTTCCCTGAAATATTTCATAACATACCGTGATGGCAAATAAATTCAAAAGTATTACAATTAATCATTTTTAAAAATGTGCAAAATGAAAACTATAATATTGTTTAGTACAAGCTCATATGGAAAATAAAATATTCTCAGCATTTATAAGTATGATTTTCGTAAAAAGTTGTTGAAAAGAATGGTTTCAAATAAAATGGAAATAGTACTTTTTATTTCAAAGTTTACCCTGTGGAAGCTATTAATAAAATAATTTACATCTCATATGGCATAACAAAAAAAAACAACAATTAAATACACTTTTAAACCGTTATCTGGTTAAGTATTACGCAATAAATTAAATTTAAAAGGTTTTGAAATAAATAGCTATGATACATTTCAACAAAATTTTATTATCACGATATAAATTTACCGAAGCAATTATTTTGATTTTCTAACACAAAAAAATGTAACAATTGTCATTGTCAGCGGCGCTAATTTCCTTTTTTCACCTCTTGACATTAAGAAGTAATAAATGTAATATATTGCGTAAATAATATTCCCAAATTAACAGCTAGAACTTTCAGAGATGTTAAATCAAGGTAATATGTATTATACTCAATTTAAAACAAAAACTACTTATTATTTTACAAAAATTATGGTGTGTGTAACATTAAAAGTGTGTAAAAAATTCCTAACCCATATGCAAATTTAAATAATTTTTTATGACAGGGTTAATTTGAAAAGCGGTGCGGAATAAATTTACATCCCTTTAGAGGGAGAATGGCATTTGTCCTACTTTTTTTACAATGCCAACCGACACACTCTGTGCTTTCGAATTCGGACCAACCAAAAATATTATTTCACTCGAAATATGTATTTTCATATAATTTAGATGCTCCAAAATGCTTCGCTCTTCTAAAGTGGAATTTTATTTTATGATTTACTCTATGGCAATAGAGTAGTGTGCGGCAAGAACAGACAAGAAATAGAATAAATAGAAGAAGAAGAAAAGACAAGAAATTCAGTCTCTAGTATTTATTTTTAATACCACATTTGAGTGAGTATTTTTTTGTGTTAACTGTTATGTCAAAGTAAGTCATATTATTGTCATGACGGTTTTATTTAGAACAAAACGTTTTATAAATCGTACATTCTAAAAATACAATTATGTTGACTCGAATAGTTCAATCACACGTTGAATGGAAAGAAAAAAACGGGGTGGGGATTATAAACAGACATACCTATAAAACTGCGATATAAACATAAAACGGTGGTATGACGCGAACGCCAACAAAGAGAAACAAACGTGCACACCCACACGCACATGCACGCGCTTGTGTACGTACACTAGCAAGCGCGCGCATGCGGACGCACGCACAAATCTGTGTGTTCTGCAAGAAGATAACGTAACAAAAGTGAATAATACATCTGAATATAATCCAATTTATTATATGCACACATGAATAAGACCACATTGGGCATTGATACAAGAAATAAATATTTTTTCCAGTTAATAAGCATTCTATAATTTTATACACTGGCATGAATGCTAAAAATAGCTACCCGATGACAAAGATAAGATTTTTATTTTATTTGATCCAACAATAAACAAAACAAAAAAATTTTCCAACGTTTATTTACTCGAATTTTCGTGCTTTTCCCCCTTTTCAAAAATAAGAAATTCTCTTGTAAATATTTTACATCACAGTAGCAAACCTGTTTTTCATGATCATTTAAAGCATTATTATAAAAGTTATTTTTATAAAAAATAATTGAAATTATGACATTTGTCAAACAATATATTTAATTACATTTTCATAATAAGTAAAGATATCTATATCTGAGCATAGGCACTAAAGGAAACTTGTAATGAATATTAACTCAGTTTTTAGGTAAGTGGTAAAATGGAAGCATAAATGATATATATTAGGAGGAAAATCACGAATTTAATATATTACTCATATTACATAATTACTCAACAGTAACTCTCTAGCAATAGTATTATGTCATGGTTTTAAGAATTTAAGAAGAAACATTTTTATACGTAAAAGAGTTTGTGTGTTATTATTTACGTAAAGTATTAAATTAGAAACGAATAAATTGATAAATGAGGGTCTTTCGTTACATTTATCTCCACTGCAACACGACAAAGAGGATTTTTTTACCGTTTATACATTTATATATATATATGGGTGTGTTCAGATGTCATTATCTAGAGCCGAAATGGATAACTCAGTTTAGATAAGTGAGGTATCGTCTTAACTTTTCGGGTATCTTAATGTAGGTGACTTCACGATTCATGGAATATTGGTTACTTCGTTCAGCTTAAAAAATAATAATTAAGAAAGACCAGAAAAAAGGATATTTAAAAGTTTTGGAAGGGTACATTTGAAAAATTTGTAACATACTGTATAAGCAATTGAGATAATGTGTGTTTCACAAGGTCTTTTGCGTACTTATAGAGGAATGTTTCCTTAACGGATGGTTTCAAATATGTACAATTTCAGGTCAATACTTTTCCATCTCTTACATGATTAAGAATGTTTGGTTAAGAAAAATTGAGCACTTATGTACGCTCATTTAAAGTTACATTTATTTGGCAAAATACAAAAACAATTTTATTTGATATGTTAATAATTAACGGAAATAAATTAATAAAAGAACTGTAGGGAAAACACCGCTGTTAAAATATAAATTCAAATAATCCAATTTTAAAACAATTTTATAATTTATAATAATATATATAATTTATAATTTATAATTTATAATTTATAATTTATAATTTATAATTTATAATTTATAATTTATAATTTATAATTTATAATTTATAATTTATAATTTATAATTTATAATTTATAATGTTAAAAAAAATACCGAAACTTAATCTCACTTAGAGAAATGCAAATGATATATATTTAAAAAAAACTTATAAGCACTATTTCTACTATGAATATTGTATTTACAATAATTACATGTTTTTTTTTGTACGGACTACTATTTCATTTTAATTATTTAAAATCATAGATATTACATAGCTTTGTATGAAAATAAAACACGATTTGTTTATTTACAAGTACTACAATAACTATAATGAATATGGCACCAGTCACTACACGCGATATATGTTTAGTGAGCGACTTCATCCTGTTGATTTTTGCAGCATCGTACGCGCGCTTCGTAAAATTTCACTCTCGTTATTTTTTCATAACGAGCATAAAGAAGTACGACTTCAAAAATTAGTACAAATGAATTAATAAAATTATTTCTATATGTCTATAGCAGATATGAGATCAAACGAAATGTAATATAGTTACACCTATATTCAGTAACGTACTACGGACATTTTACAATGTGACTCTTTTAAAACCTTGTGATGCAGAATATTATCTTGTTATTGATCAACATAACAAAAGGTACAAATTAAAATTCACAAATTAAAATTCACAGAATTGCAAACATAATCCCCACGGACAATCCGTTTTACGACCCCATTTGACCTGGGCTAGCTTTTAAGTTTTTTCTTTAAATTTGGTAAAAATAAATTATGTAACAGTTTAGTAATTTGTAGTTTATCTATATGAAAATATTTGAATATTATCGACTTTTTTGTAAAGTACGAATGTTTAATTTATAAAAAAAACCTGGAAACTGGTAAAGAAGAACTTTTGTGAAACTGAAAGAATAACGTTTTCGAAGTTAAAAATGTTGAATTGTATCAAAAGTTAAATAAATATGTCTCTCGCATTTTATTATTTTTCACTGTCATGCAGATATTAAGTGAAATTAATTAATTCGTAAAGTTTTGTTCAACATTTAATGAATATTTGTTTTAATAACATATTTATAGAATCAAAACAAACATATTCCTAGTACATACTACATCACTACTTAATCGAATGAGAGTATTTGAGGAGGATATAGAAATTTCTTATTTGATCTAACTGGTTTCGATATAGCTAATAAGGTTGATGACATCTCATTAAACAATTTGCTTACTTTTTATACAGAAGAAAAGAATTGTCACTAATATTATCATATTAAACCTATAGTTTAGACGGGGCACAGTTATCAAATTTAGTATTTAAATGAAATGGTTAGCAGAACCTTCTTTTTATTTTATTGACTTAGTATGAATTTGATATTTTTTTTCAATTTGTAAGTTTTCCTAGTAACCATTGGGCTTTCATGCATTTTAAATACAAAGTATATTAAAATTATAAATTTACATAAATGTATTTTGGTTTTTAATAATAATTTTATTAATTTTAATTTAATTACTTTTGGATTGTAGATTGGAAAAAAAACAAACATTTAATACGACATGTTACCGTATTGCAAAGGTTACTTAGATAGAAGTAGATATCTCTATTTTTAGGACTTTTCATCCAGGTATATAAATCACCCATTGAACGCCATAAATTTATCAATAAATATTTATGCGTGATTATTTATTCGCTTCACCTACATACGTATTATAATAAGTATGTAATAAATTTTCAAACCAAATGTTCAGAAATTAATGACTAACAGAGAAGACATGACGCATTAAACATGTAAAAAAAAGTAGAATAACGTGTGCCAAAACTAGCCAAGACCGGAAAAGTGACAAACAGGTTTAGACGAAGTACCAAAATGAAATTAAACAAGTTTTTTAAAGTACGGGAAAACAATCTTTTACATACTCGTATTTACTCTACAAAATCAATGCGAGAGTATTTGTAATAATCTTTAAAACCGCAAACGCGAAAAAAAATAGTGAGCATCAAGTAATAAGCTCATGTACATGTAAGACAGTGCGTAACATGGAATTGAATAATAATATAGTTGAGGAACAAGGTCTGATGAAAAGGAATGTAAAGATATAATATCAAAATAAATTATAAACGTATTAGGGGACAATATTACAATTCAAACGATCGCTCAAGAAATCATTTCAATAAATTTAAAATTGAATTAATTGCATAATTAATTTCAAAAATTATATTAACAAATTATATAATAATACCCAACTCTTAAAGTTTCATAAATATTTCGAATTACTAGATCCCTAAAAGAAAATAGTAAATATACCAAAAATAAATATAAATTCACCGTTCACATTATTTTTACCTAAACACTTGTCACATTTATAATATCCTTATCAGCCTGGGGCCTACCCTTAAATTATATCAAACTGTGTCACTTTCCTTACCTACATATTGTTACCCAAATTCGTCTGCTTTTAAACCTTTGCTCTTGTTTTTAAAAATATTGTAGCTATAAATAAAAAATATACGCATTATAATGGCGGTATAACCTAGCGGAAATATGTCTTAAAGGAAAAAAGTTATATAAACACCAAGTATTTATTTAAGCATAAACTTAAAAATAAAATAGTTTATAAACTAGGAGTTATGTAAGGCAACCCAACAAAAAAATGATTCAACACAGTTATTTTTCGCGTCTTTGTCGCTAATACTATGCCTTACTATTATTTTTTTAAATTTAATAATAGAGTTTATGATGACCTTTACATTGGATGAACTAATGAAAATAGAAATGCAATAAAGTAAGTAAGCAATTACGACTAAACAAGATAAATGAAGAGAAATATAAAGTAAGTATATTAATTGCCCATATATTAATTACGTTTATCATGAACAAAATTAATCGATTTTTCCGTTATGTTCCCATTAAAATGTTGAACAGGATATCATGTTGGCATATTTCTGGAACGAAATAGTCGTATTCAACTAAATATGGATATTGATAATTATTCAGTAAGATTTTCTTCGTGTTACATACATTTTATATTAATAGGACTTTGAAACTTATATTAAGGTTGACATATAAGTACACTAATGTTCTAAATATATATGTAATAAAATAGCAGCGTATTCATATTTATTTTATATAAATTTAAAACATGACTACTCTTATATATTATTTAATAATTAGAGATACAAGAAAATATACATAACGATATAAACAGAAACTACCTACAGGTGGAAACCCTTCTTTATTCCTAATATAAACTAAATGAAACTTACTTCAATACAATTCAATACCCAATATAGTTGCCATTTCTGAATATAACAATTGACCTAATAATAGTAGGTAAATTGATACAACCTTGATATAACCTTGATAATGAATATAATTTGAAACAAGCAGAACATCGAAGAAGTTAAACTATTACATTTTCATAAAAAATATGTTTATTCCAAGATAAACATGTGTAATACAGAAATATTTTTCTTCCAAGATGACAAGTGTCATAAAACTAATTTCGTTGTGAGTTGCGTTTTATTTTTCTTGACTATGTACTATAGCGTTTAGGTCAGCGCTATTTTCGGGTCAGTCTAGTACCGACTTGAAAACCTTTGCGAGGAAATCTTTAACGGACTGTGCTGAATGTTTTGGTCATTATCGTATTGAAATGTCTATATAACAGGGAGATATTCTTCGGTACAAGCTTGCATAGTTAATTTAATATTTCTTTATATTTATATTGATAATGAATGACTTAATTTTTTTTTCACAGCCCTGAACTTTTATATTGCCGCATTCATGTGTTATGTGGTTTTGTGTAATATTCACAATAACAATAGAATATACAAAAATGGAGTTAAAATTATTTACGGTTATAGGAGAAACTGTTAACTTTTTACAATTTTGAAAATAATTTCAAAATTGGCACAAAATGCAGAAACAGTCGATCAGAGTGATGTTATTTCTATATAAATAAAAAAACCATTCTCCTAAATACAAGCAGATAAGAATTGATAAGGAGAAACATATATTTCAGTTTAAAAATACAAGGACTCCAAATGTAAATTTTACCTAGAATTCTGTTTGTCCATAATTAGTTGACCATGTACACGTATGCGTTGGAGCATAAAAATGGTAATGACAAAATAAATTTTACGCAAAACTTAAATAATAAAAAATGCCTAAATATTGAAAAAAAAATTTTATCAATCACAATGTACAATAGGAAAAATTATGTTTTCAAATATGGGAAAAACTCTAAGTTCAAGTTTGTATATTCGTGAATTTTTTGTAACAGAGTTGCTGCGAGAAAGTTGTGAATAAATTTATATTGCATTAGAGGGGCAATGACGTTTTCATACCTTTTTTATACTTTACCGGCTTATGCGAGTGTATTTTGCCTTTGAATACAGACCGTCCGCTTATCACGTTTAATTCATGTGTTTTGCTATCAACTGCTATCCCCAGAACAATATTTTTAAGAAAATAACAGGAATTCTGTACTGAAATTTTATTTTATGACCGGTTTAATGATATTGATATAGCACAGACTGAATACTTATGATAACTGAATGATCTGTGAGTTTTATCTTTTTTACGACCTTGAAAAAGTAAGACGTTTTGTTTTGTTAAATTAATTTAAATCTGAATCTCTTCAAGAAGGGACCAAATTGAAAGAAAAGATTTAATTGCAAATACATTATAATTACAGTGAAATAATCACGACTAGCTTATTTTTTTATGCTAATAGTATGACATGTGTGCGTAATAGGTTTAAGCCACTCTAGTTAAAAAACCATTAATATCAGTTCATATCTAGGCAAATACTATGTCAGTTACAGTGACGCAAGGAATTTTATAAAAATAGTTGTATGATTTCAGAAAATGGTCTCAGATTAGATTTTTCCTGGAAATAAAATTTTAGTCTCCTCAATTAATTTCATCTCAATCAGAAAAAATCTCATCAGGCAACTTGTGGTCCAATCCTTATGAATAACGCTATAAATTTTGTTATATTTTTTCATTGCAGTGAATACCACGGATTTTTATTTAAAATTTTCTTGAGATTAATCAGGCGTTCAGAATGAGCGATGATCGTACAAAATGTATGGCGCATTGATGAAGAATATCAGAAATGCTTATTTTAAAACTTATTTGTGTAAATTGCATTAATATTTTTAGGAAATATATCAAGACTGATGAAATTCCCCGTATTCGGAACGATTTCTTCTCTTGTGATTAAAATTATGATTTTCATATTTTAAAACTGGAAAATAAATTAATCATAACTTCATTTGTATAGGAATGAAAATTCTGGAGCATTTACAACTTTTTTAAATAAAGTATATGAAATTTATTCACAGTGTCGGCAGTATTAGTTTATTTCAATTTTAACTGCAATGAAGTTATAAAATACGTACAGTGCGCCATGTAATAAGATATTAGAGACATGGTGGAAACTCACCCGATCAAACTTCTGTTGAAACAAAAATTCCCATATCGGTAATTTTTAGAAAAACATACTTCAATCTTTTTGAAGAAAAAATAGTCGATAAATATTTTATTAAATGACACGTAAATTACGATAAATATGTATAATTTTTTGGGCTTTATTGTGGTTTACACATTTTATCTCTTCTATTATGCTACTATTGGAGAAAAGGGGCAAGGGCGTGGTAGGGATAAGATATAATGGGAAAAAATGCTATTTTGTTTCTTTTTTGAGTTCAGTTTATCAGGATTTAATTAGATTAATAGCTTTAGATGAAAAAGAACCTTCATATAAAACTAATGCACACTAGTTTAAATGTTTCGCAAGTCTTTGGTCTGCCATTTGTTTTATGATCACCCTGAGTACTTTTTCATGGACTGTTTGAGCTGTGGGGTGGCTTCGGACTAATTTTCTCGATCAATGAACTGGTAAAGTCACTCAATAATTGTAAATTAATACTTTTAAATTTATGAAGAGATGAAAATTTATAGCATAATTTATGACTGGCCAACTTATAAAATAACTTAAATAGATCTTGAGTGAAAAAATATAAGGCAGAAATTAGTAGCAGAATTACATACTTTAACAGAGGATATAATGGAATAATCGTGAAAATTATGGTTATTTGGTTGGTTATGATATTTGGAGCACGGTAATTATATTTATTAATTATAATTGTAGTTACATTATTATTGCCGTGGTGTTTTGAGTCGTACTACAGAGACGCGGCGTATTACAGGGTCCAAGGTTTGATTCCCGGCCGCTTGTCGAACGATACTGGACCTGTTGTCCAAGTTTTGTGTAGTTAGGAGTGGTATTTATGAATTTGATAAAAACGAACTTCATAAAATTACTACCGTGGTATCACGTTGTTAGAAACAGTACCTTATCTGTTGAAAATTTTAGGTATATTCCAGATTTTAACTTTATAAATAATTATTATTAGTGTATTATTGTTCTTTCCGTAATTAAAATACTTGTACTTAACACTTTTTACTCGTGTATGGTGGTAATATAAATATATTCACTAATACAATAGAACGAACACCCCAATAACTACATAAAAGAAACACAAATGAAGTATGTAAGCAACACTTGTATTTTATATTATTCATCGCTAAGATACTATATTATAATGATTACTAAAAATATTTCAATATTGTGGAAAAACAAATTTTGTACCATGTGTTACATGAATAATTTTTAGTTTTTGGTATACAATATTTTATTTAATCCGTCGGTGAATCTAGCGTTCCGTTATCGAAAGCATTTGGTGTCAATGCATTTATTCCCACTTCAAACATTTCAAACTTCTATTTAAATACAGGAAACATTCCCACTAACCATTATGATTATGTAGCATATTTTGGTAATATTCTCGTGATAGACTATGGAGACTTGGTTAAGGTATCCACTCCCGGGTTATATTTTATAATGGAATGATTGCATTGGTGAACACCCCGTTCACCGCTGGAGCTCCGCTGGAGTCGCCATTTAACTTCTAATTGACTTGCTCTACAAAATTTTAAAATAATCCCCCCCCCCCCTCTACCATTATTTTACGTATTTGAATTTCTATGTGTGTGGTTTGAAAGTAGGAAAATTTCGGGAAAATATTAATGCCAATAACCTTACCTTGATACCTTCTTTCTCAACATTCAATTTAAACAATATATAATCGCCTTACTTTAATTTCTCTTTCGAAATATTTTTAGTTTCATAGTCCAATAATTTTTCTCTTCAATACCCTATATTATTTTATCACACAAGTTGCGTAGCCTTAAGCTCTATTCAAAAAATTTTAATGCGTAATTTTATGTATAAAGCTTACGTTAAAAAAATGAATAAATAAATAATTTGAACATGACAGGTATTTTATGATATGTTACTGAATTATTTTTCTGAGTAGCAAAGTTTCATCTAAGCTACCCAAAGTTATCATTAACTGGACGTTAAAATGGATTGCCAACTTTATTATATGTATTCATTGTAACCATATAATCATAAATAGAACATTACGTTGTATTATACGCAGCTTTGTCATTTAGGGACTTAAATCACTTACAGGAAAAGCCAAAACGTAAAGTCATTTTGGAGACTAGAGTTATACATTAAAATTTAATGGTATAATTAACATAAAGAACGGCGAACAAAATTCTTTTAAAAAAAGAAATAATAAAAGAGATGAATATTTATTCCACCAAAACGCTACATAGAAGAACGTTCTCTTTTGTTAAATTATGAATTACAGTACAAAATTTAACACCTCACTGTAATCGAAAAATATTAAACCGCATATGATTTCGTGTGATTTTTTTCATGCCAAGTTGGCTCCGAAAAATGGCATTGGAATAAATTTACAATCTTTATTCATTACTGGCTGGAACGATATATATATATATGGATATGTAAATAGCCTATAAATTACTACGTGAATATCCTTATTTGAGTAATGTAAGCATAATATTTAAATTATGCATTTTTTAATGAAATAATTAAAATGAAGTGAAAGAAAATATAGAAAAGGAGAGCAAAACAAAGGTGGAATAAATGATAGAAATAATTATTAAACCTCTGTTTAAAGCGTATTTCCTCGTCGCACTACTGGCTGTAGCAAGACTCAATTACACCATATTCAATATGTCGCGCATCGACGCCGCGGCTATAAAAATATGATCGGTAACATTGAACAAGTTTAGTAATACACATATTTATACTTTTTCGTTATGTGGCCAATAGGATAAAACATTTTTAAGTAGAGTAATACAATAGATTTCTTCCTGTATTATATTTTGAATCAATTTATGTAATAAGTTAAGTCAAACTTGGTCCTCTACAGATATTTCTACTAAATTAGCAGAAGATTTCAACAAACAACGATAAATTCCTGCTCGTAACAGCAACGTAATTTTGGGTATTTATGGTCTGCTTGTTTGTTTGTCGTAACGAAATTCATATAATATTTCTCTCAGTGATCAGGAGATTGTAAATAATCCTATTAAGTACTTCGCATATACCCTACTACACATTTTACTATAGTTAAAATTAAAGAAAAATGAAATTTTGACTGCACAACTGATGATCTGAAGCAAAGGCAAATATAATATTGCACATTACGGGATAAGTGGTGATACAGATGTCATTTGTAATACGATGTCTGATACATTAAACAAAATCTAGCCATGAAGAAAAAATCTAAGAAAGGATGTATGAACGATCATGGTGATATCCAAGTTACAGGTGTTGATACTAAAGAAGGGGAGTTACCGCGGATTGTAGAAATAAAACATAGAATTCAATATTAGTATGATTTAGCGGTGGGAGTATATTTTGAATTTGCCTTAATTTAATATAACGTTTTTTAATAAAATGAAGTAGAACCATTAAAAATTCTACTTTACATAATGAACAGAAAAAATATAATTTAGGTTCACACAAATAGATGTCAAACACGTATATCTATATTACATCTCTTATACAGTCTTATTAAATATGTACACAAATCTACTTATATATTTTTAAATAAAAAAACTTAATCGATATTCAGTCACATATAGAAAGTTATTATAAACTAGTTATTTCACTCGATGGTTTCACTTCCGTGAAATTCGGAATAAGGAAATTTTATTTTTCTCTCATATGTTGCTCTTGGTTATATAATAAACTATTACCATTCAAATTTAATCAAAATCCGTCCAGTAGATTTTGAGAGATTAACGCATAAAATAATATGCGGACAGGCAGACAAGAATTATAAAAATAGGTTTTTTGGCTTGTATTAACATTCTGTACGCTAAATCAATCGCTTTTTTTAATTTTCCACACATAGAATTTATTTCTTTACAAATTAACTATTTGTATGGAGTCAGTTCCAAATTTCTTTTATTCAATTTAAAACTAAATAAGATCAATTTTCACCATGTGTTTTCTAAAATGTACCTAAAATAATGTTTAACATTTACTACATTCTTTAAAACGTTAGTAAACGGGAATTAAGGTCTGCCTTATATGGAGAAACACTTATAATAATAATATTTTCATAAAGGACGTTAACTATTTACACGTACTATAACGAAACTGAATATAATTAAACTTCGGTGTCTTATATGAGTATTAAAAACGACACATAAGCTTAATAAGAAATTTTCAATAGCATAAGAAATTTATATATCTAAGACTGAATTCAAAATTGTCCGTAATACACTAGAGCTGCTTACTCAAATAAGCAAGCAAATACTTTGAAACTATACATGTTAAACATAATATAATTATCTCTTTTACGCATTATAAGTAATATTTAAAATTATATTATTCTTTTCTCAAAAGGAAAGAAACGTAGCAACATAAGAACACCCACCTTTCACTAGGATTGTCCGTGTATTATAACTTCTTTTCTCAGAAATATTTTGACGCAGAAACTTCAAATATAGCATAGTGATAAATTATAATAACCTTCATATATCTCTATGGTTAACGCTAAAAGTATTTATATGGAGATTTCGGAGAAGATTAATAAACAACTCGAGTTTTTTTCCATTTATTTTAACGTGTGGATTATCCGTTGAAATAGGTGATTACAAGGATTCTAGAAATTTTTATTCAGAATTCTATGTGAAATAGTTCTAGAAATATTGTCGAAAATGTCTACAAAACTATTTTTTATCGCTCCTATATATTATGGAGAATTGCAAAAGCTATATTTATGAAACTTCTGAAATCAAAATGATGAAAAGAACAGTATTTCTAGATATTCATTGGAAGTTTACCGGAAGGCTATAGGAATGATACTATATTTTATCTTTGAGGTTTTTGTATGTGAGATGTTTTTACGTCTGTGTAGGATGTATTGGCAATACATTTACGTGGTAGAAAATTTAACATTTGTTAACAGTTTAATGGAAATTTTATGTAAAACCATAAATATTTGTGTTTAAGTGTGTACGGAACCATCGCTAGGTGATTTCTACTCGTACTTGACAGATTATTATGTCTACGTCTTTATTATTTCTTATGTTAAAATATGAACTTAAGCTATCTAAATATAATATCTATATATATATATATATATATATATATATATATATATATATATATATATATATAAGCTATATATATAATAAAATGATAATTTGATGTTTTGACCTACAAAAACGTAATTTTTTTCATGCAATATTATTTGTAGAAAATATTTTACCATGTAATACATCAAGTCTGAACAAGCGGAATTCATATTAGAAATAATGAAGTATCGTTCTTATGAAATCAAAACTTGAGACCAGCAAAAATTCTAAAATGTGAAAATAAATTTCGCTAATTGTACTCATCTTATTTTTCTAAAAACTTATTTTCTTTTTATTATCTTTATGAGGCCGGATGTTTCCCTCATAATAACCTATATTGAACTTTCTTACGAACATGTTTATCGATAGTTTACCTATAAAATTTACCCTGTAAAATTTCATAACAGTCTGATAAAAAAATTTATCACTACTAGTAGTGATGACCATGTATTACAATCTGAAATAAATAAATATTAATAATGGTGCACAATGAAAACTGAAAGGTATTTTTAGTATAAGTTCATATGAAAAATAAAATATTTTCAGCTTTCCTATGCTTGTTTTCCGTGAAAAATTGTTGAAAAAAATAATTTTAAATAAAACGGATATAGTACTTGGCATTTCAAAGTTTACATTTCGTAAATTATCAGCAGTACTAATAATTTTGTTTATTTATATCTCATCATGGCATAAGAGAAAAACTTCAGTTATATACCCACTTGAATCGTTATCCAGTTAAGTATTAAGTAATAATCTGAATATAAAAGATTTTTAAAATTAATACATATTTTAATAAAATTTTATTATCACAATGTAAATTTATAGAAGTAATTATTTAATTTTTCGAATAGAAAAAAATAAAATTTAATGTAGTTTAGTTCTCCAAGTAGTATTTAAAAGTGATTTGTTCGCCTGCTGAACAATAAATATAGTAACATAATATTTGAAATAGTTTACACTTAAAAAGTATTAAATTATTAAATTTGATACAAAGGCTTTTGCTTTTTTTATCTTTTAAAATTAAAAAGAATTAAAAAAATTAGAAAGTATGTTGCGGAAATAATATGCCTAAATAAATAATAGCTAAATTTTTTAAAATTGTTAAATCAAAGTAATATATATTATTTCCAATTTAAAATAAAAACTACTTATTATTTTTACGTAAATTATGGTGTGTGTAATTACATTAAAGTGTGTGAAAAATTCTTAAGCAATATGCAAATTTAAGTAAATTTGTATGACAGGGTTAATCTGAAAAGCGGTGCGGAATAAATTTACATTTAAAGGGAAAATGACATTTGTCCTACTTGTTTACAATGCCAACCGACACACTCTGTGCTTTCGAATTCGGACCAACCAAAAATATTATTAAACTCGAAATATATATTTTCATATAATTTAGATGCTCCAACAAACTTCGCTTTTCTGAAGTGGAATTTTATTTTATGATTAACTTCATGGCAATAGTACGTACACGAGATTCAGTTTTTAGTGGGTATTTACTTTTTAATACCATATTTGAAAGAGGGTTTTGTTGTGACAACTGTTATGTCAAAGGAAGTCATATTATTGCCATGCAAGTTTATAACAATAACGTTTTAATAATCGTATATTCTAAAAATGTAATAATATTGGAATCGAATGTATTTGGGACCAATCACACATTGGGTGGAAAGAAGAGGGGGAGGGAGTAGGTTACAAACAGAGATAACTATGAAACTGCTATGTAAATATAAAAAGGTGGTATGACGAGAATTCTAGCAAGGAGAAACAAATGCGCATACACGCGCTTGCGTGTGTACGTACGTACATAAGTACGTACGTACGCATGCACGCACTTGGCATGCGGACGCACGCACACATATGTGTGTTCTACAAGAAGGTAACTTAACAAAAGTGAATATTACATCTGAATATATTCTCCTTTATCATGTGCACGTATGAATAAGACCACATTGGGCATTGATAAAGCAAATCCATAATTTTTCCAGCCAGTTAGCCGAAATGATAAAAGAGGTATTCCTGCCGTGAGTTGGTGGACATTGCATTCTGCAATTTTATACATCAACGCGATTAGGACCAGAAAGATGGGGTATTTAAAAGTCTTGAAAGAGCAGATTTGTTGTAACATGTTGTATAAGTAACTGAGATAATTGTCCATGCATGCGTGCGTCCATGTGTGCTTGCTTGAGCGTTTCACCAGGTGTTTTACGTACTTCTAAAGGGATGTTTCATTTAATGAATAAATTGTGTATTACTTAGTGATGTAGTAATGTGCGAGGAATATATATATATATATATATATATATATATATATTCCTCGCACATTACTACATCACTAAGTAATACACTATATATAAATCTACTTTAAATCATTCTCCACATACCATTGTAAATGAAAAAATTTGGGGCTCGGATTGGAAATTGGAAGAAAATAATTATTTTATAACTATATTTCTGGCCTTGTCATAAAAATTACCCTTTGGACACCAGAAATTTAGCAGTGGATAATGACACGTGCATATTTTTGCGCTTTATCTACATGTATATTTGGAAATTAAAGAGTTACAGAGAAGACATGATGCACCCAAAACGTAGAAAAAAGTGGAATGGCTTGAGCCAAAACTAGCCAAGACCAGAAAAGCGACAGACATGAAAATGAAATTTAACAAATTTTCGAAAGTACGAAAAAAAAATCACTAATATTACCGTATTTATCATATAAAATCAACGAAAGAGCCTTTGTAATAATCTTTAAAATAGCAAAGGTAAAAAAACGTAGTGAGCATCGAGTAATAAGTTCAGTCTCTTTCAATACAAGGACTTAGTTTATAAAGAATTTTGGATATTGTCACCTAACAACCGAAACATATATAAGATAGTTTGTAACATAGAATTGTATAAGAAAACAGTTGAGGAACAAGGTCTGATAAAAAAGTATATTAGGAAACAGTTTGGAAATAAATAAATAATATATACGTGGACAATAATGCAATTCGTTCGATTGACTTGCTCAAGAAATAATTTCTGTTAATGTAAAACAGAATTATTTACACAAGTTATATCAAATTATAGACGCTGTGTTACGTAAAAAATTATATGATAATTCTAAATTTCTAAACTTTCATAAATATTTCGAGTTACTGAATCCCTAAAAGATAATAGTAAACATACCAAAAATAAATGTAAATTCACTACTCACCTTATTTTCACCTAAACACTTGTCACATTTAAAATATCCTTATCACCCTCAAATTATATCAAACTGTGTAATTTCCTTACTTTTAACCCTTTCCTCTTGTTGTTTAAAGTAATGTAGCTAGAAATAAAAAGTATTCGCATTATGATAGCGATACAACTTAGCGGAAATAAGTCTTAGGAAACAAACCTTATATGAAAATTTAAAAAACATTTTGTGTACTGCTAATACACTTGCTGTATATAGTGTAGTAGTTTATTATTATTAGAGTATTTTTATTATTATTCGAGTTAGTTTATTATTATTAGAGTGATTAGAGAGAGAACAGGATTGTATATTTCTGGAGCGACATATTAGTAATAAATTAATTGTGGGTATCAATATTTATACAGTAAGGTTGTTGGGTTGTTAAGGTTGACATGTAAGTACACTTATGTTCTAAATAAAAATGTAGTAAAATAGCAGCTTAATAAAATTTATTACAGGGAAATTTAAAACATGATTTTTTAATTTAATCATGTATTATTTAATCATGGGACAAATAATTAGGGATACATGAATATATGATGATATAAACAGAAATTAACTACAGGCAGAAACTTGTCGTTGTATTGCTAATATAAACTAAATTAAACTTACTTTAGTACAATTTAATACCCAATGCGTTTGCCATTGACCTAATAATATTTATTAGGTTCTTTGACATAACCTTGACATAACTTTGACATAACCATACAACCTTGATATAACCATGTGATATAAGCGCGACATCTACGATATAGCGCAACTTCTACATTTTCCTACAGAAATGTTCTTCGAAGATACTTGGAAAGTGTCATAAACCTAGTTTATTGCATGTGTCAGTACATTGAGTTTCGTTTTTTTTTCTTGACTAGGTACTATAAAGTTTAGATTTGCACTATTCTTGAACCAATCTAGTAACGACTTGGAAACCTTTCCTATGAAATTTTTGAAGGACTGCGCTCTATGTCTTGGATCGTTATCAGATTGAAATATCCATATAACAGGGGGAGGTTCTTCGGTACAAGTCTGCATAATTTCTTTAATGTTTCTTTTTATTAAGATTGATCATGGATAACATAAATTTTTCTCACCATTTCCCAGTGAAAATATATTAAAACAACTTTAAACTTTTATATTGCCACATGTTTTACGTGTTTTTTGTAATATTCACAGCAACAATAAAATATTAAAAAATAAAACTAAAATTAATTACTGGCTTAGGAAAAAGTATGTACTTTTTATAATTTTGAAACAAACTTTTTAAAGTCCAATATTTCATAGCACAAAATGTAGCAGCTGCAATCCGAGCGATTTTACTTCTGTAATAAAATTTGAAACCTAACAAAAGCCATTAAATTAAACACAAGTACTAGATAAGAATATACAATGACATCTATTTTAGTTAACAAATACAAGGACTCCAACCATAAATTTCAACCAGGATTCTTTCTGTCCGTAATTATTTGAACAGGACTGTAAACGCATATTTTGGAGCACTAAAACCGGTAATACCCAAAATAAAATTGACGCAAAACTCAAAGTTTTAAAAAAATATATTATTATTGCGAAGAAAAATTTACTATATATCGCAACGAACAATAGTAAAAATTACGTTTTCAAACATGTAAAAAAATTCTTGGTCCATACATGAATACACGTGACTTTTTCGTAATAGGTTTGTTCCGAAAAAGGTGCGGAATAAATTTACATTGCATTAGAGGGGAAATGACGTTTCCCTACCTTTTTTACATTACCGACCCACTCGCATTGTGCCTTCGAATACAGACCGTCCGCGTAGATTATCACGTTTAATTCATGTGTTTTCATATCAACTGCTTTCCCCAGAGCAATATTATTAAGAAAATAAAAGGAATTCTGGAATTTTATATTATGGCCGGTTTAATGATATTAGTATAGCACAGACTGAATGCTTATGGTACTTGAATGCCCGGTGAGTTTTAACTTTTTTACGACCACGGAAAAGTGACCCTTTTGGTATCTAATCGAATAAAATCTGAAGGGAGGGATCAAATTGAAAGAAAAGATTTAATTGTAAATACATTATAATTGTAGAGGTAATTATCATGGCTCGGTTAATTTTTGATGCTAATATTCTGAGATATGCGGGTACCAGGTTTAAGCTCTCTAGTTAAAGAAACATTAATTTCAGTTCATAACTGGGCATGTGACTTACATTAATGCAAAGAAATGCAAGGGATTTTTAAAAATTATAATATGGTTTCAAAAAATTATCAAAATTAATTTTTTTTTTAATTATGTTTTAGCGTTCAGAAATACCATAGGCAAATTGTACTCACAAAAAAATTAATAACACCACATATTTTGTTATATTTTTTTCATTGTATAATATGGTGGAATTTCTGCTTTCGGAATTCACCAATGATTTGAATGATTTGGATTAAAGGCCTTCTCATTGAGCGAAAATGGTACAAAGAAGACTTGATTGTCGTAGAATATCAGAAATGCTAATTTTAAAGCTTCCTTGTGAATTTTTAGGAAATATAATTAAGGATGATCACATTCCTCCTGTTCGGAAATATTTCTTGTGTAATTTATAGTCACCACTGTGCATGGAAAGTTATGATTATTATATTTTAAATCTGGAAAATATGTAAATGATTACTTCAACTGTACAGTAGAGAGAGTGCTGGAGCATTGGCAACTTCTTGAACTAAGGTAAAGGAAATTTATTCTGCTGGACGTTTTCAGAGTGTCACTAGTATTAGTTTATTTGTGCTATAACTGCATAGGAGGTAGAAAATAAGCTCAATGCTCCGTATAAAAAGACATGACTATATGATGGAAATCTCACCACATAAAACTTGTACTAAAGCGATAATTCCTAAGTCTACTGCTTAGGGAAAAATACTTTCACCTTTTTGAAGAAAAAATAATCGATTATAATATCGAAATGATGATAAAGGTGCATAATTGTTTGTATTATGGTTTATATATCTGAGCTTTTTCTTCTATTATGCTGCGAGTACATAATAGGTGCAAGGAAGTGGTAGGGATAAAATATAATATGATGAGAAAAAATACTACTTTAAACTTTTTTTGTATTCCATTTTTAAGAATCCAGTTAGTTTCATAGTTTTAGAAGTTAGACGAAGAGGAACTTTCATATGTAACTATTGCAAAACAGTCTAAACCTCTCGCACGTTTTTGACTAATCGTCTGATTTATACTTCACCTTGGCATGATTACGTTAAGCTATTAATTTTTTATGGAGTTCTTGGTTTTTTTTATCTCTTACTTACACGTATTAAGTGTCACCCCTATTTTATTTATATATATATATATATATACATATATATATATATATATATATATATATATATATATATACATATATATATATATATATATATATATATATATATATATATATACATATATATATATATATACATATATATATATATATATATATATATATATATATGGGTATAGTGGTTCGTAGAGGGAGTCCCTATCATCTAAATCTCACCTACATACACAACACAGAAGAACGTTCCCCTTTCGTAACTTAGACATTACAATGTACAATACTATGTATATTTCTTTTTTTTTTTAAAGAAAGAAATGAAGTCTATTAAGATCACTCACACCTTCTTTGGGCTTTCCGTGTATCGCTGCCTTTTTTTTCTGAAATTGTTTGGAACAGAAATTAAAAATTTTGCGTATTATCTTTTAATGTGTGAAATATCAGGTGAAATAGGTGGTCATAAGGATCTTGGAAATTTTTATTCATAATTTTAATTAAAATAACTATAAATATTGTTGAAAATATCCACAAATATAAGTTCCCCCTCCTACATCTACATCTACTGTGAGGAATTGCTATAGCTATAATTATGAAAATTTTGAAGTCGAATTTATGGAAATAACAACGTTTCTAGATGTTTACTTAAGCTTAACGGAATACTATAGGCATAACTCTAAATTTCATAGCTTTAAGATTTTCATATTTGAGATATTTTACGTCTGTGAAAGATGTACTAGCATTACATTAACATGATTTCAAATTAATTTTAACATTTGTAAACAATATAATAGAACTGCCATGTAATCATGAATGTTTGTGTCTATATGTTTACGAAATTCTAACAATGCGATTTCTTTTCGTACTTCACAGACTGTCATACCTACACCTTATGTTAAAAAATGATCTTAAGCTATTTGAAATAATATGTCAAAATTATATTCCAACCTATTAAAATATTAATATTTGTTATTTTTACAATTGTTATTTTTATACAATATTATCCTCAAGCAAATCGTTTACAAAGTAACACATTGAGTATGAACATGTGGAGTTAATATTAGAAATAATCAAGTATCGTTCTTATTAAATCTAAACTTGACAAAATTCCAAAATTTGACAATAAATTTAGTTAATAGTAATCGATTTATTTTTCTAAAAACTCATCTTATTTATAGTATCTTCATAAACCCTGTACTCTCTTAAATTATAATAAACTGTCTCATATTTATTAGGAACATATATATCGTTCACCTGCCTCTAAAAGTTTTCCTTTAATATTTCTTAATATACCGTAATGGTTACAAGTATATTGCATTCTGAAATAAATATATATTTAAAATTGTACAAAATGAAAACTGCGTTATGTGGAAAACAAAATATTCTCAGCTTTTATAAATATGATTTTCTTAAAAAGTTGTTTAACAGAATGTTTCAAATAAAACGGTATACTTTGTATTTAAAAGTTTACGTTGTGAAAAATATTAAAATTTTTTTTGGTTTACATCACACCATGGCATAATTCAAAGCCAAGAGTTAAATATCCAATTGAATCATTTTCCAGTAAAGTATTAATAAATTAATTTAAAAGGTTTTTAAAATAAACGGAGATGCAAAATTCAACGAAATTTAATCACCAAAATATAAATTTACCTAAGCAATTATTTTATATTTCGAATGCAGAAAAATGGAAAATTTCGATACAGTCCTGTTCTAGAAACAATATCAAAATGTTTTTTCTTCATTTGCTGAGTAGATAAACACTAACGTAATATTTGAAATAGTTGTATATTTAAAATGTAGTTAAATTGCTAAATATTATCCTCAGAAAAATATTAATAATTGTCATTGTTAGTGAAGCCAACTTACTTTTTTAGTCCATTTTGCGGAAATAACATGCCTACGTTAATAACAGCTAACATTATTTTAAATGTTACAACTAAGGTAATATGTTAAATTATATTCAAAATTTTATTTTTAATTTAATACGGAAACTATTCATTATTTTTACTTAAATTTTTGTGTGTATAATTACATTAAACTGTGTAAAATATTCTTAACCCTTACGCTAATTCAAGTAAATTTTTATGACATGGTTAATCTGAAAAGCGGTGTGGAAAAAATGTACATCGATTTAAAGGGAAAATGACGTTTGTTCTATTTTTTTTTTACAATGCCAACCGACACACTTTGTGCTCGAATACGAACCGTCCGAATAGATTATTACACTTGAAGTATGCAGGTTTATTTTATTTACAATAGGAACAGATTAGTGTGAGGCCTAACGTACACGAAATTTAGTATCATAGTCATGTAACGAAGTAACATTGAAATTCGAAGAAGCAAATCAATATTTTTTCCATTCAGTTAACCGAAAGGTTAAAACAAGGTATTCATTGACATAATATTAGACGATTTTATAAACTGGCCTAAATGTTAAAAATAGTGAGCCAATTACACGGATAACATTTCTGTTGTATTCGAATCAGTAAATAAAACAAATGCTTCCTCGAACATTAATTACTAGAACATTTGTACTTTGGCTTCTTTTCAGAAATAAGTGATTCTTGTGTTAAATATTTTATATAAGATAGCAAATCTGTTTATTCATATTATTACTATTATCAAAGTTATTAAAATAAAAAATACTTGGAATTCGTCTTAAATGGTGCTATAGAAATATAAATGGTATATATAAAGAGGAAAAATCGTGAAGTTAATATATTTGGCGCATAGTAATCTCAGGTTTTTCATAATTATTTTAGCCTATTCTATCATCTGAATAATTACCTACTCAACAGTGCTGTGTTCAAACGATAATATTATTATCTGTCATAGCTTTAAGAATTCAAAAAAATTTTGCCATTCACTTCTAAAAACATATTTGAAGTGTTTAATTAGAAACAAATAAATTGATAAATAAGAATTAGAGTATTTCATAATTTTTAACCCAACTGCGCACGCCGAAGAGGATTTTGTGTTTACCAGTTTATGCCTTTACATATGTATATGTGTGTCCATTCCGGCTCTAGAAAATTACATCTGAACAGATGTAATTCTCTAGAGTTGGAATGGACAACATAATTTAGAAACGAGAGGTATCTCCCTTGACTCTCACTAACTTTAGGTAGGTGACGTAACGATTCATGGAATATTGTTTAAGCTGAAAAAATATAAATTAGGAAAGGTTAACAAGAAGGGTATCAAATTAAAAGCCTTAAACAGCAGATTTGAAATATGTGTAACATGTTTTATAAGCAGTTGTGATAATTATCCGTGCGTGTATGCGTTTTGCGTACTTCTAAAGGGACGTAACCTTTAAGGGATGTTTTTGGATATTTACAATTTTAGGCTGAATCTCTTTCACATCCTATATATCCTTGAAATAGTAATACGTTCAATTAAAAAAAAATTGTGCCAGTACTTATGTACGCGCGTTTGACATTATACTTCGTTGGCATAATAAAAGAATAACTTTATTTAGTACACGAACAATTAATGGAAAAAAATAATAAAAGGATTGGAGCGTAATTATAAATACGGTTGGTAAAATATAATTACAATCAATTAAATTTTAAAATAATTGTAATTATTATGTTAATAATTTACAATTTATTAAGCAAATAAACATATAGCGAAATTTAACCTCATTTAGAGAAATACATTAAAAATATATTATAAAAAGCATATAAGCCCTATTTCCATCACGAATATTCACACTATTAAATTTCAATTACGAAAAATATTATATAGCTTAGATTTGTATGAATCTAAAACACGTGTTGCGTTTATATTATAGCATCAGTCAGCACACGCATGTAAATATATGTTTAGTGACCAATTGCATCCTATCGGTTTTTGTTGCATCGTTCGCGCACATCGTAAAATTTGACTTTCATAATTTTTTTCATAACGCGTCTAAAGAAGTATAACTTCAACAATTAATAGAAGTAAATTAACAAAATTATTTCAATATATGTTTATCAGGTATAAGATAAAACAAAATTTAATATAATGACACCTATATTCATTAACGTACTACCGACATTTTACAATGTGATTCTTTTAAAGCCTTGTAATACACAATGTGATCTTGTGATAAATCAACATAGCAAAAGGCACGAATTAAAATCCTTTTCGCTACAAACTACATGTTTCACTATTTAGAATTGTAGAAATCATCTAAATGAGAAATGACGGAAGATCATTCTAACGAATGATATGCTTCTAGGTATTTTGTGTATCAGTTTTTTTTAATATACGCTATGTTACAAGTCTACACAAATACCACTTTATATCAAATTTAGATGTTTGTAAAGCATGTGGTAGAACATATATAAATATACTTTTATTCTTATAATATTCGTGCTTTAAATCTACAAATTGCCAAACGTATTAAATTTTGTGGATAATGTTATGTTAACGGAAAAAGTTACCGTGTCCCATGTTTCTGTCAGTTGTGATTTTTTGAATTGGACTTGATTAAGTGTGCGAAATTTATATACCCTTTAGTAATACTCGTTGATACTTAGAATGATAAAATAGATAAGAACGATTTTTCTATAGGATTTAATTTACAAGAAAAAAATGGTAAGTATGAATCGCAGATGCTACCAAAAATCTAAAATATACTATCCTAAAATAATTCTTGGATTATTTCGAGGTTCGCCTAATCATTGTCTATCGTATGGAGCATAGATTATTACTAACTTAGACAAGTGTGCTCGTACTTTTACATGAACTGGTTACCCGTGTAATAATATTATCATAGTAAATGGAATCCTTTTCTTGGATTTCTGTACTTGGTTTCTTTTATGTTCTATTCCATGGGAATGACTGTGTGCGGTACAATCCGTGTGATATCTTTGAGGATGTTCATTAGATTTTGACCATTTGACGAGCGCATTTTAGAATTATTTATTAAAATTTTGTTCGAATAAATCAGTTTACTATTTAAAAGTTTATCTAGGTATTTGAGAATATTTCAATATTATTACTTTTTCTGTGAAGCGTGAATGTGTACCTTGTAGAAAATACTATGAAACTGGCAAAGCAGAACGCTTTGAAGTTAAGAATTATAAAATTATGTAAATAAATGATATTTAATAATAAATTATATAAACATGTCTTACGCTGTGCAGTAAATGATTTACAGGGAGATTAAATAAAGGCCACAAATTGTGTTTAATATTAATTGAATATTAGTTTTAATTATATATTTGGGATATTAACATATATATATATATATATATATATATATATTACATACATATATATTTCTCATATATCACTAATTAACACTGACTTAGCCGATTGATTTAAGAAAGATATTGGATTTTCTCATTTGATCTTGGTAGTTACTGTACATACATATTGGCAACGCTGATCTCCATTATTTATGTGTCTATGGAACTTCAGTTGCCTTGAGAAAGTCATAATGGATGTTATTGTCATGTACAAGTTGTTTTGATAGTAAAATAAATATAAAACCAAAGATAAGAGTTTGTTTGAATGATTATAATAGCATGGTAGCAGGGCGTGGTTAAGAATAACAAAAAAATAAAGAGTAAAAAATTAAAGAAGAAAAATTGTACGAAAATCCATACGCAAAAATGGTAACTAAAAATAGTGAGAGAAATATTCCGATTTTTGTTGGATCAGATTACAGCAACTGGAAAATAAGAACGCAGTTTTTACGTTTCAAAAAGAGCAATGGATAAAAATGTGTAGTGACGTACATAAAAGTGTTGTATGTAAAAGAACGGAAGGCAAACTTGTTGAGTTACTCGAAAATTACAGCCAAACATTAATTTATATCAAGAGGAAGATTATCAAAAATCTACTATACAAATAGAACGATTATAGCAAATGCAATTAAGTACGAGAAACTATATAAAATGAAAAGCTATATGAATAAAGAAACATTGCAAGCGAACATAAGTAAAGGTAACATAACAATAAAAGAGAAAATACACCGTACACTAGGACATATAAATTTCAATAACCTAGAACTAATGTCTAAAAATCATTGGAAGGATTACCTAAAGAAATTCAGCTTGACTATTTAAAATATGCAATATGTATCAAACTACAGAAAATCAGGGAGAAAAATATCTCTTAAACTTTTATATATAACAATAGCAAATTAGTTAAAGTTTACTATATTAAAACAAAAGACGAGTTATATGAGTACTTAGTGCAATACGTAAGATGAGCAGAAGTAATCAAATCAGCGACATACCTTAAAAACAGTACATTGACTAACACTATTGAAATAAAAACGCCATATTAAATATTTTTTAAAAGGAAGCCACCAATTAAAGACTTAAAATTGTATAGAAGTAAAATGTTTGTGAGAATTCCAGAAGAAAGGCGAAAATCTAAATGGGACAAGAAAGCAGAAGTTGGAATTTTACTTGGATATACGGACACTGGATACAGAGTATTGATTAACAACAGAGTAATTGTGTCTAGACATTGTGATGTAATACAAGAAGATATAATTCTATGCAAATTTAATAATGGGAAGGAAAATCAAAACGAAGACATAATAACAGAAAAGAAAAGAGCAGATCCAACTAATGCAAATCAAGAAATTAGAAATAGGGCAAGATACTTAGAAAATGATGACACACATGAAGCAAATAGTGATAATTAACTAAAATATGATAAACAAGTGATAGAAGAAACAAGATCAAGAAGACAAATTAAACCTCCGCTTCGTTTTGACGAAGAATTTGAGTAGAACTCTATATACAGTAATTATTCTGATTATCCAGAGATAACAGTTTCTTTATGTGATTATATTAACAAATCTAACCGATTTCGATTTACCTAATAAGGCTGATGACAACTTATGAAAAGAAATTGCCTACTCTCTATAGAAAAATATAGGTAATAATGTCGTATCAGACTTGTTAAAAGTTTAGCCAGGTTATAAAATTTAATATTATCATCAAAAGATTAGCACTCAGTATGAAATGAATATTCTTTTCTTTTCAATGTGTCAGTTTTCTCAGTGAATGCTGTTGAACTTTCATACATTTGTAACATACCTATAAATATTAACTTCCAATGATACCACCCGTATACCATATGAACTCGACACATAGTTTATAAAATAGGGGAAATTTCTTCAGAACAAGTTTACGTAGTGAGAAGAAAAGGTACTCACTCTTTTCAATTCTGAAACAAATATTTTAACGTTCTTAATTTTAAAGCATAAAATCCAATAGCTGTCGATTCAAGTGATTATATTTCTGTTACAATTCTTGATAAGGAAAACCATTACACCAAACATAACTACTTGGTAAGAACTATTTAAATTAACAAAGACAAGGACTCGAACCAATAAATTTTACCCAGAGTCCTGTTTGTACATTATTAGTTTACCACGACTAATGTGTTTGAGCATTAAAAGGTAATGCTAAATAAATTTTAGGCGAAACTTAGAATTAAAAAGATATGTAAATATTACGAAGAAAAATTTGCTATATGCTAAATGTAATATACTACAAAGTAAAAATTAAGTTTTCAAATACGAGAAACATTTCTTAGCCCATGTGTGAATATACGTGACTTTTTCGTAATAAGATTTCTCCTTAAAAAGTAAGGAATAAATTGATATTGCATTAAAGGAAAATTGACGTTTCCGTTCCATTTTTTACAACACCGACTCCCTCGCATTGTGCAATCGAATACGGACTATCCGCGTAGATTATCATCTTTAATTGATGTGTTTTCGTATCAACTTCTTTGTCAGAGAAATATTATCAAGAAAATGAATGGAATTTTGTATTGGAGTTTTATTTTATAACCAGTTTAATGATATTGGTGTAACATAGACTAAATTCAAATCATACTTGAATGCCCGGTGAATTTTACGGCTATGAGAATTTAAGTGATTTGTTATGTTATGTTAGATCGAATAAATGTGAATCTCTTTAAGAAGGGGTTAAATCGACAGAAGATATTTAATTGCAAATGTATAAGAATTTAAGTATAATACTCATGGCTTAATTAATTTTTAATACTAATATGACAATTAGTGGAACAATGTTTAAGCTACTCTAGTTAAAGAATCGTTAATTAATATGCTACACATATCAGACATTTTGTTACAATTATTCTTCGGAGTGAATATTATGGAATTATTTTTCAGAATTTTTCTGAGATTGCTCAGGATTTGGATTGAGGGAGAATTTATCAAATATACATAGTGCATTGATGTAGATTAATAGAATTTATAATTTTAAGGGTTGTTTTTGGGTGATCATATTCCCTATATTCGAGACGATTTCTCCTCTTGTTTATCACCACCACTGCGCAAGAAAAATTATAAAAAATATATTTAAAATCTGGAAAATATATTAATCATCACTTCCAATGTACAGTGATGAAATTGGTAGAGAATGTGCAACTTGTTAAAGGAAGTTAAACGAAATTTATTTCACAGAATGCAATAACAGTGTCAGTAGTATTAATTTATTTGAACTTTAACTGTATTGAAGTTGTAGAATACGCGCAACGCCCCAAGAAATTAGACATGAAGGTATGTTAAGTCACACCTCGGTATGACTTAACTTACCTCACACCTCGGGTATTATTTTCTTATTTTTTTTTGGTTTTATTGGTAATGCTTCATCTACAATTAAATAATTTTAGAATTCTGTTTCACTTTATCGGCGCTGCTAAATAATTTCTATTCTCCTTATGTGTAGCTATGTCAGTATTAATTATGGCTTTTGGCAGTATTAATTGTGGCTTTTAGTAATCAAATCAACTTTTAGTTGTGCAAGCAGAACCTTAAATTTCTACTGTATAAATACACAAAGTATTCCCGCCCATTAATATGATATCTACCCACTAGTGACTTGTTTTCTCAATATTCCTATGTATGCATATCTCATCAGCGAAACTTGGTTAAAGCCTTCTCTTTCGTCAAATCGGTATCCACTACCTGGTTATATTTTACAGGGTTATATTTTCCTGGTTATATGTTACAGAATGATCACATTGATGAACGCGATGGTGGAATCCTTGGTGCTATTGCCCCCCCCCTCCTCAAGATATCAGTTTTAAAACTTCTGATACGATGATTTTGGGCGACTTTAATACAGTATTTTAAAAGAATGATTTGAAAATGAGAAAATTTTGTACAGTTTCATTGCGAATAACTTTACCTTGACGCCGTTTTTTTTAACACTAAATTTAAACAAAATACATTTATTTTAGACTTTACTCTAATTTCTGCTTCGAAACACCTTGAGTTTCATAGTCAAATCAGTCTTCCCCAATTTTCCCATCACTACTATATATCCTTTTATCACACAATTTGCGTAGCCCTAAGTCTTATCCAAAAATTTTATTGATGCAAATAATATTTTAAAAATTTTATTTACAAAGTTTACTTTAAAGAAGTAAACAAATAAATTGGTGACACTAGGCCATTATTTTATGATCTGTTATCGAAGTTGTTATTGTAAAGTTTTATCAAAATTACTAAAAATTATCATTAACTGGACATTAAAATGGGTAACCCATCAAAACTTTAAAACATAAAACCAGAAATAAGACTGTCTTATTTCTGATTTTATTTTTTAATGTTTGGTAATCCATTTTAATGTCCAGTTAATGATAACTTTTAGTAATGCCATACGCAGTTTGCCATTTAGAGACATAAATCACTTCCAGGCAAAGCTACAACCATAGATCTATTTTAAAAAACTAAGGACAGTTTATATTAAAATTTAATGTTATAACCAATTTAAAGAATAGCAAACAAAATTTAAAAAAAAATGATAAAAAGATCAATATTCTTTCTACCGAAAAGTAATACAAATGAATGACGTTTCTCTTTCATAAATTATGTATGACAATACACAATTTAACACCCCACTGTAATTGAAAAATATTTACCCTACAGAAGGTTTTATGTGAATTTTTTCATGCCAGATTTTCTCTGAAAAGCAGCATTGGAATAAATTTACATTGCATTACAATGTAATGTTTATCTGTTATTTTTATATCACCAAATGTCCCTCATGTGTTTTTGCATTGATGCTGTGTGCGTGTATCGCTCATATTATTCCAGTTATTAATACAGGTACTGCCAGATAACAGAGTAACATATTATAATTCGTTTTAAGTTAATCCGACTTTTTGCGCAGCCACTTGAATCTTTAATTTAGTATCATCTCTTTTATGGTCATAATTCATTTGAAATAGTATTTTATTGTTTTAAAAGTAAGCTGGCTGGAATTATTTAAATATTTATGCATACATATATAAATATATGTATATATATATATATATATATATATATATATATATATATATATATATATATATACATATATATATATATATATATATATATATATATATATATATATATATGTATATATATATAGTCGTATTTAAATATATGCATTTTTAAGTAAAACTATCAAAATAAAAAAAAAAGAAAACACAAAATATGAAAAAAAAAACAAGTGGAATCAATGATATAATAGTTAATAAACCCCTGTTTAAACTGTATTTCCTCGTCGTACTACTGGCTGTCACAGAATCAATTATATGATTTTCAATATATCGAGGACACGGCTATGAAAATAAGACCGGTAACTTAAACATGCTTTAGTAGTAAACATATTTTTACTTTTGCATTATTTAACTAGCGAAGGTTTAAAACATATTTTTGTGAACATATTTTTACTTTTGCATTATTTAACTTCAAAAGTTTTAAGTGCAATTGTACAAAGAAATATAAAAATAAATTTCCTATATTTTATTATGGGGCCGTTTATGTAATAAGTTTAGCCAACGTGGTCCTCTGTAGATATTGTGACCATATTAGCAAAGATTTCAATAAACACATCCATAAATTCCTGCTTGTAACAGCCGTGAAACTTTTACAATTTGAACAAAGGAAGCGCAATAATGTAAACTAATAGAATTTTAGGCTTTGAAATGAAAATAATATATTTTATGTAAGTAACAACAAGTAATAAATTTTACCTAATTTCAATAATTTTTGTCAAAAGGTGTACTTTAGTGAAGATGATATGATATTTATATCATTATAAATGTAAACATAATCTGTTGTAATGAAAGCAATATTATATAATATGAAAATGTAGTCTGTAAATTTTCTAAAATAAGCAACCATAAATCACATTGGGCAATAACGTTAAAATGTTTACAAATCTTATTCACTAATATACGTGAGTTTTTTCGAATAGGGTTATGATTTTTCAAATAAAAGCTCCAAATGAATTCACATTTTATTAGAGAAAGAATGACATTTGCACCGTTTTTTCTTTTTTTTTTTTTGAAGAATTTGCCATGAAGAATTTACTGATCTTGGAGAGTCTGGACAAATATATGTATTTGTCCAGACTCTCCAAGAGTGAACATGATGCCAGCCAGAATGCAACCACAATTGAAAAGGATGACCGGATCAATGCTAAATTATTGCCCACAATGGACTCGTAATTGTATATGCGTATAAAGACAAAATCTTGGAATTAGTTATGGTTGAAATTGAAAAATATATTCGACGATTCGGAATTTTCGTGAAGGATCACTTTGCTTAGACGTTTTATCTCAATAAAATTGGAAACGTGCGATTCAGTGACTAATTATATCACGCAAATTGTGGAAAGAGCACAAAGACTTATAATACTCGATTTAGTATTAATGATGAATGAATCGAGTCATTACTTTTAACTGGATTACCAAATAATTGCATGCCTATGATAATGTCTATAGAACTTACGGACATTCCAATAACAGCAGATGTCATTCAATCAAAGTTGATTGATATAACGGAGATATCAGATACAATTGAATCAGATAGATGCTGTGCGTTCGCCATAGAAAAATGGTAGAAAAATAGCAATTTTGGTCATACTGGTAATGGCGTTAATAGTGTGAAATATAACGAATCCACATCATCAACTAATTATGATAAAATAAAAACGGCGGATGCGAGAGTAGTAACTTGTTACAAGTGTAAACAAGTGGTATATTATCGTAGTTAGAATCCACTCTCAGATAAAAAGTACCATAAAAACTAAAACACTAATGCATCTAATATGGTGTTTTGCGCATATGACGCCGAACCAAATTTGGATACTCAGAACATTACATTCTAAATTATTAGGGATTACCGGTGCAAACAAACCACGATACCGAATTTGTGCACAGGTGATGTGAAAATAATCACTACTCGTAATTACGAAATCATAGTGAAGAAGGTTATGTGTATTCCGCATCATTCGATTAACCTGTCTTTTGGTCATTGGACTGACAAAAAATGGAAACAACGTATTATTTGAATTAAATCACTGTAGAATTCGTAACAAAACAATGCACTTGTTATTGTTGATTTTATTTTGTGTGTATCTGAACTTATCAATGTTGCTAAATTTGAATAGAAAAAATGAAAAGTTATCAATTCCTTTTCTGTCGTCATGTCAGTCGATTACTGTCAACATGTTGTTTTCCTTCAATTGCCATGCCAAAAAGACTTACGCTTTTCAATATTATTTCAAGACAAATTTCCCGACGATGAAATTATTGCCAGGCGTAATCCAGTCATATGCATATTACCAAAACGGCATTATTTTCAAGTGTAACTAAAAACTGTTTTATGTTAACCTATGAAAATAAAGTTTATTTATTTTGATTCAAAATAATTAATGTGATAATTGTTGTAATTAATAAATGTAAATAAGATGTTTAGTCAAAATATGGTCCTCTAAAATATCGTTTTCTAAAGACAGATGTAAATACCATAACTAGTCCATGAAAGTATAGTTTAATTATTTAATTAAAAACATTGCTTATTTATTTTCAATTACAGTCTATTTGTTTGTTTATGGCAACGAAATTTATTAAAAATGTATGTCGATGATATGGAGATAATATATAATTCCACTGAATACTGTACATCTACTCAACTACATAAAGTGAAAACTAAGGAAAATTTAAATTTGAATTGAAAGATCTCAAATATGGTTATTAGGTCTATGTCTGAAACTATGGAAAATGTAATATTGTGCAATATGTGAAGTACAGGGCCGGCGGTATAAAACATTTTAGCGAGATTTTTTTCGTAGTGCGTTAGGAGAAATAATAAACCAAATCCAATCATGAAAAAAAAATTAAACGAAGGGTACATAAATGATAATGTTGGTATCCAAGTTATAGTCGATGATATTGTAAACAAGGTAGATGATAACCTTAGATCGTAGAAATAAAATATAGAATTCCACTTTATAAAGACTTTGGGGGAAAACATTTTGCATTTTCTTTCATTTGTTATGACATTTTAATAAATTGGAGGAAAATTACTAAGAAACCCTATTTTACATAATAAATAAAAATCGAGATAAATTTAGGTTCACAAAAATGGGGTATTAAGCACGTATTTAAATACCACCTAAGTAGATTTGTGTAAATCTTTAGTATTATGCAATAATACTAAAGATATACACAAATCTACTTATATGTTTGTAAATGAAAAAACATAATCGATATTCAATTATGTAAAGAAACTTATTTTAAATTCTGTCCCAGTTTTTCCGCTCGATTTAAAACAAAATATGAGCTCTTCTCATCGTGCGTCTAGAACGTACCTAAAATAATGTGTAAAATTAATAAGTATCTAATGTAAATATTAATAAACATGAACGAAGAATCTTTTTACGGTATAATAAGAACATTTTTATAAAGGAAGTTAACTGAATGAACATAATTTAAAGAAACTCTGATATTTTATATTAAAAATAACGCATAAGTTCAAAAAGAAAATTATATGTCATAGGATATTAATTTATCTAATACGGAATTTAAAATTCTCCATCTAGACTAGAGCTTCTTAGTCGAATAAGCACGCGAGTACTTTGAAATGTCACATCTGAAAAATATTTCAATTATCTCTTTTAAGTGTACAGGCAATTTTAATAATTTTAGGGTTATTTTTTTTTAAAATAACGAAGCCTAATTACATCAGTTATGATACTTTTTATGTATCATAGCCTTTTTTTTCTTAAATTGTTTGATGTAGAAACTTAAAATTTGCATAATGATGAAGTATAATAACCCACATAAGTCTCATAGTTAAAGCTGAAAGGGAATTTTTTTGGAAGAAAAATGTTCAACTCAGTTTTTTTTTCTACATCTTTCAATGTGTGAAATATCAACTGAAATAGATGATTATAAGGATTTTAGACATTTTTATAAAAAAATCATATAAATTTCTTTTATATAATTTATATAACAAATTTATATAAAAGAAATTATTGAAAATATCCACAAAAATATGTTCACCTCCTCTCTATCCTATTTACTGTGAGGAATTGCCAAAGACATAATTATGACACTTCTGAAAATAAAATTACGAAAACAAAAACGTTTCTAGGTGTTTACTTAAGTTTACAAAACACACAACACAAACGTTATACAAAACACTATAAGGATGATTCTAAATTTGAAATATTTGAGATTTTCATATTTGACATAATTTTACATTTTCTAAAGATGTTCTAGCAATACATTAACATGGTTGCAAAATAATTTTAAAATTTTTTAATTTTTTAATAGAAATGCTATGCAACCTTAACTATTTGTGTCTATGTGTTTACAAAATCCAATTGTGAAAATTTCCCCTCGTATTTCACAAATTATTATACTTACTCCTTATGTTGAAATGTTATTTTAAGCTATCTGAAATAATATGACAAATTGACATTCTGACCCAAAAAAATTTAATTATTTTATGCAATATAATCCCCTAACAAATATTTAACAAAGTTAGAAATAATGAAGTACCGGGCTTTTCAAATGTAAACTTGATATTATTCCAAAATGTGAAAATAAATTTCGTCAATAGTGCTCGTCTTATTTTTCTAAATATTCAACTTATTTATAGTATTTTTATAAACCCGGAAACCCTTTATAAATTTAAGGGAGTACTTAAATTATAATAAACTCTCATATTTCCTACTAACATATTTATCGTTCGTCTACCTCTAAAAATGTTCCCTCTAATATTTCATAACATACCGTAGTGGTAAATAAAGTTGCAAGTATTACAAATTTTCGAATATATTGCAATCGGTAATATATAAATATTAAATTTGATGCAAAATGAAAACTCCAAGGTTTTTTAGTATACATTTATGTGGAAAATAAAATATTCTCAGCATTTCTAAGTATGATTTTCATAAAAAGTATTTTAAAACAATGATTTAAAATAAACGAAAATGGTACTTTATTTTTCATAGTTCACCCTGTGAAAACTAAATTATTTTTTGTTTATTTACATCTCCCCAGGGCATAATAGAAAAACGACAATAAATACTCATTTGAATCGTTATATAATTAAGCAATATGTAAGAAATTAAATTGAAAATGTTTTTAAAATATACAGAGAATACACATTATATAGCTCAGTTCTAAAAGTATCATCTAGAAGTGGTTTCTACGCTTGCAGAACAGTATAAATACTTAGATATTGTTTGAAATAGTTTTAAATTTAAAAAGTATTAAATTAGTAAATTTGACCTTAAGAAAACTAGATCAGTAAAAGCTAGAATTTTTTTAAATGTTAAAATTAAGGTAATATGTGCTATACTCAGTTTAATAGAAAAATTACTTAAAAGTTTCACGTAAATTGTTGTGTGTATGAACATTAAAAGTGTGTGAAAAATTCTTAACCCATATGCAAATTTAAGTAAATTTTTATGATAGCGCTAATGTGAAAAGCGGTGCGGAATAAATTTACATCTCTCGGAAAGGAGAATGACGTTTGTCCTACTTTTTTTACAATGCCAACCCACACACTTTGTGCTCGAATACGGACCGTCCGAACAGATTATTACACTTGAAGTATGTATTTTCATATAATTTAGATGCTCCGACATGCTTCGCTCTTCTGAAGTGGAATTTTATTTTAGGTTTTTTTCTATGGGGATATATCAGTGTAAGACGTAAGGTAGACCAACTTTAATGTAGAGTGAATATTTATTTTCTACTACCACATTTAAATGAGGATTTTCTTACGTTGACAGTTAAGCCAATGTAAATTATATTATTGTCATACCATTTGATTTATATGAATAACTCTTTAATTATCTTACATACAAAAAACGTAATATTGTTGGAATCGAATATATTCGAGACACGTTACACGATGAGAAGGAAGAATAGGGGGTCATTATAAGTAGAAAAAAGTATAAAATTATAAAATAAAATTGATATAAGGAAAATTATACTGTCAGACGAAACGCATTAAGAATTTTAAGGTGTATTTTAGCTAAATGGTACAATGGAAGCATAAACGGTATATACGGAGGAAAACCATGAATTTAATATATTCGGTACCGAGCAATGTTAAGTTTTCTTAATTATTTTAGATTAATTACTCATCTGAATAAATTATGATTAGTTGCTCTGTTCAAGCAATAATATTATATTCTGTCTTAGTTTCATGAACTTAATAAATCTTTTCAATTATTATTAATTATATACGTAAAGAGTTAAATTAGAAACAAGTAAATTGGTAAATAAAAAATTAGACTGTTTCATTACTTTTAACCCAACTGCGGTATGTCGAAAAGGGTATGGGTGTGCATAATTAAGGGATACTAATCATATATTTCTTTCACGCGTTTTAATATTACTTAAATATATCGCTATTCAGGTCTATCGTATATTAATCATGAAGAAGAAAGTCAAGCAATGGATACAAGATATTTTGAAATTCCCCACTTTCATAATAATGATTGGAGTAAAATAAAGATAACTTACATTATAATTACTTGCTAAAAAATTAAATTGTGGCAAATAATATTTATGTCGCAGGACGTGTGCAAAAATGTTAACTTGAGTTTGGAATTTAACACTTTAGCGCGATTAATAAAATTAAGTGGCAATAAGATGTTTATAATGGTACACTTCCAAAGTTTTGAGATAACTACATTATTTCTAAATGATTACATCCGCACCTGTTGAAACCTATTATAATTTTAACAAACTTATGAATTAAAATAAATGATGCCAAGAGAATAATTTATCGTTTAAAATAACCATAGTCACTGGATAAAAATATTGTTAATCACCTGTGCATTGTTCTAATCTATGAGTTTTTAATCTTTATCTTCCAAAAAGCATATAAAATAAATATTTATTACTATTTCTGGCGAAAATTATAATATATATATATATATATATAAACAGATCATTGTTAATTACACTTTTTTCAGGTGGACCACAAAAGCGAGGTATATGCTATTGCTGTCAAGTCAATCCCATAACGGATATCATCAGTAACCACCACTTTCTTCTCCTACGCAAACGATTTGAGGTATTTTAATTTTCAAAATTTGCTCCACTTTGGTTCCTTCGAGATGGCGATTGTTTATAATTATATGGAAATTACCTTGATTTTACCTGTTTTTTCTATAAGTCATTTGAACGGGCAATGCTTATGACTCAATATATAATGTCGTCGCCATGGTGTGCTGGGTTAATAACAAGGTATAGGGCCTTTGACGGCGCGACGCACCGCAGGGACCTGGGTTCGACTCCAGGCCGCTCGTCGAGCGAGCCTGGACTGATGTTCTTAAAGCAATAAGTCCACTGTTATTGCTTTTATAGCAGTAATTCCACCATACTTATAATATATACGAGTATTAGGTAATATTTTTAAATGATAAAAAATAATATTAATACTTGTAAACAGTTAAATAGCCATATCATTAAATATTTACATGCACCTAAATGTGTACGAAATTTCAGCAGTGCGAGTTTAACTCATCTAAAACAGGTTTATTTCGCCACTGTATCTATATTGTTTTCTTCCTTATTATTGACTCCTTATTTCTAGAGTGTAGATGGGTTATATGTTTTATGCATTTTACTTATAAATATGTTATTTATTTAATAATCACATAAGTATTATTTTTTAATATTGCGATATTATATTTTAAAAACAAACTTGTTCTTGTACACGTTTCTAACGTTTTATCTTAAACATTGTGATATGAGGAACATTTATGTCTAAAAAGAGTAAAGACGTAAAAATGTGACCAAATAAACTTCATGGAAAACAACTATATTTTTTATTACGGCTCATCACTTATACTATACTAGACAAGAAGTAGACATAAAATATTATATTATTTACCTTAAAACAAATGTTTAATTGTGACACAAATTCATAAGAAAATATTATCTGAATTCAATGAAAGAACGCGTTGCTTTGACTGGCCAATACTTCGGTTACCTAATTAGAAACATAATTGTCAAATGCCAATTTAGTCCTCTTTTACCTTTGTGAAGAATAAAAGTGAACAAGGTCAGGTATTTTTATAGAATACCAAAATATACAAAACCTAATTAGGTTCATATCAAAATATATAAACTCATGTCAAAGTATATAAACAAATTTTGTTTTTCGATTCTAGAATATTGTTATATATTGAAAATTATCCGTGATCAAATTTTGAAATAATTTTTGAAAATGTAAATTTGTAATACTGGCTAATCTGGAGTGATCTTATAATAAAAGTAAGTGTTCATTTGCGTCAATACTAAATATTCATACCATTGCGAGAATTGATCACAAAAATTAACAAAGCCAAAAAGGAAATGTTGAAAAATTCGTCCCTCTCTATTTAAGATTATAATAACTTCTAATCAAATTCGATTCAATAATTTAACAATTATTTAAACTTATTGTGACTTTACCATAGAACCTTTATAAATAATGTATTGCAATATACATTTAACCAAACATTCAGTTGAAATATTCAAATTAACGATTTTCATGGTATGTGAAAAATACTTAAGTTTTGTACCATTTATTATGAGTTTGTTACAACCAGATTACTCTTATGACTGATCGGAATAAATTTGCATTGCTTTACAAAGAAAGCGTCCTTTATCTAACGTTTTTATATTATCAAAAGTCTCTCAATGTTCCTTCGAATGGGAACTGTCTACTTATATTATCACATTGAATACAAGCAGTGACAAATGAACCGATAAAATATTATTATCGCACTAGTTTGAATTCCGTCCTCAAATTTTTCCGTTGAGAGGGATTTTTGATTAGGTTTTCATTCTTTTATGGCCATATTTCACTGGGGTTAATGTTTACGTTGTGTTGGGGATTATGCTAAGGTATATATATATATATATATATATATATATATATATATATATATATATGTATGTATATATATATATATGTAAATATATATGTATGTATGTATATTGCTCTTTAATAAACATAAGGATGACTAATGTAGGTTTTCTTAAATTTGTAATCTTTGTTTACAATATATGAACTTTTTTGCGAAAATATTACTGTGAAAACTGTTGTCAAAATAATTATATATTTAAAAACTGGGAAAAGAAAGTAGTGCTTAAAAAGAATTTCAGTGTTAGCATAAAATTTTATCATTGGGTTATGCCGTAATTCTCTATGGTGTAGGAATTCACGCTGTGGTAAACATATCACCATTTTTCTTTAACTCTTTTTAACTTTTAAAAATAAAATAAATTTAATATTAATTTATAATAAAATTAAAATATAAAGTATTATTTAACCAATTTTAATATATGTTCAATGCTTTATATACTCATATGTCAGAATTTTAAATGTATCCTTATCATCTTCAAATGAAAATATTTTAAATAATGACCAACTAATATAAAATTGTCTAGGCTTTGAGCATTTTTAAAGATTAATGAAATTTTAGAAAACTACGCAGAAATTCACATTTCATTTTTTATTAATTTTTGGTCACTTTCATAAATTGTAAAATTTCTTGCGCATGTTGAACAATTAAACTGATTAATGTTGCTTGTAATTAAAAAATATGTTACTTTTTGAAATCATCAGAATAAAAGCACAATAGAATTTTGGAATGAAATATTATTACTTTTCTCTAAGTATCTTATTTCTATTATATTTCAATATTTTATTTTTCAAAAGTTTTCAAAAACAACACTGCCAAAAACCGAATTTTCTTTTATATTATATATTTTTTTCATTCCCTTCTAGATGCTGTGGTTGCAGTAAGTATGTGTTGAAAAAATAATATGTGAAAAACTTATTTCATTTTGATTTTATATAATACAACCCTCTAGAAAATTCGAATATATTTATCAAAAACTGCCAGAATCCTTGGATTAGGATTGATGACAGTTAAACGTATTCATAACCTCTTAAAAAATCGCGAGTATTTGTTGATAGAAAGAAGACAAATTCGCTCGATAGACGCAGCGCAATCTATTAAACCATTTCGTCTTGTCACTTATTTCATATGTGTTTTATTTCTATGTAATTTTAAATGTTCCGCATTGAAAATATAACTGCAGTATTGCTAGAATATAATACTATCCATGAGCAATCGTTAAAACTATTTTTCCGTGAAGCGTCACTATTAGGGGATGCTATGGGAAAAAGCTAAAATAAAACATAAAAATGTATTGGATTACATTAAAATAAAATTTAAAAGTTGGTCGAAAGATTCTATATTATTTTCATAATATACGAAATCATGTTTTAATTATTTACCTCAATTTCCCAATATCGACTTAAAGAAAATGCTATCTTGTATAAGAACTCAGATATCATAATTAAAAATATCTATTAGTCAAGAACACATATTTCAGTTCTGTGAAATTATGGTCTTTAAAAAAATTGTTTAACGTTTTAATTTTGGTGGTTTGAATTATTTATAGAGGTATGAATAAATATTATATTTATACTTGTGCACCGAATACTGATATGATTGACCAGTATTCGGTGATGATGAAAAGAAATAATTTTATTATTCACTTCCACAATTTTTCTAGTGGTAATTTATTATGCTTGCTAGGTTATTATCCAAACATTATATATATATATATATATATATATATATATATATATATATATATATATATATATAAACAATCATTTAACGATTGGGTTTAAATAAAATATTTATTATTGAAGTTTAAATTGAAAATTAGAGTTTGCGTAGCTTTGATCAAAAGGTATGTCAATTTTCACCATTAGAAAGCTCACATGAGAATTATTTTTTAAATTACCTATAATATTTTAAATGTTCTACAATATAACTCTTGAAATTTTGACATCTCCCTCAATTCGTTCGTTGTTCCGTACGTCCTCCGTGTTTTGCAGTCTGATATCTTGTGCATTTTTAAACATAAATCGGAAATAAAAGCTTCATGTTAATATCTTAATATTATCTGGGGAATCGTTAAACAACACTTTTCTTTTGTCTCTTTTTGCAAAATTTCAAGCTTTAAAGTAATGAGCAAATTAAACAATATGTTTTCTACTGTGAGTTTTAAATATCTCAAATAATTCTGAATTTTAACATTTATATATAAACTTAAATTACTATTAGTTGAATTAACTTGCAATTATAAAATTCAAGTGATATAGATTACTATGGAACTCGTTAGCGGTTTTTGGACAGGCATTTGACTGCTTTTTTATGTATGATTTAAGGCAGATTTTTTTTACTTAAAGTCAAAATAAAGTTTTTAGAATTTTATTTATGAAATTAAAAGGCGTAAAACATATTTAGACATTTATTGTAGCATTAATCAGATAAGAAGAGTGATTGACGTACGTAAAGTACTTACATAAAATCACCTTCACCCATTAACGGCTTTAATTTAAAAATATATTTACAACTCCTAAGGTAACGCAAGTTATTTAAAACAGTAAATTGTATGTTGATGATCGAACTTTAATCACTTTGAAATTTAAATCTATCGTCTCACTGTAATAATTCATTTAATGTCAATCGTATCTTATCACTGAAATTAATATAACTTAACAAGATAATGATTGGTATTTAAAAATACCAGCAAAAGTATACTTGGCTTACTTACCATAAGTGGTAATGAATAAACTCTTTATTTTCTTGCACAATAAAAGACCTCCGTCAACTAAATAATCATAATATTCTGATTTTTCTCAACTGTACTCCCCAACACTGATCGATTTTTATTAATTTCCTGTTTTAAGATAATTGAATGAAACTACGTGTTGTAATATTACCCAGGTCGTGGTAAAGAACTTAAATAAAATAGAAATAATACTACATCACGTAATATGCTGAAATGTAATTTAGTTGCGTTCTTAATCATATTAGTGAGAATAAAAAATTAATATGCAATTAAAGCTGTGGTAAATTTCATGAAGATATTTGAGTTCTTATATAAGATAGCATTTTCTTTAAGCCGATATCGGGGAATTGGGGTAAACCATTAAAACATGATTTCGTACATTATGAAAATAAAATAGAATCTTTGGACCATATTTTCTAACTTATAACATTTTATTTTAATGTAATACAATAAATAAATAATGTAATCCTAATAGTGACGCTCCACAGAAAAATATATTCAGTTTTAACGATTGCTCATAGATAGTACTATATTCTAGCAATACTGCAGGTATATTTTCATTGCGGAACATTTAAAATTACATAGAAATAACACACATATTAAATAGGTGGGAAGACGAAATGGTTGAATAGATTCTGCTGCGTCTATCGAGAGAACTTTTTGTCTTTCTACCAAAAAATTCTGGAGATTTTTTAAGTGGTCGTGAATAAGTTTAATTGTCACCAATCTTAATCCAAGGATTCTGGTAGTTTTTGAAAACTATTTTCGAATTTTCTGAAGTGGTGTATTACAAAAAATCGGACTGAAATAAGATTATCATTTATTATTTTTTCAATACATTATTACTGCAACCGTAACATCTATGAAGGAATGAAAAAAATATATAATGTAAAAGAAAATTTGGTTTTTGGCAGTGTTATTTTTGAAAACTTTTGAAAAATGAAATATTGAAATATAATAGAAACGAAATACTTAGAAAAAGGAAGTAATATTCCATTCTGTAATTCTATTGTGTTTTTATTCTGATGATTTCAAAAAATAACATCTTTTTTAATTCAAGCAATATTAATCAATTTAGTCTCCTCAACACGCGCAAGAAATTTTACAATTTTATGAAAGCGACTTAAAATTAATGAAAAATAACATGTAAATTTCTGCTCAATTTCCTAAAATTTCATCAATCTGAAAATGCTCAAAGTCCACACAATTTTATAATAGTTGGTAATGTTTTATTTGAAGAATGTTTTTGTTTGAAGATGATGAAAATAAATATAAAGTTCTGATATATTTAAAGCATTGAATGTACATTAACATTGGTATAATAATACTTTATATTTTAATATAATTATAATTGAAACCTAAATTTATTTTATTTTCAAAAGTTAAAAAAGTTTAAGAATAATATAATTTGTTTACCACGGCGTGAACTGCTACAGCATAGAGAATTATGGCATAACGCAATGATGAAATTGTATGCTAGCACTGAAGTTCTTTTTTCGCACTATTTTCTACTCCCAGTTTTTAAATATATAAATATTTTGACAACAGTTTTCACAGTTTTATTTTAGCACAAACAGTTCATACATTGTAAACAAAGATTACAAATTTAAGAAAACCTACATTACCTACCTTATCTTTATTAAAGAGCGATATATTTATATAACTCAGCATAATTCCCAATACAACGTAAACACTAACCCCAGTGAAATACGGCCATAAAAGAATCAAAACCTAATCAAAAATCCCTCTCAACGGGAAAATTTGAGGATGGAATTCAAACTAGTGCGATAATAATATTTTATCGGTTTATTTGGCACTGCCTGTATTAAATAAGATAATATAAGTAGACATTTCGAAGGAATATTGAGAGATTGTTGATAATAAAAAAACGTTAGATAAAGGACGCTTTCTCTGTAAAGCAATGCAAATTTATTCCTATCAGTCATAGGACGAATCTGGTTGTAACAAATTATAATAAATGGTACAAAACGTAAGTATTTCTCGTATATCGTGAGAATCGTTAAACTGAATATTTCAACTGAATGTTTGGTAACATGTATATTGCAATACATTATTTATGAAGGTTCTATGGTAAAGTCAAAATAATTTTAAGTAATCCTGGAATTATTGAATCGATTGCGATTAGAAGATCTTATAATCTTAAATAGAGAGGGACGAATTTTTAAATGTTTCCTTTTTGGCTTTGTTAATTTTTGTGATCAATTCTGGCAATGATATGGATATTTAATATTGATGCAAACTATCACTTACTTATAATAGCTTCTATTATAAGATCACTCTAGATTAGCCAGTCTTACAAATTATATCTCCATACATTTTCAAAAATTATTTCAAAATTGGTTTACGGATGATTTTCAATATGTAATAATATTCTAGATTCGAAAAAAGAAATCTGTTTATATACTTTGACATGAGTTTTATTATATATTTTAACTAGAACTTACTTAGTTTTATATATATTTGGTATTATACATTAATATTAGACATATTTATTTCAAAAGCATTAGAAAAATCTTTAATATTAATATCCATTAAATTTGACAGCTTATGTACGGATAAGATGACTATTTAATTTCCGGGTAATATTTCCTCTCCTTTTGCTTTCTTCGTTACTTTTTTTCTTTTTTCTCATTTAATTTTTTCTTTTCAGTTTCTTGTTTCTTCATTTTTTTCCTGGAGGACTGCAAGAATTGTTGAATGGAGTGCAATTTACTTTCCTACGGTCATAATTTATAAACAATACATTGCAGTTAATCTTCTATTTTTTCAGTCTCGTAATAATTTTTATCGCATTCCACCACATCACATATATTATCTTCAGGACTGGAATTTTTACAGCCTAGTTCTATAATTGTTTCTTCCTCAGAACTTGAATCTAATTTAATTTTTTGCTTTTTAATATTAAGTTATTTCTTCATAATCCTGTGATTTTTACTTTCCCTTTCCTTTTTTTTACTAATATTGTCCAGAGATGTAAGTATCTTTGCTACTTGCTTGGACAGTTTTCGAACGTTAGTAAGCAGTTCTACAATTGGGCATATGTCAGTTAGGGATTCTGAAGACGTGTCTTTTTGTGAACATCGTTATTAGTTCTTTGTATTGAAGGCATTGTTGGTGGTAGTTCTTTTGAATCCGGTCAGATATAAGATCCTCAAAGATCCTTGAAACCTTTTCAATAACTCAGTCATTTAAGATTACCATAAATGTAAGCATAATCTGGAAGGTATAAGCTAGATTTTAAATTTAGTGCCATATATAAATTTGTTATTTGATTTGAGGTTATGTTATCGACAGGTTATCGCATTCAACGAGAAAAACAGTAAAAACGTAAAATATTAACACTGCAACATCAAATATCAACGTACAAAAAATGTAAAGTAAATTGAAACTTTGAAGATAAAAAATATTTACTTTTCAATTTTCTTCAATAAAATAAATGTACACAGCAAAGTACATGTTCGGGTGGCAGCCGCTCACTAGATTTAGTTCACGACATCTAGAACAAAAACTGAAAATTTTTGATTGGTCATTTCATCTAAATTATCCTATTATTTTAAAACCGTACTTTTCTTGCAATTTTTTAAAATCGTCAGTTTATTAGAGAAATATAACTGGATTTGTGCTTAAGAATTTTGCGGAACAATTCGTGAAAAAAATATTAAAAATTAATTTTATTTTTTCGCCAATTGCTAGCAGATGGCTGTCATTAAGTGCAATAAAAAAATACGTATGCACTAGTGACACAATACGATTCTGTATGTACTGTTCGAGCGAGACAGATATACGTTATGTTCGAATGGTTTAATATCGATAAAAACTACGTCTGAACGGTACCGCCAGAAGAAAACATAATATATAGGATTACTGACCCACGCTCGCCCTCATGTTGTTCTCTTTGCTAGCGCTGCGCGCTAAAAGTTGACACATGCGAATAAACCGTCAATAAAAAAATGTACTGGACCTCCTGAATCTGTTATCATTTTGACGTAAGAATTGTGACCCTTGTGACCATATAAATAAAGATTATTGCAAATAATTATACTAGCCGTGCGCTCGAATTAATTCAAATTTATTTAGTTGTACATACATTTCTATGTAGCCTCTTTAATAGAATTATTAAGTTTCTTGTGTATGCAATAGACAGACTGACAGGTGGTTATAAGGATCCGCATTGGTTATCCTCAAAATAAAAACTAATAATATAGGATTGCTATACATACATATAACAAAAGCTAATAGCATAATGTACAGTAAAAATTGTCATAACGCTTCGACTTGTAGTGTAATTCTATATATTACGTTTTTTCTAGCGGTACCGTTCCGACGTTATTTTTATCGATATTAAACCATTCGAACATAATGTATAACTGCCTCGCTCGAACTGTGCATACAGAATGGTATTGTGTCACTTGTGCATACGTATTCAAATTGCACTTAATCAATTACAACCATCCGCTAGCAATTGGCGAAAGAATAAAATCAATTTTTAAATTTTTTTTTTACAAATGGTTCCCCAAAATTCTTAAGCACAAATAAGGTATCTTTATCTCATAAACTGAGGATTTTATAAAATTCCAACAAAAGTGCGGGTTTAAAATAATAAGGTAATTCAGATGAAATAACCAACCGAACATTTTTACTGTTTTTGTTCTAAATGTCGTGAACTAAATCTAGTGAGTGGCTACCATCCGAACGTGTACTTTGCTGTGAACGTTTTTTTTATTGAGGAAAATTAAAAAAAGTGTTTTTATCTTCAAAATTACAATTTACCTTCTTTTTTTCTTTCAATACATATTTTTTAGCACATTGATATATGATGTTGCGGTATTAATATTTTCAAAATTTATTATGTTTTTACAGTTTTTTCGCTGAATGCGATAACCTGTCGATAACATAACCTCAAATCGAATAACAAATTCATATATGGCGCTAAATTATAATTTCCAGATTATGCTTACATATCTGATAATCTTAAAATGATAGAGTTCTTGAAGAGGTTTCAAGGATCCTTGAGGATCTTATATCTGAACGGGTTCAAAAAGAACTACCACCAACAGTGCCTTCAACACAAAGATCTAATAACGATGCCCACAAAAAGACACTCCTTCAAAATCCCTGACTGACATGTGCCCCATTGTTGAACTGCTTATTAACGTTCGGAAACCGTCCAAGCAAGTAGCAAAGATACACATATCTATGGATTATATTAGTGAAAAGAAGGAAAGGGAAAGTAAAAATAACAAGATTATGAAGAAATAACTTAATATTAAAAAGAAAAAAATTAAATTAGATTCAAGTTCTATGATATAGGTGTGATAATCTGTAATTGTTATGATATGTAGTGATTTATATAAAATATTAGTGCGTTTTACGTTTTTTTAAATATATACATATGTATATATATATATATATATACATACATATATATATATATATATATATATATATCTATATATATATATATATATATATACATATATATATATATATATATATATATATGCGTGTGTGTGTGTGTGTGTATTTTGTGTTTTAAGTTCATTATGATGTAATTGTAAAAATGTAGTATATTTTTTCTATGTCATATTAGTATATTTTGTGTATTTTTATAAATCAATGTGTTTTACATATTTAAAAGTTGTTTTAATAATTTTTTAAAATGTAAGTAACCTTTCTTTTATTTGGTAATAATTTAATTTTCCGTGCTTTCACTAACATATCATTAATTACTATTACTAATATATTTAGAAAGCAAAGTATTGTTTATTGCTATGATAGAAATATATATACATATATATATATATATATATATATATATATATATATGTATATATATATATATATATATATATATATATATATAACATCTTCAGGTGGGCTATTAGCAAAGATCTTTGCTAATAGCCCACCTGAAGATGACGTAATACAACGAAACCTAGATCGTGGTAAAGAACTTAAAGAAAGTAGAAATAATACTACATCACGTAATTTCATTTAATTGCGAATAATGAATTTCTACAAAATAAACGCCTAATAAATTCAATATTCAAAATACGCCAGTCTTTAAAACAGCCAGTCTCAAGCATGGATTAAGTATGAGGGAAACTTTGTTGGTATTATTATATGTTTTTTATATAACAGTAATATTTACAAATTGTTCGAAATACTTCATCTAACTTATCTGAATTTCTCTAAAATATTATCTAAATTACGTGTGTATACAGTGTAAATGTGAACGAAAATAAAAGAAAATTATTTTTAATCAAAAACATTAAATTAGAAAGAAGAAAAAGGTTTTCAATACCTGAACTGTTAAATGCGATTGTTTACAAATATTATTTTTTAAATTTATTGGAATACCTTTTCAATGTCTGTACACTTTATTTAAGTATTATTTAAAGTTTAATGTAAAACATGATTTTCTAGAAAAAAGTATAATAATAATTTCTTTACATGAAACTAGTTGCTGGAACTTTTCAAGTTCGCCTTCAAAATAATATTAATATTATATACAATGTATTACGTGTATCAATGGTACGTTTATTAGTGATCGGGGTAGTTTTTTAACGAATTTAACGATTGAGGAATGTTTCATAGTTATGCTAAGATTCGATACGGAGCGCTGTGGTCAAGTTATTAACAAATTCCTTAATTGTAAACAAAAATTATTCAAGTCCACGATATATGTCAGGTTAGACCCGAAAAGAAAATCATAAAATCTGAATCCGACAGGTGGCACTGTGTTTCAAAGGGCAGAACAACATCTGCAGGTCGGCTAATACATTATAATAATATACACATACACTTCATAATTTTATTTCAATGCATATATTTATTTCTATTTTAAATCCAAGTACTTTCATTATCAAAAACTTGTAAGTAAATTGACTGTGCTAATTTAATTTCTACTCGCAATCATTTGATTAAAAATATTTCTAGAAGAGGCTAGAGTTAAATAGATAGAATAGTTAATAAATCACGATACAAATAATCTAGCTTTTTGCAAGTATCATAATAACGTACATTACTATAAGAATATTGCAGTATCTAAAATAATATCGCAAGAAAACTGTGAATTTTGCAGCATTAAGCTGTTGTGATTACATACAAAATATTATAAAGACGTTCAAAAAATAAGATAATTTTTGCGAATTTTCTCCATTGTAAAGTGTGGGTGGCTCGGTCACATAAAGAGTAGACAAAGGTTATTACTATGAAATAAATATTCCAGTCTTTTCGCACCAAGCTTTGTTATCAAAATTTTCACGAAGAGGAATGCGTACTCAAAGTTTTTCACAAAGTTTGGGGATCTCAAATTAAATAATATAATTTATAATTCATAAAATATGGCTTGGTAATTTTATTCGAGTGACTGATAAATCAAGCTATAACTATTGCAAGATTAAATTTCTCGGGGCATTCATAGTAGCATCATAAATGTTTAAATACTTCATTAAATTAATATTCTTCACCCACTTCGATATGAAAATGTATTTCAGGTTCATATCGCATCATTTTCATTTGAGCTTACAACATATTTCACTGATGTGATCAGAATACAATCAAGAATAGAATCAGAATGCAATATTTTCCATTTCATTCAAGATAATTTCATAATACACTTTAATTCCTAATAATGACATTTGATTTCCAAAATAAACTTTTATTGGGGTAGTCCTTCTTAAAACGTGAAGGATGGTAATTAATACTGTTTATAATATTTATAATTTTACTAAGTAAACCAACATATAACTGAAACAAATGTAAAGTTTGATATCCTTTTAAAAAGTACTTTTGAAGATTTGTATAAATTAATGATTTGTCGCATTCTAATAACACATATCCGCCTCTATTATATATTCTAACTATCCATATCCGCCTTGAGTAGGTAAAAAATGGACAATAACTCAGTTTTAATTCAATTTTTTATAATATCAATTAATCAATGTTATTCTCATTGGTCTAATTATTTATTATGCGGTTTATTCGGGTACAAGATCAGAAATAAAAAGGCTTATAACAAACCATATCCTATAAATAGCTACAATGTACAAACCGCAAAACTTTTTTCGTATACAATTATTTAAACATTATTATGATGTAGCAATATTAGATTACTTTAATTTACTAGAAAATACTTCTAAGTTCTGATTTTACAATAGGAGGACATACCTGCCAATCTTATGTAGGTCAAATCCTTTTGCTTATATCGGTGTTGTTAATTAACCACAATTTTTAAAAAGGTATTTTATATAATAAATCCATGTATATACTATAAGCTATACATGATTGTAAAAAAGTAATTTATATCGATCGAATAAGCCGTTTTTGTTTGAAATACTTAAAAAATAAAAAAATAAACTAAATATTCGTAGTCAATACGATTAGCAAAGAAATTATATTTATTATCAAACAAATAAACACTATATCTATATCTATCTCTGCAGCACGAATTTATGATTTCGCTGTAAATACGAAACAAATATATAAAAAATAAATCCTTGCATCTCACAATTTAATAGTAAATATAGCTTAAGAATTTTAAGATCATGTTCGAGTGCCTAATAAAGTAATACTCATCTTAACCAACAGACCTTTGATATAACTGAACTGGAAAAATTATTTATTTACTTCTTCAATGCACAAACCCATCTTGTTCCATATTTCGTTTGAGTCGGCCAATGCTGAATGCGATGCTCGTGTTCAGATGGTATAACATTGAATAAGACGGAAACGGTTATTAGTTGAGTACTCTTACCTCTGAGCTTGCGGATAGTACTAAGCGAGAAAATAGGGCAAATCGAGTGGATTAAAATATTTTGACCATATAATATTTTGTGTTTTAAGAAGATGTTTTTTTAATAGCATTTAAGTTTCACATATATTATAAGATCTACCATAATTATATATTTTGTTAACTTCAATATAATATAGCAAAGATATCGATTGTGGTTTTTCGCTGCAACAATAAATGCATGGCTAATAAATGAGTATAAATTACAGAGTTAATACTTGAAATATATGAACATAACTATGTACAGAGTTAATACTTGAAATATATGAACATAACTATGTATAGAGTTAATACTTGAAATATATGAACATAACAAATTCTATATAAAAGCAATGGCTTTTGGGCTTAATGGTATTTAAAAGACAAATAAATTTAATAAAAAATATTAAAAATTATTTCTCTACCAGGTAGAAATCGCTTTCAGTCTCTATTTCCATATTTATTGTAAGAAAACATATAATGATTAAATTTGTGGACGGACTTCGTTCAAAAAAATAATATTTATATCATTGTTCCGTACATGAAATGAAAAATTTAAAATAAAACTTATTTCAAGTAAATAATTTTTAAGAGAGCTTTCTTTTGTTTTCGCTTCCTAAAAATATATTTTTTTAAATAATATTTTTTACGTTGTTTAAAAATTCAAATTAACAATAATAAATATTAAAAAGTACATAATTTTATAATTTATAGGTGGATCGCCGCCGTGCCACCGACGAAAAAATTACTGAGAACCCGGAGTAACCGGTGAATCATAAAATGATTTAAAATTAACGATTTAACTCATAACATTTTTGGCTTTATAAGGCATTCTAATACCTCTTTTATACGGCCAAACTTAAGAGTAGTAATTAAGATTTAGTTTCCTTATAATGAAAATGTTGTATAAATGCTTTATTTAGAATTTAAACCAATTTACGGTTACATAAAAATAAAACTGCTACATGCAAATCTGACACGAATATTCCACTTCAAAAATTTATCGGTCTACAAATTATATGTATATATATATATATATATATATATATATACCAAGTTACTTTTTTTAACGCATATTTGTTTAAACATATTCAATTTTTTTGTTTCTTTCTTGAACTAATTTTTGTAAAAATTTTACGTCTGTGTATAATATTATTATACACAGTATTAACTTCCGGTATTAACTTCAATTGTATCTGTTTGACAACTATGTTCAAAATGATTCAACATTAAGAAAACTGTGACTGTAATTTATATGAATAATACAATATTAATTTATTTATTATTCCATTAAAGAAAACAAGTAATGAACATTTTACTATTTACTTTTTTTTATATTTTATTAAATTTTCTTTGTCAATTCTTTACTATTCCATAAATATAGGTAAATAATTTCTTGTAGAAAACCAAATGCAACAATTTTATGATAGTTTAGCTTATGGGTAATACTAACCATGCTTATACTTTATAACGATTAACATTAAAAGATAAGATGGTAAAAATATCAGAGGAATGCTACATTCGTAGAACATATACTATTTCAACCTATTCATCAATGTGGATATACTTTCTTAAATTATAGAATAATATCGTATATTTGGATATTTGCCTTTTTAATTCCTGTCATCAAATAAATTCAAACAAATCAAGATAGACAAAATGTTTTAAAATGATATAACTTATCTACTCATATGTATATAGTATTAAAATAAATATTAATTTATTATGAGCCTTCGATTTATACTAACTCGCTTTATACAGAGTAAATTAATATAATCTACGAACTATGTGTATGAAGCTAACGATTTACTATCCATCCATATATTGTTATAAAGTCCTTTAAGATTATCCGCATACCTCAAGAATATCTCGACTAACTATAACCTAAACATATTTATAAAATGCTTTGTATGAAGAGAAAGTCGGAGATACGTAGGATCTTATAGGATATGTCAAAACGGATAAAGCGGTCGTCTTGCCGCTCGCATTATTCGCTAAGAGGATTATCCCGATAGGATGGAAGTTCCCGTAGTAGTTAAATAATATCATTTTAAACTTCTTAAGCAAAGAGTTTTTTAATTAATAATAAAATAATTTTTAATGAGAACAAACTTCAGTCTGTCTGGTTCGTTATGAACCAAAGTTCTTTTTTATTTGCCTGTGATAAGCTATTGCAATCATTAAGTAAATTTGAAGACTGAAAAAGAAACAAAATCTCAGACTAACTAAAGAAATTTTAAATTAAGAAACTGTAAATCATTAAATAGACTTTTATTATAATTACTCCTATTCATTTTACTTTAATTGAAGCGTAACGTTCCATGAGGTTTAAATGAAAATGGTTAAGAAAAAATTGTTTAAAATACCCATTGTAATTATGTTACTAAAACTCAGATTCATATATTACTAAAACATTTAATAGCGCAACATTAAACATACCTTAAAAATGTCATTATTATTTTTTGTGCAATGCAAAACTTTCTAGTTATTATTGCGTTGTATGACCAGTCAAGTTACAATATTATAAAAATAAAATAGAAACAATTTTCATTTTATTCAAAATGTCTACATCGTGTAATATTTACTAATTCTTGTATCAGTCTGTCAAAATATAGAACAAGATAGTATTGTAGATCAAAAAAGTAAATAAACAGTCTTTTTCCATTCCAGTTTATCTGAAAGAAAAGCTGATTAAGACTAGCTGTTATTTCACACAGTTTCAAAAAGTAATTCTACCTGACGGTAAACTATATTTAGCAGACTTTTTAGTTTTATGGTTAATGACTCAAATCAGGATAAATCGAAAGTTTAGCATCTGTTAATATTGTGTGGTCGTGTTTTGTTTGAAATGTGAGCTTTTATCACTGTAAAGCAGAGAATTTTAGAATGACTAGCTTTATATGTAATTCGAATAGATTGCAGAACAAAGGAAAAACTTAATGGCAGAAAATGGAAAGGGGTTATTGAAAGGATAACAAAAATAAGGCAATTTCGGGTAATTAAAACGCCTATGCTAATAATGTCAATGCTATGTATAAAACAAATATTGATGTAATTAAGAGGCAAAATTCCATCTTAATAACTCAAGTGCTTTGCATTCAGTAGGAGAGTCAAGAATAATGCATACTGTATGGTTAAACCTTATATTTTTAATAGGACATATTTAATATAAAAAAACGAAAAAACAAACATGATTGACATGAATGATGAAATGACGAAATGGAGTACTAGAGAGATTTAATAACGCAACATTAAACTATATTGAGAATTAGAGATGAGAATAAGGATTACTAAGTAAGAAAATATTTATCTGGGCGAAGCCAAGATAGAAAAATATGGTAGATAGTGAAGTTAAAAATTGAAAAATATATTTCATTAGAAGATATGTGGAGTTAAATAATTGCCGGAATTTCTATTAGGGGTGTTATTATTATTATAGTGTTTAAGGGATGGTTCAAATAACAATATGTACCTAAATATTTTTTTGAAGTAGAGCAAATTTCATAGACATTTAATTAAAATTATTCTTCAAAACCTTCTACTAGAATTTCTTCAAATTACAAATTAAAAAGCATATCAATTCATTATGATATGCATTTAAATATCTCAATAAAAATTAAATAGAAAAAAATGTTATTTATAATAATATATAAACTAATATATAACCTCGTAACTGTACGGCTAAAATATCTCTTTTTTAAACTTAATATCTTTTCTTCCTTATTTTTAACTTGATATCTATATTTATTTTTAACAAAGAAATGATGAGATGTTAGTTGAATTTAAATGTCTGCATTTAGAACAAATGAATATACTCGTATTTAAAATTTATTTGAAAAGTGGACGTATCTTTGTTTAAGCGGTTTACGCTTAAACTCATCAAAATACCTGTTAAATAAGGAAGTCTTGAAGTATATTTCCTAGTTCAATTATTCGAAACGTTGAACCAATGAAAGAATTAATAATTCAATAATGTTCATGTAAAGTAGAATATTTCAAAATATACTTTTCTCTTCAACGTATTACACAACAATTTTTGATGATCATTGGACTCTTGCATTATGATTTTATTATGTAACACAAATATATTTTTTAATTATTTTGACAATGCTCCATCCCATTATTTTAGGTTGAAAACTATGCTACATAGAAGTTGATGATGATGCTAATATAAAATTTAGCGATAATTTGTAGAAACAAAAATGTTTATCATGGCATCCTTTGCAAAAGATATGTAAATGCTATTGATTTATTATAACAGCCATATACCCTATGAAAGTTAACAGCGCTTATCGCCATTTTTCTATTAATGGCAATTGTCTCGGCATTACAAATATTTGTTAGTTGTTTCTGTAGTTAATTTATCACGGAAACATTTTTTTTAAATAAAGTGGCTCATGTAGAGATTCCAAAATATTGCTTGTAAGAATAAAAAAAATTTTTACCTAGGATATTTAAAGATAACAATGTGGTCACCAAATTGTCTAAAGAAACTTTTCCGAATTCTTGCCAACACTTAGCTTTAGCTAAATCGCATGTATTCGGCGTTATCGTTAGTACCATATTAAGCACATTATCCCGTAGCGTTGCCTATCACTCTGAAGCTTTTTCTAACACTGAATGATTTTCAATCCCTTAAAAAAGTTGAAAATATAAACAATTTTCTAAAGATTAAGTATTCATTATTTCAAACATATATACTAACATTCTAACGTCAGAGAGTCTACAAGGAAATGAAAAAATCTCAAAATTGGATTCTAAAATAATATACCACTCTTCATTAAAATGCTAGTAATGTCAATAATACTAGCTTCTGGAATGTTAGACGGCATGTTACCAAAATCGTCCTCTTACTCATAAATAATCGATAAGTGGTATATATAAAACCTCATTAAAAGGTAATTGAGATTCTACCTGAAATAATTAGACCAATGTTACTTGTTTTCTTATATTTTATGTGTAGGTGCTTCAATCTACTAAACAAAATTATTAATGATAACTGAAACAACCACTAGATTACGATTGCAGTACTCTGTTTGACTCTTAGTGGAATAGACGGAAAAAATTTCAGAATTTTCTATTAACTTATATCAATCTCTTGAAATTATGTAAGTTAATTAAAATCTTTAATTGAAAGTTCCAGTCCCCACACTAATGTATTTTTTCAAATGCGCAGTTATAAAAATAGTAAAAGTGGAAACGAAATACTGCACATAATTTTGAAGCCAAATATTCAAATTGGTAAATAAAACCTATATTTCATCTTGAAAAATTCAATAATAAATCACTCGATAAGAAATTTTTCCTATCTTGCATGTATGGAAAGGTATACATTCTTCTCTAAAATAGTTTACTTTATATTAATTGAAATTTCATCACGAAGAATGTATTTAGAATTAAAATTTCGGGCACGTAGGTCTAAAACTATGAGTATATTAATTAATTATGAACGTTTCTTCACTATGAAATTTATCAGTATGAAAATTAGTAAAAATTATTATAAGTATATCACTTCGGAAAAATACTTTAGGATGTTATTTTGAACCTAGAAACTACCTTTTATTGACTACTTTTACAATAAGTTATATTATCATTATTACTTTTAAATATAGTTTGAATGAAAAACAATGTATACTCTAGAGTTTGGAAGTTACGTTACGCCCTTTAAGCCGTGAGAAGATAAAGTAGAAAATTTATAATTTATCAACTCATTAATTTTTAAAAATCATCATGTCCATCAAAATAACTTTAAAATATTTAAGATATATAACAAATATAAAGAAGTATTCAAAATAATTTAGAAAAAAAATCGTGAATGATTTCCTTAACCAATAGTTAAATATTTAGATTCATATATTACTAAAAATTTGATTCGTTGCTCTATGTCAAAACCACTTATGTGAAAATATCTTTCGATAAAGTTTTTTAATATAATTTTAGATCTACTTTCTTCTGGTCACGATTACTTTTGATTTTCAGATATGTATCTGTAAAAAAAATTGTTTATGAAGACATGAACATGAAATAATAGTAATCCAATGACTGCGTATATATATATATATATATATATATATATATATATATATATGGCTTGACGTATAACTTATTATAAAACAACTATCCTCAATAGAGTAGGCATTAACCCCAATCAAATGATATCGTAAATCAATCAAAACTCAATCAGGGTCTGCATTCTCATGAATGTAGTCTCATGAATTGCACTCTTTAATATCAAATGTGTAATCAAATAAAATCCAAAAATATAAATCTTGTTACCGTAATAACAACATTACAAAAATATACCATATTAAAAATCATGTTTTAAATAAGATTATCTACATGTATCAACGGCGCACATTTGAAAGTGTAATAAAAAGGGATTATATTGATAATATAAAATATATAAGCGACCGCATATTTTTTTCCGTGTAGTAGTTTCCGCGTAATTTAAAACTGCTTTTATTGAAAAATATCAAATGGAGTTGAAGTGTCGAAGTTTTTGACATAGTTAAATTGAACATTGGGATACGCTCGTAATTCAAATATTGTAATTTTTCGATTTTATAGAAATGATAATTTAAATTTATGAACTTTTAAATAAAATGCTATAATTTAACTAAAAGTATATGTACTCAAAATAACGATTACGTAGCGTTAGTTCACTGATGCCTACTGATGTTAATATAAAATTGTTGCTCAGTAGAGCTTAAGATATTTTACTTTACAGATTTGAATAAAGTCAGATAATTTAAAATCTCATTTTGTTTACTTTTATGTTTCATTGGAAATAGTAAAAAAAATGATGTTGCATTAAAAATATACTCCCGCAAAGTCTAGTCATGTCTTAAAATGTTACAGAAATCATAAATTTATCCAAAATCAATTGTCTCTCAACAAAATAAGATAGGTACAAGAAAAACTTTCATTAAATTTAACTACAGCAGCCACAAAAACTTTAGGTTAATGATTATACGATGTCGATTATTAATTCACTATATAAGTAATGTTTCTCATTATAAAAAAATAAACTTTAATTTGACAAAAGCCATTTTCATCATATCACGAGGTTTTGAGGTCTCTTATGATTCTGTTTTTCATTTTACCAGTATATAAATATTTTTTCTTTGTTTTTCTGAAATACTTGCTGAGGGATCAAATTGGTCATTAAGCAAAAAAACACAAGAAATTTTTTTTAACACGTTTTAGGGTTTCATTTAAAAGATTTATTCTTCTGTATCCGATATTAAATATATTTCACCTAAAATGTATTCTCGTTCCAATACGAATAATCATATTCCAAGCTTCAAACATTTTTTTTCTTGAAACATAATGATAAATATTATTTCTTCTCATGTATCTCAATAATCAATAATTAAAACTCATAAATATTCGTACGGATATTTTTAAGGGTGTAAATATAGCACTCTATCTTTCTATTTTAAAAACATTTGATATTTTGCATATAAATTGAGAAAGCAAATTTTAAGTTCCAAACTCACTATTTTACATAACACAGTTCTAGAAATATTGCTAAAAAACAGAAATTATGGTTCGAAATCATTAAATTAAAAATTTTAAAAGTAGCGTTACTGAAAGTTTTCTTAAATTTTATCGCAAAACTATGGCTATGATTAAAATTACAGTTTTTCACCAAATTTATACGCCTGTGACACTTTTTACTATTATCTATTAAGCGATTTATGGAAAAATGGCGAAAAATTATATTAATATTTGTAAATCGTGCAACCCAAAAAAAAATTGAGGTAAAAGATATTAAAAAACTAAATAACGCGAATAATAATTAAGCAGCTGTTGGTATATTTGGGATTGATTATATTAGGTTATGTATGTTCTAAAAAAACCACTGCGTAGGTGTTCCAACTTTGTAGTAGTGCAGTGGTTTGCGTGTGTTGTTGATCCCTAGAGCTATGCCGGCGGTAGCTTAGCTACTGGCAGGGTCACCCAAGCTGGACAGGTCGGAGGAGAGACACCAGACTAAGAGGAACACCCTGGTCCTCCAGGTTGGGGGTTGGGCGTGGGGTTGACTACCCACCCCGGAAAAAAATACTTGTTTCGAAATCTAATGCAGAAAATAACCGGACAGCTATATGAAAACGGCCTAGAAAACGGACTTTGGACTTGAGAATTGGAAACTGGAATGTATTGTCTTTATACGAAAGTAAAGAGCTATTGCGACTAATGCAACAACTAGAACAATATAACATTGATGTATGCGCACTTCAGGAAATGAGATGGACCGGTAGTGGTACTTTTAGCAGCAAAAATTATTTAGTCTTCTATAGCTGCAATGCAAAAAAACATGTAGAAGGTACTGGATTTGTTGTAAATAAGAGAATAAAACACCTAATTATGGATTTTCAGGCAATTTCCCCGAGACTGTGCAAGTTGAGAATAAAGGGAAGGTTCTTTAACTACAGTATAGTTTGTTGCCATGCTCTCACGGAGGAGAAATCAGATGAGGAAAACGAGAATTTTATGAGGATCTATCTAGAATATATGAGGGATGTCCAAGAAATTATGTTAAACTACTTAATGCTAAAGTCGGGAAAGAACCGGAATACAATACAGCGATTGGTAGATTTAGCCTGCATGATCAATCAAATGACAATGGCTGTAGACTGATTGATTTTGAGCGTTGATTTCGTTTCATGTGTTGAGCCACTTAAGACCTTTGTTTGTGAGAAATTTAAAAACCAAAAATTACGAAAGGAATATGGTGACTTTTGGATAATAATTTGATGAAAATAAAGGACTGTGATTCCATAGATGATCATTGGAGGGAAATAAAGAAAAGTGTTTGTCATGCAGCTAAATCTACAGTAGGCAATAGTAAACACAGCAAAAATAAAGACTGGTATAATGGTGAATGTACCGATCTTACCAAGAAAAATAATGAAGCATATAAAAATATGCTAAATAGAAATACCAGAAACAATACAGAAGAATATAAAAGAGCCAGAAAAGAGGAAAAAAGACTTCACAAAACAAAGAAAAGAGCTTTTGTAGAGAAAAACCTAAAAAAAATAGGAAATCTTAAAAACCTAAATGAATGTAGAGCATTCTATCGAAGGGTTAATCGTAGTCGCTCTGACTTTAAACCAAGTTCTACTCTGTCGAAATGAACAAGGGAAAATTTTGGCTAACAAACAAGAAATTCTTTCAAGTCAATCATAGACGTAACTCAGTAAATGTAAATAATGATGAAATAATTCCCATCCCAGAGAGAAATGAGATTCAACTAGTAATTAATAAGCTAAAGAATAATAAATCACCAGGACATGATCTTATAACTGCAGAATTGCAAAAAAATGGATATCCTTGGCTATATGATCACCTGCAAAAGTTAATTGTGAATATTTGGAACTCTGAAAAGCTTCCTTCAGAATGGAACATTAGTATTTTGTGCCCTGTTCATAAGAAAGGAGACCCAATTGTTTGCTATAAAATTCTATCCAACATTCTATTTATGAGACTAAAAGCATTCGTTGATTCTGAAATTGGCAGCTATCAATGCGGATTTAGGAGTAAAAATCTACTGTTGATCAAATTTTTTGTTTACGTCAAATTAATGAAAAATCAATTGAGTATCATATTGATACTCATCACTTGTTTGTAGACTTTAAATCAGCATGCACTAGAAAAAGCTATTCGGGATTAAGATATTAACACTAGGGGTACCATCTTTTACAAATCAGTTCAGACCCTAGCGTATGCTGATGATATTCATATAATTGCTAGAAACCTACCAGCCTTGAGAGAGGCTTTTCTGTCTTTGGAGATAGCTGCAAACCAAATGGGTCTGGCAATAAACGACTCAAAAACCAAGTATATGGCTGTACAAAAATATCCACCAAATAATGCACATAATCATTTGGAGATTGGCTCACTTACATTTGAAACGGTTGAGTGCTTTACTTACCTTGGATCTTGTGTTAACAATAAGAATGATACTATCTCTGAAATTCAGAATAGCATATCATCGGCCAATGAAGCATTTTTTGGACTAAGCTCCCTCTTTAAATATCCTTTTCTTACAAGAAAAACAAAATTATTAGTATATAAAACTCTTATTAGGCCAATTCTAGCATATGGTTTAGAAACCTGGCCTTTGACTAGAACTGGAGAGAATAAAATAGCAGCCTTTGAAAGAAGGGTTCTGAGAAAATTTTTGGGGGTGTCAAAGAAAATGGTATTTGGCGAAGACGTCTTAACTCAGAAATCCATAGGTTTTTTGGTGAGCCTGGTATCATAAAAACCATCAAAATCAAAAGAATGAACGGGGCTGCAGACGTATCTAGAATGAAAGATGTAAACCCAGTAAAGAAAGTTTTCATTGCAAAACCTCTAACAACTCTTAGAAGAGGTAGACCAAAATTAAGATGGATCGATTCAGTGGAAGAATATTTTAACATTCTCAGGATAAAGAACTGGAAAACCCAGGCAAATAGTAGAACCTCTTGGAAGAATCTCCAACAGAAGGCCTTGGCCCACCCTGGGCTGTCGTGCCAAATATGATGATGATGTTCTAAAAGGTAAATAAAGTAAAAAGTATCAAAGAAACTTCCGGTATTATGACATCAAGAAAATTTAAATACCATAAAAATTAAGAAAAGTTACAGATTCATAAAAAGTTACACACCTTTCCAATATTGACTGAAATATGAAAAAATATATTTTAACGGATATAACGGATGTTTTGTGAACTTTTCGAAATGGTGAAAAAGAAATAAAGCCGCCTCATCTCCTAGCTAATCACTTTATCCTATTTTTATAAAAAAATTACTACAAAAAATCGTAACTAACTAATTTTATATTGGTTTCAAACATGAGGAACGTGCTATTGATAAAGGAAAGCCGTAACCCTAGCCACTGAGAACATTCGATATCTATTAGTATATTGATCGAAATTCAAAATGTTTCGGAAGGGTCCTGGCTAAGTAATACTGGGTTAAGAAACTGAGTGTATATGTCATCCTGACGTACCTATTTCGATTCCTGTTTTATTTACATATCTATTTTTCATTCATTAATCTACTCAACAACAGACCTAAATAACTAAACCACCACCAAATATAGCCATTAGATATAGTAACTCAAAATGGAACTATTATCTAAGCAAATTTATTGAAGGAATGTTACGAGACAAAACTATAAGAAATAGAAGCCAATTAAAGTTAGATTCGTACAACAAAATTCTTCATCAATAAAGGCAATTATGGATTTATTAAAATATAAAGCAAATTTAAAATTAAAATAATTTTCAAAATTTTCATTACTTATTATCGCCAAAAAGTGCACTTTTCCAACATTCTTAGCTTAAGAGCTAAAAAAATTAAATCGATTATAATTTTTAATTTTACAAGAAATCCGAAATATTTTTGAATATGCTTATCGGATTGTTTATTACAATTACAGACTAAGACACATAACAATCATATCCTATATGAATACATATCATATTCATATTTTTTACACCGTACCAGTCACCATTATATTTCATTATGAAAATTACTCTCTATATGAACCAATTGATACATCTTATGTGATCAGAGGCTGTTCTGCCTACGTCCTCTCAAAAATAGTATGTCACTTGCGTTCGTGACTATTATATGATACAACGTTAGTAGATATCTACCTCCTATAAATCGATGCTAAAGTGACAAATATTATATCTAATTAAACAGACATAAGGACAACTTAATGCAACGAACACTATAATACTTAATTTTACTTTATTATTTTTATCACATACTACTCCCCACAATAATACTTACACATAAAATAAAAGCCATTTTCATTTTATTCAAAACGTTTGTATCGCGATCGGTTTACTCATATTTCCTTAGATCAAGTCATATGTGAAACATGGCCGAATTGTGCATTGAAGAAGTAAATAACGAATTTTTCCAGTTCAGTTACCTGAAAGGTTGCCCAATTGAGTCGAGGGGCGCTGAAAATAATATTAGATGACAATAAAAGTTATTCAGTAGAGATCAGTGTAGCAAATTTTGTAACATTGATCATGGTTAGGAAAAGCTCTCGCCGATCATTTCTTCACGTAGTTCATTTATATTTCTGTTAAATGATGTGTTTACAATAGTATAGTTTAATTTCAGTCTAACTCACATCGTTAATGACAATGATAATTTGAAGGACATGAAAAAATATTTCCATTAGAAAAACGTGCGACTGTTATTGATGTGATTTAAAAGATCACCCGAATATTTTTAATCTGAGAGCGGCATTATATTATAAATTGTTTTAATTATTAATACATTCTTTAGTAGTTTGAAGTGTTATAGAGAGGGAACAATATTGTAGAGACATTCATTACCATCTGAGCGTTTGTTATGCTATTAATTAATTCCAGTTGGGTTGACTAGCGCCCAATAGTAGGTTGCTACTTTGATTTTCTAATATTAATAACTCCATTTCTTATTGATATTTTATCTTTGGGTAGCAGATACGTTAAAATTATATAAGTTTTCATGATGTCATTTACAAGAATATATGTTATAAATAATATATGTTATCGTGAAGAAATTTATCATCGAGAAAGTCAATTTCTGGATTTTAAATACCGTCCATTGCTTAAAAGTCTGAAAATGTCAAAGTGGGTTGTTTTGTGGTCAACTAGATAGGAAAAGAGTAAACAGTTTATACAGTTTGAAGTTATTTTCTTTCATAACCTTTATATGGGCTTTGAAAGTATCTTACAATAAAAGGCATAGGGAGACATTTTTTTCAAGTTAAAAATTTATTTTAAAAATTACATTTTAAATAAGTTATGATTAGGTTAAATCATTTCTCATCCAGAAATTAAAAAGTGGTGTATCCTTTAATAACACAATGGGATGTATTTTTTTAATTAACTTTTTTTAAAATATGATTCAGTTCTATGTACTTCTTTTTGACACAATATAATTTTAAGATACAATGTATTAGCACTGGTACTCGGACATGAAACCAATTCACATTTAACGCTTTATTTCAGGTTTTGGTTTCATATTTATTATTTAATTTTATATATTTAAGACATATTGAATTCCATAGTGAGATTTCAAGAGCTTAAGTTATGTATTAATGTATATTAATAATTAATATGAAATTAATCCACAATTAAGCATCTCAAAATACTGTGAAATGGTAATCACCAAACCTAACATACACAAAAGCTACCCACTGTAAACTATGAAACTATATATTTACAGTTGACAGCCAAAATGTTTTAAAACGATTCATTAATTTAATATATTTAGGTAAGTTATTTATAATAGAAACCATTTTGTTCGTACTTAACCATTGGAAAATCTTACAAATTTTGCTGTCTCTAAATGATAACTATGTTTGGATTGAAGAATTAAAAGCACAAATATTTTTCAAATAATTTTAGTAGATTATTTATTTATCAAATGCTTGAAGATTATATTATAATCTAACTTTAGACTAAAAATACATGTGAAAAATTATTTCAATTTTCTTTTCAAAGAGCTATATATTGCAGTTTTACTTTAAGAGGCAGGTATACGCCAGGTGAAATATCAGAGGGCGTGGCTACCTCAAAGTAGAAAGAGATCGCGCAGCGTTCGTATAACTTTTTGAAACAGTTGGATACAATCTGTTTCAAAAAGTTACATAGGACTGTAATTTGAATTACCAAATATGTATCGAACGACGTTTATGAAAGCACGCTTCGAAAAGGAGTTTTCAAACAAAATCATCACTGTGTAAACTATTTAAAAAGCTATCCACGAAGAAATACGTGTATATTTAGTTAGGTTTTTTTACGTAACTGATTCATAATTTTATTTATTTACAATCATATATGGAATAAAACGTCTTTGTTGTATCATCAATATTTTGCTGACAGAAACATATATATACGTCTAAACGTATAAGAAAATCGAAACAGTCTGGTTTGCATATCGAATAATATTTTAAATAAGGTAAAATCACCTAACAAGCCCACGTTTTGCAAAGCGTTTGTAAAATCAGGGAATTTCATAATACGTGCAAACTATTATCAGTATGGAAAACATTATTTTATTATGTCTTTAATATTTAAAAAAAATATTTTATTAGGTTTTGGTGCTAAAAAGGGACATTTTAAAAACCTCTTTGTTAGGAACCTTGTTACCTGAAGATGTCTATCGCACAGCAGCAATGCACATGCCTGAAGTATATATATATTAAATTGCATTAAAATCACACACACAAATCTTATAAAATAAAAATGAAATATATTTTATCTTTTATCACATGTGTATGTGTATGTATATTTAATAAGTTATTTTTTTACATATTTGCATACTTTTTTATTTATTTACAATGTCGTATCTAATAAAACAGAATTGATTGACGTTAATAAATAGACATATGTCTATTCATAATTATAAGAAAATCGTAAGGAAGGAGTGTTTGCATATCGAATATTTTTTTCAAATAAGGCACAGTCGCCTAACAAACTCCACTTTTCGCAAAAAGTTTGTAAAATCAGGGAATTGAGTAATTAATGAAAACTACCATCATCATGAAAGATATTGTTTAATTATGGTTTTTATATTGCAAAAAATTACCTTATTTTGTTCCATTTTGGTATTAAAAAGGCACCTTTCAAAAACCGCAAATATGGACCTTGCCAGGGACTTTATTTCCTCAAAAGATCTGTTACACGGCTATGTATATTAAGTAAAATCAAAGTTTATAATTGTTATTGATTTATCAATTTTAGTTTAAATTTAAATTCAAATTCTTAGCAAAATAACTTAGCAAAAATTAGGTTAGGGGTCTTATTAGATCTATTAAAAAGAAAAATCACAATAAAATGAAAAAGGTCATAAAATGAAAATGAAACCTATTTTGTTCTTTACGGCTAACTAATATGTGAAAAATCAGAATTAATAAATAAACTAAGAATTTATTATTTTTGTTATTTTATTTGTTGCAGATAATCTGTAATTTGAATCAGTCATTCATTTTAATAACAATTTGCCGTAGATCTAATTCACTCCTAATTAGAACGACATTTAAACTTTGGTAATAAAGCAACTAAATTGGCTCTTTTGCCTTTAAATAAAAATCTATATAATCTGTAAAAAAATAATGAAATACCATAGATTTAAAATTTCTAGAATTCTAAAATTGTGAAAAAATATTAAGGGAAAACAGACACTTATTTTTAATCACAAAACGCAACGAATTTTTCCGTCTATATTCTTATTTGCACTTACACACACATGGAATCTCCATCTTCTTTCCCCCCTTTTTATATTCTTCATGATTACAAACTTGTCATTCTATTGTTTTATCTACCAACATTTGCATTATTTTTGATATGATCTCTGATTTTCTTTTCTTTGAATGGGTTCCAACTTTTTAGCTGCTCTTTGACTTTTTTGTAGTAATATTAGTAATTTCCCGGTTCCTTCTTTCCTATCTTCCCTAATCCAGGTTCTTCCTTTCTCTAATCTTTTTAGCCTTATAATTAAAAGTATCAAAAAAAATTTAATATTCTATTGGCCAACGTTTAGCTAATTTAAATAATTAAATAATAATATAAACTATAGAGCTTTGCGTTTTTGTTTAGAATTAACAATTGAAAAATTTAGAGTCCGAGTTTGGTTTTGGAAAAATGTTTTCACTGTTAATGTTTATTTAGAATTCAATATTTATTTCCTTGGGTGGTGAGGTGGGTTTACGTTTTCTTTGTGACAAGGATCTAAATTTTCTAAGTTTTTTGGTCCTAAAATGGAGGTATAACTATCAATAATTCTGGAAAGATGTTCATGTTAATTTAAGAGAGCATACTTTGCATGCTACAGACATTGCCGATACCAAATTGTTTATTCGATAGTCTTAGTAAGGTCCAATCTTTTTTATGATACCACAAGCGGACTTCTTGGAATATTTCCGGCCCACATTAAAAATATCATAAGGTATAAAATAATGAAACTTTTTTGTCATTCAATATTTTGAAATTTAAATAAAAAGGTCTGACCGAAGAAACATAAAAATGTTGACTATTTTCATCAAAATTTTTGAAAAAGTTTACCGTTGTAATTATTAGAAAAGTATCGCAATACTCAGTCATGAACAAATTGAACATTGCTGACGAAATGGCTGCGTGCTAGGATAGGAGTGAAAAAAGTGCGACCTCATCACACTTTTTCTATTAATGTTTTCACATATTTGCACAAAATTTAAACTTATTTAAACAATGGCAAGTACAAGTTCTCAAGGATATACTTATGAGCCTAGTCTTGTTGGGCGACAGCACATTTACATTGTTTTTATAATGCTGCTTATAATTACGTTTATTTTTAGTTATATTTGTGAAAGTGTTAATGAGTTAGTGAGTAAAGTATTCGTCGTTAAATAGATTTCCTCATCACTCTTGAGGTACAGTGTAAAGGATGCGTCCCCGTTATTTAAGTTTGACAACACGAAAATAGAAATTTGTTCAGACACAAAATGAAAATGACTTGATTTTGAGTGTTAGAATAATACAAAGTTTTAAAATAAAAATTTAATGTCTATTCTTTATCTTGCTTTATAGTCTTATAATGTTCAAAAACTTTTTATTTTCAGTTTATTATTTGTTCAAATATGGATTTTTGCTAGAATGAAGTTTTTTCGAAACTTTTGAGAACGGTTTATTTTTCTTCTTTTTACTCATTTTTTTATAATATTAAGTTCAATTTCTTATGACGTAATTACCAAAAGTGAAAACATAAAGAAAAAATAAAAATTTTGTTTTTCAAGCCAAGGAATTAATATCTCAATAATTGATCAATAACGAGGCTATATTTAAAATCAGGTAAACCAATGATCTCTTTTTAATTATTTAGAATAATACGTTTGGCTAAATTATTTTAATTTGAGGTCATATTTTAGACATAATAAAACGATTAAACTTAATTAATGAAATTAATATACAATTTATAAAATTAAAAGATATCGCTTAAAAATCAGTGTCATATTTCAATCGATCAAATAAGTATGTATTTTTTGAAGTGAATGGTAGCGCGCTTAAAAGAATCAGCAGCGCAATTTATGAAACTAACCCGCAGTGTGCTTATAAAAAGCAGTGGCCCAATTTATTATATCAAATTAAAACATGTTTGATGACATTAATCAATAAAATGCTTTTGCAAACAGGGTGTCAATCCAATTAGTTAAATCATTATCAATAAATATGTCGTGTTTGTTATATTTTTTTCCAACAGCAGTGATGCCAAAAAATTGGTGTAATATTTGATCTGTAATTTACTTATATGTATGTTTATTTTAATTTTTTAAATCTTTATATAAAATAAACACTGTTTACTTATTTATATATATATATATATATATATATATATATATATATATATATATATATATATATATATATACATATATCCAAGTTTTGTAATAAAACATCAACACTGAATCAAAATGTATTATTTAAACGAAGAAATTGTCATTTCAATAATCAATGAATATGTGAAATTATTTCAATATTGTAAAATAAATTCCAATTCACCAAGCTTTTTGTAACTATCAGTTAAATCACAATAAAATTTTCTATAAGTATTGATTTTTGCAGCACATAAGGCTTTTTTTATACGTCATTAAAAAACAAAACGATAGTGTGTTTTATTTTATGCAATATTTAGCTATTGCCTGCTAATTTTGCCGAATATTGCGAAATATTTTATAACTATACGATTAGTTTTAAATTTATTTACGTCCTGGCTGAATATTCATTTTAATATAACCAAAAAGTATTAAAGAATACTTTAAGTTTTACGCGCGTAAGAGCCAAACATAAAAAAATTGTGCAGCGATATATTTTTCCTGTTTCAACAGAAATTATACTGAATAAAAAGTCTATAAGTCAACAAACAATTGTGGGGATCGGCCATGAAGTTAAAATTATTCATTTCGTTCATTCGGCTACTTCAACTTTTATTTATTTTAAATTTAAACTGTAGGTTTTATTTTCTCACAAAAAAATTAAATATGTTTTTCGATACCCCCGCAAATCCCTGCGAGGGACTACCTTCTTGAAAAAAAATTTAATTTGTAGTCTGTAGGACTTATTTTTAATAAACGCAAAATATTTATTTCCAACACTCATGCAAACATGAATAGAGAGAAAAAAAACTTTCTATATCCATTTTTTCTTTCTCCAACCAACATTATTTTTAAATCGTTTGTTGCTATAGACATTTTTGTCAATATTCGTAGAGTTATAGCTTTCTTGTAATGCTTGCTCGAACCAGTTTTTTTTGTGAAAATGAAAGATCTTTCTGCCGTAAAAAGTATTTTTGTTATGACCCTGATAATAAGTTATAACCAAAACAAAATTGGTCCATTAGTTTTTGCGTGATTGATGATCATACGGTCAACAACAGACAACCAGACAAAAATTTTAAAAAATATTGTTTTAAGGCCTGTATCATGTACATAAGACGTTGGAATATAAAATTTCATTTACAGGCTATTTTCTCGTTACTGTTTTATTATATATATATATATATATATATATATATATATATATATATATATATATATATATATATGAATGTATATATATATATATATATATATTGACACGATAACAGAATAAAAGCACCGGCTAAATTTCACAACATGAACCTAAATGCAAATGCATCTGAGATACTAACTGTTATTTTTAAATCGACTATATTTAAACAAATTAATTGCTATAATGTTTCGCCGATAAAGAAATTTGCCGAGTTTTTACGATGTTTTTGTGCTACGCGCTGCGACACAAAATATATATAATTTAAGGAAACGTTTAAGTAAAAAATGTTTTTTACTGTAAAAATAATTAAAACAGAACAAGTTATTTTTTCCGAACATCTTACTACATTATTTAAAAACCATTAAAGTAAAAAGAAGATGGCAAAAATAAAAAAAGTATATTTAATAACGTTACCATTTCTTAAATTTAAGGTGATTATTGTAAATAACGTGATTCATTTTTAAATACGTTTTTTAAATGATTATCTCAAATGAAACGCTTACCGGTCCTAAGCCTGGAGCCATAAATATTATGGCAATAGGAAGGATAAATGAAACTCCGTTATTGATAATATCGCATTTAGAAATGATGGGAATTCCCTCAAATTTTAGCAGCAATAAATAAAGGATATGAGTGTTGAACTCTTCATAATAAGTAGCAATTAAGATTTATCGTAAGTAGCATTAAGATTTATCGTTACGTCTCCTGCGACCTGAAGCTTTTATTTTAATGTGAATTCCAATGCCATGGGTATGAAAATGGCGTCAACACGACTAAATATGTTTTGAAAACAGAGTTATTTCAGCAAGAAATTCTATTGGCAAAAGTTTTATCTTACATGTTTCTAGTTATTCGGTTTTATTTGGCATATAGTCTACTTTTCATTTAATTGTTTTTTTTAGAAAAAAAATAGATACTAATTATCTATTTTTTTTTACGTAAAATTTAAAATCGAAAACATTCAATTTGGGTACATCGGCTTCTTAAATTAAAAAGACATTTTATTGCGATTAGAATTGTTTTCTAAAGCTGTAGTTAAATACGGCACAGTTAAATACAATGTGAATATATGCAAATATGTGTATTATTTAACCATATCTTTAGAGAAATTTATTTAAATCCACATCTTGTTATGGAAAATACAAGAGAAATTTGTATTCTGCGAAAACCCTGTTTATCACTAAGGGTTTTTCGCAGTATTTATGTATTTAACCATAATGCAGTTTTTATGCATTTAACCAAAATGAAATATTATATTTATATATGTAAAGACAATGCATAAATTCTATCTTTAGATGTTAACTATTGCATAGCGCAGGCTGATTCGTTTTTACAATGATCGATTATTACAATTATCACATATAAAGTTGTTTAATAGCAATCTATTAAAAATTACCAAATTATGAAAATCCCTTGTAATATTATTAGCATCCCTCTCAAAATTTTTCCGAGCACAACCAAACTATTTGATTAATTTGTTTAATATGTATTCTTTTCAAATCATGTTGGATTCTTCGAGTAGGTACAGCCTTTCACAAAATTATTAGACGTACTTCTTTCTAATTATATTACAATGGAAAGCTATGTTTCGTAAAACAGTAGAATCGAATGATACCTTGTTTTCTCTAAAATGAATTAGTGTTTGTCTCATATATTACAGATTACAAACTATAAACCTAAATATCAAAAAGAAGAAAAGTGTTATTTGCGTTAGATTTTAAAAATATCCTTTAATAATTTAATTATTACACTATTATTTATTATCAAATAACATAACATTATGAAACAAATTAAATTGCAAAAGTTCCTCGTAATTATAACTGAAAAAAATACTTAAATTTTACATAATAATAATAATAAAAGTAGTGCTATCTCATTACTAAATTACGCCTAGTCCTTAAATTTTATATACTTATTAGTACGAATAATTGAAATAGGTACATTTTTTTCTAACTACTCTCAGAAACTTCATAAAATTTTGTTACCAATGTTATTGTATCGTCTCGGAGATTAAATATCTTACATCAAAATATTATTTATAACCAGCTCTTGCTAAAATACTGCTCTTGCAGCAGATGAAATAAACCAGCTCTTGCAGCAGATGAAAATAAATTTATTCATACAAAATAAATCAGGCTTTTCGGCTAATTGACTGGTGAAATTATTTACTTACTTCATTAATCGACTATATAATCTTTTTTCATATTTATGTAGAATAAATCGGAATAATATTGCATTTAATAATACGATAAAGAGTATACTTATATAAGAGCACATCGACGAGACAAAAATCGGACAGTTCCTTCTACAGTGACTGTCAATTCGTGGAAAATGCCTGATGACACAATTTATTACTTTTATATAGCGACATTAACAATAATATTGAGGTTATTTGAAGTGAAATGCTTTAAGTATATGTACATTTTCCTACAATGTACATGTTTTATTAAAAAACAAATTAATGATCATAGAAAAAAAAAATTCACAATTTTAATATTTTCATTGTTTGTCAGTGTATACAATAATGATATTCTAATTATGAGCACTCATAATATCATAATAACATGTTCTTACATAAAGTAGGTTTAATTTTTTAATTTTACAAAGGAATATTAAAGTAATTAAAAAAATATTAGTCTTCCGTTATATTCATCACGTAGATACTATATCAAAATAAGAGCACTTCTCAGCGTGGATCCTCTACAATATATCTAAAATAACATTAGTAAACTTTGATTAATTTAATTATTACTGACTGTGAATGAACATATATTTTGTATAAGAGAAAATCAGATAATACAACTTTTTGTGAAAGGAGTTAACTGGCTACATATATTTTAAAGAGCTAAATATTAGCTTTAAAAGCGACGCAAAAGCTCACGAAGAAATTTACATATTTGCAAAAATTAAAATACGTAATTCCGAATTTATAATTCTAGAATCCGAATTTATAATGCAGACTAGAGCAGTTCTCGCAGGTACGCAAACAAATAATTTCTAATTAAGTATGAAAATTATTTAATTATCGTTTTTTCCCATTCCAAGTAATTTTATTAATTTTAGGAATCTGTGTAACAATACACAAAAGACGCAACTTTTCTAAAATCACTCAATTCGCTGTCCGTCTGTCCCTCTGATGCAGCCATTTTTTTTCTTACAAAATCTTTGGTGTAAAATTTGGAATAGTGGTAAACCATACGAAGCCACGTATATCCCAAGAACTAATACTAAAAATGTCGGGTGACAATATTCGGAAAGGTGAATAAAATACTCGAATTCTTTTTTCCATTTCTGGTATCGTATTGAAAATAAGTTTAAATAGTAACTTATGGAATACTATTAAATTTTAATATAAAGTATCGCTTGCTTTCAAATATGACTCTAACTTGTTGGCTTTTTTGGCATAGTAATAAACCATGTTAACCTGCGTGTATCTCAATAATTCATTTAACAAAAATATTTATGTAAATATATTCTCGAAAGTAAGTAAACTACTAGAATTCTTTTTTCAATGTTTTGTATCATATGAAAAATTGGTTGAAATAGCAACTTACAGGGATTAAAAATTAGTTTAGAATCTTATGTAAGATAGTATTGGAAATATTGTTGAAAATGTAGACAAAAAATATATTTCCTCTTTCTTACTCCCGAAACTTGCGATATTATGAACAAACAGCGTTACTTGAAGCATTAATTAAAGCTTAGCAATAATTGTGTACTTTATACCCTGCGAAATATATACTGGTCAATTCGTTTACACGGTGGAAAATAATATTCATGCTGGTAAATGGTTTAATAGAAATATTATGGAATCATAAATGTCTATGGTGAGAACCTTCGTACTGAGAGTTCTATTTATGTTTTTCAGATTCAGTTTATTTCTATTTATGTTTTCAACATAATTCTATTTTACCTACGCCTTACGTTAAAATGTCTTCCTTAGCCATTTTAAATAATTTAATAAATTGATGTTATGACGTAAAAAATAAATATTAATTTTCTTTAATTAATTTCCTTTAAATAATGTTGCAGAATATTTCCTAGCAATAATTCTGCTGTATAATACATGGAGTACGGACATGCGGAATTCAGGTCAGAATTAATAAAGTATTCGGTTTAACAAATTTCAATTTCAAACCGGTTAAAAATCCAAAATATGGATATGAATTTCTCTATTAGTTCTCATGTTTCTAAATATCTGTCTGATATATTACTTTTCCCTTAGATTTTAGTAAACTTTCTCATCTTTCTTACCGACATGTACCTCTAACGTTTCTTCAGAAATTCCAGAATATATCACAGTGGTTGTAAATAGAGTTAAAAGAATAATAAAACAATCTAAAATACATTTTATATTAAAGACAGTGCAAATATAAATACAGTTCTTCGTAAGTTAAGCCCCTGTAGAAAAAAAAAATTATTTGTATTTCCAAAGACGATTTTCGCAAATAGTAGTTGAAAGAGAATAGTTCTAAGTGAAACGGAAATATTACTTTTTTTCAATGTTTGCTATGTGGAAATGATTAACAATTTTAATTGGTTTTTGTTAATTTATTTCCTGTCATTGAATTATGGAACATTAAAGTTAAAAAATTCATTTATTCAATTACCTAGTTTAGCATATAGTGATAAATTGAATTCGAAAGTTTTAATTTGAATACCGATATATATATATATATATATATATATATATATATATATATATATATATATATATATGTATATATATATATATATATGTATACACATTTCAACATAATTCTATTCTCCCCTAACTCTATCCAAGCAATAATTACATTTTTCGAAAGTCACAAAATGGACAGTTTCCTCATAATACAATTCTAGTAGTATCGGAAAGTGATTTGTTAACTTGATTAATTTTGTATAAATACTATCCTAATAACTGAAAAAATTATAAGTTTTAACAAGAATTATTTTACTAAATTTGATGCAAAGAAAAAATAGAATTTACATTTTCAAAGTGTTAAAATTAACAAAATATTTATCGTAGTGAAATTAAAGCAAAAAATAAACGTTTTATCGTAAATTATTTTGTGTGTATTAAAAATATGAGAACAATTCTTAAACCGTATGCAAATACGAATGAGTTCAAAGAGTTAATCTAAAAAATAGTGTGGAATAAATCTACATATCATTCCCTTTAAAGCGGTAAAGGGAGAATGACATTCGGATTACCTTTTTTTAACATCGACCCACTCAATCTGTTTCCAAGGCACATATATGTTTCCAAGGCACAGACTATAGACCATCCGAATAGATTATTACAATTGAAGTAGATTGTTCATATAAAATAGATACCTTGTCATGCCCCGCTAGTCAGTAGAGGAATTTTATTTTATGATTCATTCCAGTATAGTAAAAGATAGTGTAGTTATGATTTATATTAGAATAGTGCAAGAATATTATGTACGAAATTGTTAGTGTCTAGTGAGAAGTGATTTTTAATATATCTGAAATGTGAGGATTTTGTTGTGTTAGCAATTTTGTGAAAGTGAATTACAATATTACCATACTAGTAGGTTTATGATAATTATATTATAATCGGATATATTTAGGACCTAACACACTTTGAGGAGAAAAAAAAGAGGTAAACTAAAAAATATAATTAGTATGTAAAGATAATACGATGATATAATGAATCGCACGTAGTGGGTGTACACACACGCACATATATAGATCTGTGTCCACTATAAAAAGCTAACTTTAGAAAAGTGGGTATTATGTCCGAATTTTTGTCATAATCCCTGGTTCGATTACTGAAAAACATTACCCAGTGACACGGATAATATTTTTTTAATTTAAGCAAGTAATACAGAAAACAAATTCTACCCATAATGTATAATTTATCACATTTTTGTACCTTCACTTCTTTTCAGATGTAAGCGATGTTTATGTATAATATGTTATATCGAGGTAGTAAAACTGTTTATCAAATACATTATTTTATTTTATTATTTTCTTGAACCGTATTATTATAAAAAATAATAAAATAATAAAAAAAACTTAATGGTATGTATACAGGAAAATCTTTAATTTAATTTATGAGGTGTGTTCTCAGATATAATACAATTTTAGATCTTTCTTAATTGTTGCAGCCTATTATATCATATGAGTTAATTATCTATCATTTAAATTAGTTTATATTGGTACTATTATTTAGCCTGCAAGCCTCAAGCAGAAGCCTCTTAACATTTTAAATTATAACTAGCCTCATTAATTTTCAATTATAACTAGCCTCATTCATTTTCAATTATAACTAGCCTCATTAATTTTAAATTATAACTAGCCTCATTCATTTTCAATTATAACTAGCCTCATTAATTTTCAATTATAACTAGGAACGAATAAATTAATTAATTAAAAATGAGAAGTGTATGAGATTTTTTACCCTGTTGCGGGACACCATTACGGTATTGTATTTATTAATCCATGTATGTTTGTGTGCATATGTGTTGTTTTGTCAAGATGTCACTCCCAAGAGACGGAACGATATCCAATTCATAAAATTGAGTTGTTTTTAACTTATATGTCATTTTTAATTAAGCCTTGATCAGCTTCTTTTCTAGTTGACTAAACATGCAAAGCAAATGTAATTTATATGTTGCTATATAACACATACATTTTCATATACTCCTGTAGTTTACCTGTCAATAATAAATATAAATTTCCTACAATGATTTATCAAGCATAAACTCGATTGAGACAGTAAGAGATGGAAAAATGCCGCATATATATTTATTAAATATAAAAATCTGCGTATAAAAAATGTATACAGTATATAAATTAACTAAAGAATACCACTTCAGTGCGTAATAGTGCATCATGAGTAGATTGTATTATATTATATTTTTTTTAAATCATACCACTTTTTTTAAATTTAAAAATCATTTTATGTTATTAATTTAGAAAGGCATCAAACTATATCTTCTATTTCGATAAATGTAAGAAATGTGGTAATATTGCATGGTTAGCTTTCTTAGCGATCGATGGTGAATTTAACTTTTCTAAGTATCCCTTTAATTTATATCGTTTTACAAAAAAAAAATATATATATAAAAAGATAAAAAATACATTTCAAGGGCAAATTTGTTTACAATGTGTAAATAAAAATTTTTGTCGTTTGAGAATCTTTAACATGCATTCATAATTCACCAAATATTGAAGATTATATGAAATACTATCATAGATTTTTAAAAAATCAGAAAAATTATTAAGACGATATTTTTTCATTTATCATAATTTTAATTGCGATTTCAAAGAAAAAATTCTTGTTTTATGTATTATTCAAAACCTCACAAATTTTTACGACCAATCAGAACGTTTCAATGTTTTTGAAGAGATAGTTTTGTGAAATATCAATTGATTCGTGTTGAATGCGCATTAATTGTTTTGTTAAATATTTGTAATGTTTGTGGTATCGAGTGAGTGAAATTATCTTTTTTATGCTAGTTTATATTTTTTAGACATGCTATTAGTATATTCGGAATGCCATAATCATATTGGCGAATCCCATAGAACGTATACTGAATACTATCCGAATCGTAGTAAACGAGTAAAGGTCAAGTAATTATAAGTGCCACCACAAGAATACGTGAAAATAGGCCCATGATTCCAGTGAAATCGCGTGGTACTTCTCCAATAATATGGAAGAAAATGTGTTAAGTCATTTTAAAAGCAAGCCACATCCGATTACCAGATGCTGTGATAGGTTATTTAACTTCTTAAGTCATAAGTCAGTAAACAAAATTTTAAAAAAGACAACCAATATCTGAAATGATAAAGAAAATTAAACAGGCGTTCAACATAATACAACGGTGCATTCGAGAGGAGCCTGACTCGATGAGAAGAGTTTACACGAGAGGTGAAGCTTATTTATTACGATCGGTAAATATACTCGATATCTCAGATAAAAATACAAACTTGGTATGTAAAATACAAAATACTTGGTGTCGTAAATACTTGCATAGGATGGCCGACCGGACGTTTGTATAATGGTTCGTACTTTGTGGTCGGGCTGCGGCATAACCCTAACCTTCTTTGTCTAGCTATCTATAGCTATTTCACTCACGCATATCATACTCAGGTTTTCTCGCTCTTTCGTATTTAAAACGTTTATGAAATAATAGACAAACTGTATGTCTAAATACTCGTAAGTCGTAATCATTTTAGAGCATGCGTATATTTAAATGAGTATATTTAATATACGAGTATATTAAATATACTCATTTTAATCGTTAGTAGTATCACTTCACACTTCGCTGACATATAATTACCCAATACGATAAGTACTAGTATTTTAAAATAAGAGTTTTAAGTACTGTGTTCTTTTCGTCTAATAATTCTTCGTTTTTCTATTGGAACAGTTTAATGTTATTAATTTGTAGTGGAAATATTGTAAATAGAGTATTTAAAAAACTAACTGTTAATTAGGTTAAATTCTAACTTCTTCATTATATGCAAAAGAAAGTTCAATGTTGCACGGGAGTATTTTACAGAGGTAGGTGATTATTTTGCTTCTTGCAATATTTACAAAACTAAATTGTCATTCAAAACAGCTACGTCTAATTTAAGGAAATATTTGAGTGAAAATATCTAACTGTAACAATAACTAAATCCAAATTAGTTGTTAGTCCCAAATATCTTACAACATTATTTCAAAAACCAATAAGCTAAAATAATGATGGGAAAAAATTAATATACCATTTTTTTTTATTTCAGGTAATTATTCTAAATAATTCTATCTATCTAAATGGTTATGCCAAATGAATGATTTTGTTACCAGTCCTAAATCTGGAGTGATAAATATTTATTTTGGTATGAAGAAAAAATTATTCACTATATTTCATTAAAAATGTCTCACTTAAAAAAAAATAGCAATTCCCGCAAATTTTAGCTTTAAAAAATAAAGGATATGATTATCTTCATAATAAGTAGCAATTAACATTTATCGTACGTCTTCTGCAGCTGCAAGTCTATAGCAATTTCTAATAGAGACCTGTCATAATCTAATTACGCCGCCCATGCTCGTCGATTATTTTGTCACCGATATCCGTTAACGATATTTTGTAGTAAATTAACTTGTCGTACTCAGTATCTCAAAATACTCGTATTGCCCGAATCTAGTTTACACCAATAATTGTCGTCAGCTGCGAAAGTCCGTTGAAGTATGGGGAAATATGAGAGAATAGAGGTACTTTGAAAGTAAAATATAGGTAAATACATACGTTTTAAGCAAAATAATTTCAATTTTAATTACTATGCACGCGTGTTTTCTAATTTTTTTAAACATATAAATGACATTTCATTTTAACACTTGACAGCTTACAATAGATATGCTACGTTGCCAAACTGATATTTCACGTTATTGTTACAAGATGTTAATGTACACATAATTATGATTTAATACTAAATTTAAACTTTAATTGTTTTATAAACTAGGCGACTAATTTAATAATATTACATTTTGCCGGAACACGTATGATTAATTGCCCAAGTGGTTTAAGTGGCGCTCTTTAGTTAATTTATAACTGTATGTACCCGTATATATATGTATGTATATATATATATATATATATATATATATATATATGTATATATATATATATATATATATATATATATATATTTAAATATTATTTTAATTTACTTGTTAACAAATATTAATTTATAATGAATTTTTACGAACTTAACGCCAAATATATTCACTTTCTTTGGAATTTGTAATAGGCAATCAATTTATTTACTTATATGACGAGAAAAATCATTATTTAGATATTCACTACTATTTTGCACCTCTGAAAGTCATATCAAACTTTTACACTTATAAATTTCACGAACTGAAAATATTATTTTTTTTTTAAACTACCACCTAAAGTCGTACTTCTGTATAGTGAAAATAATATATTTGTAACAAAGCACTGATTTATGACAAGAGTCAAGTTTTAATGAATTTTATGTCACCGAATAATCGAGAAACATTCCTTGCTAAATATATAGTTAAACGTGTAAATGACAATACTAAATTAAAATATTTCCTGTGTATTAATTTTTAATATAAAGGATTAAAAAAAAAATTAATATTATAATTATAGAGCATTATGTACACCGGAATATCAAGTTTAAAAATAATGCTAACAAATTTAAGATTATAAAAATATTCAGACTATGTAGACAATTGTAACTTTCCAAAAATGACTCGTTATAATTATAACATTAAAGTACATTTTTCTCTAATATTGCAAAAAAAAATTATTTAGATCAAATAAAATATTTGAAAGTTAGGTAGGCTTACAAAGCTTCATATAGCCGATGTAGCTATCACGAAAATATCCTAGCGTATATTATTGTAATAATAGCGTAGGGTCTATAAAAATATTGCAAATGATTATGAGAATATTACAGCATAGAGGTATTGAGAGACGTACAAAAATTTATACAAATAAATATGTTAAAGAAATGTAATAATTTCTGCGCGTTTCCCCGTTCCGAAAATTGGTAACGTATCGGTAAAATAAGAAGCTGGAGAAAGATCCATTGTTTTTTCAGGATTACGTAAACATATTCTTGGATTTTCGCACGAAGCTTGCTAAGGGAAAATTGCACGAAGCGGAGTCCTAAAAATTTTTACAATGTTTGAATGACTTCACTCATAATTCATAAAAATATTTCTTGATAACATTATTCAAGTAACTAATAAATCAACATTCGTGAAAATTTAATTTCTTAGGGCATTTAGTGCGATATGACAAAGCTTCAAATTCTTATCTTAATGAATGTTCTTTACCCATTTCGATATAAAAAATATTTTGGATTCGTGACGCACGTAATTTCTTTTTTATGTCCATAAAATTTTATACTAATTTAATAATTAGGATGCAAACTTTTCCTAGATTAATATTATTATATACTTATAATGATATTCTATGTCTAAAACAAGCGTTAATGGGATATTCCTTTTCCAAAATTAAAAAGAGATAATTAACATTATTACTTGTTATCTTATTTAACAAATGTAAAT